>OX453066.1:19265152-19966678 GCA_949699795.1 Spicauda simplicius
CAGAAGTCCATGGCCGGCAGTAGCCACTTAACATCAGGTGGACTGCGTGCTCGTTTGCTACTTTAGTTAAATTAAAGAAAAAAACTGTTCTAGACAGTTGCCTGGCTGGCATCGAACCCAGAACCGCGTCAAACCGGTATATAACCATGCAGGTCAGGTTAAGTTTAAAAAGCGTATAACTCATCGTCGACGTCACATTCCAGGATCATACCAGTTGCTACCTATAATAAGACTTAATTAACTCTAGACATTAACTCTGTATCCAGTACAGTTTTTAATATAATTGGACTTACTCTATGCAAGCGTAGAGCAACTTTTTGTTTGCATATAAGCTATAATATCTATATTATTTCGATCGAAATCATTAAGTGCGTTTGTGTGTGTAGAATGTCATGATGGGTCTATTAAATTGAAGATTCCAAGAGTATCAGAGTGTATCTTGTAATTGGCACTCGTCTTTATTAATTGGTTAATCTGCTTAATAAAATTTAACACCACACACACATATACACGTACAAATTGTGAACACTTACGCGTTTGATTGTTTCATTAACGCTGAATTAGTATCATTCACACATTGACTAACAAAAAGGGGATGAGGGAAAGGGATGCAGACGCAATTGATAAGATATTTTTACGACCAATCTCCGCATTTGCATCATTGAATGGCATACATGTACTTTCCCCATTTCATCCTTTTGGGAGACCTTTTTATCTGACTGAAGTAGCAAACAAGCATGCAGTCCACCTGATGGTAAGTGGTCACTGCCGCCCATCTGTAATCAACTACATACAGAACATGGGTTCCATCTGAAGTCAGTCACAGATGCGTTGCTGCTCCCGAGGGCTATGATGGTTGCCTCATGTGAAAGTGTGCCGGCAACCACACCCTTCTAGCGAAACGCAAGAAATGCTTCACGCTAGAAATAGGTGTGGAGGTGGTACTTCCCCGGTCGAACAACACTGGTTCTACCACCTTGAAAGTCCAGCAGTGGGTTAAAACGGTGTATCATGACGAAACATAAATATTTGTCATAACATACAATAACGTTTTACCCCAAATTTATGGCGTTGAAGATTTATGGAGCATCAATGAATCTGACATGGTTTCTGGGTTTAAAGTTTACGATCTTTGCTTAATTTATTATTTCTGCCACAATGCTCATTTCATGGGTACCCTTTTGGGATATTTTAAGTTTTTAAACGTTTGGCACTAGTTTTACTATAAGCGAGTAACGAGTATATATTGTAATGAAGAATTTTGCGATATGAAATTTTTTAACGAGTAGGTATTTTGCTGAAAAGCAATTGTGATTTTTAATTTCGGGATGCCATTTATGATACTGAAAAAGATTCTTATTTAATGTTTTTCAAAATTATACCTAATATTTAATTTACAAAATAACTTTAATCCAAGTTAGGTTAATGGAGACTTTTATGGGTATAATCCAAACAAAAAATCTTATCATGTATTATATGGTCTAACAGTAAGGTTTATATTAAGGATTATTATATTTATCTTAGAATAATATACGAATCTGTGTAGTTTTTATCGTTTATTAGTTTGTAGTGGGACAGATAAGCTTCAGAAAACATAATAATGAGATCTTGGAAGCTCTGAGGATATATATATTTTGAGAATTAATTTGCGTTTTGGAAGAGTACGTGTTTTGAATATTTTAAGCTACTTTATGAACGCATATAATATGTGTTCTAGGAAACTAATTAAAGATGAGATAAAACTAGCAATATTACTGTTATTCATATTTATCAGCAAATAGTTTATGTTTTAATAATTAACGTCGATTCGCTTTTGAATGTATAGTTTCTGAAAGAATGTCATAGTAGTTGTAGGTAAATATAATATATTTCTTTTTTCTTGTTTATCACGTTAAAACATATCGATCGAATGTTTATCATTTTTATAACAGACATATTTCGTGGTTACCTCGCCTTAGAATCAATACATTTATTTATTTATTTTATAACTTTTTGTACACATAAAATACATTATAACAGACAGATTTACTCGTGTTTCTCCCATGAAACAGCTGAATTTGCGTTGTGCGGTCCATCCATCCATAAACCCTTTGATGTCCACTGCTGGACATAACCCTAACTGGCGCCTCTCCAACCGGTCCTGTGTCCTCTGAATCCGACGGTTTTCCGCTGTCTTCTTCAGGTCATCGGTCGACCTGGTGGCGGGCGACCCGCACTTATTTTGCCTAAACGTAGTCGCCGCTCGAGAAAGGTCCTTCCCAATCGGGTATCGGTTCTTCGAGCGATTTGGCCGGCTCACTGCCACTTCAGCTTGCTAATTTTGAGAGCTATGTCGGTAACCTTTGTTCGTCCACGGATTTCATCGTTGCGAATCATGTATCGTATGGAAATTCCGAGCATAGCCCTCTCCATAGCTCGCTGAGCGACTCTGAGCCTTTGAATGATGCCTACAGTGAAAGACCACGTTGTGTGGTATTACTTATAAATTCATAATACATCTAACTTAGTCCTTAGCTTTAGAGACGGCCATCATTAAACATTACTTTTAATATTAACCTTTATTACACTTTTATATTTTCCCGAAAACCGTTCGTAACACCGCATACACATAATTTCGCCAAAATGTTATCTACAGCGATAAAATGGTTAATGGAAATCGCATAAACGAACATATTACGAGCGATAAACAACTCGGTGATACTTAAACACACGGTTATAATGGGATGGCGAGACGCTATGATTCGTTCGCGCCGCGAGCGAATTAATATTGATTACAACAACACCGATAAGAGTGAAAATGCTGTATATATACAAGCTTTCATTTGAGCTGCTTGTTAATTCGTGTGTGTGCGAGAAAAGTCTTAGAATTGCCTCTTATGACAGTAAAGATATATAATAATATGTTTCTTTACAAACAAAAACTTTTTGGATAACAAAGTACTCTAAGACATAAGATCGAACTAGTGTAGTTAATAAGAACTAGTGTAGTGCAACCGAGGAGGTATCACCGCCACACGTATTTCTAGCGTGAAGCAGTTCTTGCGTTTCGATGGAAGGGTGTGGTTGCCGGCACGCTTTTATATGAGGCATCATCGCAGTCCGCGGGAGTAGCAACGCATCTGTGATTGACTTCAGTTACAACCCATGTTCTATGAAGTACAGATGTCCATAGGCGGCAATGACCACTTACCAACGACTGCATGGTCGTTTGTTACTTCAATCAGATAAAAAAAGTAAAAGAGATGAACTGCATGACCTCAGACAATTTACAATACAAAACCTCCTCCATGGTGTTCCGCGCTATATGCACAACAGATAACATACCTAAGAAATGCAAAAAACTAATAAAATATTAATGCACGGCGAAGTTGAGAGGCTTTTATTTCGTCGGGGCTCAACGAACCTTAGACAAAGACGCTGCACATTTGTGTCTCAAAGAAAACGTCGGGCAGTTAAAATAAACCCTAAACTTTATTACTGGGCAAACTGCTGGTCATTGTAGCTTCAGCACAATGCGTTACTAACGTGGATGTGCGGTTTCCGTCTTTAGTTAATCCTGAGTTAGAGGCCTTGGAATTAAAGGCCATTAGGTATAAAACTACGTTGTCTCTGTAGTCCCGGGACCGGAATAGGACTACGGTATCCCCTGTCTGTCGTAAGAGGCGACTAAAAAGGGATTTCAAGGTTGCGGGCGGCTAGAGAGGGACCTCGAACTGTTCAGTCAAGCGACCCCGAGAAGCACAGTGGCATGTGTGATCGCATGCCGCCGTAAATAACAGAAGACTCGGTTAGGGGCTGTCCATTAATCATATGAGGCTCGAAAGGGGGGGGGGGGAGGTGTCCATAAAAAATCACGAAATGTCACAAGGGGGAGGGAGGGTAAAGTAATATATCACGTGTACTTATTTTTTCGGCAAGCGCGCGATACTCAACCGAAAAGCGGCGTTACATGTATTTATTTTTAGTCAAACGCGTACAATATATAAAATAAAATTAGATGATACTTATACCAGTGTTTTTTTACAAATAAAAAAAAATAGATTCCTTGCAGGTACGAATAACACGTGAAATAGGGGGAGGGGGGTAGTCTTAAACCTCACCACGTATCACCAAGGGGGAGGGGGGTCGAAAAATGCCAAAAAAAACATCACGTGATTAATGGATGGCCCCTTAGCGTATTCGCTCACTCTGGTTGTGTTCCATTGGAGATCCCGGATTTCCCCACGAAACGTAGTGGACGGCTACCCGTTTAGTGCGGTAAGAATCCCACATAACCCGCGTTCTGTATAAGGTTACCAATACCGATGTTCTGTATAAGGTTGATTATAGATGTCCATGAGCGGCAGTGACCACTTACCATCAGGTGGACTGCATGCTCGTTTGCTACTTCAGTCACATAAGAAAATATATGTTAGACAGCATTACGAACGGGACCGATGACGACAGTACCCGAAATACCGAGGCACAAACAATTTTAGCCATTCCCTGGCCATCTACCTACCTTCTAAACGAACTTAACTAATGGTTACTTGAAATACAACTAGCTGCAAGTTTATTAAGGAAACAAGACGTACCTAATTCTCAAGTACCCACTGTTCTCAGACAATCCAACTTTGTTACATGCCAATATTATTAACAAGTACTCCATACTACACTATAGTACCCCACACCATTCCCCTTCGTTAGTTTAGCGATGGCTTATTAAAATTCCGAAGCGGAATACTCTATAGGAATATTCAAAAGGAAATCTTAATGTTGGGTATATGTTTTTAATAATCTTGTATGAATGGTTTTCTTTAGGGTTCTGTACAATAGATCTTTCTTATTGAATTCAATCTGTTCTATCTATGAGCTTTCTTGAACTGTAAATACATAGGTGTATTTCTAGAATATTTTAAATACTGAATTCTACGCGGACACTTAGATTAAATATCAGTTCGTTTCTTATTTTTACATATTTAAATTAGGACAAAACCTAGTTATGTTTTCAGATAGAGCAGTGATAGCTTAATGGTTGAAACATGCCCTCTCAATCGGGAGGTCTGAGGTTCAAACCTAGCACCACCGATTTATGTGCGTATTAGAAATTAGTTATCACTGCTTTTCGGTGGAGGAAAACATCGTGAGGAAACCTACACACCCGAAAGTTCTTTAAAAAAGTAGTTCTCGGAGGGATGTGAAATCCACTAATTCGCATTTGGCCAGCGCGGTGGACTATGGCCTATAACTCTCTCTCATTTTGAGAGAAGACCCGTGCCCAGCAGTGGGACAATAATAAGTTGTACCGTACCGTACATGTTTTCAGATTAGAGTTAGTCCACACGCATTAATATACTTCATATTGTCTATATCAACAATCTTAAAGACAATTGATTTAATTTAGCTTCAAACCATTTCTATTACTCCGTCTTTGAACCGATGAAAGAGGCAGTAGAATCGTCTGGTGCATCTACTATCAAGTAAATAAAATGTTTTAAGATAGAACAAAAAGTAATTGTACTAAAATATCTCTTTGCCTAAAGAGCTATTAAAACCTTTCAAGTACGAAAAGATAGAGCACGATAAATCACTTTCCAAGGATACATATGAAAGTAAACTCATTACGAGTAATTTCTTACGACGCTTTCGGGATTTATGCATTCGTACTTCCACGTTTATTTGGTATTGCCAATTAGTATGATCATAAATGCAACGGTGCCATTACGGGAGGTCCCTTAACGTGTGGAATATACGGACAGTAAGTCCAACGAACGAGCTTCGGAGTTTATTTTATTGACCGCCAAATTGTACTTTAATAGTTAAATATGTAGTTTTACGTTTCATTATTGATAGATAAATTTAAACATAGTTTTAAATGATATTGATATTTTGCAAGTGAAGGTTCGTGAGCATTGTGTATGTCTTACTCCTTCAGTCTGTGTTACTCTTTCACGTAAAGACTACTTCACCAATTTGGTTGATTTTTTTTACTAACAAGCAATTAGCACTATGGATTCTTTGTCATGGTAAATGATTGATATGAGCGGAGCCGCGGGCTAAGGTAAGTTTAAGATATTAAAAAATCTAAATTATTTATAAAAAAATACCTTGCATATTGGTGCAATAATATTCATTTACTCAGGGTTATATTTTTTTCTATAGGTAATTGAAATGTTTTCTATAGGTGAAAAAAATCATTTTTTTAAATATCTAAAACAAAAAATGTCTTTTCACCTTTAAAGATTACATTTTACTCATTTTTTGTACAACAGTCATTAACTTGACACTCATATCTGTGTTCACTACATGACGAACAGTTAAGAGGTCTGTAGTATCACGAACAATTGGAGTCAGAAGACTATTAAATACTTTTAAAACTTATTTCATACAAAAAGCAACAAAAATATTTTTTCGTCGTGTTCACAACATGACGAACAGTTACTAGGTCTGTAGTATCACGAACAATTGGAGTCAGAAGACTATTAAATACTTTTAAAACATATTTCATACAAAAGCAACAACTTGTCTTCGTAAATATTTTTCAATACACAGTAATCATACATTTTGCGCGGTGTAATTTGTACCCGAGTGTTTCAAAAACGTTACTTCGAAATAATATTAACCTCGGCTTCCACTGCACATGAAAAGCATTTAAATGATGTGTTAAATGAAGTTTTAGTTAATTTGTCGTGTCGTGTTCAGATTAGCGGAATGCTTTGATAGTCAAAACATTTTTCCTATACAAATAAGTAGTTTTTAATTTTCAATAATTATATCCTGTTTTCCAAAATACCGAAATAAAAACATGCACTATTATATGTCTAATTTGGGATAGGATTGTGATATAATTCACAGGACTTTATTATCATAAAATCTCCAATTCGACGACCCGTGTGGCAGAGCGGTTACCATACCGACCTGACGCGCAATAGGTCTCGGGTTCGATTCCCGGTCAGACAGGTATCTGAATGATGAGTTTAGATTCATGTTCTGGGCCTGGGTGTTTGTGTATTCGTCTTGTGTGTGTCCATGGCACCCACGACACAGGAAAAAATCTAGTGTACGGTTATGAGTGTAGAAAGCGTAAAAAAACATCCAAAAATATTCAAGACCAGATAAAAAGAAAACGCTCAAAAAACGCTTTAACACACCGTGGCTTAGCAAAGAAGATAATTAGTAGGAAAAGCTTTCCAGTAACCTAGTGTGCGTTAGCCTTTACAGCACCAAAACTTCCATTGTTATATTAAACACTCGTCCGGTAAACGGCCCGTTTTAATTAACTCCGTGATTGATTTACGATACCGTAAGGTATCTGTGTCATGCAAATATTTATTGCCAGTACCAACGCTCATCATATTGTTGCGAATGGAATTCTGATTGATTTATTTATAGGTTCTTGGATTGCCGTGGTGTACGTCTTTAACGGTGCTTGAAGAATTTACCAAGTTGTAGAATGAGTATGGTTCGGGGATGTACTTTTCACTTTACACCTGTTTCTAGCATAGAGCAGAAGAATGAGTTGCCGGCTAACTTTTATTGGACTTGATCATCTTAGTCCTCGGGAACAAGAATACATCTGTGATTGACTATGGATAGAAGCCATGTTCTATGTCCACGTGACCACTTACCATCAGATAGACTGTACGCTCTCCCCTTTTCCCAAAAAAAACGGTCGGCACTCGGGGGCTGCCGCGGTAAAGCTATTGCATAGCATTTTTTATCAATTTATGCAATTATAATTATTTGTTTATTTGTGCAGTATTTATTTCTTTCTAATTCAAGTTTTTTTGATACTATATACTTTCTCACAAACAGCTGCTTATATATATGTCCGATTTCTGAGCAGCTTGTCTCGATCCGTGCGAGCTTCGTACTGTCGTACATATACATACAGCGAAACCTCGGCTGCGCTATATGGTAGGCGGAGTAGGTCTTTTTTCGTTATGGAATTTCTTGATTCGGTTGCTGCGCTCAAAGCCCGGCGACCGAACCGAATATTAGTATGATTTATAATATTAATATGATATATGATTACTTTGTAAATAATTTTATAACATGTTGAATTTAAGGCTAAATACTTGATATTATGCTTTAAATACAACGTAGTAATTGCTAAATACGGACAATTATTTAATGAAAAAGATAAGCCCAATAAAAAGATCCACGAAGTCTTATAAACATACAATGTTGTCTGTTGTAGTTCCACATTAAATAGCATGAAATAATAAGAAATTAATAGCCCTGTCGTCGTTAAATCAGCAATTAATTAATTTATTGAGCGCTTTTAGCTTTACGTGGTTTTATTTATTTTTTAATTAAGTCAAAACTCGTATCTATGGTTGATTGCAAGCCGGTACGTTTTAAATATTTATTCGTAATATAAATGATTTATGTGAAAATTATTGGAGTACCACCTGGGTTGATTTCTGATGGATTGCTACCCTCGAGGGTGGTTAAAGGTGGTAGAACCAGTATAGTTCGACCGCATTCCTTGCGTTTCGATGGAAGGGTGTGGTTGCCGGCACACTTTTATATGAGGCAACCATCCTAGTCCTCGGGAGTAGCAACGCATCTGTGATTGACTTCAGATGGAACCCATGTTCTGTATGAATTTAATGTCTATCGATATGTTGATCGACAATGGCGACCATTCGATAACAATCCATTGGATTCTGCGACATGGATATTTCTATATAAGTGTGTGTTAGCAGAATCTATGTTCTATGCTAAGCTAATGTACAGTTTTGTTGCGCGGAATCAACGTATAGTTACAACACATTTTGTGTTACGTATTTCTTATCTTGAATTACGCGAATTCAACTTACGCTATAATCACTCTGTCCCACATGTCACGTAAATTCGGGGTATTACTATACAAACTGTATTTATTAATTTATGTCGCTTACATTGCCTTTTAATGTAGCCAGACTTAAAATAATATTTGACGGAGCTTCGAATTTTAATTAAGAATCTGCCTTTCAAAAAGCTTCGATAAGAGAGCTTTTAGTATTATTTACTGCATAATAACGCATAATATGAAACGAGTTTTTGAAAAATTGTTCGATGCCGTTATGCGTTGGTGGGTAATATTATAATAATGTGTACCAACACGTTCAGTTATATTTTTGAAAATATGTGGCCCAAAACCTGTGTGGCCTGGCAATTCTGATTGATATGATCGATAAATCTCTACCGAAGATGTACCTAATCTTTAAAGATATGTCACAGAAATCGAGTACTATCACTAAGTTAGTAGGTACTGAAACGATTGATAAGAGCATTGATAGCCTAGTGGTTGAATCTTGCCCTCTCGATCGGGAGGTCCGAGGTTCAAACCCAGGCACGCACCACTAATTTATGTGCGTATTAGAAATTAATTATCACTGCTTTTCGGTGAAGGAAGACATCGTGAGAAAACCTACACTCCCGAGAGTTCTTTAAAAAAAAAAGTTCTCGGGGGTGTGTGGTGGACTTCACCAATTTGCACTTGGTCAGCGTGGTGGACTATTGCCTAAACTTTTTCATTCTGAGATAAGACCCGTGCCCAGCAGTGGGTCAATATAGGGTAGTTAGTGTAGTGTGTCGTAATATGGAACCTAAAATAGAAAAACGAACTAGACGTAGGGTAGATAGGTTAATCTATCACTAGTACTTGTCAACGATTTCTCCTCGCCACCGCAGTTTTGCCGTGACCACGATCCATGCAACTGGGTCGAAATATCGGCAAAAATAATTCAAAAACCGCATATCGTGAGTACCCGTTAGGTATTAAAATGAATTTAATACGTTTCCCCAAATCAATCGTTTTGTTTTCGCTAATAATTGCAATGGACACTGTAACTCATGGCTAGAATGAGAACGTAATGCATTGTATAGTTGAACTACAACACCGTCTAAGGATATAACAAATTGGATAGCATAAAACCTTCATGAAAAACAGATGTGCCTTACATGAAGATCGATCAAACGGTGTCGGAGTCTATAAATCTCAAACGGTACCAACACACATATCTATTGTCATGAAGGTGGTTTGTTTATATGTCAGAGCACACAAACACTGTAAGCTTATTGATATATAGACGGTATACCTATATTAAATCTCACTACAATAATGCAGAATTATATCACATCGTTTAAATATGAAACGACAACTGACCTGTGCAGACTAAAACTGATTATAATCGGTATGTCATATATTATGTCGGCGGGACACCGAGTATTATGAAAAACACGTCGCCGAAAATAATTATTTTAGTTAGTTTAAAGATCGAAAATTGTTTGTTTATTAAATGAGCAATATTTAGTGATTTTTTGATTTGTTATTTAGTTTACCCTCCATAAATTTGTTATTGTCACCTCACCAAACATTGTTATAAAAAGGCGAGCGCCTGCCAGTAGAAAGGGATTCTTGTTTAACTGTCGAAGTGATCGGACTTCCTAAACTGTGAATAAATCCAAGAAGTTTACTCCTGTGTTTTACTTGAAATCTTCAAGAATGGACAGTAATTAAGACTCCTGGCCTTCCTGATGTCACATTTTACGCTATCACTTCGTTATATATAATGAGTATGTCTTTGGTGTATAATATAGAGTTTTGTATTTAATAATCGATTCAGCGTCATCGATCCGAGCTAGACGATTTAGTAAAGCTTACTGCTGAAGTGCATCTAAATAATTTTCACTTCAAAAAGTAAGGATATATTTTAGGATATATTATAAGTTTATCGTTGCAACCACTTTAGTCACTGGCAATCCGACATTGT
The DNA here is from genome assembly GCA_949699795.1 of Spicauda simplicius. NCBI lineage: Eukaryota > Metazoa > Arthropoda > Insecta > Lepidoptera > Hesperiidae > Spicauda > Spicauda simplicius. Next base: position 19,275,895 of record OX453066.1, read on the forward strand.
CCACCGTGCGGTCGTAGTCTTGGGTAAACGTTAGTGTTAAACAACAGCTAGTGTGACAACCATACAAACGTTTAATCCCAATATTTCACTCCCGTTTCGCACGTCACAAAAACAATATCCAAGTGCATCAAAAGGAACCCATTAAAATAAACGTATAAGTTCCGCGTTACGTTCCTCAGTTTCAATAAACCAATTAGATGGGGCAGTTTTGAGCACTGCTGCTTGTTAGCTCGCCGACGCGGCACATAACTCAAAAGGGAACCGTTTCCACGACACATTTATTTAACAGGGAATGCGTAACGTCTAACACCTAGACGGGAAGGGAGGAGGCAGATCTGACCGGCCGTGTTCGTACGAAAGATGGAAACAATATGGTTTGACGAGGGACGTACCAGCACCTAATTTGGGCGGTCAGGAATTCTCGAGTTTTCGGCCTTACTTTTTAAGCGCTAATTGCTCAGCCATAAAATATTCGCTTAGCTCTGCAAGCGTCAATGTTTTGCGAAAATTCGTGGTCTTGTTACACTAACTTAAATTTGTCTCGCTTCATCTTATTTACCCAAAAAAGCTCGATCAAAAATGGCAAATTGATTAAAAAAGGAGAAAGATAAATTACACTTTAATTTGTCATTTTAACTTTGTACTTTTTTGTTCTTACTTGTAACTTTTGTAATCATCCTCATCCACCCATCAGCCCTTTGAGGTCCACTGCTGGACATAGGCCTCCCCCAAATGACGCCACTCCAACCGGTCCAGTGCCCTCTGAATCCAGCGGTTTCCCGCTGTCTTCTTCAGGTGATCGGTCCACCTGGTGAGGGGGCGACCTGTACTTCTTTTTTACTTTTGTAATCAATTGCCTTGAATTGCTTAAAAAAGGTGGCAATCTTTATAGTGCGAAAGATCTCAGTCAGGTGCAAGTCGTCCTTTCGCTGCAGTGGTCCAGAAAGGCGATATGTTAAGGAGCCGGTGGTGAGTAACGCCGCACAACTTCCGCACCTCGCCACTGGTAATGAGTTTCTGAAGAATCTACGGTTTAACTTAAAATGAATAACTTGAGCTTTATTGTTAAGCTCGCTGCGAGTAACTTGGCAAACAACGTAGCGTAATGGTTTAGTTGACTTCCTTATGCTGTGTTAAACTTAGCGTATGAAGTTTTTCGTATAAATCGCCTATATTGAAAAAGTGGGGAAAGACTAAGTAATAATATAAACTAGTCACCCGTCGCAACGGTCGAAATTCGACCGTAATTTAAATTAAAAAACTAAATTTCATATTGTCCAAAGTAGCACCAATATTTCTGGAATTAAAAAAAAATGTAATATTTTTCAAGTTGTTTTGAAAGCACCGGTTATAGGTAAAAAGAAGTTTATTAACTAAGCTGCATTTAAAAGCAATGTCGGGTATTTTGACAAAGACACTGACAGTTTTGACGTTATGTGTTTGATACATTTATTACATTGAATGTTCTATTTCATTTACTATGTAAGGTAGTGAGTGTAATGTGTTTTAGTTGATTTTATGTGTGTTTCTTATGAATTATTTGAAAAAAATATTAGCATTGCGCAGTCCTTTTCTACATCAACTATAACCGTGCGTAATTTCATGCTCCTCCGCCGGCGGCAAGTTTCTTAAAAACGAATCACAAGTTTTTGCTTTACGTATTAACAATATATAAATTTCTATATTTTCCTATCACTCATTGAAATGGAATGAAACTAAAATTAGTGTAACAACTGTGCAAGTAATTTAAAAAATCCAATATAAATTCATAGTCCTTATCATTAGATACAATACGTCTTAAATACGGAAGACTTAAATATGAAACGACTATAGATTTATTGAGTGGCGATGGTGCTCTAAGGATGTTCTTTTTTTATCTGACTGAAGTAGCAAACGAGCATGTAGTCCACCTGACGGTTAGTGGTCACTGCCACCCATGGACGTCTGTGCTCAACTACATACAGAACATGGGTTCTATCTGAAGTCAATCACAGATGCGTTGCTACTCCCAAGGAATAAGATGGTCGATGTGAAAATGTGCCGGCAACCGCACCCTTCTATAGAAACGCAAGAAATGCTTCGCGCTAGAAATAGGCTTGGCGGTGGTAGGTACTTCTCCGGTCGAACTACACTAGTTCTACCACCTTGATTCGCATTTGCATGCATATTTTGGTATTTTGATAGTGCATATAATCCGATGTCTACTTATCGTGGTAAACGCAACCGAAGCGATCGAAGTTGCGTGAATAACCTAGTTATGTATTTATTGCATGTAAACTAATTGGTTGTTACTTGTAAGTGACGTTTTGTAAGGAAACTAATATAACGCTGGAAATATTGCAACTTGTTGCGTCTAATTCAAACTAGAGGTCCGTTAAATAGAACGTTAAGTGTACGTTCGTTCTAAGAAGCTTTTTGCTATCTATCTTTAAGTTAATGGGAAAAGGTAGACATAAAATTAGGGAATAGTTGCTCCATCGTTTTCTTAGTGTCTTGTTAGAATTCTGAAAGTTACTGCCGAGTGTTTAAATTTAAATGTACTTCTTAAACTGTGGAGAACTAGTTTAGTTTTCTAACTAGTAATTTGTGGTAATTAGTTGATGTGAAATCTACATTGTTTTGAATAACTCAAAATGTTATGCCTGATTGTGAATACTAGACAAAACCCGCGACTTTACGTTCTAGACAGAAATTAAAAATGTTCAAGTAATGAAAATAAACATTCATTATGCTAATTAAGGACTCGAATTTTCCGAATGACCGCATCCGCACCACGTGTTAGTTAAGTTAGTCATTGCTAGTTGTTCTAAACTATGTGAACGTTTTTACCCTTTTGTTACGGAACCCTAAAACTTAGTTTTTTGTCTTTGCTAGCTTTTACGGGTTAATGTCAGAGAAAGTACCGAATTCAACATAAAAATTTCTGTAGGTACATACTCCACTCCTTTCCTGTATTTCAGGTTTAAAATCGATAAATTGTGTGAAGACAAAAGTACAAACATCGTGAGGAAACCTACACATCCGAGAGTTCTTTCAAAAAAAATTTCTCGGAGGTGTTTGAAGTCTACCAATTCGCACTTGGCCAGCGCGGTGGGCTATAGCCTAAAACTCTCTCATTCCGAAAGAAGACCCGTGCCCAGCAGTGGGACAATAATGGGTTGACGACGAATCTTCACAGTATCTCACGAATATTAGTAACAATGGCAGAACTACCAATCGTGTCCATCTAGCAATGGGGACGTTAAATTAGAGCCTAAGTGCGACCGTGTACTGGTGTCTTGTACTTCACATTCTTCGCTCTTATATGGCGATACACACGGGTGGAAGAATGGCTAGCTAAAATGTTGGAACGTATCATTTATGACCCATGTTTGTCTCACGGCTGAGCAAGGGACCTCTTTCAAAGAGCAGGGCCAAGTTCGCTTGATATACTTCACTTTCAACATTTTTTATGAGATCTTAGTGTAACTCGTATTTCAAGACCGCTTGATCCACAATTAATGTACGTATGAAATTGTGATACGTAGGATTAGGACGTCGAAATTGGTGGTAATAAACTGTCACTGTTTTCCAACATTATTAAGTACAGCAAAAGATCAAAGATTCTAATAATTAAGATTTTGTAATTGGTGGCATTGTCCCCTTGTTAAATAATAATAGTCTGAAAAAAGCCTAAACCGTCGAAGGAACTGTCAACTCGGTTTCATCGTATATAGTGGTCGTGAAAATGATAAAGTGTGGTGTTAGCAGTTTGTGCCCTGAAAGATGGACAGTTCCTACCAGGGTTAGTAATAACGTACCTAGTAATTAAGTAACATTAATTCTAGTTTTTACTTCAAATCTGTAACATTCGATTTGAAGTAATTTTTTTTTTCAATCTTTCATGTATCCTCCTGCAGCCGCACGTATATAATTCTCTAGTAAACATAGAATTAGTATTAAATTGGATATTCAAAACAGCCGTGTGTATCTCATAATCACACCGAGATCCAGAGATGCAGAAACACTCAGATCCCATCGGTGCGATATAGACACAATATAGTTACAATAGTTGTCGTTTAAAGGACAAAATCTTGTTATTTGGACGCCTACGGACACATTTTACAACTCAGACACTTTCTGTGTGCATTTTTGTAGACATACGAATATGTAGAGGTTTGTAAAAAGACTTAGATGTTCACGACGAAGATGTTGTTGATATTCAAAGTAATATTGCTGTAGAGTTAGGAAATTTCAGAATAGGATGGGGATATATTAGTTTGGTTTTAATATGAACTAAGTGTATACTCAACTTTACATTCACGCCTTTTTAAACATTACAATAAAAATATGACTGTAAAATACGCAAAATTACGTGACATTATCACATACAATTTTATAAAAATCATTGTTAAACATAAATCGATTAAGTAGAATCATGATCTAAAATTAATAAAATGCACCTATTACAGCTGTGATAGCCTAATGGTTGAAACTTGCCCCCTCGATCAGGAGGTCCGAGGTTCAAACCCAGGCATGCACCACTGAATTTTGTGCGTATTAGAAATTAATTATCACCGCTTTTCGGTGAAGGAAAACATCGTGAGGAAATTAACATACCCGAGAGTTTTTAAAAAAAAGTTCTCGGAGGTGTGTGAAATCCATCAATTCGCACTTGGCCAGCACGGTTGACTATGGCGTATAACTCTCTCAGTCCGAGAGAACCCATGCCCAGCTGTGGGATAATAATGGGTTGACGACGTCGATACCTATTAGTGCGGAAAGAGTTTCAAGTGTAGATTTTCCAATTATTGATACTACTGAATGCTAAATTTTAAGTATGTATTTTGCCTGATGTATTATGTATGATGGCGTAAATACATAAAAATAACTAAGTAAACGATATTTCCCAAACGGTTTGAAGTTAATAAAAATGGCGTCCTATCTACATGTTTCGACTTATCCCTTTTCCCACATCGTTGGCTTATGTTCGCGCGGCGAACATGGCCGAAGAGCGTTATTTCTCTTTTATCAGCGTGGCAACACTGCCTACATAACTCAGCCCGCCCGGCGTTGCCAGTTAAATGTTGTCATTAAAATAGGCTCGCCAATTGTAGAAATGTTTATTTTTTATTATTTATTTACATGTTATTGGAAAGCTTTTGCTAAAAGTTTTTAAGTTATTGTGGTTGGTTTATTTTTTTTAATAAAAAGTAGTTTATTTACTTAGTAGGAATAATTGCGTTGTTCTATATAATCTTTAATTAGTATTTTACATTATTAAAATTTAAAAGATAATTAAATAAGTGTATACACTTATGTTACCTCGTCAACCCATTATTGTCCCACTGCTGGGTACGGGTCTTCTCTCAGAATGAGAGAGTTTAGGCCATAGTCCACCGCGCTGGCCAAGTGCGAATTGGTGGACTTATATTGCATGTTCTTGAATTACTCATAATTAATTTGTGAGTTATTAGAATTCACTCATCTTCGTTACAAATAAAAAGTTCTGAAACACATATTCAGAAGTATGTCACAAATATTTTTCCATAATAATTGTTTCGTATAAACACAGTAACATCGTCTCTTAAGCACACTTCAGCGATGTTTATTATTGTGCTTGTTTACGTCATAAAATTTTATGCATCGCGTTTCCGAGGAGTACACGGTGTAGCGACATTGGAGGGATTACATGGACCCAAACACTCGGACAACACTTGTTACAAAACACCAATATACATTTGCGTGTGACGAAATCATTTCTATACTATTCTCAACTCTATGGTTTTATAATAAGGACTAATACCTACATTAAAGATACGAATTTAGTGTAAATTTGCAGAGAAATAGTGCTTGGTACCGCTTCCTTAGAAGACTGGATTTGGTTGGTGACACGCCAAATGTCATAATTTGGTGGCTCCTACTATTATTGAGACGTCTTTTTTAGTTTGGTTGCTGTAAATTATGTAATTGTCGTTAAGATCAAACCACGTAGTGACGTTTTTCTTATACAATTTATAAGTGATTGTTCTCATTGTTTGACCGCTACGGCTTCACCGCTACATCTACTTCTGTTTTATAATAACGGTGTTCTGTTACGTTACGGTATTCTAGATTGAGGGTTATATTAATGGAAAGACATACGTGAGTCAAACTTAGTCCTCAAAGTTAACAAAATGTCAGTAGCCGATTTCAGAGAACACTCGAATCTTATTTGGGACTGTTTAAAGTACGGATAACACCGGTCCCACTTTTTTTTTTGTTACGGGGAGGAAACCTTCAAAAAGTACACCGAATCCTTGGGAGAGACTCAGGATTATGTGGGATTTTTACCCACTAAAACCTCCTCGGTGGCCTTCCTCAGCGCTTGTAGTAGGGGACTCGGAAACTCCAACGGAACCATCATCATCATCAGTGTACCATCCCCCTTCATCTTCCGGTGCTTACGGCGAGATGCAGCCACACATACCGCTCGGGGGCACATCCTTCTCGGGGTTGCTTGTTGGACGGTTCGAGCTCCCACTCTAGCCGTCCGCAACCCCAGAGGCCCCCTGTTAGTCGCCTCTTACGACAGGCAGGGGAAACCGTAGCCGTATTCTACTCCCCGACTACAGGGTCAAACACCGGTCCAACTAACAATAATAACTCAAGATATTTGAAACTTAACCTTGAGTGTTAATTTTGTAATAAAACGGAATAAATATACTGACTGAAACTTAAAAAAAAAACTTTTAAATCAACGCATGACATGTTGGTACATTGACTTCTTATATATGTAATAGTTAAAAAAAAACGCTTTCTACACTCATAGCCCTACAGTAGGATTTCCTCCTGTGTCGTGGGTGCCATGGACACACACAAAGACGAATACACAAACACTCAGACCCAGAACAAGAATCTAAACTCATCATTCAGATACATGTCTGGCCGGGAATCGAACCCGGGACCCACTGCGTATGAAAATAAGCACACTGAGACTTAGTTTAAAATATAGGATTCTTTTTACCGTGATACAAGCGGTCCTCGTTGGCGGATTCAAAACGAATGCTAGCATAACAACTATTTTATCCTTAGCTTTTCAAAACCATAATGTTTACCTCACGACCCTTCTTCTTATTTATTCCCTCTTTATTTTCCCGTAATATATGCCTTATGAGTATGTAAACTGCCATAGAGAAAGCTGCTATAAACTTATAAGGGTGAGGTTACATTACTGAGGTCGGCACCCGTGTCACCGCCGATAAAGTTCGTCCATTTTAACTTGAACTGTGATGTAGGTCACCCATGTTCAGTTTTGTTTGTGGAAGGCGAGTCAAGAGGGGTCAACCGTGTCATTTGTCGAGGCGCCTATTCAAATGAGTACCGTCTTTGACTTGGATCAAAGTGTGTCGATGACAGTGTATAAGCGAACGCGGTTTTTAATTAGGGTTTAAATTTTTGTATTATGTGTAAATGCACTTCTTGAGCATGAAAGAGCGCTAAAATGTTATTATGTAAAAAAGTTTTGGTCAAATTCAAGTTAATTGCTTTTAACACTTTTGTAAATAGCAGTTGAATAGAGCTTAAAAGATGTAGTTCCCTTTAGATTATTTTGTTCCGCTGATATGTTTTTTTTTCAATTAATTTACTATTTAGTCAAAATGTATCTAAACTAGCGGTCATGACCACAGTAGGTGTAGACGGTACCCAGGAAGACGCAATTTCCCATGTCCTTGATATTATCCCTCAGCGGCACAAAACGCTCAGCACATACTTTCTTTAAAATCGCTATCGCTTCATCTACCGCCGCCTCTCCCACCTTAGACCCTACTCCGAGTATCTCACACTATTCCCGTAACACAATATGTTAATGCCGGACATTTCTTTGCCTCCTGTCAACTGCTAATGATTTTTTTCCCGTAAATATTTCTCGCATTGTTACCGTGCTTGCCTAACACCCTAAGGATTTAAATATTCATTTTGTATAGAATATTGTTATAGAATTTACAAATTTTTGTTGATCTGTGTATTTTGGTTATTTCTTTAAACGTTTAAGGTGAATTAAACTATATTTTCTATTTATACCAAAAAACAATAAATAGACCATATCTATTTATTGTTTACATACCAAATCAAATGATAGGGTATACGAGCTAGTTGATGTAAAGTAGTCACCGTCGCTTATGGACATTTTTTTTATCTGACTGAAGTAGCAAATAAGCATGCAGTACACCTGATGGTAAGTAGTCACTGCCGCCCATGGACATCTGTAATCAACTACATACAGAACATGGATTCCATCTGAAGTCAATCACAGATGCGTTGCTACTCCCGAGGACTATGATGATCGCCTCATATAAAAGTGTACCGGCAACCACACCCTTCCACCGAAACGCAAGAACTGCTTCACGCTAGAAATAGGTGTGGCGGTGGTACTTCCCCGGTCGAACTTACCCGCCAGGGGTATGCATCTTTGTCCCTGTAGTTCCGGGACCAGAATAGGGCTACGGTATCCCATGTCTGTCTAAGAGGCGACTAAAAGGGGCTTCCGGCGTTGAGTGCGTACGGGTAGAGTGGGAGCTGGAACCGTCCGGCCAAGCGACCCCGGGAAGGGCGGCGGCATGAATGGTCGCATGCCGCCCTAAAGACCAGAAGGTGTGATGAGCGTTTACGCCCACCAGGGAAGAGCCTGAAAGAGGTATCACGCTCGGAGGACTCCGGTTGTGTTACGATCGAGATTCCGGAGTCTTCCACGCAGTGCTGAGGACGGCTAGTAGTTTAGTGCGGTAAGAATCCCACATAACCCGGGTTGCGTACCACGGCGTCGGGTATCTTTTGAAGGTTTTCCCCCCGTTAACATAAAAAGGGGTATGCATCTTTGCTCTTCCGCTGTGTAAAATTCCAAATTAATACCAAAACTGAGTTAAATATGTAGAAAGGGTTTCATTACAGATAATCGAGGGATTTATGATTCATCTATTAAAAATATTCCATTGATAAAATAGTAAATATAAATATGACTTAAAACTTCATACAAATAAATATAAACTTCTATAGACAATAGTCTTTCATAGACAATAGACGCCGATAAAAAGCGCCATGTTTGAATATTCTTAACTTGACACCCAGTCACAAAGGCTTACATTTGGTGACACCGAACCGAATGTGGAATGCTACTGCTAAGTTGTTTGACTAAATACAAGTGTGTAGCTGTTATCATAAGAGATACGGATTAAGGCGAAAAGCATAACATTAGAATGGAGTTTTAAATCTTGTTATGAATGCAACGTTATACTCTTATTATAATGCTGTGTGTATAACAACATTCCTTGAGAAATCTATGAATGGAATCTTTTAACAGATTTATAGGGAGATCAAATTGAGTAGCAGTGTCATATGTACAGAGGATCTTACAGATTGTACTTTCAGAAATGATATATATGTGACCCAATTTTAAAAATATTAAACAAATCCCTGAAACTATATATGTGTGTTTTATATATACGTATATTGCAAAGAATAAAATGGACAATTTGCGCTATGTGGACGATAAAATAGCAGTGATAGCCTAATGGTTTAAACTTGCCCTCTCAATGGAAAGGTTCGAGGTACAAACCTAGGCACGCACCATTGATTTTTCTAAACTATGTGTATATTAGTAAATTAATTAACACTATTTTTCTTTAAAGGAAAACATCGTGAGGACACATACACACCCGAGAGTCCTTTAAAAAATAGTTTTCGTGTGAAGTCCACCAATTCGCACTTGGCCAGCGCGGTGGTGTATGGCCTAAAACTCTCTCATTCCGAGAGAAGTCCCGTGCCCAGCTGTGGGAGAATAATAGGTTGATGACGACGACGACGACATACGATAAAATTGTCTACATTTTGGGGTATTCTAAAAGTACTCGCATATTAAAGGAACTTAATATTATTGTTTGTTCTTTTCTAGCACCAAAATAGTTACGTTGTTAATATGATACAAGATATAATACATTATACGACCCTTATATGAGTGAAATTCTTGAAACAACTCCTTTAAGTCCCTCCTTCAAGTAACCTTATTTTCCGAAATTTAGGGATGGATATAAATTCTTAAAACAATCTGTATGATAAATTATTTTCGTATACTATATTATACGTAAATTAATTTATCATAGGTAGTCGCGGATTGCATAGTTTTATCTCAACACAACCATATTGCACAATTTCGTCTATCATTATTCCGAGAACTCGTTTCCAATATCGATTAGAATTGATGTCTCGGTCACTATCGGTAGCCGGTCGATGACATTTTTCTAAAAACATCCGATTTTGACCTCTATCTTCATGGGTATAGGAAAGAAAATCGCAACAAACGTAAGCGGAATTCAGTTTTATAGTAATAAACTCCTTTTTGTTTTTATGTTTAATTAATGTATGCAAACGGACCATAATGATGCCATCTATAGAAACGGATGCCAAATTATTGTAACGTAACAAAACTGTAGACTATTTCGTTAAGTAAGTGTTATGTCCACGATTTACATGGAATTTCTATTTAAAAGTACATTAGTAATTACAATATTTTAATATACAACAGGTACTTACGATTTGAATTTTGAATTTTTATTTGCCGATATTTCGAGTTACACCAATCGTGGTCATAGCGAGACTGGCCTTAAAATTTGAAATTGCGACGAAAATTAATCAATAATGGTTTATTGATTAATTTTCGTCGCAATTTCAAATTCGACAAATCGTGAAAACCTGACATATAATAAATTAATTTTAAGGTGGCAGAACCAGTGTAGTTCGACCGGGGAAGTACCACCGCCACACCTATTTCTAGCGTAAAGCATTTCTTGCGTTTCGATGGGTGGGTGTGGGCTCACTTCCACATGAGGCGACCATCATAGTCCCCGGAAGTAGCAACGTATCTGAGATTGACTTCAGATAGAACACATGTGCATTATGAAGTGGATAATAGATGTCCATGGGCGGCAGTAACCACTTACCATCAGGTGGACTGCATGTACGTTTGCTACTTCAGTGATATAAAAAAAATGTTTCAATGCTGTGATAGTATAAATCATATCAATTGTAATATTTTTAGGAACATAAAGATAGTTTTTGTTACCTTGTTAAAGAATTGAAAACTATTTTCGACCTCACACACAGACAGAAAACAGTATATTGCGTAAGGTATATTTTATTACACAATAGTATTATTATAATAATTCATGAGACAAAGATGTTATCGTAATCGAAGAATTTTAGGGTATATTAATATTCTGGAATTTATAATTTATGAAATCTGCTGATAAGGAACGATATAGACACTGTATTAATATCATACAGTAGTCTAACTCTGCCGTGTCCTTGAATTTTAAACCTACAGACGCGCTGGACGAGAGTTCGCGTTAGGGCTACTCGCCTAAAGTATTTTAATACATCTCTATACTTGACTTTCTTTCTTACTTGTTATGTATTTTATTCAGTAGATTAAGGTAAAAAACAACGCGTTCTTTTAATATTTAAGAGACTTAATAATAATTCGTACACAAATAAAAGTTATAAATTTCACACTGAATAATATTTTACCAACCAAAATAAAAATTATTAACACTAGACGTGTTTATGCACAATTAAAGCAACAACAAAAGAACAAAAACAGCCTAATATAGCTTACAACTGCTCTTCGCTACATTATTATTTAAATAAAAAGATCTGCTGCTTAAAAAACGTCACATCGCCCGCTCGCCACTACGGCACATTTGCTAGCTTGGCACGGCACATTTGTTGGGTACCGAGTGCATACTGAAATCGTGGCCCGTAGGTACAACTTGCGTTTCGTGCGTTTGTAAGAAATTAGAATACTGTAGATACTAGTACTGTGACATAGACCTCTTTTGTGTGCCAATGTGGGTGTAGGGAATTCTTGTGATGCATACATTCATTTATTATGCGAATTTGATTAATAATGTATTCGGAATATTGCTAATGTGATATTAAGTAGCTATATAAAGCAGTTTGTAACATTATACATGTGAATGTAAATGTTTTGAATTATAAAATCATACTGCAGTAGCCGATAATGGCGGCGTTAATGATATAATATAGGTATATAATATGTATTTGAAATATCTAGATCAGGTCAGATTACATTTTTTTAAAACAAGATTGAAGAACAAGTTCAAGCCGTTCGTGGCAGTCAAGAATTTCATATATAGTTCTACTTCAAGAGTTCTATCTGAAGTTAATCACAGATTTTTGCTACTCCCGAAGTCTTAGATGGTCGCCTCGATCGTCGGTAAAATAAGAATAGTGTTGGCCTTCAAATCAAGATAGGCCTTCAAATCAAGAGTCAGTTTCAAATAATCTGTCCGGAACAAACATTAGAAGACTGCATGCCTTCCTGCCACTTACATACAAAAATCTGTCGTCAACCCATTACTGTCCCACTGCTGGGCAAACGCCTAAACTTTCTCATTCTGAGAGAGTTTAGGCTATAGCCCACCGTGCTGGCAAAGTGCGAATTGGTGGACTTCACACACCTCCGAGAACTTTTTTTCAAGAACTCTCGGGTGTGTAGGTTTCCTCACGATGTTTTCCTTCACCGAAAAGCATCACTGCTTTTCGGTGAAGGAAAAAAATAATTTCTAATACGCACATAATTTTATGAAAAATTTGTGGTGCGTGCCTGGGTATGAACCTCGGACCTCCCGATTGAGAGGGCAAGTTTCAACCATTAGGCTATCACTGCTCATATACAGGAATAGACTTATCCAATCGTAATAGAACTACCAGGATTAGTGGTAATTAGCAGGAATATCAAGAATAAGAACATAAAAACGTTAATGCGTTCAGAATAAGGCTAAGTAATTGCTTTACCCATAAAAATATCTATCGCTGCGTTTTTATTTATAATCGGTCTCCTTTTGCTTAGCACTACCTGTTAAGTTAATCTTTATTTGAACGAGTTTGATACTGTATTAAAATTTAAGATAATTGTAGATTGTAGACGGAAATTAAAGTTTTCAGCTATAGCTGTTTATGTGATGGTAGTAATGGCAAGTATAAGTTTGAAGGTGGTAGAACCAGTGTAGTCCGACCGGGGAAGTACCACCGCCACACCTATTTCTATCGTGAAGCATTTCTTGCGTTTCGATGGAAGGGTGTAGTTGCTAGTTGCCGGCACACTTTTACATGAGGCGAACATCAGAGTCCTCGGGAGTGACGACACATTGACTTCAGATGGAACCCATGTTCTGTATGAATTTGATTACAGATGTCCATGAGCGGCTGTGACCATTAGGTGGACTGCATGCTCGTTTGCTACTTTAGTCAAATAAAAAAAAAGGAAATCACATTGGCGTATCTTGAAAATTTACTTATACTGAATCTATAATCAACCGCAGATATGATTAGAGTTCTCCTTGAAGTCAATCATTGATGCATTTACTTCTGGGAATTAAAACTTGACCACCTCGCTTGAGTGTTACAACCTCAATTTGATTTGTATGTAATCAACCTCTGTATTCATTTGAAAAGTTACCTCAAAACTTTTCAAATGAATACAGCATTGCTTAACACTGTTTTTAGATTAAGCAGCTAAATATCATCTGATATATTTAATAGCTAATAGCTATACTTTTCGTTTTTACTATTATTTACATGTTGCTGTTAACTATTGATCTATTGAGGAATGTTTCTTTTTACGTAGTCTTCGCATCTCTTTTTATTTGTACGCAAAAGTTCAAAAGATTTACAGGGTAAATATAGTATCTTTGTACAAAAATTAAGCATCTTTATATTTAACAGTTTAATGATACACGGATTTTGATATTATTCTGCCGATACTTCGACCCAGTTGCATGAAGCGCGTTCACGGTCGCAAATTACTGACCACGATTCAGGCAACCTTTTCACGATAATATTAGTTTAAAATCACATAGTACCTAAAGCCGAATTCAAAAAAATAACCATTACAAAAGTGCCAGTGAACTTAATCCAAATCGCGTTCGCAAGTTTTCATCCACGCGTCCTATAAGCATACAGAAGTAACGAAGCGAGCGAAAAAAAACTCCCAAATATTCGTCATTGACGAGAAGCGAGAAACGCGAGACGTCCGTACATTTCGCGCGATTTCGAATAATTGAAAAACGCGCGTTCTCGATGTGCGCCGCATTCTTACAAGACTCTATTAACTCCTTCGGGCTCCGACACGATCCAGAATCGACCTTATTTCTCGCAGGAATTGGCGCAAGTTGCAAACCGGCGTGCCCGCTCCAAGCGCGTTCCTTTTTTCCGACACATCTTCAGAGAAATGCCGGGGCTTTTTGAGTGTACGACACGATTACGACTCGGGTTGTCCTTTTTTGAAATACGTTATTTTCTAAACTGGATCAGTTAAAGATATATGTATATAAAATCAAGGGTTTTGAATATCAGTTATCAAATTGACGGTCTAAACTTTAACGCGCACTGAAATTTAAACTTTTGTAAGACTGTGCTTGATTTTTACTTTTGTTCGTATTTCATCATGAAATAACTTTAAGTTAATGTCCAAGTAAAATTCTCTGTTCTAAGGTTTAATTTATTAATATAATTAAGAAAAGTTATATCCTAAGTTACTGCTAATACAATAGTTTTTGGTCCAAGTCGTAGAACTTTTGACATATAAGCCATTCCAACTTATCAACTATATCTCGTTTGTCCTTAAAATTCACTAAGAGAGATAACATTTGGTCTTATCTTACAGAATTATAAATAGTAGGTATATCGAAAATTCTGTCACTAATATTTCTTCGTCAACACAGTATTGTCTCACAGCTGGGCACGGGTCTTCTCTCGGAATAAAAAAGGTTTTAGGCCATAGTCCACCGCGCTGGCCAATTGCGAATTGATGAACTTCACACACCTCCGAGAACTTTTTTTTAAAGAACTCTTAGATATGTAGGTTTGCTCACGATGTTTTCCTTCACCGAAAAGCAGTGATAATTAATTTCTAATACGCACATAAATCAATGGTGCGTGCCTGGGTTTGAACCTCGGACCTCCTGATTGAGAGGGCAAGTTTCAACCATTAGGCTATCACTGCTCAAGAAAAATACATGTAAACTCGCTGGATTGCAACGCCCGATACAAACGCCCATTTGTCGCTTTAAAAAGCACATAGTCGCAACACGGAAGCACATGAACCGAGGTGGTAAAAAGCCTTTATTGCGTAAGATCAATATCGCGATGTATAAATTGCTCTATCTTTTGTAGCAAAAACTTGGTTGGGCTTCTACATTCTCCATGTGCGAGTTTAGATACTTTAGATCTCATGTAATTTATATTGCGATGCCTTTGCTTTGCAATTTAGAACTTTATTACGTACACTTAAAGGATGTTTTTGTATGGCAGTTGCATTCTCTTAAGATGCTTTTGGATGCAGTTCAAAAGAATGTCATAGTACCTGACGTGGAGTTAATTCTGTATGTCTTAACTATTGTGGTGAGATTACTCATATATTGTAGTAATGTCATCCATCCTCGAGTCTGTAGAAGATCTCTGCTGGATACAGGCTTCCGCTAATGAGGGTTTTGCCTATAGTCAACGAACTTGGCACGTTGAAGAGAGTAAGTGTTGATGTTATGCAGTAAGACACTTCTGTTCATCTCCTGGATTTTTCTCTTAAATAGCTCGCATGATTAACTGCTCTCCCTATATTCTTATACCGGGTGTAATCGTTAAGTATGCACAGGCGATTATTCCATAACTATTATAGCTATCAAAAAACCTTAAACATATTGAAAGTACTTTACCTAATGAGTAAAAGGACAATTATATATTTTTAAATAAAACGAGAAATATCCAAAAACTTTACATTAAACACTCCCATACATTTAGTATAAGGCAGTAGAAAGAGGAGTAGATGGTTAACATGTTCCTCTTTTCTGTATTGGAATACGCCATTTTTCAATTAATAATACAACAATCATATTAATTGATGTAAATTGAAAAAAAAAAAACACATTTTTATTATACAATTGTCTTATTTTCAAAACGTCATTTATATCATTTTACTCATTAGGTACGGTAATAGTTATTTAATTATCGCCTGTGGACACTTAACGCTTACACCCTGTATAAAGATTTCACTAAGTTATTCCCACAGCTACGTCGGTGTCGGCTCGGTCACATCTACCACAATAACAAGTATTTATATGTTTAACTAAGTTATAAACTACTAGTTGACTCGGCGAACTTCGTTCCACCTAAAATTAAAAAATCTAAAATTATCAGTGTTTCTCTACTATATACATGTATTATACATAAAAAAAAACTCCTCTTGAATCACTCTATCTATCAAAAAAACTGCATTAAAATCCGTAGCGTAGTTTTGAAGATCTAAGCACGTAGGGACAAACAGCGAGACGCGACTTTGTTTTATACTATGTTGATGAGTGTGTCAAATTACAACGAAATCTGAAAATAAAAGTAACAAACACACATAAATCGTCACAAACTTTCGCGTCTTTGATTAATAAAATGTAAGCAAATATTTGGTCGTCCTACAGGTATCTCACTCGTTTTCTTTTAAAAATACTTGAGCGAGAAGAATATATGTATTCCCTTATTCCATAGACAAATATCATATCATACTAATATTATATAGGCGAAAGTTTGTGAGTGTGTATGTTTGTTACTTCTTCACGTGTAAACGGCTGGAGCGATTTTCATAAAATTTGGTAGAGAGTTAGCTGACACTCTGGATTAACAAATAGGCTAATTTTTACTGTGGGAAAACATCTTACTCCCACGGGACAATCGATACGTCGATTTTTTTAACGTGGGCAAAGCTGCAGGGTTCGGCTAGTATAACCTATGTTTATGGAATCAAATTAAATTCGTATGGACGGATTAATAATTTGTCAATCCATCCAATACATTGTAGTTAACGAGCAAGCCCGCAGGCTAGATCTAGTTAAGCAACTAAGTCTAGTGTTACATCCCGGTAGATGTTTAGCGTTATTACGGTACCGTTGATTGTCCAATCAGAAAGGCTTTCGTTGAGATTAGTGGGTACCCAAGGGCGCGATGGCTAATTTAGGGCTCTGATTAGGTTACAGGTGTATGGAAAATCATTATTAAATATTTTAACATTAGCCGTGAAGTCCTCCATTTTTGGAATAATTAAGTTAATGCCGAAACTCTGAAAAAAAATGTCTTTATATAATCTTAGCTGTTTTCTCTTTGACCATTTATACATGATAATGATGATTCTTTTAAGGTTGGATACACACAGTCCTGCATAAAACATCTTAATGGATGCCATCAATATTTTACTTGTTTTTCAGTTTTTTAAAGAATATGCCATGGAGGCAATTTTGCGATAAGTCTACCATGGATTACTTTTTTATGACGTGGTATGAGTAAACAAGCCCGCCATCTGATGGTAAAAGGCCACTGCCGCCTAGGACAATTGTAATCAGCCCCTGTTAGATCAGACAAGCCTAAGGCTGGCTACAGATGCGTTGGTACTCCTGATGTAGTTAGTATGTCTAAGGGTGACATACTGACATCACACTCTTCAGACCAATACACAGCATCTTAACACTGTTGATCCGTTACTGTGCCTCTGGAAACAAACAATAAAGGCTTCTACTACCTTCAACTTCTAATATTTCCATCACTACATTTCCACTTTCGATTTCGTAACATTTCCCAACACAATGAACTTTATTTGTCTATTATTAATGTTTGTTTCTTTTTCCAGGTACGAACCGGTTCTGTGTTTCTCATCTACGAAGGTATTTATTGTTGAACCTCTTTTAATATACAAAAACTTCGAGCGATAAGTTTCCTCGCATCAAATTCAAATTGAAAAATCTTATACGGTTCAATCTAGCACCTACTGGTGATAAGTGCTCTGTCTCTGTCTGTCGGGAGTGATATGTATGTGATAGAGCGAGATAGGCATGTTGAAGGAATCCAGCCGTTTGACGAGTCGTAGGCCCGTGTTGAAATACTTACACGGGATTTGGATTAAAACTTGTACGCCGGCTTAGTAGCGTTAGCATAAAACGCTAACAAAGAACGTAATTATTTAATAATATTAAGTATTCGAGATCTTATTAATAAAATAGCGTATCTTGCCAAACAGGGCTGTCTTACTGAACTGTAAGGCAATATACTGGAACTTACTTTCGGTAACATGTAAAAAAACATGATTGTAATTATAATTTAAAAATGGATATAAATAAGAAAAAGGACAAACCTGAGTTTCTTGCTGGATCTTCTCAGTTGAGGTCGTATTCCGATACGGTGGTAGTGTAAGAAAAAAATGTAACTGACAATTTGTAAGTGCCCCCGTAGGCCTATACAATATAAAGACATTTCATTTCATTTCAAAATGAATACTTATATAGAACATACAGATTAAACAGTGGGCTTAAAAATAGACAGGTATTTTTTGCAATTTGCGCCTGATTTTATCATGAATTGATGAGCGATGAGTATATTGTATATTAATGAGTTAAGACAGGATATTGTTGTATCTTAGGTGGAGGCGAAATAGCGCATGAAATCTTATATATAAATCAATCTTAATATTTAAGTAATAATTTGTTTGATATATTTTTAGTCTAGTCTACTTTAAGATTAATGTTGGTGATACGTACCAGTAAGATAGAATTAATAACAAATTAAATTTTGTGCAACTTTCTGTGCCTAAAATATAAAATATAATAATTTAAATATAAACTACAGTTAGAAAACATGATAATAAAATAAGTGGATAAAAGTTCTTTAAATTCACAAACTATTACTATCATTAGTATTTAATTCTCTATTACATTTCGGCAGACATAAACTATTTAAATTAGGAGCTACCTCTACTCATAATGAGTATTGTTAATATTAATATAATATAATGTAGCTATTATGTATTGAATTTTATACATCCAAAAAGTATTTGAGACATATTTGTGAGTCAAAACTGAATATCACATTTAAAAGTCCATTTATTAATGAGCCCGATGACAGAAATATTGTCATAGAATGCAGATGATTTAATTTATATTATAAATTCGATAAAAATAACATTTTGATATAATACTTGTCACACAAATTATACTTATCTTGTTCAAAGTAATATTTTATTGTAAACGTCTGTTTAATATGTATGTAGATATTGCAAATAAATGTTTTATTTTGGCAGAAAGAACAATCGGCAAACGACTTTTTTGTTGTTTAAGAACATATTAATGTTACATTCGTATGCTTATGATACAACATATATAACATAACTTAATGACGATAATGTACTCATAGGTAACATATTTTTGATCATATGAAGAGCTGTTAAAAATATTAATAATTCACAGAACGTTAAAGTAATTGGAAATATTACTTTTACCTTTTCACACGTCGTATCATTTTTCGTATCATATCGTATTTGTAAAAATAAACATATTGTACATAATAGTAGACATAGTAGAAAATAAAACCTGAAGATAACAAAACTTTAGACTAGACTTAAATGACAAAAAAATAAATATCGCGTCAATAAAATTGATAAGTAAAAAAGGTGAATCGGTAATAAAATTTTATTCCAACTGTACTTTCTACGGGCTAATGTCCAAAGTGGGAACTGTCGCGAGCGATCGCGTCACACCGCCCTCTGTCGTTGTCAGACAGCATTGTGCTATCACCGTTAACATCTTTCACATCTTCTAGAGTGAGCTAGAACGATGGAGTTCCCATTGTTGTAGCTGATACACTTTGTGTAATAAACGTCAATGATATGCTTTCAAAGATATTTTTTTTGGAAAATCAATGACTGTGGCACCTCTGTTAAATAATTATGAAAGCGTTGTTTTAAACGAAAAAAGAATCATACAGAATATTAGTCGAGATTGATTTTCACTTAAAGGGAACATTAAAAATTATCAATTCTTAAAAGTGAAATATTATTTATTTAATAAAATATACACAATGCCGAACATCTGAGAACAAATACACAAGTCGATAATAATCGTACCTAACTAATATGTAAAACATTTCTCTGATTATTATTTCCTAGCTAGGTACTCAAATAATAACATATGTCGTAGTCGTCAACCCATTATAGTCACACTGCTGGGCACGAGTCTTCTCTCGGAATGAGAGAGTTTTAAGCCATAGCCCACCGCGCTGGCCAAGTGCGAATTAGTGGACTTCTCATATCTCCGAGAACTTTTTTTTTAAAGAACTCTCGGGTGTGTAGGTTTCCTCACGATGATTTCCTTCACCGAAAAGCAGTGATAATTATTTTCTAATACGCACATAAATCAGTGGTGCGTGCCTGGGTTTACCTCGGACCTTTAGATTGAGAGGGCAAGTTTCAACCATTAGGCTATCACTGCTCTAATAATAACATACGTACCGTATACGTACCGTTTTATACTTTATTTAATTATGACTTTACTGTATAGCTATCATATTACACAGACATAATTTCAGTCTAAATTTCTCGAATTTCGTAACTCGAATAAAACGCAAACAACGGAATTTCATCCGAATTATTATGGACAGGGCCTTCCTGCGAGATTATCGTTATTAATACATGCGGTTATAAAAGAAAATTTCTATGGTCACCACGATGGTAAGCGGTCAATACTGGCTATAGCACAGCAGTTGCCGTCAAAAGAACAACCGGCTGCGTAGAAAAAATTAACGACTCAACCATAACCGGATTCAATTTACCGTCGGGTTGAGACGAGGAACTCAAAATACAGATATATTATGAATCGTGATTCAAATACGAAAATAATTCAGGACTTTCAACATCAAAGCGCACAAAGGCGATATACCCTACCCAAACACTCGTACCCTTTCACGGATTTTTTTTGTACAAAAACACCCTCATTCTGTCAGCTCGCTTCCTTTTCGTGTTTTTATCGAGTTCACACTCCATAGAACAAAAGGGAGCAAAACAAAGCCACGCCGCTAGCGACACCTGACGAAGTGAGAACGAAACATGATACTCGATTGGTTCCTTCACGGAATATTCACCTCTAACCCGAGCGTGCTATAATCTACAATAACATAGCCACTTTTGTTTAGTGATTTAGGCGTCGATCGTTTGAAACTCGATTTTATTATCGAGACGAGAAGTCGATTCTCGTTCGGGGTTTTGAATAGTAATAAGATTCAGGGCGTGCGTGATATCGTCTGCCTTTCGCCAAGTAGTTTCGTATTGGAATAATTTTATAGTTATTACATATTATTAGAATGCTATCGATTGGTCGGCAGGGTTGGTGAACCTACGCCGCATTTCATGAGCAACGAACTGACACGTGCATCAATCACGTGCAATTGCGTATTGATTTGTGTTTAAAATTTTAAAGTTTATTCAATGATACATAAGCAGACGTCGCTCTTAAAATACTACTCATTTTTAAATATTGTTCATAAATAACAAATTCACAGTACTCATGCCATCATCAGTTTCCGATCCACACGTCAAAGGACATCCCTAATATATAACAAATACAGATTGAATGAATGGTATTGAGTGAATGTTCTATTCAGTGATATTTTAGCCAAGTACTGACATTGTCTTTGCGAACGTACATTTTGGAATTCAGTTAATATTGTTATGTTGTAGTTGTTATGTTACATTGCTAGAAGTACGTTTCAATAAGTATATGTGGTATTTTTATGAGGATGGTCATTTTAATGGCAACACTTAAAATGAATACTTTCATTGTAACTTTAAGCATTTACAACAATGTCTATTGGCCTTTGTCCACTATACAAACGTTGAGGTGGGCTCGCTCTCGGCCTAGCGAACAGGTAGGTAAATAAAATTTAAAAAATGTGGATTATTATTGTTTATGATTTTTTTTATAGTTATGCCAAACGACGGGCCACCTGATGGAAAGCAGTCACCGTCGCCTATGGACATTTGCAACACCAGGGGAGTCGCCAATGCATCGCCGGCTTTGGAGGAGAGCTCTTTTTACACCTTTCTTGAAGAGCCCCATGTCATAGCGCTCCAAGAATACCTAATGAATAAAACCTTTATTCCAGATACACTGAAATTAATTATACAATATTACTCTTCACTGCCAAATAACGCTCATAAAAAGGTATAAAGAGGCTTCCTTCATAAAACCGCAGAATTTAGTCCACAGACGAAATAACATCAAATGTCAATTAAAACGATTCTTTATGGCCCCATTTTCGAGTAAGCTCCGTAATCTTTAAGACGCGGTATCATTAAAATAATGTAATAAATGCTTATAACAGTGCGTTTCGTTAAACGCATATAAAGCCTCCGTAGGGCGATGACCTCAAACTGGTCTAGATAAAATATAATAAAGATCGCCTCACATGATTTTAATTACTATTTTCGATATGCGCTAACGCTGTGTCGCTACCATCTCAAAACCGGGTTTTCTTTGAAGCGGCTAATTTTTTTAGGATGACGTCAGGTTTAACGTTTTATTTGGTTGTTTGTTGCTGTATTGGTACAACAATTTATAAGGAATCTGAGCTAATCTGTTCATCTGATAATTATTCATTGTCGTCTACTGATATTTGTTGAGTTTCCAGTGCTGATTGCACTGATCTAATTATTTATGTATCTTATTATAAATAGTCTATTCGAACATTGCGAAAGCTTTTTATTTATTAAGAACAAGGATGTATGAGGGCATTTTAATGATATGATAAAATTAAAAAATAAGAATCGCAATTAGTTTCAATTTTAGACGCTAGATGGAGTTATTTTCATAAATACATCCATCCATCCATCCATCAGTCTTTGAAAGTTCACTACTGGACATAGGCCTCCCCTAATCTGCGCCACTTCGACCGGTCTTGAGCCATCTGAATCCAGCGGTTACCCGCCGTCTTCTTCAGGTCATCAGTCCACCGGGTCGGGGGGCGGCCTGCACTCCTTTTGCCGAGACGTGGTCTCCATTCCAGGACTCTTCTACCCTATCGGTTATCTGTCCTACGAACGATGTGGCCTGCCCATTGCCACTTTCATAAACACAAGTCTTTTACAATAATTATACTGTTGTTTATTAAAATTTAAATTGACAGACGGAATCTTTCTACCAATGTAGGTACCTAACTAGATATTTAAAGTTAATAAACATCGTTTAAGAATGAAAACACAAATCATTGTAATTCGTTGCACTGTTTTATTTTATTGGAATATTAAACGGAATGTTTATTACAAGTTCCGAAACATCGGAATTTGTGAGAAACATAACTTTAAATCGCGTATGCCGTTAGTGGCAATAAATTCGAAGATAACTGCGTCATGTATGCGAGGTTTTTGGATATTTTGGGAGTGACCCACTAAATTGGTACAATTATTTATTATTTGATTTCGGTAACATATGTTTTTAAAAATAAAAAATAATTTCGCATGTGAAACTTTTTTTTTTTTCGCGGGTAGGTGTTAAACTGTAAACAGCTGTTTATTTCCCTCCTAAGTTTAAATGCAATTAATGTGAATTAAAAAAATATAAATAGTTTTTTAACTTTTATTTTGTTACATAACTACAGTGAGGACAATTTAAAATAATAAATGCATTATTTAAATAAGTGCTAAAACAGTTTTACCTGCACCATCCATCAACTACCATCACCAACTGTGTACTCTTTCACTTATCACTTCTCGTCATTTTGTCACTGCATTAAGTTTCCACAAAATCAGTATTTAAAACATGGCAAATGTCACTGAACTCGAAATTAACTGGAGTAGAAAAATGGCTGACTTTGAAGACCGACTAAGAGCTGCAAGTACTCCAACCAACCCTACAGTGCTTCAACTTTCACAAGATTTCCAGGCTTTCAAGGACTTAGTGGGAAATATGCTAAATTTACTTCGACAGCAGATGTTGGATTGCACTAAAATAGTAGATGCCATGGATATGAGGCAGCGGCAAAAAGTTTTATTATTCAGAGGCATTCCCGAAGACCCTGAGCTTGATGCTCAGAGCGAAGTTCTCAAGATAATCAGTGACAAATTAGGTGTTCCTCATATCTCCGAAACTTCTTTGAAAAGGTGTCATCGATTGGGAACTGAAGGTGGTGACCGTCCCCGTGCAGTCCTAGTGCATTTTCGCGACCATCACTCCAAATCACAGGTGTGGAAATCTAAGAGCAAGCTGAAGGGATCCAATTTCACGGTATGTGAATTTTTGACTCGGATTAGACTTTCCATCCATACAACGGCCCGGAAGCATTTTGGAGTTAAAAATGTTTGGTCACTTGATGGGACAATTCATATAAAGGTTCCTGGCGGCGGTCGACAGAAGATCGTCTCAGAAGAGGAGCTACATTCTCTCATGGCCAAGTTCCGCGTGTCCACTTCTCCGTCTTCGTCTGAAGTACGGTCTGGGGGCTCCGTAAGTGAAAGAGAAGGCAGTCGGGTCCCCTTACAGTCGTCTAATCGCGTACAGGACGCTCGGCGCAGACTGCCACTTGCTGGTGATGACCTTAAGCGTAGTAGACGTGCTATCTCTAAGAAGTGAGTTTGTTTTCCCAGTTTGTAAACACTTATTTTCACTACATGTAGGTACTAGGATATATAATTTCATCATCATGTTATTAATTAGTTACTACACTCATAATTTTAACATTTTAAACATCAATTTGAGCTGTCAGTTGTCACAACATTTAATTTATTTTTACAAAATAGAACAACTGGAAGTATTTGTCTCTTGTCAAATATGTCAAATGACATCTGTCTACTTCATTTAAGGTTTATTTGATTTGTGTTGATCTTTTCTCAAGTACGCTCCGTTACACTTAGTTTGTTAAAGCTGCAAATGTATTTGTCTTATTCAAATTAGTTTAAATGCCAGCTCGTTTATAGTATTCACTATATTGTGTTTTTTTTTTTTTTTTTGTGATCTTTTGTTTTAACTATGTTTTCAGAAATTAATACCTAATTAATTACTAAAGTCATAGACAATTTTAATTTGTTAACTAATTAATTTAAATATTTTTTTCTTATTTTGTTTACATGCATGATAAGTTTCAGTTATATGTCAGTTTTATTACCTACTTGTTATTAGTTGGTTCATGTACTCTTTTTCCAAACCTTTTCTTTTTTTTGTTTATCTGTTTTTAATGTTGTTTAATATTTCTCACTGTATCATATTTTTGTTTTTCTTTAATATTCATGTTTTAAATATTGTTAACAGTCAACTGATGGGTTGGTGCCGGATATTTATGTTGAGTTTTAGTTGTTATAATTTTAGTTTATTGCTTAATAGTTTTGTATATTGTTTTATTAATATATTTTATTTACTATTTATCATAATATGTTAGATGAAGACATTTATCTTTCACTAAGTGACTCTGCAGATTCTTCAGCTTCTTTTGAATCTTGCTGTAGCTCTCCAGATGTTAGCTTAAACCATAACTTGACCAGGGTTTTCTCTTCTTCAATCGCCCATTTTAATATCTGTCATATCAATGCTCAGAGTATTCCGAGTCACTATTCTGAAATTGAGGCTGCCTTTAATATACCAAGTCTGCACGCCATTTTGATCTCGGAAACTTGGTTAAAACCTACGTTACACTCTACTTTATTTCCACTTCCTGGTTTTATACTGATTCGTAATGACCGAACTGAGAAAGGGGGTGGTGGTGTAGCGATTTATTTACGAAATTTTTTAAAATACAACGTCATTGCAAGTTCTCCGTCACGCTATTCTGCCTCCCCTGAGTATTTGTTTTTGGAAATTGATTTTTTGGGCACTAAGGCTGTTCTAGGGGTTGTTTACTGTCCTCCCTCCATCGAGTTTTCTGACACTCTAGAGTCAGTTTTTGAGGCCCTGGGGTCTGAGTACACACACTGCTTGATAATGGGAGACTTCAATACCGATATGTTAAAATGCACTCCTCGTTCCTTAAATCTTAAATCCTTGATTGAGTCGGTCAACTTCAAACTTCTTGCTCTTTCAGCCACTCATCACAATGTTACCTGTGAAGACTCTTGGATTGATCTTATTATTACAGCCTCTTCGGAGTGTATTGATACTTATGGGCAACTCTCTGCACCTGGCTTCTCTCGCCATGATCTTATCTATGCGTCCTACAAAATGAAGACTCCTAAGCCAAAACCTGTTTTTATACAACTGCGTAATTATGCAAGAATGGATTTTGACAATCTTCGGGAGGACGCCTCAGTAACCAACTTTACTCCTTTAATGGATGCTTCTACCGTGGATCAAAAAATCGTTTTTCTTAACGACACCATTCTTTCTCTTTACGATAAACATGCTCCAATACACAAAGTGAAACTGAGGCGACCTCCTGCTCCTTGGTTCACTGCAGGTATTCGCATAGCGATGAGCAGACGCGATCGTGCTTTTAGAAAGTTTAAGAAAGAACGTAGTGAAGTCAATTGGGTTGCTTTTAAAGTCGCGCGTAATCGATGCAATCAGATGGTGCGAACAGCTAAACGCCGATATTTCCATACAAATATTTCTCTTTCCTCTTCCGCTGATATATGGAAATTCCTGAGGACAATTGGTGTGGGCAAACCCTCTTTCCTAGATAATTGTTCTCCTCCCCCTTTAGATGACTTAAATCGCCATTTTATTTCCCCGTCTCCCCTGACCAATTCCACCCGTTCCCACACTATAGCCTCCATCAATTCAATGCAACCTTCTCATGCCCTTGCCTTTGAATTCTCGTCCATCACTCTAAGCGATATAAAAAATGTTATTCTTAGGATTCAGTCAAAGGCAGCAGGATGTGATGAGGTGAATAGGACAATGATAATAAATGTTATCGACAGCTTTCTTCCTGCTATAACTCATATCATAAATTTTTCACTGTCCTCCGGACAATATCCTTCTATCTGGAAGAAAGCCTTCGTACGTCCACTTCCTAAAATACCTCATCCTGTGCATCCCAATCACTATCGGCCAATTTCAATTCTTCCATTCCTCTCTAAGATTTTGGAAGCCTGTGTTCACAAGCAAGTCTCAACTCATATTTCGAAACATAACCTCCTGAGTGTCTATCAGTCTGGGTTCCGCTCCGGTCACAGCACCACCACTGCTTTAATCAAAGTGTGTGACGACATAAGACAGGGGATGGATGAAAGGAAGCTTACGGTGATGGTGCTCGTTGACTTTTCAAATGCTTTTAACATAGTCGACCACGATATTCTCCTTGCCATCCTTACCCATTTAAACTTTTCCCCCTCTGCCTTGGATTGGTTCTCCTCTTATCTTCGCGGGCGCCAGCAGTCTGTCCGTATGGGAAGTACTTCCTCGGAATAGGCTGACTTGGTAGCTGGTGTTCCACAAGGCGGTATTCTTTCTCCGTTATTATTTTCTCTATTTATAGATTCAATTACTCCTATTTTCAACTGTTCGTACCATCTGTATGCTGACGACTTACAATTATACGTTCAAGCCGATATAGACGACCTCCATAGCGCAATAGGCAAATTAAATGCTAATTTAAAAACTCTTTATAACTGGTTATTGCGTTATGGAATAACGGTCAACCCTTCTAAATGCCAGGCTATTATCATGGGCAGCGAAAGATTGTTGACCAGGATAGAACGGAATTCGTTACCGGCTATCCTGTATAACGACAGAAATATCCCGATATCAGAGTCGGTAAAGAATCTAGGCCTACATATTGACAGCTCTTTAAGCTGGAATGCACACGTTAACGAACTCTCTCGTAAAGTCAACGCGACTCTGAGATCTTTATATCGCCTTAAGCATTTTCTTCCAGTCAAGACAAAAATATTACTTGTCAATGCCCTTATTTTGCCCATTATCGATTATGCAGATGTGTGTTACCCAGATCTGACCGAAGCACTTCTTAATAAACTAGATCGCCTTCTCAATAATTCTATCCGATTCATATTTGGCCTTCGTAAATATGATCATATCTCTCAATTTCGTAACCAACTTAAGTGGCTTACTATTCGCCAGAGGCGTAATTCTAGGATTCTCTTTCTGCTTTATTCCATCTTAAATGATACCAATTCTCCATCTTATTTAAAAGATCATTTCCAGTATCGTTTCTCAACACATGATAAAATGCTTCGGTCGGCTAATAATTTAAGAGCAAATATTCCACTGCATTCTAGCAGTTTTTTTCATTTCTCGTTTACCGTTCAGGCGGTACTGCTCTGGAACGCTTTGCCCACTAATATCAGGAAAGCTCCCAGTAAAACTACGTTTAAAAAGCTTGTCCGAGAGCATTTCCTTAACATGTCTTCTGTTTCATAATCACATATTACTTCGTTTATATATATTATATATTTGATGAAATATTTATTTTATTTATAGTATGTATATATAAATATGTATATATTTTGTATGTATTTGTAAGCAAGTATAATAAGTATCTTTATTCTAGTTTCCTCTAAATTTAACACCTGCCGCAAAATTTCCAGCCACCCAGGGTTAACTGGCAGAGAATGCCATAAGGCATTAAGTTTGCCCTATTGTAACTTTGATATTTTAAAGGTGCAATAAATGAATAAATAAAAAAAAAAATAAACCATCGACCAATATGCAGGCTAATTGTGTTATTTTTTTTAATTTCATTAAGCCTTGTTAAATAACTGATTAATTCTCGCTGTTTTGAAATTGACAAAAAACCCTAGAATAAAAATCAATTGAGATATAGGGGAAAAAATATGGATAAAGCGAAAATATTACTAAACTAGCTTATTCGAGCGGCTCTCGTTGCTTCGGTTACGTTACCACGATGTTGAGTGTCTTATATGTTGTACCAAGTCATCTGTTTCTTAAGTCATAGCGTACCACCGCCAAACTTATTTCTAGCGCGAAGCGGTTCTTGCGTTTTGATGGAAGGGTGTGGTTGCCGGCCGGTGTGGACGAGGCGACTAATCTGTGATGGACTTCAGATAGAACCCATGGTCTATATGAAGTTGGTTACAGATGTACATGGGCGGCAGTGACCACTTACCATCATGTGGACTGCATTCTCGTTTGCTCCTTCAATCGCATAAAAATAAAAAAATAAATATAATTACATAAACCGTAAGGTCTTGTATTACACATGCACCTAGTCATAATAATAGGTAATGGCGTTAAATACAAGATACGAGGTTGATTGAATCTGTACGGTGTAATTGTTTGAAATTATAGTGATAATATCATTCAATTACGTACACTTTCCACTTTCTATCCACCGTTAAAATTGTTAATCATTGCGCTTTACTGCGGCCTAATTAGAGGTTCCAACTTACAGTCTTTTCATGTTTAAACTCTAAGAAAATTGGTACTTATTTCCATACAAGTGTATACTTAAAATCATGATAGTTCAATGAGCTTCCTCCTGAGGTATTCCCGGAGCGCTATGACATGGCGCTCTTCAAGAAAGGTGCAAAACGAGCTCACCTTCAAAGCCGGCGATGCATTGGCGACTCCTCTGGCGTTGCGTCTATAGGCGACGGTAACCAATTTCTTTCAGTTGGCCATCTGCCTTATCGTCGAATACAAATATAAAAAAAGAAGTTCCATGTGGTTTACTTGAATCAGATGAGCAGCGTTTTCGTGAGTATCATCGACACTTAAGTCACAACCAATACCATACCAGGCTCGGTGGTTATTTGCAAAAAAACTTTAATAAGAGAGGTCTATGTGCAGCAGTGAATGACAAACAGCGGATTGTTGGATATTATACTTATAGTGCTCATGTATAACCTCGGTGCATACCAATACTTCTCAGTTCAGTAGGGTTTTATAATATACTAAGTTGACCCGGCGAACTTCGTTCCGCCTAAATGTCCAAAATCTAAAATTATCAGTGTTTCTTCGCCCTTTGAGGTCTGTTTCAAACTTTACAGGCAAACCTATTCGACTTTTTTTTCTCCGCTTCTACTACTTGAGTTGGTAGTATCGTCGAATACGTATATCTTACCCTTATTTTTAACTAAGAACACAGCAGCGCTCAACACTGTTGTTATTAGACAGAAATAGGCAGTGGCCTCCAGATTCAAACCACAAAGTACTAAATAATTATCTGAAAAACATTGTAATATATTAATTAAAGTATTAAATGTCTAAAAGACAATTTTATGTATCATCTTATATTTTAATTTTACTACATTTACTTTATGGCAGACTAAGTGTATCGATTAGGTACTGTGCATATAAAATCTTATCATTATAATAAATTAACACTTCACATTTCTACATTTAACGTTTGGCTGTATACTTTGCTACCGTTGCATAAAATTAAGATTAAAAAACTAGTTTCTACTTTTTTCTGTCACGGTCAGTGCCTCCATTCTGAGAAGCTCTTAGTGATAGATTTATAAAATGCAATTTTTATCCGCAGAAAAAGTGAAGCGATTTATCGATTTAGATAAATCTTCTCGCTTTTTCGGTGTTGATTTCCGTTAAATCACGCGGCCATGTTGGATAAGGCTGAAAATACCTTTGTGTATTATTTGTATTTAATCTATGCCGTTAAACCAATTTCAAATAAAAAGTAGTTTTTCGTCAATGAAGTTCTCTGTAAAGTCAAGTATAGGATTTTTTTATAATATAAAATGTTTCAGCCATTAATATCGTATTTATTTGACACATAATTTTTATACCACCCTACAAATTATTTCCTAAGAGTGACAAGGACTCAAATTTAATCACAGAGAATTCTGGTTTAAAACGTTAACGAATAAATATTAAGATCAAATGCGAAACTTAAAAATAATTAAGTATGTACAAACAGATCTGATATGATGATGATTTCGTGTGAAATTTCACGATAAGATCAAATTTAATGAAAGGTTGTCTTACTTAAGTTAGCAATGTAATACTAAGTCATTGCTAAAAATATTTCAAAGTTTTGTGCAGATTCTCAGTTGAAGAAAAATTTGGTAATTTTTAGGTTCTCATCAGATATTAATTTTACATTTTCGTGGCATTTTCGAAATATCCACAGATAAACGCAAGCTAAACAGCGCGTGACAATCTGTCAAAACATTTTTCCCACCGCACGTAAGGCACAGATAACAAAACAATTCAAAATGGCGTCAATTAAAACGGGCACAATTAACGTGGAGGGAATGTCGCGATGCGATCGTATCGCGTGACCCCGGGCTATCGTCCGGGTTCGCCCGGCTACCGTTCGGCTGCGATTTATCGGGACACTGTACCCGGGCAGGGTTAATTGAATGAAAGCTTTGTTTTGCTGTTGTGGCCAGCGGCTAACGGCGCGCGGGATAAATAGTGTTCGGATTTTAAATTTGTATTTTTATTTTAATATAGGTATAAGTGTAATAAATAAACAAAGATGCTGCTCACGGTGTTCAGATATTTATATTGGACGTTAAATTTTATACATTTTATTTCGGATTGAGAATTGAATAATCTTTATATTTTAATAGAATTTTGTGTTTTTAAAGTATGGATTTTAAAGATAAATTTCTGTATTTTACTGCCACATACCGTATGTAGGTATATAAGTATTTATCAAAATATAGTTTTAAAGACTGGCTTCTTGCTTTTGCAGCTGGCCTTTAATTTAAATGTAAATTTTAGTTATCTGTTACCCTTAAGTATTTTTTTAACTTTTTATTATTAAGTTAATAATTGTACGTAATGTCAGTTAGAAATTTAGTGTTTAATGGTTTTCCCAAAAATATTAAAAGACTATTTTAGTATTATAATTACTGTTAAAGTAATAAGTAATTAACATTTCTAAAACAATCATTATTAACCCATTAACAATTCATAAAACAATAATTAACCCATTAACATTTCTAAACCAGGATTAACAAATCTAAACAACAAACCACATTTCCCTACACCATCCATCGGTGTTGCCATAAACTAGATGTACGAGATATAGGTACAAATGTTCTTGGAATCAGAAAACCTATTTATGTCATTGCAAGCTACTTGGTCATTGCAAACGTTCGACGCCTACGGGCACTTCCAGTTAAGCTTGTATACTTGCTATAAAACACGGACATTTTGACTCCGTGTATATTTTATCGACCACGGAATTGAATGGTACATTATCTATGCACTTAAAAAACTCATTATAAATGTATTTATTTGAGTTTATTTTATATAATTCGATATATTCGATAGAAACGATTTTTTAATACTGCAGAATCACTACATAGTATAAAACCAAAGTCGCTTCTCGCTGTCTGTTCCTATGTATGCTTAGATCTTTAAAACTACGCTAAGGATTTTAACGCAGTTTAATTTTATAACAGATAGAGTGATTCAAGAGGAACGTTTTTAAGCATAATACATACATAATATAGCGGAGGAACACTGATAATTTTAGATTCTTGACTTTTAGGCGGAACGAAGTTCTCCGGGTCAACTAGAACCTAATATATAAAACGAATCTGCAGTTGATCTGAAAAGTTTAAGCCACCCACGACTTGACTAACTCCAAATAAAGTTTTAAGGGTGGAAAAACCTTTGTGGTGAATGAAACTCTAAAGGCCGTGTTTAGCATTTCTATTTTCCGGTTTAAATTGTGTTGTAGTGGAGACATCATGAGCCTAGATGATCCATCTTAGGCCTTAAGGGTAGAAACGTTAGCAGATAAACACAGGAAGGATTTTAATCTTGGGGTTACTTACAGATGTCCATGTGATCCGGTGGACTGCTTGCTTGTTTGCTAGTCTATATTAAAAAATGGTCCTAGTGTGAGTGTAGAAATGTGTACATACATATTGTACACATTTCTACACTCACACTAGGTCCTACGACACCCAGACTCAGAGACGAACCACAGGATTCCTTCAGAAGCATTAACATAGCATTAGCAGACAGCACGCCTATATTATCCTGACAAAAAAGAAATACATCACCTACTATCATTCTCATTCTGTGGTAATAGCCTTTTTTATTCCGCGGGTAATACCCTTCCTGCGATATTTATCATTATTGGCGATACGTGTGAATTATTTCGGAATGCGGCTGCCTTAGAAATGATCTTATCTCGCTAATTTAACCTGGTAGTTCCGGGTTCGATTCTTGCATACGTTAAAGGTAATTTCCTGTGAAATTTGTGAGATAAAGGAAGTCGTTATATGCGAAATAATGAATTTTGCTAATTAAAATCATGTGCCTAACAATTTTAGTCTGTGTAATTGACTATGAAATAGTTTTTTTTGTTGTTAAAATTTTGTAGAGTAGCATCATATAATTTAAAGTAGATAACAAGTAACATTAATAAATTATTAAAATAAAAAAAACGTCTGCTTAAAAACAATACGTTGTCTTTGGTTTCAGTTGATTGTTTGAATAAATAATAATACATAGAAAAATACATACAACACCCGTTTGAAAAACGTTACCTTTGTTCCGACGCATTCTGGTCAAAATGCAATTCTGTACATTTACTTTCATCCTTAATGATTTGGACAACATTTTATTTGTAATTTTTTTTGCCAAGATTAGTTATATAGCTGTCGCTAAAATAACCGAAAATATTTTATATTATAATAGTGCAAAAGTATGTAGAACCATTTTACGAAACTTAAATTTGCCAAATTGCATTTTTATCAAATTGAAATATCAAGCGAACACTCAATCCATCTAATGGTAAGTGGTCACTGCTGTTAGTCCCCCCTCATAAATATCCAAATTCAAATTCATGTTTACCTAATAAAAACTCTAACTGTGATCTGAAGTCAATCACTGATGCATTGCTACTTCAGGCAAGTAAAATTTACTTTAAGATTTACTTTTTCATACGTAAGTCAGCCAAAGAGTTAAAATAGTGCGTTAAATAAGCACCTAAATAACGTTGATTGAAAATAAACATAAGCAATTATGACATTAAGCAAATCTAATTGACATAAACACCAATAAAATAATCAATAATAAATAATTGATTAATTACAGCTATAATTATATGCTCGTTGCAGTAATGTCTTCAATCACACGTATATTGATATAAAAGTATACATTAATGTGAGATTTTAGTATAAAAATATCCATTAATACAAATTCTCTTCGAGATTCATATAACCTTAATACATAACCACTTAATAGCGGCGACTATTTTATTTTTTGTCGTATTCTATCATACAAAGAAACTTACGGCAGAATAGGACAAATGACATAGTTTGAATGAAGCGTTTATTATTTTTACTGTGTCAAGAAAAGGGTTTTGATTTTTAAGTGTATGTATATCCATGTATGTTTGTATATACAGTGGGTCAAAAAAGTATTTGTACACCTCGTTTTTTACCCATAACTTTAATCAAACGAACGTTGCATGAACGAAATTTGGGTGGTCAGTACTTCACAAAGTATAAAAACATTGTGTATATGTATTTATTTTTAATAAAGAGTTATAAAAAAGTTATACGGAAAAAAACAAGAATTGAGTGGTCAAAAAAGTATTTGTACAATTACGACAACCTTGTAAAACATGAAAATTTTAAACCCGACATTATAATTGAAATGAAATATGCATGTCTCTAGCATTAATAATAGCTTGTTATCTTTTTGGCATGGATTCATCCAATTTTAAGAGGGGTTTACAGGTATTATTCCCACTGTTATATAATCAGCAACGAATAATCATAGGATTATTCGTTGCTGATTATGTATATTTGATATTTTTTCTGTTGTGCACTTTATATTTAAATTACGTCCAAGATTTTAAATAGAATTAATATCTGGAGATTGGTGGTGTGTGGTGTCACTCAACTATCCAAAGTGTGGTAGCATACCT
This sequence comes from Spicauda simplicius, assembly GCA_949699795.1. Classification (NCBI taxonomy): domain Eukaryota; kingdom Metazoa; phylum Arthropoda; class Insecta; order Lepidoptera; family Hesperiidae; genus Spicauda; species Spicauda simplicius. The sequence continues at coordinate 19,310,557 of OX453066.1, forward strand.
GATAGGTAATTTTATAGAGTAACTATTCTCTTGTTATTCGTGCAGTGTGCTTAGGGTCATTGTTATGCTAAAAGTGATATTGACCACAAAGGCATAATTTGACTGCACTTTCATTCAAATTATCGCGCTACACTTTGATATATTTGCGTGCATTTATATTCCCTTCGAAAAAAGCAAGCATTTCAAGGCCATCGTAAGCCATACAGGCCCAAAACGTAACGTTCTGTTTAACATGATAAACCGTTATTTTGCGGTTGCAACTCAGCCATCGGTTTTCACCAAACGATTTTTTTTTATATTTTGGTTGAGTGCAGAACATCATGCACAGTTTGTGATCATACGGACTTACTATATGTTGATGCGATGTGATTGATCAGCGTTTGAACACTGGAAAACAGTTTTTCTGAAGCTTCTCTGATGATAGTACGGCGCTCTCTCGTCATAAGTATCTTCGGTTGATCTGATCGGGTTTCCTTTTACATTTGTATGAACCGTTCTTTCGATTTTTTTACAATGTACTGCATTGTCATGATGTAACTTCAGCTCTTTACCATTTTTCTGATATTTTTTTCCTTGTTTCCGAAAAATAATAACGCAATCTCGCCGAGACTTACATATTTTACTTTTTTTTATTTTCCTTGATTGTTTGATACTCATTCTAAACTGAATTGGTAATTAAATAATCGAAGAATAGTCTAAAAAAGGTTTATGAAACATTTAAGGACGCTTTGTCTTCATTAAATACTTTTTTCGATAGTTTAAAGATATACACGTAAGTGTACAAATACTTTTTTGACCGCTCAATTCTTGTTTTTTTTTAATAACATTTTTTTTACTCCTTATTAAAAGTAAATATACATACACAACGTTTTTATGCTTCGTTAAGTACTAACCACCCAAATTTTGTTCACCTGATATTCGTCTAATTAAAGTTTTTGGTAAAAAATGAGGTGTACAAATACTTTTTTGAGTCACGGTATGTCCATAAATATGTTTTTTTTATCTGGCTGAAGTAGCAAACGAGCACACAGTCCACCTGATGGTAAGTGGTCAGTGCCGCTCATGGACATCTGTGATCAACTTCATACAGAACATGGGTCCTATCTGAAGTGAATGACAGATGCGTTGCTACTCCCGACGACTATGATGGTCGCCTCATATAAAAGTGTGCCAGCAACCTCACCCTTTCAATGTTTGACAAGCACTACAGCCCAATTGGCTTAATATTCTCGTTAACCCGTTGCCCACTGCTGGGCACGGATGTTCTCTCAGATCGAGAGAGGTTTAGGCCATAGTCCACCGCGCTGGCCAAATGCGAATTGGTGGTGATTGGCTTAACATATTTGTATGAAAATAATAAATAAAAAACCTGCTATATTTCCGTGGCATACCAACTATTAATATTACGGTAAGAAACACTAAATTATTATTTACAAATATTGCAACATTCTGCAATATAATAAAACGAAAACACCTCTTGGTCTGAGTCTGGTATAGCGGCTAACGAGCCATAAATATTAGTCTAGCCACAATTAAAAACCTGCTTCTTGAAACTAATATTAATTTATACGAGAGTATCCGATGCGAATAAATAGGCCCTGGGACAGTCGAAAGTGTACTGCAGTGCTACTCAAAGTTTGATAAGGCCTACGAAGAGAAGAGGCCTACATACTGTATTAACAGAAATCAATTACGTGTATTGCCTGTGAATATGCAACAAAAACATGTGGTTTTACGTTATTTATAAATGAAAAAAAAAACTGTAATTTTATAAAAAAAATATATATGTCTCTAACAAAAGTTTAATACGCTTCATTTTATACAGAAAAAAGTCTTTATATATATAAATTATTGTTGCGTACTTATATGTATTTAACAGACATGTAATGTCAACCAGAGTATTATAGGTATAGAGCAATAGTTCATACCACCCTATTGTTGTACTAAAAACCTTCGTTGGTAGCATCGTTTGAGCACCTTACCGTTGAAGTATTATCGAGTGGTGGCATTTTATAATTAAGTTAAAGATTGCACTTGTGATTTTTAAGATACAATAATATTTAAAATTATAACGTTGCAATGGACTAAATAAGTTTAAGAAACTCTGCTTCTCCACATACAAATCGAATATAAAACAGCTTAACGGATTTCCTCTGCAACGCAAACTAACCTTTGATACTCTGGAATAGAATATAAAATCGATACATATATTTTGGGAGATACCCAAAGATGTTAATTCGTACAGTCGGAAAGACAATGCTTTATCGTTTTGGGACAAGTGAAGGTGAATGTGGACTGTTTTCACGGGGTACTTTCTCGTTAGGTTTATGTCTCACGATTTCCAGATATATTAAAAAAATTTTAAACAAAAAATACAACCGACTTCCATGCCACATAAAAGTAAAAAATAATTTAAATACATGTTGGTTTAGAGCAAACACAGTTCTTAGTACATAGTCCCGAAGTCGGCGCTCACCATATTTTGCTGGATCATGACGAAACTACATGTATCTTATATGAGCGCCGACTTAGGGACTATGTACTAAGAACTGTGTTTGCTCTAAACCAACATGTATTTAAATTATTTTTTACTTTTATGTGGCATGGAAGTCGGTTGTATTTTTTGTTTAAAATTTTTTTTTCACGCTTTTCAGTCACGATAAAATCAGTTATGGCTGTTGCTAGTCGTCCGCTAACCGGATGAATAAAATTAATTATTCGTCCGATTTTCGGATGAATAAAATTATGTGCTGACGTCATCATATAAAAATAGACTTCTTTGACACAACCGGTCGGGGGCGCTACCGCGCCCCCTCCCTTAGATTCTGAATTGGAAAAATCTGTTCGAACCTAACCTAACCGAATAAAACAACTTTTTCTGAGTAAACATTTATTTAAAGAATAGACCTATAATTATCAATATTTAAAGTAGAAAAAGTAATATAAACCTTATAACTAAGAGTATAATTCAACTGATACTGATAAAAATAACCCATCCAATTTAAAAAGGTTGGTGGTACTCTTGCATCTTTCAGGTAATTGTATTCAAAGTGGAATTTTTGATCATAATTATATCCTCTCCGAAACTCATTGTTGGTATTGTGAACAACAACATTATGTATACGTAAGCACAATATGGCCGATGCCTACGGTTTAAACTTGAAGGACCCCAGCATTATCAGGGTTGAGGAGTTGAAGGTCAAAATTATCATGTCATATCTTTGCTTAGTAATCTCATTACATATACGTAAGCACCATATGGCCGATGCTTATGGTTTAAACTTGCAGTACCCTGCATCATCAGGGTTGAGGAGTTGAAGGTCAATTTTCTTATCATACGTTTTTGCTTTGTAAATATATTACATATCCATAAGTATCAAATGGCCAACGCCTATGGTTTAAGCCTGAAGTACCCCTGCATCATCAGGGCCGAAGAGTTGAAGGTCAAAATTATCATGTCATATCTTTTCTATGTAATCTCATCGCATGCACGTAAGCAACAGATCCCCAACTTCTATGGCATGGGCTTACAGTACCCTGCATCATCAGGGTTGAGGAGTTGAAGGTCAACTTTTTTATCATACGTCTTCGCTTTGTAAATATATTACATACCCATAAGCATCAAATGGCCAATACCTATAGTTTAAGCTTGAAGTACCCCTGTATCATCAGAGTTGAGGAGTTGAAGGTTAAATTTTTCGTTTTTATCTTTGCTTAGTAATCTTATCAGATATATCTAAACACCATGTGGCCAACGCCTATAGTTTAAGCTTGAAGCACCCCAGCATCATCAGAGTTGAGGAGTTGAAGGTCCAATTTTTCACTGTATACAACCATTAGTCTAATGTTCTACCTTTAATCTGTTTAATCTCATTTTAAATGCGTAAGCATGAAATAGCTAAGTTTTATGGCTTAGGCATTCAATACCCCTGCATCATCAGGATCGAGGAGTTGAAGGTCCAATTTTTCGTCGTATACCTTTGCTTAGCAATGTTATTACAAATCCGTGAGCAACAAATGTCTAACTTTTATGGTTCAGGCCTGCAGTACCCCTGCATCATCAGGGTTGAAGAGTTGAAGGTCAAATTTGTCATCGTACATCTTTGCCTAGCTATCTTATTATATATCCGTAAGCACCAAATGGCCATCACCTACGGCTTGGGCTTACAGCACCCTGCATCATCAGGGTTGAGGAGTTGAAGGTCATTTTTTTTATAATATGTCTTTGCTTAGTATTGTTATAACATACTCATAAGCACCAAATGGTCAACCCCAATGGTTTAGGCTTGAGGCACCCCTGCATCATCAGGATTGAGGAGTTGAAGGTCAAATTTTTCATCACATGTCTCTGCTTAGTAGTCTTGTTACATATATGTAAGCACCAAATAGCTAATGTTATAGTTTAGGATAGCTGTAATCCTGCATCATCAGGATCGAAGAGTTGAAGGTCAAATTTTTCGTCAACCTATATAAGCATAGATGTATAATACATATTCCAAGTTTCATAAGAATCGATTCGGCAAAAGCCGAGTTATCTCAAATTATCTAAAAAACTTGAGGAGTGGTGGTGGTTTCCACCCCATAACTCAAAGAGTTAAGCATCACAGCATACCCATGTCCAAGAGAAAAAGTTGCGTGATGAAATTTCCTATCAAATGAAAGAAAGAAAATGGAAATCGGTTTATAAACACCCAAGTTATTCAAGATTTTAAGAAACCGACATTTTCCAATTTTCCGGGAAAACCGCTGGAAGGTTTTCATTTTCCTCAATATGGGACTGCCTGTGAAACTAGTCGCATACAATGTCGTATGAATCGTGTCGGTAGGTCGACGATTTCTAGCCATTTCGCCCGAACATACATAAAAAAAAAAAAAAAAAAAAAAAAAAAAAAAAAAAAAAAATATACGTGACGAATAGATAACCTCTTTCCTTTGGGAAGTCGGTTAAAAATGAAGCAGATGAAACAGAGGCATATAATCATGATACTTATTCAGCATATTCTTATACTATAAATTATTGAATTGCATTAAACAATTAAAAAGGGCGCTAAAAGTTTCATATGCTGGTTAAAGCGTTTTAAAAGTAGTACACTCGCGTATTCTTGATTATTAGTAATATCAAAAAGGGATAAATTTAACGATTGACAAACTTGTTTGCTTGTTTTCCTTTAGACAATTTCCTATTTCACACTGAATATGTAGCAAGTATTATCTTTTTCTAATTGTACTAGTATTTTTAATATCATTAGCAATATTAAATAATTTAGAATAAATTACTGAAGGACAATGCTTAAAAATTAAATCAAGAATTATACGGAAATTGAATAATGATTAAATTTGGCAACAAATATTCGTCAAAAAATTATTAACCCGAAATTTTAATTACAAAAAATATAATTATTGCATCCAGTTTTCACTTTAGTTCATTTTGGGTATTTAATTCGCGAAGTCTCAAGTCGCTTGAAAACACCATAGTTATTTTTAATATTGATAAATATTTGCTTATGTTGAAGATTTCTTTTATTTCATACCACTCATAAAATTAATGTAAATTATCTAAAGGTAAGTAAGAGTATAAAGTAAATTGGTATTCCAGAATTGACGACTAACCTTAATTTTCAATATTCGTAAGCCCTTCATCAGTGGAAACAAGTCCCGATCACCGGTTTTGGGTATTTAATTCGCGAAGTCTCAAACCTCGACACCACAATAGGGCCGGGTCGTTACAGTGACACTGACGAATGTGTAGGCTCTTTGTTTTTATGTTAGTTTCGGTTTATGTAAAATTCGGCAGATTTATGGCGTTTATCTATACCGCTATATAAATGCCTTTCCGGGAGGTATGTAGTTGTTAGGAAGTGTATACTTTTATTGACTGCTATGTATTTCGGTTTTGAATGGCGTGACCCGTGGATGTCGTAGCAGACGATTGAGGTATAACGATAGGAAATGGTCAGGGTTGTCTTCCTGCGTAACATCATCACAGATTGCAACCATCCACGCTAATCCACACCCGCACAGAGGCTGCCATTTTGTAAAGCCTACGTCCAGCAGTGGACTTCTCAAGAATGATTGATGGATAAACTTTTTTTGTACCAAATTTAAGCACTGACTAATAAGTATACATCAATGATTAGACATTACGATCCTAGATACTAAGAGACCGAGCTTTTTTTCAAAAATAGCTTATACACCTATATCTACTTTATATTTCTCACCTTGCATATATTTTGTAAATGCTACGAGTTCGATCAACAAATGTTTTATTTCATAATATACAAAATGTAAATTTTCCGATTCCAATATCGATATTTAAAGGTTTACTAAAACACGGTAATATTACTTCGAATTCAACAGAATTCCGCGATAACGGTAAAGGAACATGGTTTGTGAGCAATATGAAAATATTTCCATAATTCTCAACTATTGCGGTTACAAAATGAACTTTATTTCGAAACGAACTGATAACCTGCCCTTGCTAGGGAATTCTTGAAGTGAAGCGGTGTTCGTAATTGTTAGAATTTATTATAACAATGTTTTGATGCTATTAAAAATGATAACATTGACATTGAACTTCTCCTTATTATAACCATAAACAGGTTTGTTATTTTTTTTATTATGTAATGGGTACTCACGATATGTGATTTTTGAATTTCTTTTTGCCTATATTTCGGTATAGATATATAGTTTATGTAAATCGTAAATAGTGCAAAGTGCCTATGGATACAGCTAATGTTGTGTGTCTCGATATGGAACCTAAAAAAGAAAAACGAATTAGACGTAGGGTAGATAGGTTAATTTACCACTAGTGCTTCTCAATGGTTTCTCCCCGTCCTGACCACGATCCATGCAACTGGGTCGAAATATCGCCAAAAAAAATCGCATATTGTGAGTACCCGTTACTTAAAATGTATAAATTTCGCGATAATATTAGTTTAAAATCATAGGTTTTGTTATTCTTAATGCCACTAAATATTATAAGACTAAAAAAAACTTTTGAGTAAATTGGGGCTATTGAATAGAATTGGAGGTGATTTAACAAGTACAGTTCAATCTGCCGTGCCTGAGTGTCATCTATTTCGAAAGTGAATCACTTCATGTGTTTCGTTGTAAGGTGTGTATGCCATGTCGCTTCCTGCTGTCTATCACTATGTATGCTTAGATCGTTAAAACTACACTACGGATTTGAATTCGGTTTTTTTAATAGATAAAGTGATTCACGAGGAACGTTTTTAAATATAATATAGTTTAATATAGTGGAAAAACAGTGACAATTTTAAATTTGTGACTTTTAGGCGGAACGAATTTAAACGTATTTTGGGTTAATCTTAAAATTGATATTAATATACAAAAAATCTGTGTAAACTTTAAAATTATGCGTGACAGTATCAACTGTGCTAAATACAATATTACATTACACCGAACCGAAGCACTTCTGAGCGTGAGCGTACAGATAGCCGCTTCAGACACACAGTATCTGATGGACGGTAATATTTGGCTTGAATTATGTTATTGGGCCGCTTAATGTTATGTGAATATTGTGCCCAATGTTATAATTACGCTATTCAACGGCAGTACCGTACAACAAATAAAGATAACGAAAAAATGTAAAGATGTTATTATTACATAATATAAAGACGTATTATTCGTGATTTTAGGTCACTACTAGTGTTACAAGTAGGCTTTAGTCCCGTAATATGAAAATTGTTTTTTATTTGATAACAATACATTGAGAGTTAATGGGCTTATCCTTTTATCAAAGTTCTTCAATGTCCGGCTTATGTTTAAGAGCATAAGAACTAAAAAAACGAAATGACATGTATTACTCCTTTGGACGTTAACAATTTATTACAGTGTATTATTGATAATACACAAAAAAGTTAATTAATTTAGGGTTATAATTTTAATAAATCGCCTCATATTTGTTGAAGCTATACTATTATATCTTTACAGAACTTAGTAAGACCAAAAGTGATGTATTTTAAATGTTAAATTAAAAAAAGTGTATCAGTGGTAATTCATTTATTTTCGTTAAGAATTAAAAGTACCTTATAATGTAAATAAGAATATGGCCTCAAGAATAATCTCCATGCTATAATTACACTATCGAGCAGTAACTGTTCTTGGCAAAATAAAATAAGCTGGTCCGAGACATCCAGTTCAGAGATCCAGATAAGTTTCCTTAATTTTAGGTTAAGTTATACTCGTGCAATACTCATAACGGATGTTTTATCCTACTTGGAAAATAAATGTGAAAGAAGCGTAAAAATATCTGATAGTATGTCTTATTAACGTGATTTTATCGAAAAAATATATTTTGAAATATATAAAAGAATTTTGGAGTCTAAAAATATCCTATGTATACCTATGTATACCCTACATTGAGTTATTTTTTTTTCAAATAGCAAAAGTATTATCCTCAGATGAAAAAATATAAAAACACGTGTTCAAAAAGTCGTCATGCAATGCAACAAAAATGAAACATTCTTTAATACTAACTCGTTTAAACTTACTAGACTTATGGGTAGATACAATCAGAGTTCTCAATAAACATTTTCTTGAACGAAATTGCATGAATAAACTGTACTCTTTATCTTTTCTTTACAATTTGCACATTAAGCAGTAGTAACTCGCGTCGACAGACAGGTGCAACATGCGAGGATGCTCCAAATCGTCCACGCATTTTGCATACAAAATGCGCATCCAAAGTTAAATTCATAAAAATGCCTCATCACACCCCATTATGGAACAATAAATGGAATCCGACCACAAAACGCCAATAAAAAAATATCGTCGTCGCCTCTTACATAACACATTCGGGTACGGTTAGCAACGAAAATAAGTAGCCAACATTTATTCCGAATGCCGGGCGAGGTCGGAATTATCAGCGGGCGAATCAAAAAAGGCCGCAGCGACTTGAAAAAAAGGCAGGAGAAACGAAACAGTGGACAAGAAATTATGATACTACCAAATACGCGAGGAAAAAGTCATTGTATATACTCGTATAAGTTTATTCCGAATGCCAGTCCAATTATTATCTGGTTCGGAACACGAGGCCCGTACATTAAATTTGTTGCGAGCGCGAAAAATGCCAATAACACTTGTCTACCAGTCTGTACGCAGTTTATCCTTATTTAATACCGCAATTAGGGCGATTATGCCAATACTCTTTTATTTTATTTCTATCAGTGGCTCCAGTAATGAGGTTTGATGTAATGAACTACTAATGTAAGAGGATAGTTTCTTGTAATGATGTCCTGTGTTATCTTTACTGCGGACCTAAATAATCGTTTCGGTTCTTTTCATAGGGAATATTTTTATTATTATTATTTTATAATCCTTAACTTCATTTAAGGTGTAAGCCAGAGTAACTAATTAGCAGTATTTATGAAATTGATCACACAAACGAGCATGTTAAACTTGATCGTAAGTGACCGTCGAGTACTCGAGGTTCGTGTCTAAAAAGATGCTGCTAAGAACTAAGTTATTATGCATCTTGTCTCTGCTTATTTACCTTGTATATTTTTGTGGTAGATATAATTTTCCGAACTCGTCTTTTTTTTACCTTTAACAAGCTGACACGGCGAACTTAGTTTCGCCTAAAAGTCAAAAATCTAAAATCGTGTGTTCCTTCACTATATTATGCGTGTATTATACATCAAAACCTTCCTCTAGAATCGCTCTGTCTTTTAAAAAAACTGAATTAAAATCCGTAGCGTAATTTTAAAGATCTAAGCATTCATAAGGTCAGACAGCGCGAAGCGACTTTGTTTGATATTATGTAGTAATTAAAAGATGTAAAATTGTTATTAGTTCGATAAAGGTGGCATATCGCTAATTAGTGTGTTTTTTTATTTTTAATTAGCGAAAACAATGCATATATGACCAATTTTAGATAAAACTGATCTTTATGGGGTCAGGTGCAGATGATCACATGACCATCACATTAGGTGGGCAAGCTCGTTTGCCACCACATACGCAAAAGAAACCCAATACTCAGTGCATTGACCAAAGCTAACACCGGACCTGCAAAACACCTCATTAAACTAATTAGCCCGAAAAAAATCTAACAAGAAAAGAACAGACCGTCGATCAGACAATACCGGGTAGCGGGTATCAAGATGGCCGCTACCGACGCTAATGGAAGGCGCCTTGTAGGCATTATTAAGCCTAATGTATGCAGTGATGTGCTAGCCGATTGCGAGGCAAATGTCAGTGTTTACTCGGATCCCCGGCTGCTGTTAATTGTTGCTGGTAATTTGACGTTTTCGAGACCTCTTCGTGGTTTGACGACATTCCTATGCTTATGACTTTAATACATTTCGTACTTTGCAATTCTACTTAGTTCCTATAAGCAATTGCTAAGTTCTGTACCCTTAGTACGAGTTGTTTCTTCAAAACAGGCATTGTTTTTGATTTCATACATTGCAATGAACCGTGTACGCTTCCGTTTTCGCTTTCAGCCATAACTTGCAATATAATTTATTATTTTATATTACTTACGTAAATTTATAATTATTTTATCTAATTGAAAGTAGCAAACAAGCATGCAATGAAATTTAAAGTAGTAGAATCAGTGTAATTCGACCGGGGAAGTACCATCGCCACACCTATTTCGTGAAGCATTTCCTGCGTTTCGATGGAAGGGTGTGGTTGCTGGCACACTTTTATATGAGGCGACCATTATAGTCTTCGGGAGTAGCAACGCATCTGTGACTGACTTCAGATAGAATCCACGTTCTGTATGAAGTTGATTACAGATGTCCATGAGCGGCAGTGACCACTTACCATCAGGTGACTGATCGTTTGCTATTTCAGTCAGATAAAAAAATTCAGTACACCTGATGATATGTGATTACTGCTATGGACATCTGTAAGCAACTTCATATAGAGTAGGAGTTATATCTCTAGTAAATCACAGATGCGTAGCAAATTAGTAAGCCGACAAAAAAATCCTTCCACCGAAATACAAGAAATTCTTTACTCTAGAAACAGGTGTGTAATTTACTTTGCTAAATCTGATACGGTTTCGGTAAGCAACAAAATAATTGAGCTGCTCATCATTTCACATATTTTGCTTATGACCGAGTTTTAAAATTAATTTTACTAGTCTACAATAAATCAAAACTGAATAAAAGCACTGCAAATCTAAACTTAATTTTGCTGATATCGTGAGTACCCATTAAGTATTAAAAGAATGAGTGAACCCGCAGGAATAAGTAATGTTATAATTTCGATAGAAAAGTAAAAGCGTTTATTCATTACTGGATATTGATTGTAATTCTCACGTTCATTCTAATTATCCAGTTACAGCCTATATAGAGCAAATCGCGAATTGAAAGAATATCTCATTCCTTTATGGCGCTTTAAAGGCTCTAGGGATGTGTGTGATTCTAAAAATATATCTTAAACTATGGATGGATCAAAAAATAATAAAAATATCACTAAATTCACTCTAATGTCTATTAGCCGTTACACTATACGCAATATTTTTGAAAGTATCCATTAATTAACTGGAATAGTGTGTTAATTAAATAGAAAAAAATAAAATTATCCCTACATTTGAGGAAAAAATCTAGATTTAATGCAGACCACCTAATGTTTATTAGCAGCTCATAACAACTATTCACAAATTTCGGATCCCTGAATTGTAAAAGTAGGGTCTTGTCGAAGGTTATTAGAGCAGCTTTGTAAAGAATGTTAGATTAAGTTAACAATACAAGACATCATACAGTTAACGATTTAATCAAAAAAATCGACAGTAATTAAATCGGATAATATAAAATTTAACAATAGAAAAAATCGAATACAACCAAATTTTTATTTTTATTTTTTTACACACTAAAAGCATTACACACAAATCTTAAACATAGGATACGTAGCACTAATGCATACAATTATGTGTGCATGCCAATTATAGGCGTGAACATCATTTACAAATTTATTACTTTCCTACAGTCGTACTGGAATGACGCAATCAATTAATTTAAATAAATTAAATTATATTAAAATCGAGGAACAAATATATTTAAATATAACTATAATGATGAAAATTCTGACACCTTAAAATAAAAGAAACAGAGGTGCTTATTAAAGTAATCTGACACGCTGAATTATTTTTCCTTTAAAACTTATTAAATATATTTTTTTTTGTTAGAAAAAACTGCCGGCTATACACTTGTTACAAGGATACCTGCGGAAAATAATCTAATGAGATTTACTATTCCTCAAATCACAGATCTAAAAGCTCAGCTCATCCCTATCCCTAACACCATAGGCTAGTGTAGCAATAAATCCCGCTTTTATGTGAGAAGCAATGACTTCTGAATTCAACCTTTTATACCTCGGGCTGATGGTAATGGATTCACCATAAACATGTGAGTACACATGGGAAATAAAACGGGTTTATAACTCCAGGAACTATTTCACCGAGTGAATTACTTTCGGAATGTGTCAGATTTTGCGTCAGATATCAATCTTTTTATAGGCGGTTTAGCAGAATTTTATTGAGATTCGATATCTTCTATTTCTAAAGATTAGATTTGCTTTTGTGAATTTTATGTTGATAACTATTTAATGTTAAGGTTTAACACTAATGGTAAGTTTGCTATTTCTATCATAGGGACCTAGATGCTCAGATAAGTATAGACGAGTAAAGCAAAACTTCGAACAGGAGACGCTTATTAGTTTTGTGTTGAAATTCGTAATATTTGTAACCTACTCCCCCTCACCACTTAGCAAAGTTAGAAAAAAATCTTTGACTTTTTTTGCGTATGTCGCTTTTGGATTCACCCCCACTTCAAGTAACCTACCTCCGTCCCCCCCCTTAGCAAAGTTAGAAAAAACAGATTTTTGCGAATGACCCTTTGAATTTACCCACCCTTCACGTAACCGACCTCCGTCCCCCCTTAGCAAAGTTAGAAAAAAAATCTTTGACTTTGTGAATGACGCTTTTGGATTCTTCTCCCCTTCACGTAACCTACCTCCGTCTCCCCCTTAGCAAAGTTAGAAAAAAATCTTTGGTTTCTGAATGACGCCTTTGGATTCACCCCTACTTCACGTAACCTACCTCCGTCCCCCCCCCCCCCTAGCAAAGTTAGAAAAGATATCTTTGACTTTGTGAATGACGCTTTTGGATTCTTCTTCCCTTCACGTAACCTACCTCCGTCTCCCTCTGAGCAAAGATAGAAAAAAATCTTTGACTTTGTGAATGACGCTTTTGGATTCACCCCCACTTCACTGCTAACTTGACCTTGACAGATATGACGTCAATGATTAATTTTCGTTACAGTTAACCGTTTCCTAAAAACGGTGGAAATAATACCGCTAGTTGGAAAGTTCCCTACATTTTTTGTGTATCATCGGTCTAATGGTACTCTTGATTACTTTAAAATGGGGTTATTAAGTAAATCGCAACAAAATTACACGCATCATACAGTTACTAGAGCCGACCTAGATGTTGGGCAAACAGACCGACGATCGGAATAAAATGTATATAATTATCTCTGAAGTACATATCAAGAGTACTCCATGTTATGCGACTACTTTAGTAATACACTAGTTGTTGACCGCAACATTGCTTAAGCGAAAATATATTTTAAAATATGATAACAAAATATTTAGATAGCGATGTTTTGATGCCAATATCGATGGTTCGATTCTGGGCCAGACAGATTAAATTGACAGACAGTTGAATTTAGATTTATATTCTGGGTCGTCTGGGTATTTATGTAGTCTTTGTGTGTGTCCATGGCACCTATAAGACGAGAAGAACACCTATTATTAAGATATTAACACTATTGGTAAGATATTAATATAAAATTCACCTACCTATTTGAATCGGCAATTTGTTTTTTTTTTTACTTAAGAATTATACCAATTTATTATTTATACATGTAAATATCAGTTTACATGTGAATAGCTCTAGCCATTTTAGCACTTCTTCATCTTGTAGCACATTTTCTTTAGAACCTATTTCGTTACATAGTAGGCACAATACAATACAACATTTATATTACTGTGTACATCAATAATTTCATTGCAATGAAGTTATAAATCGAATTACTACGCAACAACTTGTACATATCCTGTATCAGCGCTAAATGTTTTAATTCTAATAAAGTTACACCCATTTACCATCCAATGAGGGGAGCTATTAATAAGACATGTCGTTAATTCGGTAAAATTAATAGGGACACTTCCCTCCTCTTCCTACGCCATAAATAAAAGGTTTTTCTTTAATGTGGTTAATTTAATTTATACAACTTCTCTCACCGGGTACCTTTTTTTCTCCGCCCGAGTCGTGCAAAGTTAAAGATTCTTTTTATCAACCTCTGCCGTGTCATACTTTTTTCTTTGCTCACAACCGCTTACTGTCTTTATTTTGAGGTTTGGATTTTTCGTATACTTAAGTTTTCGAGGAAATTATTCAATTTGCATTTCGGATAGACCTTTGCCGTCGAAAGGTCCCCCTCACCACTTAGCAAAGTTAGAAAAAAATCTTTGACTTTTTTTGCGTATGTCGCTTTTGGATTCACCCCCACTTCAAGTAACCTACCTCCGTCCCCCCCCTTAGCAAAGTTAGAAAAAACGGATTTTTGCGAATGACCCTTTGAATTTACCCACCCTTCACGTAACCGACCTCCGTCCCCCCTTAGCAAAGTTAGAAAAAAAATCTTTGACTTTGTGAATGACGCTTTTGGATTCTTCTCCCCTTCACGTAACCTACCTCCGTCTCCCCCTTAGCAAAGTTAGAAAAAAATCTTTGGTTTCTGAATGACGCCTTTGGATTCACCCCTACTTCACGTAACCTACCTCCGTCCCCCCCCCCCCCTAGCAAAGTTAGAAAAGATATCTTTGACTTTGTGAATGACGCTTTTGGATTCTTCTTCCCTTCACGTAACCTACCTCCGTCTCCCTCTGAGCAAAGATAGAAAAAAATCTTTGACTTTGTGAATGACGCTTTTGGATTCACCCCCACTTCACTGCTAACTTGACCTTGACAGATATGACGTCAATGATTAATTTTCGTTACAGTTAACCGTTTCCTAAAAACGGTGGAAATAATACCGCTAGTTGGAAAGTTCCCTACATTTTTTGTGTATCATCGGTCTAATGGTACTCTTGATTACTTTAAAATGGGGTTATTAAGTAAATCGCAACAAAATTACACGCATCATACAGTTACTAGAGCCGACCTAGATGTTGGGCAAACAGACCGACGATCGGAATAAAATGTATATAATTATCTCTGAAGTACATATCAAGAGTACTCCATGTTATGCGACTACTTTAGTAATACACTAGTTGTTGACCGCAACATTGCTTAAGCGAAAATATATTTTAAAATATGATAACAAAATATTTAGATAGCGATGTTTTGATGCCAATATCGATGGTTCGATTCTGGGCCAGACAGATTAAATTGACAGACAGTTGAATTTAGATTTATATTCTGGGTCGTCTGGGTATTTATGTAGTCTTTGTGTGTGTCCATGGCACCTATAAGACGAGAAGAACACCTATTATTAAGATATTAACACTATTGGTAAGATATTAATATAAAATTCACCTACCTATTTGAATCGGCAATTTGTTTTTTTTTTTACTTAAGAATTATACCAATTTATTATTTATACATGTAAATATCAGTTTACATGTGAATAGCTCTAGCCATTTTAGCACTTCTTCATCTTGTAGCACATTTTCTTTAGAACCTATTTCGTTACATAGTAGGCACAATACAATACAACATTTATATTACTGTGTACATCAATAATTTCATTGCAATGAAGTTATAAATCGAATTACTACGCAACAACTTGTACATATCCTGTATCAGCGCTAAATGTTTTAATTCTAATAAAGTTACACCCATTTACCATCCAATGAGGGGAGCTATTAATAAGACATGTCGTTAATTCGGTAAAATTAATAGGGACACTTCCCTCCTCTTCCTACGCCATAAATAAAAGGTTTTTCTTTAATGTGGTTAATTTAATTTATACAACTTCTCTCACCGGGTACCTTTTTTTCTCCGCCCGAGTCGTGCAAAGTTAAAGATTCTTTTTATCAACCTCTGCCGTGTCATACTTTTTTCTTTGCTCACAACCGCTTACTGTCTTTATTTTGAGGTTTGGATTTTTCGTATACTTAAGTTTTCGAGGAAATTATTCAATTTGCATTTCGGATAGACCTTTGCCGTCGAAAGGTCATCGTACCCGTCGTTTAGAAAAATGGGTACACTCGGCGGCATGTATTTAATGTTTTAACGCACGCAACTAAACGACTTTAATTTGAGCTTGTGGGATTTCAGCTCAATTATAAATAGTAATGGGCATAAAACTCGGTACACGCTAGCAAATTAAACAAGCGAACAATACAAAGTAATTACCGTAACAAATAATACGTAAAGTAATAGTTTCTTTGAGCGCGCTCCCGGCGTAGGCTCGGGTAATAAATAATAAACACAATTTTTACAATAGGAAAACATAAACTGGGAAATGTCAATAAAGGTATAAGCACGTTCAACTTTACGTTTTCTTCTGCATTTGCCGTCTTAATTCTTCAGAGTAAGGTGTATTTGTTTTGTAGTTTATCGTTAGTGTCAATAAATCGACTAAGAATTAAGTATGGCGTCATTAGCTTTAGGATGTTTGTTTCGACGTATTTGTCGATAAACAAATTGCTCGTGTGTTTGAGTGTGATCAGCTCTTAGTGGAACACGGCTACACATTTACTTGCTCTAATATGAGTTTTTAGAAGTTTTTAAAAGTATTCGTCGCGCCTGGCATGCGTTGGTGACCACAGAGACGCTTTTGTCTTTTTCCTGGATTTTATCCCTTAGTCACCTCTTACGACATCCCGAAAAGAGGTAGGCTATTTAAGATCGACATCACCTGACAGTATTAAGCGCTGCTTGGTTCCGTCTTGATTCTGGTGTGTGACACATTTATTCACGAAGTTCCATCTTAATTCTCATGTGTCGGTGATTGATCTCAGATAAGATCTCTCTCTGTGTGTGTCTATTAAATCCTTTATTTTGGGGTTGATTATTTATATATGCTGGATATCTATAATCGACCCCATGATAGTGAGTGGGTGGTAGTTGCCAATCATTATCAGACGGCCTGCATGTACGTAAAAATTACTAGTAAAGTTAGAAGTAGTAAACTTACGTAGTACTAGTAATGGCGTAGTCAGGTAAGTAAAGTAGAGAAAAAATAAAAATATGTTGAGTTTTTTATTACAAATTTTAATGTTAAACAAAACACTGTGCCAGTGTCAATTACATTCAAAGACTTTTGATTTATTTTCTATGTTGCAACGAATAAAAGTAAATGAATAGGGCCTAATGTCGGCTTCTCACGGTCCGTGATATTACGAAAGTCAATTAGTCTGCACCATGGTAAGAAAATCGACTGTGGAAGCGCCTTCAAGTCTGTTGCAGTGTCGGTAACTTCAAAGATGCGTTATGCTGAAAGATGGATTCCTTTCACTTTGTATTTTGGAAAGATAAAATGGCTTTTAGTTTCAAGACCAGTAGACTTGGTGCGATCCGAGTGGCATGGGCGTCCGACCGTGCATTCATCCGCAGATTTATAGACCGTGGAAAGACGCCATAAGACGTCAAATTATGAGCCATTACTTTTACTATCGTTAGCTCTTTGTCTCAGGATGTGTGATGAGGGTTTATGGCGGAATTGATGTGGTTGCTACTTACCTTTCAGTTAAAATGATTTAGCACAATGCTGAAGAATGTTGCACTTATTCCATGAAGTTGTGTAATTAAAGTAATAGTTGGTTTTGGATTATCGTGTTCGATCTCATTATTTATGTTTGAGACTATTATATCAATCGAAAAACATTGTGAAGGTGAAAGTTTGTGAGGAACTACGTTGGTTAGAGCAGTGATAGCCTAATGGTTGAAACTAGTCCTCTGGATCGGGAGGACCGAGGTTCAAACCTGCCTGGGTTTGAACCTCGGTGCACCACTGATTTTTTTTTAATTATGTGCGTATTAGAATTTAATTATCACTGCTTTTCGGGGAAGGAAAACACCGTAAGGAAACCTACACAACCGAGAGTACTTAAAAAAAGTTCTCGGAGGTGTGTGAAGTCTACCAATTCGCACGGCCAGCATGGTGGTCTATGGCCTATAATTCTGTTATTCTGAGAGAAGACCCGTGCCTAGCAGTGGGACGATAATGGGTTGACGATATATAGGTTGGTTACTCTTTCACGATAAAACTATTGGTCGGGATTCGTTGAAATTTTGCTCGATGATAGTGTATGGATTAACCTATAGGATATCGTTGCCAACGCAGCAGACAGAGCCGCAAGAAAAAACTAGTCTAAATGAAGCTCGGTAACAACGACTACGTTTAACCGGTAAATACCAAACCATTAAAACCAAACACCTTTAAATCGCGTACCGATTTTTAGCCACAAAACAAAGCGCGGCTTATTTGCGAAAAACCCTCTTTGGGTCGAACACCATATTTCCCTGGACTTGCTCGTGACTGCAGCCGTTGCTTCCATATTTGGTAGCGGTGGCCGGTGACAATTAAAGCGAGCGCAGGTCACGAGCCACTATTAGCATGTGTGTTTGAGCCAGTTTATTGGCTGGTAATTTTATACCATCTCAACACGTTGCTCGCTATACATGGGGGATTTTCGATATTAATAGCCGATACGCTTGGCATAGGTATGGTGCTATCACAAATTAGTTCATGCTATTAATGTTAGGCGTAAAAGGAAGGGAATGTCTACACCTAGTCTTGCAACAATGAGCTCTTGCGTTTCGAGCTCTTAGTGTGAGTTTATTACTTAAAAAACGACCGCCGTGTACGTTTGAGCCGAAACTCTACAATGTGCATTGTAAGCCATAGACGTATATAAAAACACATGTGTGCCATGCAATTTGTCATTTAAAAAGTAAACGATGGTTGTTTTAAAGAAACTTAGTAAATTCGTACTAAAATTACAGATTTTTAGGATGTAGTAAGCAGTATTAAATTACATCGTTTTAACTCAATAATTAGGGTAGCATCAACGTATATTAGTTAGGACTGAAAGTATCCATATCATCGAATATATTGTGTGCTCGTTTTCTACTTCACATGTAAAAAAAAAACTTTTTAAAATAGAAACAGTCCAATTAAACCGCATAGACAGTGTTCAGAAAGCGTAAAAGATTTTGGCCTAGTTTTAGGTTATAAGAGGCTTAAAATTATAATTAATTTTTTAAAGTGGGTTTTCAAGGTGGGTGCCAGATAATTTATTAGCTGGTAATTTATACCTATCCAACACGTTGGTCGCTTTACATACATATTGCCATTACATCCATACCATTTTGTAATAGAGTCATTAATTTCGGCTAGACTACTTTATAAATTGATAGTGGACATTAGAAAAATATTGCTTTCGTTTATCTCTATCCATTTTTTGTCTTTTAGGAATTGAATAAGCACTTGTTATTTAAATGTGGAACGTGTTACAATTTTAAGAAAAAATAAAGATGAAAAAACTTGTATATAAGTGTCAATTAAATAGGCAAATATGTATGAAAACCGGCGCTCAAACTAATGTCTGTTGTTAATCAGTGTTCCGCAAGACTTACATGCTCGGCGGCTACCATCCAGACGACCATCATAGTCCTCGGGAGTAGCAACGCATCTGTGATTGACTTCAGATGGAACCCATGTTCTGTGTGAGGTTGCTTACAGATGTTCTTGAGCGGCAGTGCCCACTTACCATCAGGTGGACTGCATGCCGTTTGCTACTTCAGTCAAATAAAAAAACGCTACTTCACACTAGAAATAGGTGTGACAGTGGGACCTCCCTGATTGAACCATATTCATTCAACCACTTTTATATGTGGCAACCATCATAGTCCTTGGGAGCAGCAACGCATCTGTGATTGACTTCAGATGGAACCCATGTTCTGTGTGAGGTTGCTTACAGATGTCCATGAGAGGCAGTGACCACTTACCATCAGGTGAACTGCATGCTCGTTTGCTGCTACAATTAGATACAAAAAAGCACCTTGCACTCTGTTTCCTTTATTCTGAGGTCGTAGTGATAAAAAATAATTGATTATACTACACTACGATCCATTTGAGTGTCCCATTCTTCAATGGGACACGCGCCCCACAAATAATGTGGTATCATTAATCGAATCGTGAAACAATGAGTTGGTTGTATCTGAAGACTAGAGTATTGGATACCCACGCAAAACTACTTGATTCAATTCTACTAGGTGTAGCCCGCAACTTTGCTTCATATTTTAGTTTTATTTAGTTACTGCATCTATATATTAATACGTGAAGCAAAAACTTGTGATCCGTTTTTAAGATACTTGCCGCTAATGGAGGAGTATAAAATTACGCACGGTTATAGTTGATGTAGAGAAGGATTACGCAATGCTAATATTTTTTTCAAATAATGCATAAAACATACATAAAATCCACTAAAACACATTACACGCACTACCGTGCATTTGACACAAACTCATACATAATAAACGAAATAGAACATTTCAACATTCAATGTCTTACTATGAAAGCACATAATGTCACATAAGTCAGTAAAATGACAGATGTCTTTGTCAAATTACCCGCTATTGCTTTTAAATGCAGCTTAGCTAAATAGACCTTTTTTTGACCTTTAACGGGTGCGTTTAAAAATAACGTGAAAATTATAACAATTTATTTGAATTTGAGAAGTGGCCATTTTCATCCATAGACATCTGTAAAAGTCACGTTGTTACTCCTGAAGACGAAGTTAGAAGCCCTCGGATAAGAATACCTCCCTTACCTCATTAATCTCTCTCTTTAGCCGTACACTCTTGGGAGAGTGGTCGTGGCATGATGATGACAACTGGTCAGTAGTCACAGCTGTCTTTGACAGCAGCTCTTGCGATTCTTCGCTACTGGCTTCTATTAATGGCATTTTTTTTTTGTTTTCGAGGGGGAAACCTTCCAAAGGTACCCGACGCCGTGGGAGCGACGCAGGGTTATGTGGGATTTTTACCGAACTAAAACCCCCCCGGTGGTCGTCCTCGGTGCTGAAAAGGAGGACTCCGGGATCTCGAAACGACTTCAACCGGAATCCTCCGAGCGCGCTGCCCCATCGGGCTCCTCCCAGATGGGCGGCTGAGCCCACCGCCCCGTCTAGTCTTTACGACGGTATGCGACCACACATACCGCCGTCCTTCCCGGGATCTATTAATGGCATTGCGGCTACACTGGACAATTGAGCACTGTGTAGTTTTAAGAAGGTCTGTCTAGCGTGTCGGTGATCTACCGCGTGACCTCTTTCCCTCCTGCCCCTGAACTACAAACCGTATCAACGAGTTTTTGTTTCTTGTCAAGTGACTTGTAAGTAATGACGACCCGCGTGGCGCAGCGGTTAGCGTACCGGTCTGACACGCAGTGGGTCCCGGGTTCGATTCCCGGCCAGACAGGTATCTGAATGATGAGATTAGATTCTTGTTCTGAGTCTGGGTGTTTGTGTATTCGTCTTTGTGTGGCACCCATGGCACCCACGACACAGGAGAAAATCCGACTGTGGGGCTATGAGTGTTATGAAAGCGTGTTAAGTGACCGAAATATTAAAAAGGCGCATCTGAATCGTCGTAGATCTTTGTTTAATTTTCAGTTCTATAGAAAGTTCTTTTAGAATTGAATTGTTGGTACAGTAAGGAGTTGAGGGAATTCGGAGCAGCCGTCTCCAGCTCATCTTTTTAATACTACTGTTATTAGACAAAATACTTACTGAACAAGTAACTTGTCAACAATAATCTTTAGCTGAAAATTTAATAATATCTTATTTGTAACAATAAGTTCTCGTCGATATACATTTCGCAATATCCATATTGCAAATGAGACACTTTTCTGTCTCAAATTTAATTAAGCAAGCGGCAGCGACAAAGAATCCCCGACAATAAATCCACTAAGCATTTGGATAGCTGGTGTAAAATTCCTTTATACAGTCGGTGCACAAGTTCTTTTATAGCTACAATCATTAGGGCATAATTAAAACCTAGGTTTTACTGCAGTTATTGCGATGCCGCAGAGGATATTATTTTTAAAACCCCTCTAATTGCTAGTTTTTCTGGAAAAGGTCCTAAAAGAACTGAGGTATGTTTATGGCTCATCGCCCACATCGATCGCAATTGGGCAGTAAACAACATACACATACCTGTCTGCACCAGATTAAGTTTTTCGAGAGTAGGTATGTATTTACGCTGTTTACACTCATAGCCCCACAGTAGGATTTTCTCCTGAGTCGTGGTTGCCATGGACACACACAAAGACGAATACACAAACACCCAGACCACTGCGTGTCAGACCGGTATGGTGACCGCTGCGCCACGCGGGTAGTCAAAATTTATCGCAACGGTCGAAATTCGACCGTAATTTAAATTAAAAATCTAATGATTTTATTTTATGTACGTTTTATGCATTATTTGAAACAAATATTAACATTTTGCACTCCTTCTCTACGTCCACTATAACCGTGCAAAGTTTAATACTAATCCGTCCGCGGCATATTACTTAAAAATGCTTCACAAGTTTTTGCTTCATGTATATAATAGGCAAGATACTGGAGCTAACTTTCATTACCATGTAAAAAAAACATGATTGTAATAATATTAAAAAAATGAATATAAATAAGAAAAAAAGACAAACCCGCTGAGTTTCTTGCCGGATCTTCTCAGTTGAGGTCGTATTCCGATCCGATGGTAGTGTAAGAAAAAAAAATGTAACTGACAATTTGTAAGTGCCCCCGCAGGCCTATACAAAATAAAGACATTTCATTTCATTTCATAATAGATTACTTACGTAATATATAGATTACTTATGCATGTGCTACAGCCCAAATGGCTTGAAAGATTGTATCAAAAGACATATCCTTGGATTTGACATTTTTTTTTATTTGATTGAAGTATGCAATCCACCTGAAGGTAAGTGGTCATTGCCATCCACGTAAGCAAATTTAAATAGAACATGGGTGCTTTCTGAAGTCAATCACAGATGCGTTGCTACTCCCAAGATTAAGATTGTCGCCTCATTTATAACTGGCAACCACAACCTTCCATCGAAACGCAAGATCGGCTTCATGCTAGAAATAGGTGTGGCGGTGGTACTTCCCCGGTCGAAGTACACTGGTTCTACCACCTGTAAAACGTGATTTCCAGACTTTCATTTTTGCCCAAATTGTTATGATAAATGTTAAAAAAAAGAACACTTCTTCCTTCTTCAAAAACGAGGAGGCTCTTTTTTCTCTAGTTGCAGGCGCCATATTAAAAAAATATAGTCTATCCTGCTATGTAAACTGGAACAATTCAAATAATACTCTATATTGTACTATATGCCAAGCCATACTAAACATATAGACATGAATAAACACATGCTAGTTGCAAATAAACTCGTTCGAGTCTTAAACACACCAGCGCCATCTAGTTCGACTTGTAGCTATAAAATCTCAATTAGACAACATGACGTCCAGTGAGTTAATAAGGCTTAATGTATTGCTATAAAGTAACTTTCGGACGCAATAAAAAGGTTCGATCCCATGGCACTATTAAATTGATCACAAAAAACCTCTGTTTTCTTATACAGAATGAAAAAACGATTCGCATTTCGTATCAGCCCATCATCGTAAAGTTACAGATTAACATTAATAAACTTTACTGGGTGCAATAATTTAATCGGTTTTTGTTGTACGTACAATGAATTCGTTTGTCTATGTTTGGCTTTTTGGTTTCAATTTGAAAAATACGATATGTACTTTTTTTAAATAGTATTTGAGTGAACTATTCATTATCCTTTCTGTATTTTTACCAGTGAATTTAATTGAAAGATATTATTATTAAATTTAAATATGAAGACTTATTAGTGGTCATATTTTCTGCTTTTTTTTTTTGAAATAGGTTTTTTAACTTGCATCAAAATAAAATTACCCGGAAACATTTTTGTACATTAGTTTTCCGTAATAAAAATCCCTAATAAATTCACGTTATAACAGAAATATCTGAAAACCATGAATAATAATTAATTTAATATAAAAGTCTATCCGCCTTATCTCCACTTATCCATTTGATAGGCAAGATTTATAATAAAATATGCTATAAAATATTTATATGACCAATAAAAAGTTAGACTCATTCCATTCACAATTCCATTACGGCATCCATCTCTGCAGTCGCAAAATAACATAATTATGGTTTATTTACTAAACTACAATTAATTTAAATGAATAAATTAATTGCAATATGGGGAACAAAAAAACTAATCATAAGCACTTGCTTTAAGAGAAATACGAGTATCGAGTGCATTTGTCGTTAAAATATTAGTCCAAATAGGCATTAGGCGTAAGCAAAAGTGTTATTAGTGTTTATAATAAGACTACTAATGAAACGTAAGTATCTATTAATTTTCACGATATATTTTACCAGAATTACGATGTAGGTAGAGCAGTGATAGCCTAATGGTTAAAACTTGCCCTCTCGATCGGGAGGTCCGAGGTTCAAACCCAGGCACGCACCACTGATTTATGTGAGTATTATACATTAATTATCACTGCTTTTCAGTGAAGGAAAACATCGTACCTACACACCCGAGAGTTCTTTAAAAAAAAAAGTTCTCGGAGGTGTGTGAAGTCCACCAATTCGCACTTGGCCAGCGCGGTGGACTATGGCCTAAACTCTCTCATTCTGAGAGAAGACCCGTGCCCAGCAGTGGGACAGTAATGGGTTGACGATGACGATGTAGGTAATGGAAAAAATCTTTTTGTATTCGATTTAAGTAGCAACCTAGTATTCAGTCCACCTGATGATAACTGGTTACTGGTGCCCACGGACATCTGTAAGCAACTTCACATAGATGAGTTTCACGTGAAGTCAATCCCAGATACGTTGCTACGCCCGAAGTCTAAGATGGTTGCTTTATATAAAAGTGTTCCGATAACGGTAGAGGTTGTCTTTAGCTTTTTTGGTTAGCGCACCCTTCCACCTCGTTCAAAAACTGCTTCATGTGGCGGTGGTACCTCCCCGGTCGAATGACACTGGTCAAATCTGAAGCCACTCAACGTTGATTAAGTCTATTTTCCTCGTACCACGAATTCTGGTGCAGTTCTGATTTATACATATTGTTTTTACCAACAGTATTGCTATGGGATCTTACTTTGTTGTGGAAATGACAGATAAAAATGTCATAAAATCTTTATTACTGAGGTCCTTTAATGTTGAATGCGAATCATTAAATTGTTTTAATTGAGATAAGAGTAATGGCATGCAGTTTTATGATTAAAATGTCGTTTAGATAAATAGTTAACGATTTTACAAAAGGAATATATTTCTTGTTATAAATTGACCTGAACGTTGAAATACTAATGGACTTTGGGGCTGTTTAAATTGCATTTGAATTAAAGAATTATAAACTGAAGAACCGGGAACATATAAACGAGAAACCGTTGGATTCAGAAGGGACAAGACCGATTGGTGTGGCGTCATTTACGGGAGGCCTATGTCCAACAGTGGACCTCAAAGGGCTGATAGATGAAACTAAAGAACCAGAAAATTCCAAAATTACTATAATACTGAATTAGTTATCCTAGGAACGAATCATAGTGGTGACGTCATTGTCGAAACATACATGGTTAAATGAAAGTGGTAAATAATTTAAACATTTTTAACATGACATAGTTTTTCCATGGCTCCGATTGCATATTATTATTTAGCACAGTATAGCCTATATTATGTGTTAATCTAGATTTAAATTAAGTGTTCCCAATTTCATTGAAATCCGTTCAATGGTTTGCGTAAAACAGTAAACATCTATCCTCACAAGATGATAGGATTAAGAATTAATAACAAAATAAATTAGATTTACATGTTCAGAGTGTGTGTACGAGATGTGTGTTTGATGAGTATTGAGCGTGGCGACCGAATCAAGAAATTCTGTAACGAAAAAGCCTAACATCCCCCACTCCGCCTACCAAGTAGCGCGCCGAGCGCTCGCTTAACGTGTGTGTATATGGTACGACAGTACGAAGCTCGCGCGTATCGAGACGAGCTGCTCGGGAATCGGAAGAATATCTAAGCAGCTGTTTGTGAGAAAGTATATAGTATCCACCAATTCGCACTTGGCCAGCGCGGTGTACTATGGCCTAAACTCTCTCATTCTAAGAGAAGACCCGTGCCCAGCAGTGGGACAATAATGGGTTGACGACACATATAGTATCAAAGAAAAAAACTTGAATTGATATCAAAGAAAAAAAATACTGCATAAATAAATAATTATAATTGCATACGTGAAGCAAAAATTTGTGACGGATTTTTAAGTAATATGCCGCGGACGGATTAGTATGAAATTTTGCACGGTTATAGTGGACGTAGAGAAGGAGTGCAGAATGTTAATATTTTTTTCAAATAATGCATTTTTCATACATAAAATCAACTAAAAACACATTACACACACTGCCTTGCATTTGTCACAAACACATATGTACTTAGTAAATGAAAATGAAAAGACACAACGTCAAGAATGTCAGATGACATTTGATTTTTAATTTAAATTACGGTCGAATTTCGGCCGATGCTACGGGTGACTAGTAATTATAATTGCATAAGTTGATAAAAATGCTACGCAATAGCTTTACCGCAGCAGTGCCCGAGTGCCGCACTTTTTTTTCTTGACTTAACGAGTTTCGACGTCTTATTTGTTAATAAGTAAACGCTCTAAAATACAACGCAGTTTACAGAACGTGGTACTGTATTCTTATGTAGCGCTTCTATAAGTCTCAATACCGAACCAAGGAAGACGGGTAATAGGCAAAAAACGCAATCAACGCAATCTAGACCAAATTGCTCTGACGTCATCGCACAGATTCGGTTCCACCACCAATGGGAACCCAATCTCAGTCGTATTGAGTTGGAATTCCTTTGAAAAATGACCAGTTCTTTGGTTTTTTTCTACCTTTTTATACCGGGATAGTGGTTAATGGTTGGTGGGGTAATTTGGGTGTGGTGCGGGGTAATTACGGGTCAGCTCGTGTCATTGTCGGTTGTTTAGGCCGTAAGGGCGTAAGCACGGTTGATGGGATGATATTTCCGATTGTTTCATGTGGATTCGTCATTTACTAAACTACCTACCGTTCGAAGAAGAAAATTAGCCATAATTATTGTAGATCACTTTGGATTGTTTTATTGATAACTTGTGAATAAATATTAAATAGAACAAATATGTATTGACATACAATAAGAAAAAGTTTAAAGGTAGAACGAGTCTAGTTCGACCGGGGAGGTACCATCGCCACACCTATTTCTAACGTGAAGCATTCCTTGCGTTACGATGAGAGGGTGTGGTTGCCAGCACTATATGAGGCGACCACCATAGTCCTCGGGAGTAGCAACGCATCTGTGATTAACTTCAAATAGAACCCATATTCTATTTGAAGTTTCTTACAGATGTCCATGGGCGGCAGTGACCACTTACCATCAGGTCGACTGCATGCTCGTTTGCTACTTCAATCAGATTAAAAAACATATAAAATCTGAACATATATCTTTGCCTGTGTTCTCTTATAAGTCATTTAAAACATATTAGTGTCTAAAATAAATAATAAAATTGTAATTTCATATTAAAAAATATTTTCGTTCAAAATATTCGTCAAATCGTCAGTATTCATCATAACCGCGGCCTTACGCACGAAAATGACCAAAAAAACATTCCGACTCGCCGTGGAAACGCAAGGTGGTGATTTGGTGGCCATCGTCTACCTAACTCCAGATTGTCTTTTCATACCCAAATTATAGGTTACCCTTAAATTTGGAATGATGCCTGCTTCCCCTACTCTGCCATTGTTCCGATTGTGAGAAACGAAGTGTTTTTGGAGAAATATAATGCTTATCTTCAAGATTTCCGGCTGCAAGCACATTGAGAACGGATTAAAAATGCATTTGAGCATATTGTGAACTTTTTTGTGAAGTCGAAGTAGCAAAGGAGTGCTTATGGACTTTACTACTATATGGTCTAAGTTTAAGATAGGATTACCTATTTAGTTATTTAGGAAACGAACAATTACATATTTGAATTAAGATTTTAAATATAGATTTTAAAATGTGCAACTAATTTGAGGTCTTATGAGATGAATTTTAGCTATTACTGTTTTATTTATTTATTTATAAGTTGATTTATTTATTTATAAGTTTTTGTACACAGAGACATTACAGGAATTATACATTTACAAAAATACTTAGTACAAGTTTTTATATAATAGGAGCTTAAGAGACAATGAGACAGTTCTATGAAGCTACACATACTCAACTTCAAATTTATTTCAGTGTTTATCAAAATTACAAGCTAGCTTTAAAGAAAGATTCGACCAACTCCCACTTCGGACACTTTTTATTTTTAGGCTAGGGAATGATTTTGTGGAGATGATAAATAGCTGGCAGCGATAAACATGATAGATGAGGTCACACCAGAGGGCTTACAATCCGACGTATTAGGAAGACGGACGTTATGACTTTCTGAGTCATAATTTTGGAAAGTTGTGCATGTATGGCCTTTGATTGTATGATCATAGAAAATATTAATTTTAAATATAAACGTAACAAAAACGTATACATTTAAGTACTTTCACATGAGGCGACCATCATAGTCTTCAGGGGTAGCAACGCATCAGTGATTGACTTCAAATGGAACCCATGTTCTGTAGTTGATTATAGATGTCCATGTGCAGCAGTGACCACTTATCATCAGGTGGACTGCATGCTCGTTTGCTACTTCAGTCAGATAAAAAAAACCTTCATTCTTAAGATTATTTGGACCAGTTTATACGATGAATAAAGGTGATTGACAAATGAGTAAATAATAATAAAAGTAATTATTGAGTACCTAATGAAAAAAGCGTTTTTCATTACTCACTTATTACTCTAAGTTGTGTTTAAGTTGTTAAATATGATTGTAATAGAACGTTTATCATCGTATTTTTATCACTTTTAATAATTTTATCTACTTAACTATTGTGTTTAAAAGACTTAAGTCATCAAGCATTGCCGTTACACGTTCGCAAACGAAAACGAATTTTGAAGCCAACTCTCAAAATCCAGCCTATTTTATCTAAATCCAATTCACCCAATCATACTCTAGGTATGTTAATAGTAGCCGAAAGCCGGGCCTTATAATTTAGTTTTATATCATTACGGCCGAAACAGAGGGATCCGGTGGTTAATGACGATAAAAAACAGGTAATGACGAATGGCGCAGATCAGCCCGACGATAGAAGTAACGGATAACATTCTTACGTTAGCTACAGAGTTATTTATTAGTTTATTTGAATGTAGGAACGTGAATAATATATAGATGAAAATGTTTGTTGAAGTAATGGCTATGTCTATGTATGTGGAAGCTATGACACTTAAAAATAAAAAGCAGTTCTTGCATTTCGGTAGGACGGTTCTGCCGGACTTGAAAAAGAGACGAGCACTTTATCTTAAAATATATAACATATAGTAAATTTAAAACATATAGTAATTATTTGTTGTGTGCTGTATTCTGTTGTAAATGGTGTGAAGACTTAGAACCATACGTAGCTCCACTTAGCTTGGTGGCATTAACTAAGATACTATTCCAAATTGATCACATGAATCGGCAACAGAGATCGCTTACCTCTCATAATGATTCCATGATTAATAGCCAAGGGTAAGGTAGTGCTTTACCTAATTCTCCTGACAATGTCCTCGAGAATATTTTTATTCTACACCTGATACACGTAGTTTGTGTAATTATATTGCCTAAGTTTACACAAAATCCTAATGACTAACACGTGCTAATTTGAAAGTTGATTATGTTCAAAATATTCTTACATTAGAGCTTTGTAAGCCCATTTTGCTTGCGATAGATTGGAATCTATTGAACCAATTTTATTAGGATTTATATCTTTCGAAGGGAAACCCTTAAAAATAAACCCACCGCCCTGTGAGCAACGCCGGGTTATATGGGATTTTTACCCCCTGATGGCCGTCCTCACCGCTACGTGGAGGACATCGGTATCTGTTATGAAGAAGTCCTCAGAGGGTAAAGCCCGTTTTGGGCAACCATCCTTCCCGGGGTCAGTTGGCTGGACAGTTCGAGCTCTCACTCTTACCGCCTGCGGAGGATACCGTAGCCCTATTCTGGTCCCGGATTTACAGGGACAATGACGACTTATGTCTCAGTATATCGTCCATATAAGGACAAACGTGTTTTCAAAAGTTTGTAATTTTCTTTTGTATTTGTTTTTTAATTTTATTTAGTTATCAAACCACATTTTACATGAGATAATCTTTGTCTAATAAGTACCTTGCGCCCACATATCGACAGTCGAGTTTTTCAACAAATAAAATCATAAAAAGGTTACTGGGAACCGTAATGCGACCATAATAATCCTCTAATTTGTATGTAATAATAACCTATAGCCAGGGTTGCCATGCTACAAAAAATAAATGTATTTTTCCTTGTATCAGTAGGTATTGCTGTCATCTTCTTGTCGACAATGTTTATTTTGTCGGTCCAAGGACATATTGTAATTAAATTTTTATTGTATTGATGTAATTTTATTTTTAAAATTGGAATCTAGGGTTCGTTTTTTTTCTATTGGCTAGGTGCAAAGAATGTATGTAGTCATAAAAAAAACTATGCTTAGAAATGTTGCTCTATTTGAGATTAAAAACAGATATTACACATTTGAATTTTCGATTCTTTATTATTACTGTATTGATGTATTGTAATTGTTTAAGCTAGTATTTGAGACTACTATTTTTTAGTTAATTTAATAAATTTTAAGCATTATAAAGTAAATAATACTAAAATTTGCATTCATCTCAATAATTGACAATCCAATTTACTCATCTCAGTAATTAACGTTTACGATTCTTCTTATCGGGTACTAACAACGGAGTGCACTAATGTTTGTGACTAAAAAGAGGCTGAAATTAACTCGTAATCAAAACGGATGAGAGATGACTTCATCTCAGTTTTTATGTCATTTATAAAATAGGGTTGTGTTGCAATCTTAGTAATTTAGATTATTTAATTCACGTATCGCGTGATGTCTTTCGAGACCTGTCTTGTAATGGCGTAGAGCAATGTCACCCTAGTCTAGCCATGCCTTGTACGTAATGTTGTTGATTAGGACTAGTATATGTGCTGCTGTTGGACATAGTTCTCACCCTGCAAATGGCTGCAATTGAGAGCAGTTATAGCCTAATGTTTAAAACTTGCCCTCTCGATCGGGAGGTCTGAGGTTCAAAGCCAGACAGACACGCACCACAGATTTTTCTAAATTATTTGCGTATTAGAAATTAATTATCACTGCTTTTCGATTAAGGAAAACATCGTGAGGAAACCTACACACCCGAGAGTTCTTTAAAAAAAAGTTCTCGGAGGTGTGTGTAGTCCACCAATTCGCACTTGGCCAGCGAGGTGGACTATGGCTTAAAAACTCTCTCAATCTGAGAGGAGATCCGTGCCCAGCAGTGGGACAATAATGGGTTGGCACCAAATGGGTGCAATTGAGCATGGGATGATATTTGCTTTGATACGCTGTTCAATTCTAAATCAATTATGTCAGTGAATACGTGCATCTACATTAAAATGCCGTGGGTCGCCGTGTCGGTATGTTTTTTAAAGAGTTCTCTCCAAATATCAACATGATTCATATAGGTATAGTTGTTGTCGTATTACAATGCAAATATATCCGTATGTTTCATTGGTTTACGTATAGTAGAACGCAAATGGGAGTCGCTAGAGTAAGGTGATTTTTTAAAATAAAAGAAACGGACCTAGTACCTTTAATTGTTGGAAATTTGCTGGCATCATTAAGTTAGTTTGCTACGCAAATTATTTTAGGCTCAATTCGCAACGACGAGTTTTATCGATGGACCTCCGGGTTAGAAAATCTTAGATCTAACAAACGATCTCCACTATTGTAACAGTTTTAGTAGAAGACTTTGGCAATAATCATACATGCCCATACCATAAAGTTGGTAGAACCAGTGTAGTTCGGGGAAGTACCACCGCCACACCTATTTCTAGCGTGAAGCATTTCTTGCGTTTCGATAGAAGGGTGTGGTTGCCGGCACACTTTTACATGAGGCGACCGTAGTCCTCGGGAGTAGCAACGCATCTGTGATTGACTTCAGATGGAACCCATGTTCTGTAGTTGATTACAGATGTCCATGGGCGGCAGTGACCACTTACCATCAGGTGGACTGCATTCTCGTTTGCTACTTCAGTCAGATAAAAAAGGCCTTAATCAGAGAACTTATAGCGCTTTAAAAACAGATAACGTAACCGTTAATGACATGATAATTAAAAATAGCAATGCACGTGAAACAATAGCTAAAAGTTTTAATGTATAATTAATCGCTTGGGATTAATCGTTTGGAATTAATTAGCGACTTGTTCTTGTAACCGTCATTAATATTGTAATGATGAATATAGTTATGTACATGAAACAATAGCTGAAAATTTTAATTTTTAATTATTCGTTTAGAATAAATTAGCGCCTTGTAATAGTAACTGTCATTGATATAATAACTTTTAAAATGTCTAAATACGTGAAACAATAGCTGAAAATTTAAATTTTTAATTAAAAGTTATTAATTAATTTATATGGTGTAAATATATATTTTAGTTTAAGTTTATTAAAAGTTGAGAATAAATTAGCGACTTGTTTTTAACCGTTATTGATATTATAACGTTTAAAATTTTAATTTTAATTTTTTATTAATCGCCT
Source organism: Spicauda simplicius (assembly GCA_949699795.1). NCBI lineage: Eukaryota > Metazoa > Arthropoda > Insecta > Lepidoptera > Hesperiidae > Spicauda > Spicauda simplicius. Next base: position 19,343,347 of record OX453066.1, read on the forward strand.
AGAACAGGGTTTCGCAAAGTGGGGTTCGTGAACCCCTTGGGGTTCGCATTCAATGGCCGGGGGTTCGCGACAAGATTTACGTAATAAAAATACAAAATTATTCATAAAATTGACTCCCTTTGTGACAACAAACAAGCACACCCATCATATGAATAGAAGTAAAAATACATTTCTTTGGGCACTTTATTGTCAACTTCTATTGAAATTAAAATATTATTTTGTTCAACAGTCAATTATATTGTTTTCTTCTTTTTTACTCGCTGTCACTTGGAAAATTTAACAGGGGCACGTGGAGTCAAAAGCTTGAGGAACCCTGGTCAAGAATAAAATAACGACTTGTTTTGGTAACGTGCAAACTATTTTTATATAAACATAATGGCCGCGAGATCTCCCACGCACGAATAATAATCCTTAATTAAAAATTGTCTATGTATATAACAAACAAATTAGGACTTTCGTTCCGCTGTTCAAGAATGTTCGTCTGTACGTTTGTACGGCCATGGGAATTGGAATAACGCGTTGGATAGTGTGTTACAAGCTAGGAAACGGGTTCTGTACAGATTTTTTTAAACAATTGATTTTTCGATGCATTAAATTCGATGTATTTTATAAAATATTTTATTGTTTATTTTTTTTGTAACCATCCGTTGTTCTGTTCATAAAGAAAAATATTATGTTATAACATATTTAATCTAAAAAAATAAATTCGTTTCTAATCCATTAACGCTATAAGTTAAGTGTTGGAACTTTAGTATTTCGGCTTATTTTTCGTCCGTCATGGTTCGAATCCACAAACACCAGCTACAATTATTATTTGACTAAAAACAGCAATATCCGAGTCGTTCCAACTTAGCCTTTAGAGGTCAACGCATGTATGGTAATCATATTTAACGTAATATTTGCCAAAGTGGTAGAACCAGTGTAGTTTGCCCGGGGAAGTACCACCGCCACACCTTTTTACGGCGTGAAGCATTCTTTGCGTTTCGAGGGAAGGGTGTGGTTGCCAGCACAATTTTACATGAGGTGTCCATCATAGTCCTCGGGAGCAGCAACACATCTGTGATTGACTTCAGATAGAACTCATGTTCTATTTGAAGTTGCTCACCGATGTACATGGGCGGCACAGACCACTTACCATCAAGTGGACTGCATGTTCGTTTGCTACTTCAATCCGATAAAAAAAAACAGCTACATAACATAAGGTGGATCTCATGGCATAACATGCTTCATTGGCGACTTCTATAATAAGTCTTATCCCGAAAGGTACTATTTCAACAAACGATCTTCAGTAAGGGTTTTCGAATCGACGCGCGGAACCCTAACGCCCAAATCGGTCGCAATCAGACGTAACGGTGTTGGTCCATTCGATTGTTTTTTTTTCTGTTCCGATTGATTTTGACTTTTTGTTCTTAAGAAGATACGTCGACACGGATACGTGACCGGCGTGACGTGCGATGTCGATTAAATTTTGAGTTTTTTTTTTGTTTCCACAAAATTTTTGATAGGTCTAACTTGTCTATGAATGTTGTACCGAAACGGCGTTTGTACTCAAAACTACCTGTCGTAAGTAAAATGTGTAATGGAGAAACATATACGAAATTCATTTGGATTATTTATTTTTATTTATTTATTTTATAATTTTTGTACACAAACAATACATAAAAAACAGACATTATAAACTTAAGTACAAAGGACTACTTATTTCAAGATGAAATTTCTTCCAGCAGCCCTGGGATCGGAGTGTGCATTTGTAAGGCAAATTAGCATTATGTGCTGCACAACTGGAAATTAATATTTATAGTTAAAATATGATATAAATGTATAATATATTGTATACAAATACATACATATAAATATATACATACAATATGATATTATGAAAGTGATAAATAGTGCTCTTTGACTCGTCTTTTAAACGATTATTTAAGTTTCCAAATCTTTTTATTTCTGTTTTGGGAAATTGTCAAAGAGGTATTAACGAGGTGCTTAACAAGGTAGAGTTACCACTAAAGTACACTACAGTAACCGATATCTTTTCAAAAATGTATCTAGATTATTCTTAGTGCGAAATAAGCATTCTCTAAACCTTACGATAAGAAGCCGAAACTATTCAAGGTTTGGACTATCTAGGTATGGTTTATCTTGTCCCTGTAGTTCCGGGACCAGAATAGGACTACGGTACCCTCTGCCTGTCGTAAGAGGCGACTAAAAGAGGCTTCCGGGGTTGCAGAGCAGGTGGGAGCTCGAACCGTCCGGCCAAGCGACCCACATAACCCGCGTCGCTCCCACGACGTCGGGTACTTTTTGAAAGTTTCCCCCTCGAAAACAAAAAAAAAAGGTATGGTTTATCTACTTTATATGGGTACAACCCATTATTGTCCCATTGCTGGGCACGGCTCCTTGCTTAGAATAAGATACTTTTAGGCCATAGTTCACCGCGCTGGGCAAGTGCGAATTGGTGAACTTCACACACCTCCGAGAACTTTTTTTTAAAGAACGCTCAGGTGTGCAGGTGTTTTCCTTCACCGAAAAGCAGTGATAATTAATTTCTAATACGCACATAAATCAGTGGTGCGTGCCTGCATTTGAACCTCGGACCTCCTGATAGAGAGGAAAACTTTCAACCATTAGGCTATCACTGCTCTACTCTATCTACTTTATATAACACAAATAAATGTTATTTATGTGTGTTATATATATATAGTCTAAGGATTCAAAAAAATGTTAACCCAGAAGTAAACCTTCTGGGTTAACATTTTTTTGAATCCTTAGACTGTTACAAACAAACAAACAAACAAACAAACAAACAAACAAACAAGGTAAAACAGTATCCACCATTTCAGTAAACAACCGAGAATCAAACCCCAACCTGCCCGGAGTCCTAGCCAGTTAATAATTAATTAATTCGTATCCCACTAACCATAACGCGCCGCGGCCAGATCAAACCACACACCATTAGCAATTCGTTACCCCGCCCAGCGCTGGGCCCGCGTGCCCAATCCCCCACTATACTTTAATTGCTACAAATTGCCTCTAATGACTCCAACTATTGACGAAGTTTATGTTACAGAGGGTTATAACAACAAAGTTTAAAAATAAAACTTTTAGGAGTACAAGAATTTAAACTTGCTGTGTGTTTCAGAATAATTTGTCTCACCCGATTATATAATTATTGGGTTTAACCCATTATTGTCCCACTGCTGGGAACGGGTCTTCTCTCAAAATGAGAGAGTTTTAGGCCATAGTCCACCGCGCTGGCCAAGTCCGAATTGGTGGACCTCACACACCTTCAAGACCTTTTTTTTTAAAGAACTCTCGGGTGTATAGGTTTCCTCACGATGTTTTCTTCCACTGAAAAGCAGTGATAATTAATTTCTAATTCGCACATAAATCAGTGTTCCTCCCGATTGACAGGGCAAGTTTCAACCATTAGGCTATCACTGCTCTTATAATTATTAATTTGCCATTAATAATATCTCAAAAAAAAAACAATTTTTATATAAATTATGTTTATTATAATTGAAAGGGATGCATTGTCGGTTTAAAATGGCACATGGCTTTTTGAAATAGGTACGTTTAAACTTGCTTACTTATTTAACAATTGTGAATATGTAGATCATGATATATTTAAAGGATCAACATACATTTAATATATGTTTTTCATGATAACACAATAACGTATTAAAACAATAGATATTGCAAAAAATATGATAAAATTAATTTCGAAATATTTGTTTGGAATCTATAACTTTCCAGTTAAGTCTTACTATGCTTATTAAATTATTTAGATATTATGTTTTATCGATACAGTAATATATTACCAAATGATATATATTTCTCGTAGTACGCAGCGGTTGTTCGTAATATAGCATCTATTTATAATTACGACGATTTCGCATGCTTCGATGAACGCTATGATTTGAATAACAGACTTTAAATTTCAGACTTAAAAACCGCTATATAAATTTAATTACTCCACACAAAAAACACCTGGTTTTATCGTTGTGTGTGGTCTATCGATTAGCTAGTCTGTAGCACATAGAGTCTAACCGGACTATAATATGGATTTGTCTGTCACAGTTTTATAGTTTTATTTATTTACGAGCGCCTGTAATGTTAATTTATTTAAGATAACATCGGAATCAATATAAATAGTATTGATTTGGGCATAATTGAAGGTTGATTTGCTGCTACTGTTTCCTATAAGGCCAAATTTCTAAAGATACATAAAGTAGATTTTGCACGCAGTTTATCTGATTCAAACTTTAAAGAGTTTGTTTAAAGGGTCAGTATTCGACCTCTAAAGTTTGAATTATTCACGTGGTAGAACCTATGTTCTATATCATATGTCTATGTCCTATAAACCTATTTTATATGAAGTTATTTGTAGAAGTCCATGGGCGGCAGTGACATTTACCATCAGGTGGACTGCATGCTTGTTTGCTACTTCAATCAGATAAAAAAAGTCTAACTTCAAATCAATAGCTGGGTTAGTTTCCCTAATGGTACTTTGAATACTGTTCTTTCAGCTTGTAAGGTACTTTCTCTTACCACACCTGTTTTTTTTAAATATTGCAATTTAGTCTTTACAATTTTATAATTTACTCGTAAATGTAAATAAAAAATGCGACCTAAATAATATTTGTACGCCATTTATGGCAGAATAAGCGAAAATTCTGGACTAGACCACCATTGTATACCTTATTCGTCAAATAAAGATTATTTGTATATTTTGAATTTGTAAATTTATATTTGTGTTTCTTATAAATCTTCTACAGCTGCTACGCTTTCATAAAACTAGAAGCATGTAGCATAATATGATACCAAAGCATCTGTGCAGCATAGTAGAGCTTCTTTTTCCAAAAAATAACAGTCACCACTGAAAATCATTTAAATTCTAAGCTCATTTGCGTAATGACATAAAAATATAATGAAAGTTAGACATAAATCCATTTTGCAACCGATTTCATATTGTGACATAAAAAAGTCGTAAATGTCACTTGAATCGAAAAGCCCATAAAATTATAATATACAGATTATACACAATTATATTGGTGATTTAATGATAATAGTTGAATTATAAACCGGCCAAGTGCGAATTGGAAACGCTGAAAAGGGTTCTGTACCTACTAAATTTGACGTTTATGTGACTTCCCATTATTTTTGATAAGAGACAGCAAAAGTACATAAGAAGATCTTCAAACCGTTATTTTTTTATCAATTATGTTAAAAGTCGTAATATTTATTTTTTGGCTTTTATCAACTTTTAAATAGGTATACAAGGTGCCGTGTGGTATTGGCCTCGAATACCATCGTTCCCTCCCGTTGACGTAGTAGAAGGTGATTAAAAAAATCTAGGGGATGAGAATTATCATTATTCTGTGTAACATCAGCTCCTACGACAATAACCAAATGCTAGACGCAGTTACTATGAAAAAAAAACATTAGGCCATGTCTATTATTATAAATGAAAAGGCTGATGGATGAAAGAATACGCAAGGTAAGCCTTTTATATCTGATTGAGGTACCACATGAGCATGCAGTCCACCTGATGGTAAGTGGTCACTCCAGCCCATGGACATCTGTAAACAACTTCATATAGAACATGGCTTCTTTTTGAAGTCAATCACAGATGCGTTGCTACTCCCGAGGACTAAGATGGTCGCCACATATAAAAGTGTGCCGGCAACCACAACCTTCCAACGAAACGCAAGAAATGCTTTACGGTAGAAATAGGTGTGGCGGTGGTACTTCCCCGGTCGAACTACACTGGTTCTACCACCTGTAAAAGCCTTCCCAAGCACTCTTTGATTGAACTGTTAAATTAAACATGTCTCACATTATTGTATCTGTAACTATTTATATGAAGCAGTACTGAACTAGGTGTCTACATTTTCTATGCATAAACAATTCTCGGTTAACGGCCCATAAAATAACTATAAATAATAAAGCAATAATATAAATGCTAGAATAAATTACGTGGACACTTATTTATTTTAGATCTGACCGCGTGGTGTGGTGATATCCAATCAGAGAAAGAGTTCCGTGTTCGCTTACTGCCAAACATATACCTTGTTCAGGCTCTGGGTGCTCAAGAACCCACCCCAAAATTCTAAATAGATACATCTAAGTCCACCGTTAAAAAGGAAAACTTTAAAAACACAGGGACCGATTTTTTTTGTCTCATTGAAGTATAAAAAGGAAAACTTTAAAAACACGTGGACTGAAGTTTTTTTTTAATTGATTGAAGTAGCAAACGAGCATGTAGTCCACATGTGTAGTCTGATGGTAAGTGGTCACGGCCGCCCATGGACATCTGTAAGCAACTTCATATAGAACATGGGTTTTATCTGAAGTCAATCACAGATTCGTTGTTATAAATGTCTCCCAAAAGAGAAAGGCATCATTCGCCTTATCTAATGACGTTTATTTTTTCGCCATCAAATTGCCTACCTTCAGCTGATGTATTTCGAAAATCATAAAATTTATGTAAAAAGAAACATGAGAATTTTCAATTAAAATTATCAATTAATTAGTTTGTTAAAACCTGGACCTTTCAAATTTAAATTTCATATTTTTTTCTTTCACAAGTCAATAGCATTTCGTTAATTAGATGAACGAACTTAATTAATATATTTCCATAGACCGCTACATAACTTCATTTATTAGTATTCGAAATAATGTTTTAATATTAATGTTTATAATTAAAAACACCTAAAAGTTGTTAGAATAGTAAAAGTCAACTTGGTTCTACCACCTGTATAACTTGTTTTATTAAAAGTATGAATTACAAATGGCGGCATATTTATTTGCTTTCATTCTAAATAATATGTAAGCAAGACACATTTGACGAACCGCGTGGCGGAGTTACCATACCGATCTGACGCGCAATGGGTTCCAGGTTCGATTCCCAGCCAGATGAGTATCTGGATGATGAGTTTAAATTCGTGTTCTGTGTCTGGGTATTTGTGTCTTCGTCTTGTGTGTGTCCATGGTACCCACAACACAGGACAAAATCCTAGTGGGGATATGAGTGTAGATAGCGTGTTTTTAAAACGAAGTAACTACCTAGTACGTACTTTACTCATAAGTATTGTACTATTTAAGGGTAGTAAAACCCTTTTTGATTCGAATCAGCCAATACTGTCAATGTTGCCAGGCGTCCAGATAAAACCGATCATTCTCGTAGTTAGGCTATTTAAATGTCCGGCTAAGTCTCTCTCTCATTAGGCTTTTTAATTAATTTTAACCAGTACTAACTTAACTAACTACTAATTTAAACTTTTCACTCAAAATTATTGTAAATAATCAAAAAAGCTTTTAGAGATATTTTTGTATCATAATTATGTAGCATTTATAGAAGACACGGAACCCTTTATAATTATTTTGGATGTCCGGCCTTTTAATCGAATGTCCGGCAAAATTGGCTACTCTATCCGACTATGTATGACGACCTGGCAACCCTAATCAGAGGCCACGCAAACGGCGGTAAATGTGAACACCGACCGCAAAGACCGCGTCCTCTACCTCACCCGCTTCTGCTACCGCGCCCGCTTCCGCTTCCTCCATCCACGCACTCTAATTCGTTAGTAGAATAACGACTTAGTCCACGTATAATTTACTACTTATCTGGTTTTAATGAGCGATTTTATTGAGGGAACGTAAAACATTGTATTCTGTTTATGAAACAACTTACCGATGTTTATATTATGGTTATGGCTGCTTATATTGCCACTTTACATAAACACTCGGTTAAATCAATTTATATAACGTTTATCTGTATATATCTGTGCGTACGATTTCAATTTAATGCATTTATAGCTTCGTAAGTGAGCTAATACCAAGTGAACGCTTGCGACTTGTAAAATAATTTACATGAATGTAATTTGAATGCTTCGCTACCTTATTCTTGTACTGACTACTAATATAAGTACTACTAATAGACATAGTATGTACTAATTGTATACATAGAAGCAACGTTATAGACCCGCCGTTTAGGAAGATTGAGCTCATTAGGAGTTATAACATAATACGAATACGCATTTTCGACACTTATAGCCCCACACTAGAATTTTCTCCTATGTCGTGGGTACCGTGGATACACACAAGATGAATACACAAACACCCAGATCCAGGAAAGAACAGAACAGAACAAGAATTTAAACTCATCATTCAGTCTGGCCGGGAATCGAACCCGGGACCCATTGCGCACCAGACCGGTATGGAAACCGCTCCGCCACGCGGGTCCTCAAATAATACAAAAATACTAATTATAAACTGACAGAAACTTATGTTTAGCATTAAAACTTAAACTAACTGTGCCTCGCGATTTCACGTTACAAATTATTTTTTTAACACTTTATAAAGTAAATGGATTTAAATGCAAGACAGCCGGAAAGTATTACAAGGAATGGAAGGTGGATGTATTTATTTTGTAATTATAATAATTAGATTATGTTTGATGCGACTTTAATCATAAAGAAAAACAAACGTGAAATTTCTAGAAATTATAGATTGTTTTATCTGTTTGTCAGTCCCCAAACAAATCCTTTGTGAAAATACTCAACGTATACGCAGGACTTCCATATACGAGTATGGATAAGTACAAAATATTATCTGAGAAAGAGACAGAAGCAGCCAGAGAGAGATAGAGAGAACAAGTGCTCTCGTTTGAGGTCTAAACGTGAATAATGAGACAGAATCTAAGCATCGGCGCGGGCGAAAAAGATTGAATAGGCATGCGATACTGATCTGAGCTTTGTTTTGTTACAAACGGGCCTAGTTTGGGACCAGTTCGCGTGCGAGCCTGGCGGCAGCGGCTCTCAAAGTTTGTGTTCAAGTTGGAGGTTGACAAGGTTAAAAAATAATGTTGGGACCAATTTGCGCGCAAGCCATGCGTTAGCTTTTAACGTTTTTGCTAATGTTGAAGATTGCTTGTTCTGGTGTGACATTTTTATTACAACAAAACACGTTGTTTGTGTCACGCCCTTTACCAGGATAACTTTTCTCAAGGCTTGAGCATGGTCTATCTAGATTTTTGTCATTTTAAGAGAAGTACTATATCATCAAAGGATCCATCAGAAATTGTATATAGTTCAGTAAAATTTACATGATTTCGGCGGTAATACAAACCATAGAAATATTTAAGTCCTATACATATCTTTTTGTAGTGAAATATTATAACTTAATCTTTATTATAAACAAATTATATGATTGTAGCCATAATTGTTTAGGCTCTGTGGTGAATAGTCCAAAGTAAATATCCTTTCCCTTATATATACATACAAATACGATAATCGATATAGCAATATATTAAACACTTATAATTTAACAGGAAAATAATCAGATAACCTCCAAACAAAATGAATCACGCAACAGTGAGTCACAAGGCTATAATGTTTTATTAATCTCATTACCATACAGTGCTGGCACAGGTTGAGCACCGCTGTGCAGCATGTTTACATCGTATTTCAACGTAGCGTACGTGATTGATATGTCAATACGTTCATGTCTTTCATCCAAATAGTCGTTTACCAATGGCCGACTTGTTAGCAAATGTGTAAAAGTGATGGTCGACTCGAGTTACTAACTCGAGTTAACTCAAGTTTGGCTTAACTAGAATCAACTCGAGTTGAATTTTTCCTAACTCAAGTTTGAATTTTTGTGTAGACTGATATGTTGTAAGATTTGTGTTGATGTAAAAATGTTGTTTGGCAAAATAAGTCATAGTTTGTTTAAATTGCTCCTAATTTAATTATGATTGACCCAACACATGTTGATCTGTTGTGCTTTTTTATATTGTTACAAAACTAGGTGATTGAAATCGTGGAAACGATACGAATACTCCGTTTCATCCAGTTAACGAGTTTAACTTGAATTCAACTCGAGTTACATGAAATTCAACTCGAGTAAGATCGAGTCGCGTTTACCCCGAGTTGGCATATCACTAGTTATTTCGTTCCAATGAATGAATGTGGACTTAGAAAGAGGGGGATTAAGTTCATTCTTGTTTGACAGTCAACTGGGCCATTGTTATCGTCAAATTGTCATGTCGATTGAGCTATTGAGGTTCTGGAGATGTATAAAATTCTTTCTTGATTAGCTTGTATTTGAGCTTTTGATGCGTTTCTGCAATTTTGTTTAATGGCTGACTTTTTTGATGAAAAAGTTTAGTAGCAATTTGGAGCTGCTAATAACTTTTATTACTAAGAATGTTCAGAACTATTTTTATAACCATACTTTGTACTAAAAATTTCTTGTAACTAGAAAGTGACTTACCATAGGTGTAAGAAAATCTGAGCGTGGTCTGTTATTCCATGGATGACCTCAGAAGCACATCATGATTCCCTGATCGTAATATAAAATGTTTTTACCATTATTACATCTGGTCAGAGAAGTTCTGTCTAATAGCAGCATTTTTATATGAGGCGACCATCCCAGAACTTCAGTGATTGGGTTTAGATAGGATCTATGTTCTATGTGTAGTTGCTTACAGATGTCCATGGCCAGCAGTTACCACTTACCATCAGGTGGATTGTAGGCTTGTTTGCTACTTCATTATTAAAAAAAAGTATTAAGCGCGGTGTTATTTATAGGGCGTGGTAAGGGTGTTTTTCTTGCCAGGCCGAAATGATATCAGGAATAACAACGCATAGGTAGGCCGCGGCTACCTCAGGTGTGAATTGTATCTAATGTGCTGTCGATTGATATATCCACGCGCAGCTCTAGCCGGTTATCATCGGACTGAGATTCCGTTTTCTACTAAAATATTGGAAAAAAATATATGTAAGCCCCCAGAAGATCATAAAAAAGATTGCAATCACGTTCATATCCAATATGTTATCTTATCCGTATAGGTATCTCACTTCAACAGAATTCTTAGCTCTCCGACCACCGTTGAAGATTAGTCATATTTCAAAAACTGGAGTTAAGCTATTTCTAACGGTACCCTCAATTAATCTCACCACAATCGGGCACTTAGGCCTGTGACGTCACTTATTGGTCTGTCAATCCTGTCTATCCTTGACGGGAGCTGGATTAATGGACGCAGACGGGAAGTTAAGTACCTAGGATGTATTTAGAGCGAATATGGTAGTGGGAATTGGAGATATGAAGATAACTTCTTCTTTTAAAGAGATTGGTAGTGTCTCTAGTATTATTATTATTAATAGTATAAATGCAAAAAAATTGTGAGGGTATATGTTCTATTTACTATACTACATACTACATGTGTTTACTCTTTCAACCCAAACCTACATGTGGCATTTTGCAAAAATTTGGCACACATAATATAGTTTTTGGCCTTTTTTGTCTCTCTTAAGGGGAAAACCTTCAAAAGGTACCCGACGTCGTGGGAGCGACGCAGGGTTATGTGGAATTTTGCGCACTAAAACCCCCCCAGTGGCCGTCCTCAGCGCTACTAAGAGGACTCCGGGATCAAAGGAACGCAACCGGAGTCCTTTGAGCGCGTTGCCGCATCGGGCTCCTCACAGATGGGCCGCTGGGCCCACCGCTCCATCTAGTCTTTGCGCCGGCTGACGCTAACGCTAATGTTTTCTTGTGACCCAGCACCGAATATAAAGAGAAACGCCGCGGAGTTTTAGTCGGTAGGAGTCTGACATACTCCTTCTGCAACCCGGGGGGAAGAGGGTTCATGAGGATTACTCCACGTTAAAAAAGACCTCGCAATGCATTAAAATTCACATTGGTTGCATTGCATCAGTATAATGGTTTTTCAGACTAAGTAGTGGGAAAACACTTCAGACCTTTAAACTTAAAAAAAAAAACTTAAAACGCTTTCTACACTCATAGCCACACAGTAGGATTTTCTCCTGTGTCGTGGGTGCCATGAACACAAAGACGAATACACAAACACCCAGACCCAGAACAAGAATCTAAACTCATCATTCAGATACCTGTCTGGGCGGAAATCGAACCTGGTACCCACTGCGTGTCAGACCGTTATGGTAACCGCTGTACCACGCGGGTCGTTTAAAGGCTAATCTTAACGAAATTCACACGAAATGTACTCAATGAAGACTGCATTGAGGCGGATGCTGCATGCCAGATCGTTTAGCATTGAAACGCCTGCGAGTCGTGTAGAATTCATCGCGCCGTAGATAACAATTCTAAATATAAACTGTTACTTAGTTGCGTTCATTAATCCGGCTTTCAGAACCCAAAGCTTATATACATTAAGGTTCAACAGCGGTGAAAAAAGGTCAGTTAGAGTCAGAATTTCTTTTTTATATCTGATGCAGAGCAGAGTTGTAGACAGCTCTACTTTAATGGTTTTTATTGTTTTGGCTATATTACGAGGAGTGAGGTCAGGGTCTCCCCCCCCTCTCCTTATATATAAGTCCATGGCTTTTTGAGATAAGATTTAACGGTAGTGCTTTGTAATGTGGTGCTGGTACCGGCAGTTACTGCCTTTATAAAACCGATATTAAAACTTGTATTTGGGTGTTGTAGGTCATATGATTCTTATTTTAGGTAACACATCTATATAATTTAAATATTTTTGATTTAATAATACAAAGTTCTGTGTAGGAAGAACAATACAAAACTTATATTTTTTTTTTATATAGTACTTTTGACGATCTATGTAGCAGTCTTTCTACCAGTTGGACTGCTAGCACCAACTGCTAGAATGTCTAGAATCTGTTTTCAGACACCCACCACTCACAAAACAATATAGAGTAATCTTTGTGTAGAAAGCATTTTATTATGACTACAACGAAGAAACATCTACGGACATAGATACAAGGTAAATCGCCAAGACATTACACTTTACATAAGAAATGCCTAAGTACCTACATTTTTTTCAAATATTCGCTTACCGTTTCTCGTTTTAGATTAACCGCTGCACCGTAGGGATCGCTGAATAATTTTATTTTATAAGTAAATATAATTAAAAACGGTCGTACACCGTCGCTGCCAACAAAGGAGCTGTCAAAAATAATTCGCCGGCCACCAAGTCGACCGATTATTCACGCCGATGACAAATGGTGGTGCTCGGATGTACATTACGATTATATTTCACGGATTTGCGATTTGTAAAATATCGCTTTGAATATCATTCGCGATATTTCGTGATTACTTTCCGTGTTTTTTACAAGCGGATGCGCGCGGGTGTGTCTGGGTTACGAGTTCGGTAGAAATAAAATATGTCACCATTAACTACTAGAAAATCTTAATCAACGTACATAAGATAAGCAGAATAGATGTACATAAGATGATCGATCAGATTCTGTCGTTGGATTTATTGGGAACCTATCATACAATAATTTTATGTATTACTACCTGGATAATCCTGTCTTTACCAACTCTTATAAACACCACTGTTATCTCATTGGGTGTCCTGTAAAGCGGATTTTAGCCTGCTATAACTGCGCCTCACGTGAATATTGATTGACTGCAATAAGTGTTGATGATAAGTAAATAGACAAACTCTGCTAACCAAATCTTGCATTTTGTCACTTAGTTCCTTTCTACGACATCCATGGAAAGAGAGGGCTGGTATTTTACATCGCACTACAAGGAAATACTATTGTGGCGACATCCCGCTACTCATCAAGAGATGGCGCTACTAGTATTCTGAAACACGCTATCGAAGTATTCTCAATACCCCGCATATATACAAGTTCCGAACATCAACTGTCGGAGCACGGCCGCTCCCCAGGCATGATCACCTAGCCTGGCGGGAGATCTCCCTTTGCCAAACTTTCATAAACTCATAGAATTTTACAAACACGTAATATCCGTATAGCTGTTTTTGTGTGGATATAAAAACAAACATACAAACTTACATATTTTTAATAAATGGGATTTTGGCGGTGTAATGCCATTATTTACGTAAAGTTAAATTACGATTAGTCATTGACAGTCCGATTGTATGATTCTGTAAATTATTTCGCGATCGGTGTCGTACGGACCGTTTTTGTAATGGAAATGAATTTTACTATTGACTGTCATTTCTTTAAGTGACTTTAAATAAATTTAAATACAAGGGAGAATGTTTGGGGATTTATATTATCTTATTTATTAAATGTTCAGAATGATTTGGAAATATTTATTTACATAACACACGGCTTTTTATGTGACACAATTATTTTTTATATCGGATCTTTATTATGCTTTTAGAAATTAACATTTCAACTGTATCAATTGACTAATTTGACTCCGCATTAGAACTCAAAAAAGTTATATTTGAGAAAAATCCGAATTGAAAAAATTAAACAAAACGGAGAAGTCCTACAATTGCATACCACTTTTAGATATCAAAATTTATAGTTTTTCCCGTAAACATCATGTCCTGTGTAAGAAACCGCTCAATTACATTATGATCAATAGTAATATGAAGATTACTTCCAAAAATATCAACGGTTGACCTAGGTATCAAACCGCAGACCCGCGATAACGGACCAAGTTTTCAGCTACTAGGCTGACACTTTCTATCTCTGTAGTTCGGGATCAGAATAGGGCGACGGTATCCCCTACCTGTCGTAAGAGGCGACTAAATCGGGCTTCAGGGGTTGCGGGCGGTAAGAGCGGGAGCTCGAATCGTCCAGCCAAGCGAACCCATGTAGGACGACAGCATGTGTGGCCACATGATGTTGTAAACATCAGGAGGCGCAATGTGTACAATGCTCACTGGGAAGAGCACAAAGGGGGCATCGCGCTCGGAGGACTCCGGTTGTGTTCCATTGGAGATCCCGGAGTCTTCCAGACACCGCTGAGGATGGCTACCGGAGGGGTTTTAGTGAGGTAAATCCCACATAATCTGCCGTTGCTCCCACGGCGTAGGGTACCTTTTGAAGGTTTCCCCCTCGATAACAAAAAAAAGGTAGACCTAGGTATCAAACCGCAGACCCATAACGGGCTAAGTTTTCAGCTACTATGCTGTCACTTTCAGTTTATTCGGACTCTTTGTGGTAAACATATTTCTATTCTCTACGTCCATTATGTTACTAATTCACTGAATTAACGTTACATTTGTTTTAATTGTTATGTTACATTACACATTTATATTTGTTACGACATAACTGAACGTTTTCCGACAACTTTGGTGTTGAAATATATTAAACACGCGGCAATTTGACTTAATCTTGGCAAATCAAATCACACATCTGAACAGATCGAGTTTCACTATGTAAATACTTGGTGAATAATGGATAAAAGATAAAGATCTTTATCTATCTATTCGGCTATCATCGGTATTGGGATATACTTGTGGCCATAAAAAGTAATGGCGGGCAATTGAATATATATTTGTAATGAACTGATTGAGGAGATATGAAACAGTTATTTATTTGTGTTTTCGTTATAAATAACTATTTCGAAATTGTTTTTGAGTTAATTTGAATAAGATATGTGTTAATTTGGAATTTAATTATCACTTGCTTTAAATAGTGATAAACTATACATTGAGTATACCGATACGCCGGTAAGTTTTTTAAAAAAAGTTCTCATATTAGGTGCGCTTTTTACCAGTTGGCACTAGGTCTAAGGCTTAGGCTAAGTGCAGATTGGTTAATATTTTTCAAAATTAAAGAAGCAAACGAGCATACAATCAACCTGGTAAGTGGTCACTGCTGCACGTGAAAGTCTGTAAGCAGCTCCATAATATTTAATAAGGAGTGCCACTCCTAGCAGAACCATTAAAGGACGTTATATGTTTAAAAATATGTAGAAACTAGATACTAAGGCTAGATACTGAGACTAAGATATTTTCCCACAGTAAGAAGTAGCCTTTATGTTAATCCAGAGTGTCAGCTAACTCACTACCAAATTTTATGAAAATCGCTCCAGCCGTTTACACCTGAAGAAGTAACAAACATACACACTCACAAACTTTTTCATTTATAATATTAGTATGAAGTATGATTAGATGTCTACATGTGTATGTCTATGTCTACATAATTATTATAAAAGCCTCAAAACAACAACGCCTGTAACATTCTTTTCCAAAATAGGCATTTGTGAGAGTCATAAAACAAAATCGTTTTATATTTTTTGTGGCTCCCATAAATCAGAAAAGTACATTAAAACGCCATTAATGTATGTAAAACTGATGAATACTGAATTAATATTGTATTTTATTTCATTATAAGTAATAGAGTTGATGTAATCGGTAAGCGAATAGCCATTGTTTGATTTTTTCAAAAATGCGTGGGGGTTTCAAAAATAAATTGGGTTCTTCATTATTAATAAGTGGTGCGTTAAAAGTTAGCTGTATGGAGTATTATTTTATAAAATAAATGTAGTTAAACTTCTATATAATTGTAGGTAGGTACTATATAAAATTTCGAATAAACTTAGTACCTAGTCAATATCAGAGGTGGCCTCTTGTTCCTGGCGGTATCGGCTTTTATATATTTTTTTAGAATTGTACTATTTAAGAATATCAAAATAGAAAAGTCTACTAAAATATCAGAAAAAGCACTTTTTATCTGATTGAAGTAGCAAACGAGTATGTAGTCCACCTGATGGTAAGTGGTCACTGCCGCCCATGGTAAGCAACTTCATACAGAACATGGGCTCTATCTGAAGTCAATCACAGATACGTTGCTCCCGAGGACTATGATGGTCGCCTAATATAAAAGTGTGCCAGCAACCACACCCTTCCATCAAAACGTCAGAAATGCTTCACGCTAGAAATAGGTGTGGCGGTGGTACTTCCCCGGTCGAACTACACTGGTTTTACCTTCAAATTCACCTCGTATTGTTATAACGTAAAGTCATTGATAACTTCAATCTTGGATTGCCTACACTTATGGCCCAAATCTCTAAACAAGTATGAAATCAGTAGTGAAACTTTATCACGAAATACCCTCTGTATCTTGCTCAAATTAAGATCAAATTACGAGCAAATTATGTGCCAATTTATATGAAAGTTGCTACAAAATTGCTCTTTAAAGCCTAATAAGCTTGAAATATCACGCAAAAATGTCACTAGCACAGCAAATTGTCAGCTATTTCAGCACCGTGATGGACACCTATCAAATTAACATGAATTAATTAAAACGATGTCACATATAATGGATATTTCTAAGATGATTGAGTGTTTTACTACAGCGTTGATTTGTGGCGGAGCTGCAAGTTGGAACAGTCGTATGAAATTTTTAATGTACATTGCGGCCTAAGTGGGTCGTGTTTAGTTATGTATGGGTTGTAAGTAGCAATGGATACGTGTCGTGGCGGCGATGTCGTGAGTGACGCCGGGATGAGAACGCTAATTACGGGTCTATGGCGCGCGGGGTGTGGCATTCCGTTGGTACGTTGAACTTTGCCGTAGACTTACTAATCTTGTAGAAGGAACCTGGGTATTTATCCTTTTTTTACAACATCATACTATGGAAATTAAATTATGACTTTAAATATGAAAATTTAAATCTCGACTATGCACTTTTATTTGAATGTACATACATAAACTATTTTCAAACTATAATAGATTATTATTCTTTGATATTTAATCACGTAAATCCCACATTCTGAGAGAACCCAGCAGCGGCACAGTGTTGATGATGATGCATTATATAAAGGGTAAAGTATATTTTAATTCTAAAATATAATCATTTTAGCAGTAAAATTTATTGTAATAGGATTTCATTAGAATATAGAATATGTACCTACGTGTTACTAATATTCTCACAATACATAGCTTAAATATTTATATATTTAGCTTATGTTATCTATCACACATTTCAAATATAAAACTAACTCCACCAATGCCGCGGGTCTTTAAAAAATATCGCTCTATCTACCCATTCTTAGATCTATTTCCATTCTAAATGATGCACAGTATCATGATGTGAGGCGCAAATGTGTTATCTCCGTACTCTATTTAGAAGACAATCACACGCCGCTGCGTGGCTTCCACCGCGCATGCGCTAATGAGTTTAATGTGGCGCTGTCCCAGTGTTGGGCGGAGGTATGCCCACTACTGGGAAGATTGGAAAATATGTCCCACAGCTGAAAAGATATTACTGCACCATGTGGTGTTAATACGGATTGGTGCTTCCTTAAAGAGTTTAGTCTTTTTTTATATCTGATTGAAGGAGCAAACCAGCAAGCAGTCCACCTGATGTTAAGTGGTCACTGCCGCCCATGGACATCTGTAAGCAACTTCATATAGAACATGGGTTCTATCTGAAGTCAATCACAGATGCGTGGCTACTCCCGAGGACTATGATGGTCGCCTCATATAAAAGTGTGCCGGCAACCACACGCTTCTATCGAAAAGCAAGAAATGGGTGTGGCGGTGGTACTTCCCCGGCAATGTCCCAATGTTGGGCGTATATTATTGGGAAAATTTAGAGTACCTAAATCCACCGTGTCGTGCCAATATGATTGTTTGTTTGTTTGGGGTAATGGCGAACTTGAGTCGATGTTTAAACCGCTCTATGTTGTAGCAATGGATTAGTGGACGATTAAGAATTAGCCCCAAACCCATGTTTTCAACATGTTTTGACGATCCGCATGGCGCAGCGGTTACCATACCGGTCTGACGCGCAATGGGTCCCGGGTTCGATTCCCGGCCAGACAGGTATTTGAATGATGAGTTTAGATTCTTGTTCTGGGTCTGGGTGTTTGTGTATTCGTCTTTGTGTGTGTCCATGGCACCCACGACACAGGAGAAAATCCTACTGTGGGGCTATGAGTGTAGATAGCGTTTTTTTTTTATTATAAATAACTAGCTGAACCCTGCAGCTTCGCCCTCGTTAAAAAAACATATATCGATTGTTTCGTGGAAATATCTTATTTCCATTGTAAAAAAAGTAGCTTATATGTTAATCCAGATTGTCAGCTAACTTCATCGCGAATTTCATGAAAATCGCTCCTGACGTGAAGAAGTAACAAAGATACACACTCACAAACCCTCGCCTGTATAATATTGTAAGATTGGTTTTTAATAGTAACTGGGACCGATAGTTTGACGTGATTGCTGAAGTACGGAGGAAAGGACGTAGGGAGGTATATTCAGAGAAAACCCGTTGAATTCGTAAAAAAAATCTATCATCTGAAATACTCGAGCGCTCTAAGGCGCTAACTTAAGGCTTAAGAATCTGTTAAAAGGTCGTTTTTCTAACATTTTTTCAGAAGAAATCAATTTGCCAAAATGTAGACTCATTACACTAACAGAAACATCCAGCCCAAAACAGAAGTCTAAATTAATTATTCAGAAGCCTGACGGAAATCAAACCCGGAGTCCGATCGATCACCGCTCCGTGGACCGTCAATTATAAAACTTATTATAAGGTTCTAATCGATAATATTTATGATTCCTATTAATAAAGACTAACAATCAAATAAACGGGTACACGATCCGGTGAAAAAACACCAAGATTTATAATTGATGCGTCAAAACAAACAATAAATCATAAATGCTTTGCGGATTGGAATTTTGACAACTTCATCAGAAGACGGAATCGAATTAATTTATCATATTAGTCTGTCTGCGTGTTGGTTGAAAAGAAAGTTATTATTATTATTATTATTATTTTATACTTTAACCTAACGATAAGGCAGACGGGCTACCTGATGGAAAGTAGTCACCGTCACCTATGGACATTCGCAACACCAGAGGAGTGGCCAATGCATCGCCGGCTTTGAAGGAGAGCTCTTTTCGCACCTTTCTTGAAGAACCCCATGTCATAGCGCTCCGGGAATACCTTAAATAAGACTTAGTAAAGTCCTAAAAAGATCTCTCTCTCGTCAACCCACTATTGTCCCACTGCTGGGCACGGGTCTTCTCTCAGAATGAGAGAGTTTAGGCCATAGTCCACCGCGCTGCCCAACAAGAACTGAAAATTCGAAAAAGATCTAGTAAAAAGCTTTTAATAATAATTTTAGACTAATATTATCGCGGATTGGTACCTTTCAATACTTAAAATTGGTGAAATGAATTCTAAGTGAATTCAATTACCGTATATCGTGAGTACCCGTTAAGTATTAAAAATTATGAAAGGAAGATTATGAGGGTAAATAGATGTTTGTTGCTCTTACACGTAAAAACAACTGATGTTTGTTTTTGTAAGATTGAAATAGTAAACGAGCGTGCATTCCATCTGATGGTGAGTAGCCACTACAGTCTATAGTCATCTAGAAGCAATTTCATGTAGAACATGCGTCATATCTGATGTCAATGACAGATGCAACAGAAAAATTGGCAGGTAACCACACTCTTCCAGCGATACCCAAGAACTGCTTCACACTAGAAATAAGTGTGGATGAAATTCAACACACAGAAGATTTTTTACCGTAGTAGTTTCAAGTCAATTGGCCGAACCCGCGGTAAAAAGCGAATATCCTCATAGATGCATAATATTTTTTATTAAAATAAAGTAGCAATCGATCATTCATTTTAACTGATTGTATGTGGTCACTAAAAATCTATGTTGAATCTTAATTGGGATTGAAACTATATCTGAGGTCCCAGAAACAATGCTACTCCTAAGTTGTCTAAGTAAATCTCTTTTTTGTCGTCAACCCATTATTGTCCCACTGCTGGGCACGGGTCTTCTCTTAAAATGAGAGAGTTTTATGCCATAGTCCACCGCGCTGGCCAAGTGCGAATTAGTGGACTTCACACACCTCCGAGAACTTATTTTTTTAAAGTACTCTCGAGTGTGTAGGTTTCCTCACGATGTTTTCCTTCAAGCAGTGATAATTAATTTCTAATACGTCCATAAATCAGTGGTGCGTGCCTGGGTTTGAATCTTGGACCTCCCGATTGAGAGGGCAAGTTTCAACTATTAGGCTATCACTCTGCTCAAATCTCTTTTTTATCTCCTATAAACTAGATTATAGTAGCGTCAGCGGCTGAAATAGGTGTGACGGTACTGCCAGCAGAGTCGCATCGCGAGATATTCTGTTATTTCGCAGACGTTTAATTGAATTGAAATAAATTAATTAGTCTCAGTGGTCGTATCCTGATTGTAATAAACTTGAAATGGTATCTAACGGCAAGCGGGATCAGAAATTCAAAGTGACTCAGCGAACTATGAAGCGAGCTATGCTAGGAATTTGTACGGTCGACAGACAACGAAACGAAATTCTGAACAATAAAAGTAATATATAAGTTCTTATGTTAAATAAATTATAGCCATTTTTCTATATTAACAAATAACTACAATCAAAATTTTATTCAGTAGTTAGAACTATTTTTCATTTGACTCACCATCTCTACACCATTTTTTGCCAAAAACAGCAGTGTTAAACGCTATTGTGTTCTAGATTATTGTGGCAATGGAGACATACTTATTCCAGGCGTTCTTACTTTGTCCTTAGGGTTAGCATCACATGTAAGGCCAACCTTGGATAAGACTAATCTTATCTGGAGATGAATGTTTGTGAGCTGTAGTGGCTACTGACCATCCGGTGGACTGTAGGCTCGTTTGCTACTTCAACATTATAAAAATTCCAGTACATCATCAGTGAGGTAGTCTCTGCTCGTATATAGCTATAACCAATAAAATTACGTGTTTTTTTTTCTACCTAAAGTCGTACATACTTTTTGTTATTCCCAAATAATGTCAATTAGTCTTCAATCCCATCCTAGAACTCCTCTAAACTTCGTTCATCTGTGATTTTTCGGATGACGGAAAAAACAATAAAGATACCATTACTAAGCTTCCATTACTATACCGGTTTCCAACAAGAAAACAACAGAGAAGCTCAAAACCAACACAGCACTTGTTTAGCTAATAAATCATACACGTTTAAATTTCGGTACTACAAAGTGCAATAATAGATGCTAAAATATTTTTGTGTTTATGTATATCTCTAAAGAATTGGCACATTTTAATGAATTTATACATGTAATCGTTTATACTGAAAATTTATAGAGATACTGGAGTAAAAATTAATGAAAATTAAAACGATTTCTGGACACTAGTCATATCTTTGTAAATACAGATGTAAAAAAAAGATGACGCAAATATTTGTAAATGTAACAGAAATCTACGCAAATGTACATATTTACAAAAACGCAAAATAAAAACACTACAATATTATTTTCCCTATCACTCTCTTTGGGCAAGCTACCCAAAATACTGACTGCATTTTTGTCTTTAAATTGCTATATAGACACCGTTGAACAAGAACACAGCGCTTGACTACTTTTAAAATAAAAATATGTTACCCAAAAGAGGGAAAGTTGCTAGAATCGAATATCGAATACGAAGCGGGATCACGGACGAAGCCACAAACGAAGCTAGTCCAATATATCTGGCAACGCTAATTCACGTAATAAATCATCGAGCATCTTTGCACACGTCACTTCTTGTACATAGAGCAATATATTATCTGTTATCGGCGATCCCGCTATGTGACGGATGGTACGTATGTACTACAAATTGATAGTAGCCTATGTTTTTTATCCCACTTTTTTGTTAAGAAAAATATTAACAATGACATAATACTTTTGATTTAAGTGTGATTCCTTGTAGATTATTTAACTTTTAATTTGCATTTAGATTTTATTTATGACTTAGTACATTTATTTTTACTTAGCATTGTGAATATTTGATCCCACATTGAAAAAATGTGACGGAATAATTTTTATGTCAGGTATGATTCAGTACAGTTAAAATTTTATTTGAAACATTATTTTATAAATGGAGATGGCTTTACTGCACTCACTCATGATACGTATGAAAAAACAGCTTACTACGATTGTACTGTTATAGCATCACTGTCATGCCTATTTCTGTATAATTAAAATCTATGATAAGGAAAGGCAAAATTCAAAGGAGCACGAACATTTTCTTATAGCGTTTGCATCCACCGTTAAATTTAAAGAAAATAAATTTTCAATACACATATTTATATTTTAGAAAATCTTGCAAATTGGAGTGTGATTTATATCTTCAGAATACGATGTTTTACTCATTACTTCTTGTTTTTGGTGGCATCTTTTTAAGTCCCGCTTTCAATACAGTTTCAGGTTTTTCCTCTCAAGACTCTTACTACATTAACACAGATTGATAGGAGGTATAAAATACATCTTTAAATAACATACAAGTAATATACATAACATACACATAATTAAACCCAAGCGACTCCATGGTGAAGGTAACATTCAATTCAGTTCCGTTGTCACGTGATACATCACGCCATTAACACCCGGCTGCAGGAATGGCGGTAATTAAGGTTATTAAGGATATTAAGGGTAACACGGACGCCATTAAGGGGGCTTAAAGCCTTAAATAAATCGTAGAGGTCGCCCCTACTAATCACGTTGAGACGGGTGATTTTGTATCACTTTATGGTCATTGACCTTATCTGATGGGCAAGATTGTCCAATCAATAGCAACCATGGTTGTTATGATATTTAGATGCCTTTTTACTTAAGAGCTTATGAAAATTCTCAGACATGTCGATGTCGTTACGATTTTTTCTGCAAGCAAATAGTTAAATGAATTTAGTATTGTATCTATTGGTATACATGATCAATTGATTGGTAATGAATCTCATTATATTTTTTATTCAAGTATAGCTGGTTGTTATTACGACATTTGTTATTATGCTTTCTGCACTCTTTTATTTCCCACACTAGGATTTCATCGTTTATTGTGGTGCTATAGACACATAAAGATGGATATACGAAAACACCTAGAACCAAAACAGAAATCTAAAATTATTGTCAAGGAATTTGTGTGACAAGAGATGAAACTCAAAACCAATTACGTATCAGATCAGTATGGCGACTGCTCAACCACGCGGGTCGAAAAAATATAGATATCAATAGCAAAACGCGTTAAGTTTTCAACTTTGGTACACTTGGCCACGCTGTTCCAGTTAAGCACAAATAAAAACGTTCCAACAAACCAATATCCTCGATCTAACTTTTTTGCGAGATTAAATCACTACCAGCTCCTAGCTATTTTACAGTCAAATTCTTACAAAAACTTTATTGTTCCAATACAAATAGGAATAAAATAAGTCCACTAAATAGAACATTACATCTGTTTTTGCGGAGCTTAAGTCATTACATCGAGGTCGCAAAAAGCAAATTACATTCAGGAGCTTACTCAAAATGGTTCGATTTTTTCCCGCGTCGGATCAGAACAAATGGTTGAATGGTATAGACGGATAAATAGATAATGGTATTATATATACATAGAGTAGTAGTGACTAGAAATGACACGTGAAATCAAATTATGCAAATGAAATATCTTCGATATTTCATAGGAACAATGATTATGTTATTGGCTTTTATTAACGAATCATAAGATGTATTCTTAGAGTTAGTACATACTGTTGGCAATTGGAAGTTAAACACAGCAAAAGTAACGAAACAGTAAATCCTAAATAACATAATTAGGGGTAGTCAACGAAGCAGGTGTTTGGAATTTTGATTAGATACTAAATCATTAACAAGTTTTGTAGTTGTTTAATGCGAATTACATTGAGGAGCTTATTAAAATTGGGTTGGTTTTTTCCCGCGTTGGATCAAACTCAATGTTGAATGGTACAGACCCTTATATAATGGAATTATATATACATACAACATGAATATATTTAAATTACATATAAGAATCGTTTTTTTTTATCAATGAAGTATTACCGACCCGCGTGGCGGAGCGGTTACACACACCGCTCTGACGCGCAATCGGTCTTGGGTTCGATTTCCGGCGAGACAGGTATCTGAATGTTGAGTTTAGATTCATGTTCGTGTATTCGTTTTGTGTGTGTCCATGGTACCCACGACACAGGAGAAAATCCTGGTGTGGGGCTATGAGTGTAGAAAGCGTGTGTATTATTATATTGTATAACTGGTGGACAGTGGAGTTGGTTACTAAAACACACAACCGCACAATGAGAATCAGTTGTCCCGTTATGAATACGTCGACATTATTATTTTTAAACATAATTACCTATTGGCGGTCATACTTATTTACTCCTTTTATATTACCAAAAAGCTTTTCAGTTTCCATTATTTCTTCTTCAAATCAGCATAATGTGCATGATAGCGACCTTCGCTACGTTGTAAAACAAAACACACATAATCGCACATTGCCAATCAGTTGTCCCGCTACACATTAAGACTACGACATTATTATTTTTTAAACATAATCGCCTATTGATCGTCTCAGTTGTCACTTACTAGTAGGTGGGACGGCGCGCGACAGCCATGCTTATTTGCTACTTTTATATTTAAAAAAACGTTTAATACATTATTTCTTGTTAAAATCAGCATAATCTGCATGATTGTGACCTTCGTAACGTTTCGTGGAACAAAAACTCTCAACCGTACAATGAGAATCAGTTGTCCCGCTACACATTAATACTACGTCAACATTATTTGTTTTAAAGATAATTACCTATTGGCGGTCATACATATTTACTCCTTTTATATTACCAAAAAGCCTTTCAGTTTCCACTATTTCTTCTTCAAATCAGCATAATCTGCATGATGGCGACCATCGCTACGTTGTAAAACAAAAACACACAATCGCACATTGAGAATCAGTTGTCCCGCTACACATTAAGACTACGACATTATTATTTTTTAAACATAATTGCCTATTAATCGTCTCAGTTGTCACTTACTAGCAGGTGGGAAGGCGCGCGGCGGTCACGCTTATTTGCTACTTTCATATTTTTAACCGACTTCCAAAAAGGAGGAGGTTATCAATTCGTCTGTATTTTTATTTTTTATTTTTTTTTTTTTTTATATTTGTTACCTCATTTCTCCGGACTGGGTGAACCGATTTAGATGATTTTTTTTTTATTTGAAAGGTAGTGCGTGTCATAGGGTCCCATTTTTTTTTAGTATTTTTTTGACTAGGGCATCCATAAGAAAAACGCATAAGTCTTAAATTTGCATTTTCAATGTACGCGATAAATGTATGAATAACTCAATATCCCGCCAACCGATTTTGATGATTCTTTTTTTATTAGAAAGGATGTACTCCAGGGGTAGTCTGATAAGAGTTTGATAAGGTTCTAATCATAGGATCTTCAACTTTTTGGAGCAAAATAATAAAATTAGTGATAGTCGGCCGAACCTTAGCTGGAGAAGTCCAATTGAGTAAAATATAGAATAAAATTACTATGTAGGTATTTACTATGAAAAATTTGACCTTCAACTCTTCAATCCTGATGATGCACGGGTACTGCTAGCCTGAACTATAAAAGTTGGTCGTTTGATGTTTGCGAATATATAATGAAATTGTTAAGCAAATTCATGGGACAAAAATTTGACCTTCAACTCCTCAACCCTGATGATGCAGGGGTACTTAAAGCCAAAACCATAGGAATAAGCCATTTGGTGCTTACGTATATGTTATAAGATTACTGAGCAAAAACATAAGATGAAAAATTTGACCTTCAACTCCTCAACCCTGATGATGGAGGGGTACTTCAATCCTAAACCATAGAAGTTGGCAATTTGGTGCTTACGGTTATGTAAAGAAAATACTAAGCAAAAATATAAAATCAAAAATTTGACCTTCAACTCCTCAACCCTGATGATGAAGGGGTACTTCAATCCTAAACCATAGGAGTTGGCAATTTGGTGCTTACGGTTATGTAAAAATAATACTAAGCAGAGGCACAAAATTAAAATTTTGACCTTCAACTCCTCGACCCTGATGATGAAGGGGTACTTCAATTCTAAACCATAGGAGTTGGCAATTTGGTGCTTACGGGTATGTAAAAATAATACCAAACAGAGGCACAAAATTAAAATTTTGACCTTCAACTCCTAAACCCTGATGATGCAGGGTACTGCAAGCCTGAGCCATAGAAGTTAGCCACCTGGTACTAACGTATATGTTATAAGATTACTAAGCAACAATATAAGATGAAAAATTTGACCTTCAACTCCTCAACCCTGATGATGGAGGGGTACTTCCAGAGGGGGCGCCCTGTTTGTATGAATTGTAAAAGTGTTTTATGTTTAATTTTTGTGAATATGTAGATGCACAAAGCAAACTTATAGGCTTTATTTAAATACAAACATAAAAATATAGTCACTAAAAAGTGTAAAATAAAAACTTTTTAACAAAAAATATCTACCGACTTCCATGTCACAAAAAAGTAAAAAATAATTTAAATATATTTTGGTCTAGAACATACTCAGTACTTAGTACATAGTTCTGAAGTCGGTGCTCATATAGGACGTAGTTACCGTCGTCCAGCGAAATATGTCGAGCACCGACTTCAGGACTATGTACTAAGTACTGAGTATGTTCTAGACCAAAATATATTTAAATTATTTTTTACTTTTTTGTGACATGGAAGTCGGTAGATATTTTTTGTTAAAAAGTTTTTATAAAAAAACTTTTAATACATTATTTCTTGTTAAAATCAGCATAATCTGCATGATTGTGACCTTCGTAACGTTTTGTGGAACAAAAACTCTCAACCGCACAATGAGAATCAGTTGTCCCGCTACACATTAAGACTACGTCGACATTATTATTTTTTAAACATAATTGCCTATTGTTCGTCTCCGGGAAGCGATCGCATTACCATTATCTCGGTCTTGTGGTCACTGAAATGGTAATAAGAAAGGTTTTCAAATACGAGGGGAATCGAAACGACGCCTCAAGTACATTGGTTTACTGAGAGAAGGCGCTTTTTATGCCGTGGAAGTAAATGAGCATGCGTCCGCTTGATGGTGAGTGGCCACTAGCATCCATGGAGGCAACTTTATATAAAACTGTCATATAAACAGTACCATCTGATATAAATCACAATGCGTTGTTGCTCCTGAGGGCTACGATGATCGCGGCGTATTTTTTTTAACCGACTGAAGTAGCAAACGAGCATGCAGGCACACATTCACATGAGGCGACCATCATAGTCCTCGGGAGTGGCAACGCATCTATGATTGACTTCAGATGGAACCCCTGTTCTGTATGAAGTTGATTACAGATGTCCAAGGGCAGCAGAGACCACTTAGCATCACGTGGACTGCATTTTTTTTATCTGACTCAAGTAGCAAACGAGCATGCACATGCTTTGCTACTCCCGACAACTATGATAGTCGCCTCATATAAAAGTGTGCCGGCAACCACACCCTTCCACCGTAATGCAAGAACTGCTTTACGTTAGAAATAAGTGTGGCGATGAACTCCCATTATGTTTTAAAGCAGTAAGAAGAGAAAAGCTTAAGTAACAAAAAATAAATGTCCAATAATAATTGAGTAAAATTGTGTTAATAAAATTTACAAATATATTATTAGAATCTTACAAATATAGTCTCTAAGCCCCATTGTGTACTTAAAATTAAAAATAAATTCGAATCAAAAAATTAAATAAACCGCGTAAGTACTTAATTAATATCCCTCATTTATAATCAACTAAATACAGGACTAAATTTATTTTAATCCGCCGGCTTTTAGAATAATGTCCAATTTTATGAATACCAACGGTGCAGTGGGTTTGAACCATTCATAATATTTTTGGTTTATTCTTTTGCCAACCCACGTCTTCACTTTAAGATGCGCCTGTCTTATCACCAACGATTAAATATATGCGAAATCATGTTTTGTAGTTTGAACAAAACACAGTGTATTGACGATCTGACGCGCCATGGGTCCCGGGGTCGATTCCCTGCCAGACAGGTGTCTGAATGATGAGTTTAGATTCATGGTTTGGGTCTGGGTGTTTGTTTATTCGTCTTGTGTGTGTACATGGTACCCACGACACAGTAGAGAATCCTAGTGTGAGGCCTATGAGTATAGAAAGAGTGTGTGTGTGTCTTAGTGTATGCCAAATTAGTCTAGTGATGCACTACTATATTTTTAAATCTCATAAGACTGTTAATATTATTGAAAAAAATATTAAAATATCTATTTTTTCTCATAAATTTGGAATAAATTGTTGGATGTTTCTTCCATCGATTCTACGAATTAGATTTGGTTAACCATACCGTTGCTACTCTATTGTCTATAGTCTTTTTTTTATTTAATTGAAGTAGCAAATGAGCATGCAGTCCATCTGATGGTAAGTGGTCATTACCGCCCATAAACATGTGTGAGCAACTTCAAATAGAACATGGGTTCTTTCTGAAGTCAATTCCAGATGCGTTGCTACTCCTGAGAACTAATATGGTCGCCTCATAGTGTGTCGGCAACCACTCTCTTCCATCGAAACGCAAGAAATGCTTCACCGTGGAAATAGGTGAGGCGGTGGTACTTCCCCGTATTGTCTTATAGTCAATCATAGCTGTTAAAATCATAATCCTATCCTAAGATTTTTAAATTTCACAAACCCATACCCAGAAACCAGCCGTGTGAGATATAGAATCGGTCTCTTTTGCAAGTTAGATCATTCTAAAGAGTGTTTCGCGATAAAATATGCTATAGTATCTATATTTCGAACTGTTTTAATCTTTTATCTTCGTCAGTACAAAAAGTCCTGAAACCGATGTATTTATCGAAAACCAAATTGACGATCGACCCGATAAATCAATAAAAACGCCATTAAATTATTATAACTTTTTTAATCCACTCGCAATTATTTAATGACTCGCAATTCTATAATATAATGATTCTATAATTAATATGGTGGTAATAATTTTACTCAAGGTGTTGTTTTTGTCCACCAATTCGCAGCCAGCGCGGTGGACTATGGTCTGAACTCTTCATTCTGAGAGAAGACCCGTGGCCAGCAGTAGGACAATAATGGGTTGACGAGAAAGAGTTATTTTGAATATTAACGTAGCAAACGAGCATACAATGCACCAGATGTGGGTATCTACGATTTGCATCACAATCTGCAAGCACTTTCAATGATAATGTTTAGTCGGTAGGTGGTGTAAGACTTCGAATAGCTGCAAATTGTCGCAAAATTTACTTATATTCGGCCAACGCTACCTTGAGGCTCTAATGGAATGTTTTCTGGCTTACGGGTAATGCAGATTTTGTTATATAAATCTGAAAACTCACAAATCATTGACATTCATATAACGGGTTCTCTTTTACTGAACTGTAAGGCAAGATATTGGAGCTAACTTTCATTACCATGTAAAAAAACATGATTGTAATTATATAAAAATAAAAATGGATATAAATAAGAAAAAAGACAAACCCGCTGAGTTTCTTGCCGGATCTTCTCAGTTGAGGTTGTATTCCGGTCCGGTGGTAGTGTAAGAAAAAAAATGTAACTGACAATTTGTAAGTGCCCCCGTAGGCCTATACAAAATAAAGACATTTCATTTCATTTCATTGACATTCATATAACATTGTACAATTTTACCTTACTAATTACTAGAACGAGCTTTCTTCGACCGGGTGGGTATTACTTTCTCACTGATTTCTAGTATGAAGCTATTAAGGTATTTCTTTGGAAGGACGTTGCCGGCGCACTATTATATGAGGCGAGCATCTTTGTCCTTGGGGTAGCGGTGCATCTGTGAATGACTTCAGAACGCTCGTTCAGTCATAGATGCAGTGGCCACTCAGGTAAACTGCATGCTTGTTTGCTACGTCAATCTTATGAAAAAAACATTGTTTATATTTCTGACCATGGATCGAACCCACGATCTGTGGTACAGTAAACCAGTATGGCGGCCACTCACCACGTGGTGGTCTTCTACATTTTATGACAGATTGTAGTAATTATAATGGACCGATCTTTATAGCGCAATCAAAGTAAATGTCAAGGAAACATTATAAACTTTTATATACAATTAAAATGATTGATATAATTAATTTGCTTCATTCGTGGGGGCAATAACATCATTAACCGAACTTCCTTCGTGGCTGCTTTCATTCTGATGACATTAAGCCCCACTGCTGGGCAGCTGGCTGCAGATCAGGTTAGTGTAGCTGAGGAGACGGTTGCTTTTAGGGACCCCAACCGGAATCATCTGAGCGCGTTACCCCATCGGGCTCCGCCCGGGATGGGTGGCTGGGCCCACCGCTCCGTCTAGTCTTTACGACGGTATACGACCACACATACCACCGTCCTTCCCGGGGTCTTATTCTGATTCCGGAAATACAGGGACGAATATATAAAAAAAGCCGGCAACCACACCGTTCCATCGAAACCCAAGGAATGCTTCACGTTAGAAATAGGTGTGGCGTACACTCGTTCTACCACCTGGAAAACTACTACATAATCTACTTACCTTTCCTGTTTCCTTTATTCATTATTTCATCCCACTCTCAAATAACTTTATCAACAGTGTCAAGCGCACAAAGCAATTTTTCTAATCAAAATGTTTTAGCGCTAGCGACTAACGACGCAAATATCTCAATGGCCGATAAAAAGTAATTATTAAATGGAAACGGTAACCAGATAATCGGAAACGGCAATGCAAAAAGCGATGTGATGAACCTATCTTTAATAAACTCGTTATTAGATTCTAAGATTATGTATACGTATGATATTGGAGATATTTATACTCTAGTGTGTAGTAAAATATTAATGGTATGATATGATATTGGGTGATAGAGATATTAATGCTCCAAAGCCTGTTTAACTGACGGTCTAATGAACGTCAAAGTTTTATTTGGAATGGTAGGATTTCCAAAAGGAGATATTTATACACTGAAATGTATATATCGGATATCTTGATATCAGGTGTATTGGGTATGAATACATACATCAGTTACTGGAGATATTCAATTTCTATCGTGTCGCCAAGTGTGAATTGATGGACTTCACACACGAGAACTTTTTTTTAAAAGAACTTTCGGGTGTTTAGGTTTCCTCACGATGTTTTCCGAAAAGTAGTGATAATTAACTTCTAATACGCACATAATTTAGAAAAATCAGTGGTGCGCTTAGGTTTGAACCTCGGACCTCCCGATCGAGAGGGCAAGTTTCGACCATTAGGCTATCACTGCTCTACACTGCACTGCACCATGTACCTGTTTCCCATGCACCACTTTTTCATTGATATATTATACAATATTTTAAAATATTAACCCACTGTTCTCATTTAACTGTGGCACCCACTAGCTCCTAGTACAACGGACTTGGCTTTTATCAAGTCATGCCTTATAGAGTCAGACTTAAGTGCATTTTAATAAAGATAATTCCTTTTTTGCGATGCGCTGACTGACTTGTCGCGGTTGGATCGAGTTATTGAAACAATTTGTTTACCAATTACGTTAAGAATATACAAATTGAAATATGCTAGCTTATGTTTGTCTTACGATGTTTTTATTAATTGAAATATCCATTTAAAGTAAGTATTGAACAGTGAAAAGAAACTGTACAACTGTATATAACGTTATACAAATTAATAAAATAAGTTACTTTAAGTAAAAAGAAGACTATGTAAGAAGTCGAAAGTGACATTTAAACAATAAATTAGCAATTCAGCGAGGTAATGCTGCTAGTGTCATGGCAGCGATTGGGCTCATTTATTCTATTTATAATTGTAAATAAAATTATAAATTTAGGTTATATATTGTAATATTCATGTTCTCTTTTATGTTACAGTGTTAATTAATGAAATAAAAATCATATTTGATAAAAAAAAATAGTATTGTAATTATGTTGTGTAATGATGATTTCTTTTAATTATCTAGTAAATAAATTTTCAAAAAATACTCAAAGAAAACATATTTGCTTGGTTAGCAAAGTAAATGTTACATTTATCGTTTTATTTCAAAAGAATTTGTATTTTAAATTTATACGAACTGAATTTTGACCCATACTATTAAAGCAATTTAAAATGAATAATATATAATAATACGCACGAATTAAAGTTAAAAATGTCTTAATACGAACTGAATTTTGACCCATACTATTAATGCAATTTAAAAGAAATAATATATAATAATACGCACGAATTAAAGTTAAAAATGTCTTAAGAGTCAATATTGTATGTCATAAACTGTCGGGTAAAGTTTTAGAAAACTTATTTTGCCTTAAACATTACACGCAGACACGCCCCTTTTATGTTTTGTACATGCATTACAACGTAATTATATAAAGGTAATCACCCGTTAATAGAACTAAACGCGCTGATCGCAAAACCGCATGTTCAGTTAATTTTACTTTATACCGTGAGCCGTAAAAAGGATAACTTTGTAATTTCTTGAATGTTGCGATATCATGTAAGAATTTTGTTTTGATGATAAAATCAGAAGACATTTTCGTCAACCCATTATTGTCCCACTGCTGGGCAAGGGTCTTCCTTTGGAATGAGAGAGGCAGGAGATATTATCTGACAAAAACAGGGAAAAGTGCCTGACCCAAAGTATTATGAAACATTGAGGCTGTAAGCGTTAGTAAATTTCACTACTATTTTCAGCGAATTTTCAGAGCCATAACAGAGGCTTAAAATAAATTAAAGGTACAATAAGATTTATCGACTACACCAACAACAGAAGAGCTAGCGTTTACCGCGGGCAGAGCATTAGTACGTACAACCTATACGCTGTCGACAGCTTTTTGGAAATGTTTTCCAAAATAAATTATTGGGATGAAACATTTTCCCTGCGTCGGTATTCTACCACAGTAATGAGAATTCCACCTGTTAACCCAGGTCATAAACTATGTGTGTGCCAATTTTTTTTATAAGATTGAAGTAGCAAACGAGCATGCAGTCCACCTGATGGTAAGTGGTCACTGCCGTCAATGGACATCTGTAAGCAACTTCATATGATATATGAAGTTCTATCTGAAGTCAATCACAGATGCGTTGCTATTCCCGAGGACTAAGATGGTCGCTTCATATAAATGTGTGCCGGCAACCATACCCTTCAGTCGAAACGCAAGAAATGCTTCACACTAGAAATAGGTTTAGCGGTGGTACTTCCCCGGGCGAACTACACTGGTTGATCCACGTAGTAAATATAGCATTTATATTATATTAATAGGATTACATTACACATTATATTTAACAAAGAAAAAATAGCACAATACGTTTCTAGTCTTTTAAAAGAAACAAATTGAATTAAGCTTCGATTTAAAATTGTTATTCCCCACACATTTAACTAAGGTGTTGGTAGAATTTTCACGATAAACGGTACCAGAACGATATATCCGGCATTGTCTCGACCGGAGAATGAGATTCCAACGCGGGCCGCCGCTTAAGGAAATTGCCGTAAAGCACGTTGACGGTGTAGGGCTTGGGGTTAGCCGAGACGTGATCGAGGAGCTGAAACGGTGAAGTTTGTCTTTTATTTGAAGAAATTTATTGACAATTTTGCACGAAATTTGTTTTTTTTTGTTATTTTTTAACAAGATTGAAGCAAACGTTGCATGTCCGTCTACATAATTATGGTAAGTGTTCACTGCCGTCCATGGCCGTCTGTAAGCAACTTTATACAGATAAAGAGTTCTAGGTTTCGCGTAATGCACTAACAAACACACACATCCTGACAATCTTTCGTATTTATAATATTAATAAGATTATGGTACCATAATTATTATACTCAATTGAAAACCATGGCTGCTTTAGCAAACTATGTTACACGTTCATAATACCGTATTGCTTTTAAAAGAAACAAATTGAATTAAGCTTCGATTTAAAATTGTTATGCCCCACACATTTAACTAAGGTGTTGGTAGAATTTTCACGATAAACGGTACCAGAACGATATATCCGGCATTGTCTCGAGACCGGAGAATGAGATTCCAACGCGGGCCGCCGCTTAAGGAAATTGCCGTAAAGCACGTTGACGGTGTAGGGCTTGGGGTTAGCCGAGACGTGATCGAGGAGCTGAAACGGTGAAGTTTGTCTTTTATTTGAAGAAATTTATTGACAATTTTGCACGAAATTTGTTTTTTTTTTTGTTATTTTTTAACAAGATTGAAGCAAACGGGCATGCAATCTACATAATTATGGTAAGTGTTCACTGCCGTCCATGGCCGTCTATAAGCAACTTTATACAGATAAAGAGTTTTAGGTTTCGCGTAATGGATTAACAAACACACACATCCTGAGAATCTTTCGTATTTATAATATTAATAAGATTATGGTACCATAATTATTATACTCAATTGAAAACCATGGC
Source organism: Spicauda simplicius (assembly GCA_949699795.1). NCBI lineage: Eukaryota > Metazoa > Arthropoda > Insecta > Lepidoptera > Hesperiidae > Spicauda > Spicauda simplicius. The sequence goes on from OX453066.1 coordinate 19,378,284, forward strand.
TGCTTTAGCAAACTATGTTACACGTTCATAATACCGTATTGCTTTTAAAAGAAACAAATTGAATTAAGCTTCGATTTAAAATTGTTATTCCCCACACATTTAACTAAGGTGTTGGTAGAATTTTCACGATAAACGGTACCAGAACGATATATCCGGCATTGTCTCGACCGGAGAATGAGATTCCAACGCGGGCCGCCGCTTAAGGAAATTGCCGTAAAGCACGTTGACGGTGTAGGGCTTGGGGTTAGCCGAGACGTGATCGAGGAGCTGAAACGGTGAACATTTTTATTTGAAGAAATTTATTCGTTACTTTATTTATTTATTTATTTTTGATCACCTACATAGTTTACACCAATTATAATATAAAAAAAAAACACAATTATACAATACGGAAAAGTTACGTGCAACTACATTTATAGGCGAAGTCTGCTTGCAAAAAGGAGCGAGTAACAAGTCAAATGATAATAACAATAGTAATAAAGAAAAGAAAAGAAACATTTTTTCTGGAATAAAATTAAAATTAAATTAAATTTAAATTAAACAGATTTTATATGTCAATATATTTTATGATATATGAATTTATTATTAATATATTTAAACTTGTAAATACTATCATTAAAAATGTCAATATTTACTTGCTTTGTGACTAATAATTAATTAAATAATCAATTAATATTAATTAATTACTAATTACTTTGATTTTTTTCTTTTTTTTTAATAAGCTTGAGGTAGCAAACGGGTCAGTCGACCCAATAATAAGCTGACACTGTCGTCCATGGGCGTGTGTAACGAACTTCATACAGAAAAAGGGTTCTAGTTTTTGCGTGAAAGATTAAAAAACACACTTACACACCTCACCAAACTTTCGTATTTATAATAATAATTTATAATATTAAAAAACTTAATGCGGCAGCGACTTTATGTTAGGTACACACTTACCGTCAATAGTGCTGTCACCAGAATGGATTCTATGGTGGCTACAGGCAAAAGCTCTCAATTAGGGTTATCTGTGTCCACCAGCGGACCTCAAAAGGTGATGAGTATTTTCGAAAGCGCCGCGTGACATTCGTAAATCGTAAGTAAACTACATAATTAAGCAATGTCAGGCGCGGTCAAGAATAGGATGGGTGACCACAAGTGCTATGATAAGCACCTGTGGATAAGTCCATGAGCTAAAGTGGATAGAAAGGGTTATAGCCGTAATGATTTCTTTTTCTGTATGCGTTATTCGATACAATTTTCTACCTGTTGTCATGTGATTGTTTTAATTAATTATATATTTTTTGATTTAATTAAATAAGGAGGGTGGTCTTATATAATAGTATATGCTATTGTGTTGACTATTTCTACACGTCGTTAACCTATTATTGTCCCACTGCTGGGCACGGGTCTTCTCTCGGAATGAGAGAGTATAGTATAGGCCATACATAGTCCACTGCGCTGGCTAAGTTCGAATTTCTACAGCAATACAGTTTTTTGCCTGATTTAAATATAAACATTTAGTAAACTACACTTAAACGAAAACATTTATTATAATACGTTATATTCTTGCACAAAACTAAAGTTCAAGTCAAGATAGCTTAACAGAAAATGGGACATCTAATTGATAGGATTTATAGGGGCCAAATACATATTATACTGTACACGAAATGCCCTGTAACAAATTCGATGTAATATAAATTTGATGTTCACAAATGAGGTTGCACAGGTCAAATGTTGCATGGAACAAGATTACAGCGATGGTCTCGCAGGCTGCCAACAAGTGTTCGGATATAACTGGAGTTAGATTTAAAATGTATTAGCTTTTGAATAAATTTAAATCTGTAAATTCAACCGATTTTAAATAAAAAAAATCTTTTTCGCGGGGTCTATTTTCAGCTCAATTTCTACGAATATCTCTCTCTCGAGTCTCGTCAATCCATTATTGTCCCACTGCTGGGCACGCGAGTTCTCTCAGAATGAGAGAGTTTAGGCCATAGTCCACCGCGCTGGGCAAGTGCGAATTGGTGGACTTCACACACCACGGAGAACTTTTTTTTAAAGAACTCTCGGGTATATAAGTTTCCTCGCGATGTTTTCCTTCACCGAAAACCAGTGATAATAAATTTCTAATACGCATATAATTTTAGAACAATCAGTGGTGCGTTTTAACATCAGACCTCCCGATCGAGAGAGTAAGTTCAACCATTAGGCTATCTCTGCTCTGCACCCTGTAGTTCCGGGACCAGAATAGGGCTACGGCATCCCCTGCCTGTCGTAAGAGGCGACTAAAAGAGGCTTCCGGGGTTGCGAGCGGTTAGAGTGGGAGCTCGAACCGTTCGGTCAGGTGATCCCGGGAAGGACGGCGGTACGTGTGGCCGCATACCGTCGTAAAGACTAGACGGAGCGGTGGGCCCAGCCGCCCATCTGGGAGGAGCCCGATGAGGCAACGCGCTCGGAGGATTCCGGTTGAAGTCGTTTTGAGATCCCGGAGTCCTCCTTTTTGGCGCCGAGAACGGCCATCGGGGGGGTTTTAGTGCGGTAAAAATCCCACATTGCGTCGCTCCCACGGCATGGGGTACCTTTTGAAGGTTTCCCCCTCGACAACAAAAAAAAAGTCTATCTCTGCTCTAATTTCATCGCCGCGAGTATGGAAACCTTGAACATTAAGTGCAGTAGCCAAAGAAAGCTGACGTGCAAACAGAAGGCACCGAATCTTTCTACTTGTTCTGACTTAATTTGCGAATAAAGAAATGTTTAGTGTGTGTTGTGTATTTTTGCTCAAAAATAAAATAAGGCTAAAGAAACGTGAATAATATAGTAATAGCGCAATTCCTTTTGAATCAACAAAATCCATAAATGATAAAGAATAAGAGTGCCTTAATACTTTGAAGATAAACTAAAAGTAGGTAATAGGTAGTACAAAGGTTAAAATTATTGTCAACATATTTGAAATCCTATGAAACTAAAAAATAATAGATATATCTATTAATACTTTTTGCCTTTTTGACAACGTGTTTTAAATCACAATAATCAAAATTAACAAATTTAATTTAAAAGTTGTCTATTCCATTTGAACTCATTTACCTCGTCTATCAAAAGATGTAACTATTTAAACTTTTGTCACTTTTCTTCACACGCGAACAAACCCGCAAGGCACAGCTAGTGTACGGATCACGGGCAGCCGCTGCGTGCGTATGCGACCCGCCTAACTCAAAGATGGTCAGATACCACCGATTCCATGTCGACTCCGCAAATGTCCTCATTAAACTACTTACGTGCAAGCCCGATGTTAATTGGCATAATAACTACACTCGCGTGACACTTATCAGAAGCGAGGATATTCCGAGAAAACCATAAATTAATATTTCAGCAAAATCTGATCGCGAACACAATAAGAAGTAAGAATTAAGATGTTCGCCGCCTAAAGTATCTGTAATGCTTGCATCTATTTGAGTTTCTTTTACTCTATCAATTGAACGAGATCGGCAGAAATAAATAAAATATAGATATAGCACTGATAGCCTAATGGTTGAAACTTGCCCTTTTATTCGGGAGGTCCGAGGTTCAAACTCAGGCATACACCACTGATTTATGTGCGTATTAGAAAATAATTATCATTGCTTTTCGGCGAAGGAAAACATTGTGAGGAAATTATGTGATTTTTGTCCTACTGCTGGGCACGGGTCTTCTCTCAGAAAGAGAGCTTAGGCCATAGTCCACCGCGCTGGCCAAATTTAAAGAATTCTCGGGTGAAACCTACTAATGTTAGTCTTAAAATCAGTGACGGTGGTGCCTGGTGAGTCAAACTACGAAGGGTTTCTGCTTTAGAATCAGTCTAGCTACATAATTCTAACACTACAATTATTTATGTAGCACATATCTTATATTGTGATTTCTTTTTCAGGTAAGATACGAGACATTTCAGTAAAAAGCTTGCAAAACATCTAAGAGCAAAAAGGTACGTATTTTGGCAGGTTGTAAATATTTTCCGGGGTTGCAGGCGGCTAGAGTGGGAGCTCGAACCGTTCGGTCAGGCGATCCCGGGAAGAACGGCGGTATATGTAGTCGCATACCGTCGTAAAGACTAGACGGAGCGGTGGGCCCAGCCACCCATCTGGGAGGAGCCCGATGGGGCAACGCGCTCAGATGATTCCGGCTGCGGTCGGACCGAGTTCCAGGAGTCCTGTTTATAGCGCCGAGGACGGCCAGCGGGAGGGTTTTAGTACGGTAAAAATCCCACATAACCCTGCGTCGCTCCCACGGCGTCGGGTACCTTTTAAAGGTTTCCCCCTCGAGAACAAAAAAAGAAAGGTTGTAAATATTTTAAATTTGTTATCTACATATAGCTCAGATTTGAATCCTAGATTGTCTACGTAACACTTGGCTCTCCCTACCTATTCATTTGTTCTTACTTGACGACCCGCGTGGCGGAGTGGTTACCATGCCGGTCTGACGAGCAAAGGGTCCCGGGTCGATTCCCGGCCAGCCAGGTATCTGAATGATGAGTTTAGATGCATGTTCTGGGTCTGGGTGTTTGTATATTCGTCTTGTGTCGTCCATGGTACCCATGACACAAGAGGAAATCCTACTGTGGGGCCATCCATAGGGCTTTGAGTGTAGAAAGCGTGTTTTTTCTTATGGTTGTTTTTTTAAGTCTTATATTTTGTATTCTGTAAAGAAATATTAGTAAATAGTCGAAATCTATTAATGAATATAATTTTAAAACATCGAATTTCTATTCTGCATTGATCACAGTTACGTTACTACTTCCAGGGAATATGGTCCCCTATCCCTAAAACTAAGTTATAGTTTTTAAATGCGAGTGAAACCACGGATAACACCTAGTATATAATAAAAAGTGCCTTGCCAATTATTTACCTCTTCATTACCAAGATCTTAAACTTAAGTCTTCATTAAGTTAAACCGTCTTTAAACCGCACTGACATGCCCTTCACCTTTCCGGTAATTTATCAGCCGTAGGGTTCATAATCGCTTGCGCTTACTCACTTACCGGTAAAGCGAATACACCGCGGCACTTAAAAGGTACACGCGATTTTCGCCAAATTGATAGAGCACTGAGTAGCGGGGACTTATTCTACTTAGAATCTTCGTAAGGTTTCATGCCCGTTTATTTATTAAAAAATTTAAACACCAGCATTTCTTTCTAAGGTATCGGGTACAATCATTATTGTCCATCTGCGGGCCCGGGTCTTCTCTCGGAATGAGAGAGTTTTTAGGCCATAGTCCACCGCGCTGGCCAAGTGCGAATTGGTGGAGATTGGTTCTAAAGTATAAAACGCCCAAAAGCACGATAACAATGACATGTGATGCAAAAAACATACGTCGCACTTATTTGTTAATTATTTTGAATAACTACATTTCAATAACTATAACGTAATGTGTGTTTATTTTCTAATTTCTATGCGAGATCCACTTAATTATTACTGCGATTTCACCCGCACACCGTTGACAACCTTCCCATTTTCTTTAATTCTATCCCGAGTCTAACCCGAGTTCACGTAATGTTCCCTTAAGGCGGCAGGCTTGAGTTTTGAGCTTTTAAACAAATTTAAGGGTCAGAATTTATAAAAAAAATCGCTGTAATTTGCACTGAAATTCGCTCAATACTGACGCTTTCGACGCAAAAGTGTTCGTTTCGTGGCTTTTATGTAAGACTAATGGGCGGTGCCTACCATAATCTATACTCATAAAAATACTTGTGCTCTAAACCAGAGCTTTGATAATTCTATGCTATAAAAAGCTACATGAATCTCGCAGTAATTTAAGCTATCTAACTGTATTTTAAGTTTACAAGCTATAATGTCAGTAGAATTAAGCTTCAGTTTCTCTACAGATACCGTAGAAAGGAGGCTAAGTGACGTCTTTACGATATATTACAGATTATGACGACCCGCGTGGCGCAGTGGTTACCATACCGGTCTGACGCGCAATGGGTCCTGGGTTCGATTCCCGGCCAGACAAGTATCTGAATGATGAGTTTAGATTCCTGTTCTGGGTCTGGGTGTTTGTGTATTCGTCTTATGTGTGTCCATGGTACCCACGACACAGGAGAAAAACCTACTGTGGGGCTATGAGTGTAGAAAGCGTGTATACATCCATAGATTGGTGCTTTGGTGTTCTGTAGTGCGATGTGGTAAGTCACAAAGAGGCAGCGCCATCAACGTAAGAGTCCCACTGTTGGGCTCGTTACTCCCAAATTATAGGATGTTGGCTGTAACTGCCGGCTAAGTTACATAATTATGAGGCGACAATCTTAGTCAGAAGTGACAAGGTTTGTTTTATATAGAGTTCGTGGGTGGCAGAGACCAGTTAGAATCAGATGGACTTTCGATATTAATATGGATTGTCGTAATAAGTTGTACGAGTTTTTTATTTATAGCAATCGAATATGCCAACGTTAACGAATCGAAAACACCAACAATTATGCGTGTACAATAAATTCGATAATTATGCAAACGCTCTTACAAAAAATTTCCATGTCCTTTATTAGACAAAAAATATATATAACACAGAAGTAGTCGTGGCGGCAACCACTAAGGGTCTTTATTGCTTTATCAAAATCTTCTCCTGTACCAAAGTTCTGTCTATTCACTAATCCTACTAGGTAAAGTCCGACCACATCATCACACCCATAAACACCCAGACATAACACCCAGATGCAAATACTATCTTATCGAGCCCCCTGCGTACGTTTTACGACGGATGCACAGACGAATTATTGCCTATGTAGATAGACTTGTTTGCCCTATCCTCAATGTACTAAGCCCTAGATTAGACTTTTAAATTGACTGGGATGCTAGGTTAATGGAAATACATACATTCCATATATACATATCTATTTTTATATACATTTATAGTATCTGAAGGTGGTAGAACCAGTGTAGTTCGACCGGGGGAGTACCACCGCCACACCTATTTCTAGCGTGAAGCATTTCTTGCGTTTCGATAGAAGGGTGTGGTTGCCGGCACACTTTTACATGAGGCGACCATCATAGTCCTCGGGAGTAGCAACGCATCTGTGTTTGACTTCAGGTAGAACCTATGTTCTGTATGAAGTTGGTTACAGATGTCCATGAGCGGCAGTGACCACTTAGTATCAAGTGGACTGCATGCTCGTTTGCTACTTCAGTCAAATAAAAAAAATATATAAAAAATAATTTTGTCTATACATCGCATCTTAGTAAAAAAGACAGTATGGAGAACAGATAAATATTATTATATATTTCTATATACATATTTTTTATTATTGTCTGTTTGTGTATGTGTTAGGAATCACATCAAACCAAAACTATCGAATTTAATTTAAACGATTGAAAATATATTTCTGGTTAAGATCTTGACGTAAAATTTAATCTATATTTATTCAATGTGCCTTTACAATTATGTACGTACCTATTATAATTTTTAAATAATTCATAATATTTTAATATGAGACACAAAAGGCAAACAGTCCTTATTTTATTGCTTTGATCTTTAGTTAGGTTCTTTATAATTCATTGTAATTAAAATTACTGCTTCTGAAATTATTGATTTTAAATAGAATCTGCTATATAGCGTTCTATTGGGATGCTAAATAGCATGTGTATTCCCAGCTTTATTATCCAACAGTAAAGTGTTAAGTTTTGAATTTTATTTGCATTAGCACCATAGGTTCTTCATACAAAAGTGAAAGAAGAAGTAACTTAATAGATATAAAACCGAAAATACAGCGTTGAACTAAAGACTAAGGCCTCAGAAATCGGTATACTTTTCAACCTTATGTACCAAGAAATAAAGATTAAATAAAGCTAGCCATTCAAGTTATGACGCATGGTGTCTTGGTACCATAGACTATTCATCTGTAGTCTTTATGGTATTGTTTGTCTGTGGGTTGTGCGGTATTGTTGAATGTTGGGTTCCTGTTCGGAATTTGAAATTTGAACGCGGAATTTAATTTAGTTGGTACTCAGATTATATTCTCCTGTGATTTTGCATTGCGCAGTATATATTAAAAGCTTAATATAAATATGTGCAAATTATATGTGTATAGGACGTCGATTACATAAAAAACGTAGGGATTTTTCTATTACGATATGGATATCAAGATACAGCCAAAGTAATATAGCATCCTATCCATTTTTTATTTGATGAAGCAGCAAACATGCGTGCCGTCTACCTTACGGTAAGTGGTCACTACCGCCATTGGACATCTGTAAGCAACTTCATATATAACACTGGTTGTAGCTGAAGTCAGTCACAGATGCGTTACTATCCTCGAGGACCAGACCCTTCCATCGAAATGCAAGAAATAAGATGAGTGGTTTGGCGGTGGTACTTCCCGTTTCGAACTACACCGGTAAAATCGTTCCTGCTTATTAAATACTTCTTTTACTTCTTTTTAATTCCAAGTTTATTGGAATACTTAAGGTTTACCTTATAAGTACGTTGCCTACTTAAAAAAATGATACCGTTATTTAGACAGTTTTAATATTAACTCTGTCAACACAACACCTATCGAACGACTGAAAAAGCTATAAAATAGGTGAGAGTAGTATAGAATAAAAAAAAAAACAAAAAATTATACAAATTACAAAGGAACATCTTTGTAATTTTTATGACTCGTATAATGCTAATTTTACACGTCGCTACGGGAATTTTTATCTAATCGCCTTGACAAATATCTCGCTGGGAATATTATAAACGGTTGTACAAAGCTATTAATTCCGTATACTATAAACAAACAGACAACAACGAATTTCCTGTGACAGCGAAGTTGTAGGACTTGTCTGCTATTTGTTATCTGAGTTATTGTTTATGTGAAGCGTCAGCTTTTTTTAAATATTGTAGTAGCAAACGAGCTTGCAGTCCACCTGGTCAATGCCGTCTTTTCCATAAGGGCAATCATGGCCAATGCCCAGGGCCCCCATCCTCAGAGGACCCCGAAAGTATGTAAATTTTTCTCACAATATCAAAGTATATCGTTGCATAAAAGTCATGCAGTCCACGTGATGGTAAGTGTTCACTGCCGCCCTTGGAGATCTATAATCAACTTCATACAGAACATGGGTTCCATCTGAAGTCAATCACAGATCCGTTGCTACTCCCGAGGTGTATGATGATCGTCTTATGTGAAAGTGCACCGGCAAACACACCCTTCTATCGAAACGCAAGAAATGCTTCACGCTAGAAATAGGTGTGGCGGTGGTACTTCCCCGGTCGAACTCCACTGGTTCTACCACCTTGAGTGTTTTCCCGCGTCTTCGCCTATTTGGGTAGCTATTACTATTATAAAGAGTATCGTATACTCTTTATAATAGTAATAGCTAGGCTAGCTAGCTGTTGATCTAGGTCGTAAATTATCCGTGTGCCGAATCATCCAAATACCATCAGCTTTTGCGTGTAAGAGTAACGAGCATCTATCCACACTTTCGCCGTTATAAAGTCAGTAAGATTATTGAATAGTTGAAAGCCTTCGCCGACTTTTAATTTACCTTAATTACGCTAGTTATGCGCATAAAATATAATGTTTATCTCGGATATGATCTTAAAGTTTATGGCAACATTACAGATACCATTCTTACGATTTTAATTGAGTATTCAAGATGATTTTTCGATTTGGATTAAAGACGTAATTTTAAATAGAAGGCGGCGAAAAGTCGTAAAGGAAAAAATACAGGGATAATAATAATATTATGATTTCTACGTAATGTAACGATATATTATGAAGCAATAAACGATCGAAGAGTTAGATTATGGATAAAGTGTCTTTCTAATAGTTCTTTTTCGTATTAATGGCATTCGATAGATGTTATAGTGGTATGAACGAGGTGGTCTAGGATTGAACCAGGCGTGGCGTTCTGATATTTTCCACATTTTAAAATTTGCGAAGAGTTCCGTACTATTATCTGCCACCCGCGTGTCGGAGCGGTTACCATACCGGACTGTCGCAGAATGGGTCCCGGGTTTGATTCCCGGCCAGACAGGTATCTGAATGATGAGTTTAAATTCATGTTCTGGGTCTGGGTGTTTGTGTATTCGTCTTGTGTGTGTCCATGGTACCCACGATACAGGAGAAAATCCTAGTGGGGGGCTATGAGCGTAGAAAGCGTGTTTAATTATCTATAAAATAGGTAGGTACGACAAAAAAGCATGTTTCTTTTATGGCGGCCATCCTAAAATATTTGTGTTAGACTGTTTTAATGTTATACAGAAATACCCTACATCATATGTGAAAATTTCAACTGTCTAGCTGTCACGGCTCATGAGACATAGCTTGGTGATAGACATACGGACAGCGGAGTCTTAGTATTGGATTCCGTTTTTACCTTTTGGGTCGTCGTCAACCCATTACTCTCCCACTGCTGGGCACGGGTCTTCTCTTGGAATGAGAGAGCTTAGGCTATAATCCACCGCGCTGGCCAATTGCGAATTGGTGGACTTCACACACCTCCGAGAACTTTTTTTTTTTTTTAAAGAACTCTCGGGTGTGTAGGTTTCCTCACGATGTTTTCCTTCACCGAAAAGCAGTGATAATTAAAGTATAATACGCACATAAATCAGTGGTGCGTGCCTGGGTTTGAACCTCGGACCTCCCGATCGAGAGGGCAAGTTTTAACCATTAGGCTATCACTGCTCACCTCTTGGGTACGGAACTCCAAAAGTCGCTACTCTTCTCCCCTTATCTCTATTCATACACGGCATATTAAAAAATTGTATAGCTGACTAGCACAATCGACGCGACTTCGTTCGCGCAGACATAATGTAATCTATCCAACCATTATACGTTTGAGCATCACTCCTGGACATGTCCTCCCCTCATCCGTAATGGAGATTTGATCAATATTCTTAGTCAGCAGTGGGTATTGATGCTATTCCGATAGTAGTCCCAAAAATTTAGCGACGACTGCTTTGCGTAAGGGTACACTGATCGTTTTGTGGCGGCGGTATCCAAGTCTTCCGTAGATATTGATCTTATATTGTAGAACATTTTTTGTTCTATTATCAATAGATATCGCGTGTATGCAATGAAAAAAATTTTGAGCAAATTTTTTTACACTTTGAATCACATTACTCAAGTTTTAGCAAAGACGCGTTATATACCTATTCTATTAATAAAAATAGCCTATGTTGCTCAGGCATAATGTAGGATTCTTCTACTATTCTTATGATGAAAGATTTTTTTAAATTGGTTCAGTGGTTTTTAAGTTATTTCATGACAAACATACAAAAATACAAGGTTTTCTTCAATATAATATTAGTATAGATATAGAAGTTTAGATGACACTCTAAAAACTAAGTCTGATAATAATTTTAATGATAAAATATGTCATATATATTGCAATCCTTCAAGATCGTTTGGGCTGTAGCGCGAGCCGAAGAAATATACATATCTACCTACTTACTTACGCTCGAAAAACATTACACTTCTTGCGCAGTCGGGAAAATAGTTAAACTTCTGCTGTCAGTTTAAGGCTCTCACAGTTGACAATGCAGCGACTGACCGGTCGATAGGCGTCCCCGATTAGATCGCAATCGAAACTGATCGGAACTCGTCTCGTTATTTCAGACACTAATTATTTATAGGCAAAGAAATGCAGGGTTTTTGATGTAAGTTAGTAAGTCACGAAATTTAGTTAATATTCTTAACGAAAATGCAATTTAGGACCTAAATTTCCTGCTTTTTTAAGAGATAGAATGTGGCTAATACAGCCCATGATTTTTTTCTTGTTTAAGAGCATAATATATTTTCAAATAAAACCTCAACTTATATTTCCGACACTTAAAAAAATCCTGTATTTTTACAAAAACCCTGTAGGTATTTATAGGTATATAGATATAGATAGAAATAATATTAACTGTGTTTATGTCACTTACTATCTTACAAAACTATATCAAAGTGGGTTCATTAATGCAGAAACATTGCAGACAGTCCATTGCTTTACGTTCTTGTCATACATGTACCATATATATATAAAATAACCGCTGTCAATGCGCATTGTCGTCACAGAAGTAACTCTTTGGTTTGACACTAAAACCCCAAGTTATCTTTGCGTATATCAAACTAAAAACCATTAAATTATAAGCTCTATTACTTCGCATCACGGTTTACATGTTTAATTTTCGATTGAACCAATAATTTTGCATGCAAACCGCTGAAACCTGATGCTTCGATAACCGATGTTAATTGACGTAACCATTTAATACCTTATTCGTTTAAAATAGAGTTTAATTTCCAATAAATATCTCCAACTATAATCCTCTGGACACGACTATTGGATTCAGGTTTCGGATTACATGCGAATATCACTCCTATACTTACGTGTTATGGTATATAATCGATTAGACTTGAACACTCATGAATTGCTCGGTCAAACTTCAATAAACACGGTTGATGGTATTTTTATGAGAAAAAGTAATGGAAATGAATATTATTGTTGCAGAAGCTCTATGTTAATGTGTGTTGTGTTAAATTATTTCACAGGATCGGTTTAGATATGTGGTTGCTGGCGCACTTTAATATGGGACGACAATCTTGATCAGAGCAGTGCCTAATGGTTGAAACTTGGGATCGACAAACAACAACAACGACCTCTCAATCGTCTCGTGCGTATAAGAAATTAATTATCACTGCTTTTCGGTGAAGGAAAACATCGTAAAGAAACCTATAGATAAGGTACCTAATGTTTTTCTCGGAGGTGTGGGAAGTCCACCAATTCGGCCAAATTAGCCAGTGCGGTAGACTATGGCCTAAAAAAGTCTGTCATTTTGAAAGAAGACCCGTGCCCAGCAGTGGGTCAATCGGTTGTACCCAATCTTGGCCCTCGAGAGTAGCAACGGATCTATGTTTGACTTTAGATAGAACACTGTTTTACACACCATGTAGACATAAACATTTACACCCAGAAGAGAAGTCTAAATCATTCAGATATCTCGCCGGGAATCGAACATGGAATGCACATGGTGTCATCTTTATTAAAAAGACATCTAGTCCAATGGTTTATATAATAGTAAAAGTGCATAATGTTTAACGAACGATAGTATTTTTATTCTAATTTCGATAGTGTCTCTAACTTCCAGAGGGTGAACCTTTTTTGGTTTGACTTTGAAGGCTGTCTGGCTAATAACAATAATAGGCGCTGTTGTATTCTGGTTTTAAAAGGTGTAGTAAGGAAGATAATCGGTGGCCTTAGAACTTAGTCATCAAAGGTAGGGCATCTGCCTAAGAATATAGAAAAGTAATATTATAGGGGGTAGACCACAGATTTCCACAGTTAATGGGCAACAGTGACCATTGGCATGTATATAGCACGCTCGTTACTACTTCCATTATAGGTATCATTATTTATTATCCCACTGCTGGGCACGTAGATAAATACAATAAAATCCTATGAAAAAATAATTACTGAAGGGGAACTTATAAAGTAATGTGTGTACACATTTGACAAGCTCTGGGTCTGGGTATTTTGCCTCTACCATCATACCACCAATCATTTAGAATTCTAAGACAACCGACATACCGACTACATAAAGGGATACAACTGTAAATTAACTGACATATAATACGAGGATATTCTACTATATATGATTCTCAAGAATATCCTATTCCTACCTACGTATAGTAGAATATCCTAGTATCCTAGGATATTTATATATTGGAGTTTACTCTTTAAGAATCGCTTTGCATATCTATACTAATATTATAAAGCTGAAGTATAATGCGCTAATCTCAGGAACTACTGGTCCGAATTGAAAAATTCTTTTTTGAATAGACCATTTATCGATGAAGGCTTTAGGCTTTATAACATCACGCTGCAACAAAATGACGCAGACAAAGTCGTGGGTAACAGCTACAATTTATAAAGCTGAGGAGGTTGTTTGCAAAAATAAATCATGCCCAAAATAATTATTCCACGCGGACAAAGTCGCGAGCACAGCTAGTAATAATATAAGGGCCCGGTATGAGAAAAATGTGAGGAGTAAAATCTACTGATGAATGACCTCGTTACGATTCGGTTCTGATTACAAAATCGTTACGTAGACAATAGTTTCCTAGTAAGAGACTTGCTTTGCAATTTGGTCGTGTTATTTATTTAAAAAGGGTAGCAAGACAATACATTAGACTTAGAAGTAAGAACTAGATTAGGCTTAAATTAAATGCTGTCTGAACTACAGGCCACCACGGCATGCATCGTGATCGAGTTTAGATGCTTAAGGTTATATTCTAACTGCATGTATAAGTATAATTAAGTATAATATATCTAATATATAAAATTCTCGTGTCACAGTTTTTGTTGCCAAACTCCTCCGAAACGGCTTGACCGATTTTTACCAAATTTTATATGCTTATTTAGTATAACTGTAAATCGGCCAACATCTATTTTTCATACCCCTTAAGGGTTGTCCACCCTTAACATTTTTTTTTTTGTATGGCAAAACAACGTTTGTCGGGACAGCTAGTATGTAATATACGATTACATATTTTACAATATAGGATATTCCTGAGTATCAGTATCAGTATTCGTATAGAAACGGAATCAAAAGTAGAATCCAGAGTGCCCCAAAATTGGCGCGTACCGCCATCTTGTATTGCAAAAACTTGGTCGCTCCGGGAGACGGGCTAATTGAACTCGCCTCGCTTCTTATTGGCTGGGGGGCGTGCCCTAATTATTTAATAACCCCACCCCCTTTTTTAATTAAACTTGATAGCGTATGTACTACCTCACATGAGGTTCGTTCTGGCTCAGTTACTTTGACATAGTCCGTGTCACTAAGACATGACTAGATATTTTAGTATCAAATATCTGGTACTAAGTTTAGATTAAAAATAGTTATCTAACAAAAATATCGAGTGCTGCTTCGAAGATAAAGACTCTTAAATTTTGGTATATTTTTGTAAGAAAAGAAAGTAAAATGTAATAAAAAGCTAGATTTTAAATACAGTTCTAAATTCCAGAGCCAACTTCGTACCCTAGATATAAAAGCTTTAAAGAAATCCATCCAGCCAGTCATCCATTATCCACTCTTGCCAAAGAAAAACAAACATGAAAAACTGTCACAATTCGGTTAAAATATAGATAGATTTCTTTTATGTCGTCAACCCATTATTTTACAATAATGGGAAAAGGTTTACACCTTTGGCAACTATTAAAAAAAATCTCAGCTATGTAGAGTTCCTTAGGACGTCTTTCTTCACCATTAACAATTAATAATTAAATTCTAATCGAAAATCATTTTAAGAAAATCAATAGTGCGTGGGATTCAAACCTTGAACCTTTGATTAGAAGGCCAAGATTCAAGCATGAGGCTATCATTACTCGATAAACTGTCACAGTCGGGTAAAAAGATAACAATCTTTAAGTGAACACTTTACGGGACCAGAATCGTATCGTAGTATAAAAAATCTATTTTTACAAATGACTACGTGACCTTAAACATTAGAATTCAGGACATGTCCTCCAAGAATTCGTACACTCATACATACAATGAGGATTTTCCCAAAACGGCACATAGCTTTGAATTCCTTACGAATTTTTTGCTGAACTAAAATTAATTTACGGCACGTTAACAGGAAATTGACACCATCTTTGTTAAAACTATGTGTACTACGTGTACCTACGTGTACCTATGTGTACCTCTGTGTACCTACTTAAAAAACCTATTTACGAATGGACTGTTTATAAATAAACTAGCTGAACCCCGCAGCTTCGCCCGCGCTTATAAAATCGATGTAGGTATCAATGAATCGATGTCCCGTGGGAGTAAGATATTGCCCCAAAGCAAAAAGTCTATATTTTAAACCAAAGGATCAGCTAACTTCCTACCAAATTATATGAATATCGCTCCAGCCGTTTAGGCGTGAAGAAGTAACAAACATACACGCTTACCTACATACTTTCGCCTTTATAATATTAATATGATATTTTTCATATAACATCGACTCGGCGTTACACAAGGCGTTCCAACAATTGTTTCATCTAACTACGGTATTATATCGGTTTCGATATATTTATCTACTAGCTGTACCCGCGGCTTTGCCCGCGTGCAAATCAACGTGTCACAAAGTTTTTCTCGCGCAAATCTCGACACCGTGGGAATTCTATGCTAAAAAGTAGTAACATTAATATCGGTTTGGCCGCTCAAGGATTACCTGGTCAAACACAGAGTGAAAAACGAATTTAAAGTGTGTATTTGTGGGTAGGAACATATTGTTATGTATTTTTTTTTAATTAGACGAATTCTAATGTTGTAAATCGCTTTTTTGAACCAATTTACATTCTAATTCACAATATCGGGATACTTTTTTCAATCAACTCCTCCACATTTGAATCAAAACGTATCGATTATAAAGATTGATTTGAAGTTTTCCGAATGGGAAAATACTATTTGAATAAATTTTGGCGGATTCAAATTTCTAAGTAAGATTATAGGTAAACCTACTTTTAATATTAATTTGTGTTCAGGAGTTCCGGAAGGCATTAAGGAATTCAAAAATTCTGTTGGATAATGTACTGCTTCCTCTATCTCAATGACTGTGTCTACCGAATAGTAGATCTGTGACGCTGCTTTAAATTTAGAAAAAAACAATCATTTATTTTATCGACACGTTCATTAGTGGGTGGGTGGGTATATTGCCTTCTTTTGGAACCAATTTACAGTGTTATTGGTTGTATTAACAATATCGGGATATACTTTTTCAACCAACTCCTCCACATTTAAACGAAGACGTATCGATATAAAGATTGATTTTAACTTTTCCGGATAAAAAAGCACTATTATCTACTTGAAGTAAATTATTAGAAAATTGGAATATCACTGAACAGCGACATATATTCTAAGTTCATATTTTGTTTCATGTGGCCAAATATAAGATCTTTTAAGAGGTGCATCGGGCTATTTGTGTGCGTAAATCCCGCATTGTTCTTTGTAAAGCAGAAGACATAATCAAAACACTTTTACAATTCATACGAACAGGGCGCACCCGCTCGCAGGGCGCTACCGCACCCTACTCGCTTACTTTTTATGTTTTCATTTATGTTCCAACCTAACCTAACCCATCCTGTTTAAAAAGCCACAGCTAAATCCAACTCTTAACAATAACATGACAATACTCCTGCATTTTCAGGATTTAGGTATTCAAAGTGACACTTTTCATCACAATGTTCTCTCAACGGGTTGTAATGTATTGTATCAATAAGTACCAAACTCATACGGCTTAAGTAGGTTGTGTACTTAGATTATCAGGGTTGATGAATTGAAGTTTAATTTATTAATCACATTTCAGTTTAATGAGCTGTCATTGAACTTATATACTAAACACAACCGTAAGCATTATGTGACTACCTTTTTTAATTTAGGCTTGCACTATCCCGCATCATCAGGGAGGAGTTGAAGGTAAAAAAAATATCCCATGTCTTTGCTTAGTATTCTTATTACTTATACGTAAGAACTTGAGAGCCAACTTCAATAGCTTGGGCTTGCAGTACCCTGCAACATCAGGGCTGAGGAGCTTAAGGTCGAAATTGTCATCATGTGTCTTTGCTTAGTAATTATATTACATACCCGAAAGCATTAAATGGCCAACTCCTATGGCTTAGGCTTGCAGTACCCTGCATCATCAGGCTTGAGGAGTTGAAGATCGAAATTTTCATCTTGTGTCTTTGCTTAGTAATTATATTACATACCCGAAAGCACTAAATAGCTAACTTCTATGGCTTAAGCTTGAAGCACCCCTGCATCATCAGGGTTGAGGAGATGATGGTCAAAATTTTCATCTTGTGTCTTTGCTTAGTAATTATATTACATACCCGAAAGCATTAAATGGCCAACTCCTATGGCTTAGGCTTCCCCCCCGAAGGGCTGCCACCTTGTCGTGGTGGGGGGGCTTGCGTGTCCTGTTGATCCCCAAGGCCATACCGGTAGGAATACCCATGCCGGGTGGACTTGGTGGGGAGGGGCCAGACTAAGAGCAGCTCACCCCTCGTCGGGACTCGTTAGGGGGTTCGTCAGACGGGGGAAGGGTAGGAGTGCCCTGCACGATGTTTCTCAGGGACATCGGGACGGGCCCGGTGTGCACTAATCCTGCCGCCGGGCGGGCTACGGCACAAATTGTGCCTAGCCTCCGTCATAGATCGTAATCCCATCCAAGAGAGGTGCCGTGGTCATGTCTCACGACCTCGGATGGGACCGAGGGTCTTGCCTTAATTGGCCGGGCTGCGAGGAAGAAAACCTCTATAAATAATTACCCCAATCCCAAGCGGCAGCGCACCGTGAGGGGATG
Organism: Spicauda simplicius; assembly: GCA_949699795.1. Classification (NCBI taxonomy): domain Eukaryota; kingdom Metazoa; phylum Arthropoda; class Insecta; order Lepidoptera; family Hesperiidae; genus Spicauda; species Spicauda simplicius. The sequence continues at coordinate 19,396,543 of OX453066.1, forward strand.
CGTGGCTGGCGGGGAGGCCAGTCGTTAGTGCGACTTCCGCCGCGGCACCAGCCGACACCGTGGCGGGTTACGCTCAGGCTTACCCGGGTACAGGGGGCACTGCCCGGGTGGACTTTCATTTCCCCCATACTCGTGGGACAAAATGGAGAAACTTTTACCACATTTAAAAAAAACAGACGAAGAGAAGGAGCCGTCCAAGTCGGACGGGGACGCGGTAGCGTCCAAACTGGAGGCCGGGCCTGCCAAGGCGCGGTTGACGAGGGTGTCGGGGCGCCAGCCTGCATCCCTCGCTACGTCGGAGGCCGAGGACTTCTCGGACTGCTCGCTGATGTCAGCACACTCAGCACGGTCCACGGCTACTCCGACTACAAAAAAGGCTGGAGGGGCTAGGACTCGTAAGAGGGCACTGCCGACAAGTGGTGGCAGTGAGAACGAGCGGCCCAAAAAGGCGGGAAAGGCACAGGGAGCAAAAGATTTCCTGGACCCCATGGCGCCGGTGACCCGCTCGAAGTCGAAGGTAACCCTCCCATCCCCTGAGGCCTTAGAAAGGGAAATGAGTGAGCAGCCCACTGATCACCTGGGCGCTCGCATAACGGAGAGCCTCGAGGTGATCGAGAAGGCCGTTGACAACTCGCGCAACGTAAAGGGCGACCTGGTGCGTGCTGTCCGCACGGCGGTGCGCAACGTTCAGGCAGCGGCGACAGAGGTGATGCAGAGGGCAACTACTGCCCACCTCAAACGGGAAAACGAGGTGCTGCGTTCCCAGCTCGCCAGCCTGCACGGTAGGATGGAAGCGCTCACGGCGGAACTAAACGAGCTGCGTCGTAAGAGCGCTCCAAGCAAGTCCGAGGCCCCCCGCGCAACTGAGCTGAGGAGGACCGGAAACGGTGAGGACGCCCTCATGGACCGGATTGGGTCCATGATTGACAGGAAGTTGGCGTCCTTCCGGGACGAGCTATTCCCGGGGAGAGCCATCGAGCCTCAGCTCGGACGGAAGGCCTCGGCAGCACCGGCGCGACGTCCATTGGCCGCAGCGCCCTTACAGTTGGCGGTACCGACAACGCCGGCGGCGCCGGAGACCTGGACAACCGTCGTGGGGAGGAAATCAAGGGCAAGGAATCGCCCCGCCCTTGTAGAGTCGGCGGTAAAGGGTACCTCCCAGCTGCGCCCGGCAGCCAGAGCGGTGCAGGCGCCGGCGCACCCTGCGCCCAAATCGGCGCAGTCCAAGAGAAAGGCGGCGAAGCGGAAGCTTCCCAAAGTGCCGAAGTCGGCGGCCGTGACAGTGACGGTGCCCGAGGGTTCCAACGTCACGTACGCCGACGTTATGAAAACGGCCAAGGGGAGCATTAAGCTCGCTGACCTTGGCATTACCGAGGTCAGGCCGAAGAAGGCCATTAATGGCGGCCTTCTCCTCGAAATTGCCGGAGAGGACTGCGCCGAAAAGGCTGATGCTCTGGCAGCACGTATGCACGCTGTCGTCGCCGAGCTAGGCGTGAAGGTGGCGAGGCCCACCAAGCAGGGGGAAGCCAGGGTGATGGATCTGGATGACTCCGTTACGCAGGAGGATATCGCCAGTGCCATCGCCGCCTCCTGCGGGTGTCTCGCCACCGACGTCAGGGTCGGAGAGGTGCGGAAGCGGCCGTCGACTTTGGGGACCGCTTGGGTGCGATGTCCCTTGACTGCCATACATAAATTGGCCGCCGCAAAGAGGCTTCTTGTTGGCTGGGTGTCTGCAAGAGTGGAGGTATTGCCCGCCCGTTCCCTGCAATGTTTTCGCTGCCTCGAATTTGGGCACGCGCGGCAAGTGTGCACCAGCGCCAAGGACAGGAGCGATCTGTGCTACGCATGTGGCGAGCCTGGACACAGAGCGAGGCAGTGTGTAGCCCAGACGCCGAGATGCGCCGTGTGCGCAGACCTTGGACGCCCGGCCGACCACCGCCTTGGTGGCCGTAAATGCAAGCCCCCGAAGAGGCGGCAGCGAGGCAGTGGAGCGGGTGGGGTGGCAGCCCCGACCGGCTCCCAGAGGACCGGCGGGCCAGTGCATCCCAGCGCGTCGCCCCGTCGTCCGCCAGCGGAAGCTATGGAATCTTAATGGCCACATCTCCGTCACTTAAGATCCTCCAGGGAAACTTGAACCATTGCCGCGGGGCGCAGGACTTGCTCCAGCAATGTCTCGTGGACTGCTCGGTTTCCCTGGCGGTGGTGGCGGAACCATATAGGGTTCCAGAGCATCCGCGCTGGGCTGGTGACGACGCGCACACCGTCGGTGTGTACTGGGCGGGAGGCGAGGGAGATCCTCCGTGCACTAGACTCCATTCCGAGCGGGGTATTGTCGCAGTAGAGTGGGGTCCGCTCGCGGTGCTGGGAGTGTACGTCTCTCCCAATTGCAGTCTGATGGCGTACGAGGCGTTCCTCGACAGGGTGGCGGAATGCGTTCGCTCCTGTCTTCCCCGGCCGGTGATCGTTCTGGGCGATTTCAACGCCCACTCACGGGCCTGGGGAGGCAGGCGCGACTGCGCCAGAGGTCGCGCCACTCTCGAGTGGGCAGCCGGGCTGGACCTTCGCCTGCTGAATCGTGGCGGGGTCAGTACATGCGTGCGCTGGCAGGGAGAGTCGATCGTAGACCTTTCGTGGGCGACTCTCTCTGCCGAGCGACTGGTCGTAGGCTGGAGAGTGGCCGAAGATCTGATCACGCTGTCTGACCATCGCCACATTTTGCTGGACGTAGCGTTGAGGCCTCCGGCTGCGAACGCCCGCCGCGCGAACGACCGTCCACGGCGATGGGCTCTGAGGCATCTCGACGGAGACTTGCTCGTCGCTGCCGCCCACGTTATGGACTGGTCCAGCGCTGCGGAGGGGGATGACGTACTCGATCCCGACGAGGAGGCGATCCGGCTGAGGGATGACATGACGGCCATTTGCGATACCGCGATGCCGCGTGTCAGACCCGGCAGGAGGCGTCCGGTGTACTGGTGGTCAGAGAACATTGCACGGCTGCGTACAGCATGCCTGCGCGCGCGACGCCAGTACACCAGGGCTCGGCGACGCCGCTCAGCCGACGCCGCGGAAAGGGAGGAAGCGTACGCGGAGTACCGGGCCGCAACAATGTTGCTCCAAGGTGCAATTGCCGAGAGCAAGGCCCGGAACTGGAGTGCACTCGTGGCGGAACTTGACCGGGACCCATGGGGACGCCCGTACAAGACGGTTCTTGGCAAGCTCCGGCCATGGGTGCCACCGCTTACGGAGACCCTAGACCCGACATTCGTGGATACAGTGGTGAACAGCCTGTTCCCAGGAACCACTGACGAGTCGGGTCCTTCCGCGGCGTCGCCGGATCCCTCCCCGTGGACGGAGGATCTAGTGGTGACAGAGGGCGAACTCAACGTTGCTTTAAAGCGCATGGCGAAGCGTACCACGGCGCCGGGGCCGGACGGAATCCCAGGACGTGCATGGGTCTTAGCGCTGACGGTGCTGGGGGTGAGGCTGTGCAGGCTCTTCACTGCCTGTTTTCGCCACGGACGATTTCCGTCGGTGTGGAGACAGGCAATGTTAGTGCTCCTGCACAAACAGGGTAAACCCAAAGAGTCTCCGTCGGCGTACAGACCCATCTGCCTGTTGGACGAGGCGGGCAAGCTGTTCGAGAGGATCACCGCCTCTCGAATTAGCAGGCACCTTGCATGCCCCGGCCCGGACCTGTCCGATAACCAGTTCGGCTTCCGGCAGCAGAGATCGACCGTGGACGCCATCCTCCGTGTCCGAGCACTCTCAGAGCAGGCCATCTCCCAGGGCAGAGTAGTCTTGGCAGTCAGCATTGACATCGTCAATGCTTTTAACTCTCTGCCCTGGAGTGCGATTATGAATGGCTTGTCTGTCCATCAGGTGCCTTCCTATTTGCAGGAGGTGCTGAAGGCGTACCTGTCGGACAGACAAATCCGCTTCCCTGGCCGCTATGGGAGCGTTCGCGGGAGGAACGTCGTGCGTGGAGTGCCGCAAGGTTCGGTGCTTGGCCCACTGCTGTGGAATATCGCTTACGACGCGGTGCTGAGAACGGTGCTCCCGGAAGGAGTGAGCATCATCTGCTACGCCGATGACACCCTCGTCCTTACGGAAGGGGAGTGTTTCGAGGGGACGGTACGGCTAGCAGAACTCGGAGTGGCACGCGTCGTGGCGGAGATCCGCAGGTTGGGCCTCGAGATAGCGTCCCAGAAGACCGAGGCGATGTGGTTCCACGGCCGAAGGTCGAGAGTCGAGCCAGATGAGACCTCATTGCGCGTCGGTGGAGCGGTCGTCCGGATAGGCAGGTACATGAAGTACCTCGGCCTAACACTGGACGGCCGCTGGTGCTTTGACGAGCACCTCGATCGTCTCGTCCCCCGGATTTTCAAGGTAGCGGGTGCAATGCACAGACTGCTGCCGAATCTTGGGGGACCAAGGGAAGAAGTCCGCCGCCTCTATGCGGGGGTGGTGCGCTCGATTGCGCTCTACGGGGCGCCGGTGTGGTCGGACAAGTTGTCTGGCAGCCGGCGCCGCGCGCGGAAGTTAAACTCCGTGCACCGTATGATCGCAATTCGGGTCGCCCGCGGTTATCGCACAATTTCGTACGAGGCGGCGTTTGTCCTGGGGCGGCTTCCGCCTCTGGACATCCTGGCGGATATGGACGCACGGGTCTTCTTTAAGATCCGCGTCCTCCGTCAGGGGACTGATCCCTTCGACGCAGGGACGATCGAAGCTCTTCGGAGGAGAGCCAAATGGCGCGCTATGAGGTGCTGGCGTGAGCGACTCAAGGAGCCGCATAGTATACGCCAACGGGTGGTCGACGCTATCCTGCCGAACTTCCACGCATGGATGAAAAGCAACGGTCGAGTGACCTACCGCCTGACTCAGATACTAACCGGACACGGCTGTTTCGGTCAGTATCTGAACAGGATAGGGAGACAGGAGACAGCCCTCTGTCACCATTGCGGGCACGACGAGGATTCCGCACAGCACACGCTCGAGTACTGCCCAGCTTGGGAGTCTCAGCGGCGGATCCTCGTACAAAAGGTTGGAGCGAACCTTTCACCGGCGGCCGTCGTTGCGGCGATGGTTCAGCGGCGAGAGGCCTGGAACGGCATGATCACCTTCTGTGAGGACGTGATGTCAGCGAAGGAAGACGCCGAAAGGGCCAGAGAGCGCGCTGAACCCTCTCGGAGAAGGATCCGCCGCGGCCGCCAGTAACGGCACCCTGTAGTTCCGGGACCAGAATAGGGCTACGGCATCCCCTGCCTGTCGTAAGAGGCGACTAAAAGGGGCTTCCGGGGTTACGAGCGGCTAGAGTGGGAGCTCGAACCGTTCAGTCAGGTGATCCCGGGAAGGACGGCGGTACGTGTGGTCGCATACCGTCGTAAAGACTAGACGGAGCGGTGGGCCCAGCCGCCCATCTGGGAGGAGCCCGATGGGGCAACGCGCTCAGAGGATTCTGGTTGAAGTCGTTTCGAGATCCCGGAGTCCTCCTTTTTAGCGCCGAGAACGGCCACCGGGGGGGTTTTAGTGCGGTAAAAATCCCACATAACCCTGCGTCGCTCCCACGGCGTCGGGTACCTTTTGAAGGTTTCCCCCTCGACAACAAAAAAAAAAAAAAAAAAAAAAAAAAAAAAATGGCTTAGGCTTGCAGTACCCTGCATCATCAGGCTTGAGGAGTTGAAGATCGAAACTTTCATCTTGTGTCTTTGCTTAGTAATTTTAATACATACCCGTAAGCATCAAATGCCCATCTCGTATAGTTTAGGCTAGCAGTATCCTGCATCATCAGGGGTGAGGAGTTGAAGGTCGAAATTTTCATTTTGTATCTTTGCTTAGTAATCATATGACATACCCGAAAGCACCAAATGGCCATCTCCTATGGCTTAGGCTTGAAGTAACACTGCATCATCAGGGTTGAGGAGTTGAAGGTCAACATTTTTACCGTGTATCTTTACTTGGTATTTTTATTACATAACCGTAAGTGCCAAATAGCCAACTCTTACGGTTTAGTCTTGAAATACCCTTACATCATCAGGGTTGAGGAGTTGAAGATCAAATTTTTGTCCCATGAATTTGTTTAACAATCTTATTATATATCCATAAAAACAAATTGACTTACTTCTACGGTTCAGGCTAGCAGTACCCCTGCATCATCAGGATTGAAGAGTTGAAGGTCAATTTTTTTTAGGAAATATCTGCTTAGTAATCTCATTCTACATTCAACCCAATTGGACTCTTACAACTTAGGTTTGGCCGAGTATCGCTAATTTCGTTAATTTGCTTCAAAGAAATGGATCCTATGATCAGAACCGTATCAAACTCATCAGAGTACCCTTGAAGTACATTCTTTCAAATAAAAGAAAAATCATCAAAATCGGTTGGCGGGAAATTGAGTTATTCATCTATTTATCGCGCACATCGTTAATGCAAATATCAGACTTATGCGCTTTTCTTATGGATGCCACTGTCAAAAGTGAACTAAAAATAAATGGGACCCGACGACACGCACTACCTATCAAATGAAAAAAAAATCATCCAAATCCGTTCACCCAGTGCGGAGAAATCGAGTAACCAATATAAAATAAAAAAAAAATAAAAAAAAAACAGACGAATTGATAACCTCCTCCTTTTTGGAAGTCGGTTTGAAACAATGTTTTAACATAAAAATCAAGGCGAAATACTAAATTTTATTGAGGTGGCCTCAAAATTGACTGACTTCATACAAACTTACATCTCCTATTTGGGTTAAATTGGGGGGGGGGGGGGGGGGGGGGCAGAAAATTCATTCTTAACTGACGTCTACGTCATAAAAGGAACCCCTAGTAAAAATCATATTCGTATCTTTAGAAGTTTAGGCTCTACGATGTTTATTCAATAGATGAGTGAGAGAACATCCTTTCGTTTTTATTTAAGAATATATAGATATAGAGATATAGATTTGTATAGTATCAAATAACATAGGTACACACATAACCAATAAAAAATACATAACAAAGGAATACATTTTACAGACCATAACATGTTTAGTTTCTACCAATTCAACTATGCAGTTACTTATCTTATTAACACTTATCGAACACAGAATCAATACTGCGTAGTTTTAAATTGACATAACTTTTTTATTCGTAAACCGATTTACATAAAATAAACACTAAATGTTAAGTGAAGTTTCCCCCAACACATCAGTGAAAATTATATTCAAATTGGATAAGCCGTTTCTGAGATTAGCGTTTTCAAACACACAGACAAACAGACAAACAGACAAACAGACAAACAGATAAACAGACAAACAGACAAACAGACAAACAGACAAACAGAAAAGATTTCTAAAAACCATTATTTTGGGTTCTATATCGTATTAAAGACCTCTAGAAATGGTTTTCACCTAAATTTATTCCATGTACAGACAGCGACCTCTTACAGATTTATTATAGTATAGATAGATATGTAATACATTTAATAGGTTCCAATGTTTATGACATTCTGAGCCATGTGGAGTCCGGGCACGAGTGCAGGACACGGTTCTTCTCTCGGAATGACAGAGTTTTTAGGCCGTAATCCACCGCGCTAGCCATGTGCGAATTCACACACCTCCGAGAACTTTTTTTTTTAAACTCTCGGGAGTGTAGGTTTCCTCACGGTGTTTTCCTTCACCGAAAAATAGTGATAATTAATTGCTAATATGCACATAAATCATTGGTGCGTGCCTGGGTTTGAACCTCGGACCTCCTGATTGACAGTGCAAGTTTTAACCATTAGGCAATCGCAGCCCTTGAAAAAATAAGAAAACACAATTCATTTAATAATTACATATTTTTACGTATTTACATATTTTTTCTAATTCATCGACGTTAAAATCACATAAGAAATCTAATATCGAAGAATACAAAGCCATACTACATTAAATTTATTTAAATTTGCACGAGGAACAATGGCTAGTCTAGACCTCCATTTAGCCAGAATTGCCACTTGATATAAACCTAATATGGCAACACACCTAGCCGCGTAATCGAAATCGCACGCTCTCAACGCGGGCTTCATAAAGAAAAAGAGTACGGACAAAAGAATCCAAACGCATCAGCGTAATGGGGATCACGTCGAACACGGGTCTCTGATATGCCTACGCATCCCGCTCTGATGTACGTAAATAAACGCGTGCGAGCGAGACCGACATAATAAACCTCAACCGCAACGCACTATCATTAGCCCGTATTCCAGCAACAGGATACAAAGCACAGTGTACACTTCGACAGTTGTCAATTGCTCCGACGTCGAGATGATTCGCCACCGTGTAAAACTCCGTGACCTGCGTGCTCTCGGCGGAGACGTGGAAACCGTAGGCAGATCCAGTAATCATCGCGACTGCGAATCGTAAGAAATAAATGAATTTTCGTTCTTTTTGCCGTGTTCGAGTTAAATTGGTTTTTATGTGTTTTCCGAAAGGTTTTGAGACAATTGCTGTGGGCTGGTGTGTTATTAAGTGTAATTCAACAGGCCGCGGTTGGCGATCTGCCTTTTGTCAAAGCGTGATGCTATTAAAGCTTACAATAAAAATGTTGATGTAAATTACACCGATGACCACCAACTGATAGAAAAAAGTAGCGGATTCCATTTCCTGTGGGGTACAGTAATTGAGCAACCGGCTATTTTAAACATTTTATGATGTCTAAAGGTATCAGAAAATAGGATAATAAAGTAATACATAAACGCACACCCACTTATTAAATTATAGAAAAATATGATTCGTATTTTTACAAAAGATACGATTAAACAATTGAAAATTGTTAAAGCCATGCATTTGTCACTGACGTACTTTTTTATAGTAAGGGTGGAAAACAAATGACTATGGACGGCATCGCGCGGTTCATATAAAGTGAACTGCAAGTTTTGTTTATTTATCATAAAGAAATAAAGACAAGAGGTAGAGTTAAAACAAAAATAACTAAACTATCAAGCCGATTCTAATCACACAAACCAAACAACTGTTAGAAAAAGTCCATAAATCTGCAAGGACCAGAACAACAGACGCAAGAAAAATGAGGTTTAAAGTGTGCCTTGAAGCCTTATCGTTCCATTTTGTAACAATTACAGGATAGACGACCGGTAGCATAATGCCTTCTGCGATATGCTGTCGTTTTGCGAAGTCTAAGTTATTGCCACAATCAGTCATTCGTGGGGAAATTCACGATCAATACACGAAGTCAACTTCAGTCCACATACTATGTACTGATCGAATACAAACCCTATATCCTAGAAGTTAGGGACATCAGGACTCTAAAATTGAACAAATAGCTGACGAGTTGGATGTACTTCGTGCAATGGCTCCGTAAATGAAGTTATAAACACGTTAGGATGTAATTACTGTTGCAATATTTGCAAACGTTTGTTTAAATAATGATACATGGAAGCAACAATAATGGTAATGCTACATTTGATAAGAAATATATGATTTTCCTCCAAAGGTCCACGTCAGAAATAAAATAAAAACTTAAGATAGAAATAATCTTATGTTTTTTAGTTTAAAGTCATCATGGATATTGGACACCAATAACATAATCAAATTTGTACTACATAAAGATATAGCATAAAAAAGTTAATATTACGATTTTTTCTAGAAAATAAGTTAGGTACGATTATCTTTTAGCTACAAACCTGTTTAAGTAGATTCCTTGAACATAAAAAGCTTCGATGTATCCTGCATTATTCCAAAATTAAATTCCAGAAACCAAAACGGTCGAGCACTGACTAAACCCAATGTCGATGTTAAAACCAAAACGGTACAATTAAAAAGTTTAAACAGGATGCTGAATGTGCAGCTCATTACAGTTTCGTTCCTTAGGAAATTGCGAGCAAGAGGCCTTAATAGAAAATCTTTATCTCTTCGTTTTCTGTCGATTCCAATCTATAAATGGCGAGCAAGTTTACAAGTCCAATGGTAACTGCCTAAGATTCACACTACACATTGTATTTACTTAGGGATATTTCCTTTGGCTTGCAGTTAGCTGGTCTAAAAATACATTCGTATTCATCCGTACATATTTGAATTCTTGTTCTATATCTATTGTGAAATCGTTATTGGCAATATTCTTAAGTGCTTTTATTGCCTAGTGATTGAAACTAACCTTCTCAATCTGAGCGTCTGTGATACAAATCCTAGGTACGTAAACATTGGTTTTGAACATTATGTTCTTTTTACAAGAATATAATGTTTGCTTGGATGGTGACCGAAGACATCGTGAGAAATCCTACACGATTGAGATTTCTTTAAAAAATTAGTCTTATGTATTTTGTGATCGTCCCTGTAGTTCCGAGATTAGAATAGGGCTACGGCATCCACGGCCTGTCGTAAGAAGCGATTAAAAGGGGATTCCGGGGTTGCGGGCGCCTAAAATGGGAGTTTGAACCGTTTGGTCCGGCGATCCCGGAAGGGTACGTATGGCTGCATACCATCGTAACGACTAAAAGGAGCGGTGGGCCTAGCCGCCCGGGAGGAGCCCGATGGGGCAACGTGTCCAGAGGATCCCGGTTGCGTTCCTTTGGAGATCCCGGAGTCCTCTTTGTAGCGCCGAGAACGGCCACCGGGGGGTGGGGGGTAATCCACATCAATGCTTCCGCACGGCGTCGGGTATCTTTTGTAGGTTTCTCCCTCGAGAACAAAAAGGTGTTCTGTGATATCTAACAATCAAGACATATCGAGTGCGGTACACTATGGTAAACCCCTCACTTTGGGAGAAGTTCTATGCCCTGCAGTGGTACAATAATCAGATGATGATAGTAAAAAACATTTTCATTTCTTCTTAATTTTAGTTAAAGTTTTAAGATACTCGTATTAGATTACTATACTATAAAATATTTCAGGTATATAGGTTTAACAGTAATTTAGGTTAGAGAGTTATGTCAAAATTTATTTTAAGAGATTACTGCCACTAATTGACAACCGATCTAAGTATAATACTATAACAATCCTTATCGACGAAATAACTTCATTTAATTAAAAAATACTGATATTGAATTTCCAAATAAGCATTGACGTTGCGTTTCTGTGTTTACAACGAAAGAATAAAGCACTTGGTATAATCAAAAATACGTATAGGTACATACATATGTTTACTATATTATGTATCTTCCGTTATAGCGCTGACGTTCAAGTTATGCAATTAACTTCATTCATCTCGAACGTGTAATTAATGCGTCGTAAATTTTGATATTCGCTTTCGTATACTTATTTCCTTTGATGTCAACGCTCCTTACGATAATTTGAAATGTTAATATTTATGTTTGTAATGTGAGCGTATTATAAATATTAAATTTCCTGTGTCAATTTAGAATAAACATAAAGTTAAGTTTAATAAGGCGGCTTCGCCCGTTTCCGGGATGTTTACCACGGTAAAAAGTATCTAGATCTAGTATGTGTTAATCTAGATCACAAATTACCTGTGGGCCATATTTCAGCGAGAACCGACGACCAGTAGTTTGCGCGTAAAATCTATATATTAATACGTGAAACAAACATTTGTGATCCGTTTTTAAGATACTTGACGCAGACGGAGAAGTGTGAAATTACGCAAGGTTATAGTTTATATAGAGAAGGATTACGCAATTCTAATATTTTTTTCAAATAATGAATAAAACACCCATAAAAGCGACTAAAAACACATTACACTCACTACCTTGCATTTCAAACAAACACATAAATAATAAACGAAATAGAACATTCAATGTTCTATGAAAACACATGACGTCAAAAATGTCAGATGTCTTTGTCAAAATACCCGCTATTGCTTTTAAATGTAGCTTAGCTAACTAAATCTCTTTTTACCTTTAAAGGGTGCGTTTAAAATAACTTGAAAATTATTACAATTAATTTGAATTTGAGAAATATTCGTGCTACTTTGTACAATATGATATTTAGTTTTTTAATTTAAATTACGATCGAATTTCGACCGTTGTGGCGGGTGACTAGTAATTACAAACACTAAAACATTCGTATCATATTTCGCATTTATAATATTAGTAAGATTACTAACACTAGCTTAAAGAGATAGGCTCGGTTATATTCGGCTCATTTGGATTTATATAGAGTTGTTTTCGTCTCATTAAAATTAATACGGTATCTGCTGGTAGAAGATGCAACATATTTTATAGATGTTATAATTCATATATTTGCCTTTAACTGTTTTTGACGTTTATCCAGTTATAAATTTATCTAGGAACTTGACTATAACATCAAAAAGTTACTGGTGCGATTCTGAAATTTCAACTCCCGTTCGCCAAAGATAAGTGGCTGACTAAAACACTAGTCGTCAACCGATAACTCTTTCACTTTTTTTTTTATTTGACTGAAGTATAGAAATAATAGACTAAATAGGCCCATGGACATCTGTAATCAACTTCATACAAAACATAAATTCTATCTGAAGTCAATCACAGATGCGTTGCTACTCCCGAGGACTATGATGGTCGCCTCATATAAAAGTGTGCCGGCAACCACACCCTTATATTGAAACGCAAGAAATGCTTCACGCTAGATATAGGTGTGGCAGTGGTACTTCCCCGAACGAACTACACTGGTTCTACCACCAGAAAACTCCACTGCTGGGCATATGGCTTCTCTCAGGATGATAGAGTTTTAGGTTATATAGCTTACCGCGCCGGTCAAGTGGTAGCCTTTAAGTGATTATTAATTTTTAATAAAGTTTCTACTTTAGAAATATCCACGGCGCTTGCGTTAGAATTAAACTTCGGACCTTCAATTAGACGCCGAGTTTCAACCATTAGACTATCACTTTTCTTCATGTTAGCTGCTTCACTAGGCGTATCACAAATATAAGTTATTTTGTTACACACTCTCAATGTTTATCCATACCTGCTTTATATACCAAAGTAATCGTGATCGAGTTACCGTGAGTCTGTCGTCGGCACAATATTTGGTAGGAAGCACCGCGAACCAGGAATTTCATATTTGTATCCCATAATGTTTGAACGGGACCCTCGTATTGAAATATTCAATATCTAATGCGAATGCTTAACGGTTGTTCGTTTGCCATTAGCTGTAGAATGGTAGAATATCGTGACATTATCTTAATATATACTTAAACATGGGTTTTGCATGTTCGCGATTTATAGACTCCAATGCCGTTTATATATGTACGAGTAAGTTTTCTCTGCTTTAATGGAAGTTATGCTGCTCTTATTATTAAAAGGCCTTTTCTGATAATGTGTCTATGATTTTTAATATATATTAAAGTATGTATACAGTAAAACACGCTTTCTACACGCATAGCCCCACACTAGGATTTTTTATCCTGTGTCGTGGGTACCATGGACGAATACACAGACACCCAGACCAAGAACATGAATCTAAACTCATCATTCAGATACCTGTCTGGCCAGGAATCGAACCCGGGGCCCATTGCGCGTCAGACCGGTATGGTAACCGCTTATGGTTAAGTCGTCAAAAGTTTTTTAATAGAACTTCAAAGTCCATTGCATTGCACTGTTTTATTTCATCTGTTTCTTAAAATCAAGCGTTAACGTAAAACTGCGGACTTTGTAAAAGATTAGGTATACCTTAAATTTAACAGTCACCTTATCTACAGAAGAAATAGTAACTGTTCCGTTTTTCAACTTGCAAAAGTAAGTTAGCAAAGAATTCGTTTCAGTCCCACCTACTTTATCGCGGCATCTGTCACGGTGCCGCGTTCGTACCAATTTAACTCATTTAAATGTCAAAAGCTGATTATTTTAGTTCAAATCCTGGTACCTATTTCGAAATGCAGTACTAAGTGTCAGTTTAAAAGATAGTATCAAAGCTTACTCAATATATTGCTAACCCTTTTTGAGGTTCGATTAATTAGGTCTCAAGTTATAATTATCAGCAGTATTTTGAAAGTGAATTTGATATGATAGACTCATAATCCGGTAGTGTGTAAGATATTGCAGTCAGGAGATTGTAGGTCATCGCTATAATGTTTTCTCAAACAATTTTAGTTTTACCTGAGGTCGGCAATAGATACCATGCTTTTTCTACATAATCCGGAGCGGTCAGTCCACATTGCGATTGACAAAATGCCTGCCAGGCGCTATGAGGATTAATTAGGGAAGCAGCAGATTCAAATAGTTAATAGATTAATGAAGTTAGATCATCTCGTGTAATTTTAGCATCTCTTTCTTATCACATTTTAAAAAACGACTCGTATAAGATCGATTGTTTTGCAGTGGATCTAATTATTAAAGCAGATTAAAGCAGTTGAATTATGAAGTTAGCTAGCTAGCAAGCTTATTTAGCAAATTAAAGAGAGCTAGCTGCTAGAATACAAGATTACAGCTAGGCGCAATATGTAATCTTTTATCGTCTATGTCCATAATTATGTACAATATATATCATTTTATTTACACATCATTAAAGGTCAAAGAAATTGTTTAAACTAAGGTAGAATTACCATATCAACACATTATGTAGATGTTTTTAATAATCATTATAACTGTTATGAATAATATTACACTTAGTTTTACCGTATAGAAGTTCAATTTAATTAAGAAATATGTCATAGCAATTATATTAATCACAGGGTATAATTTTCAGTTCGTACGTTCGCGCAATTATGACGCCATCGCACTATTGAATGTGTCGCTTTCATTATTTAGGACGTTTACTAATGGGGCGTTTTTAAACCGCTTGTTTAAAATAAAATAAATAAATACAATACGATTATATATGTCATTTTATTTAAGGCCTTGTCTGGCTACCAGTGTGCAGAATATAACTTTTTAATTCGTCTGTAACATATGATACGGTGGTCGGCCGCCATTAAATCTTAAGATGGCTTAGCATTGCAGTTGATAATGTTGACCATTATGATAACATTTTGATCTGATATGTACATCTTTAGAGCGGGATTTTGTTCAATGTAATGTCTGTAAGTGATAGTCTCAACATTAACTTATAATACCGTTTTACTATTTCATTAACACGGCAGCATGTATTTAGATTGTATGTTACTACAACATAAAAAGAAAAGTAAGATTATTAAAATATAGATATATACGTGTTCGCTTAGCTTACAATTTAAAGATGATACGTATAAATCACACCGATTTAGACGTATAATTGCCTTTACGGCGTGTCGGCTAACGCGCCGAAAATGTAGGCCCGCCTCGTTGATAAATGGCCTTAATGATTCCGTTTTCAATTTATGGTAACGGTAGTTCAATTGAATTTCGCAATCAATCCACCAATCAAAGTGAAATATTGCTGCTCGTAACACAGGTGGTTCGACGTCACGCCATTGGCAGCCAATCGTAACTCAGCTGTCATTTCTTCACGTGTTCTCATTGGTTATAATCACTGTAAAGTTCTCAGGCTTGAAAATAGTTCGTTCCTGTTGGTTCTGGATTAGAATAAGAAAGAAAGGAAAATAAGTTTATTCGTTATAACTGCAACACATTATCGGTACAACTAGGCTATAGGCAATAAGGCTACGGTATCTCCTGCTTGTCGTAATATACGCCTAAAGAGGCTTCTGAGATTGCGTGCGGCAAGAGTGGGACCTTAAACCGTCCATCAAAGGCCCGCGGGAAGGACGACAGTTGTGTGGTCGCATACCGTCGTAAAATTTAGATGGTGTGGTGAGTCCAGCCGATCACATGGGTGGAGCCCGATTGAGCAATGTGCTCAGACGTCTCTGGTTACGTTCTGTCGGAGATGCCGGAGTCTTTCTCGAAGCACCCAGGGTTTTTAATTCGTTGACAATCCCACATAACCCGACATTGCTTCCAATGCATCACCTTTTGAAGGTTTTACCCTTAGAAAACGAAAAAGTGAGCCTTTTTTAATAGTTGCAATATATCTATATATTGCCCTTCAAACTCTTCTTATAATGCAGAACGAAATGCAACCCAAGACAACTTTATCTGTACCTACGGTCTTACTAAACATGGTTGTTTTACAATCGTTGTTACAAGGTAGAACAATATTTTCATGCAACTTTGTAATGCTTGCAGATACACACTTGTTATTGTTTGTGGCTTTGTCTGCATTAAATGTTAATATGATTTTAAGTTGCTACGTATGTAGGTACATTGTTTACCACAAACACATTCTACAGTAATTATATTAATGCGCTGGCTTATTGCTATTAGATTAGAACATCATTCACAAAATCAGTAAGTTTTTGATTCTTTATTTCAAATTAAATAATTATATTTTTTGTTAATTGTTTTAAAATAGTCTATTTGGTTTTTATAAGTACTCCATTAATGAAGTGGATCAATCACTGATCGAGGATATTTGTATCATCTTTTCAATTTGTATTACATATCTTAAAACTATCTTCACGAGTTATGACTAATACAACTTTAACTTTAACAGTCAACAGAAGTACAGAAACTGTAATTCTCACCTCATAAACATACTCGTCTCACAAATCTAGTTTTGCTTTAGCAGCACCTTGATAACTCCATGGTGTCCATCTATCAATGGTCACGATTCCACAAGATATGTGTATATGGCAACAGTTCCCATCCCATGGACCGAGTCGTATTTATGAGACGATGTAATGTGGGCACGTATCGAATATTTAACTTATCCCTGTCAAGGATTTAGAACTAAAACAATACGCGGCCATCCGGAGTTATGACTGGGAATTTATTTAGTGGCTAGCTGCCATCTTGTTGTGACCTTATGGGTCTTTGGGGTTTTGTGTGGGTATCTGCTTGTTATGCACGGCTTGGTGCATTGATATTGTTCGGTTTAATACTTATTCGGATATTGTCTTTATATAAATTTTCCGTTTCTGCAAATACTGTTTATTTTAGTTACCGTTGTTGGTAATATAATGGAAATACTACTAATTTATTGTTTCAATATTCATTTATTATTATGGTGCATTTCATTCTAAAAGTTATTGCATCATCCTTAAAATACGATATTACCCAAAAAGTCGTTTCGAGGAAAATATAAAATGAACATAATTATTCTTTTTTAATAATTACCGTTCCGTCGCATATGATTTCGACAGAACTTGTTATTTTTGATATAACTGCCATTATTTCATCTGTAATAATATCTGGCCTCGAGATTACGTGCAAGTTTTGAAACCATCAAAAATTTAAACCTCCACCGCAAAAAGAGCCGCAAAATATTACATTACATTCGGTGTCGTGTTTGGGTTTTGGGGCTATAACGATTTTATAAGTGGAGAATAATGATCCTGCGGATAATCAAATGGTATTCGAGTTTCAATGATTCAGTCTTTTCTACTCAGTAATAATACCTACGCATGTGATTAACTTTAAGTGTGTCTGTGCGTTTGTAATGTATGTGTTCTTAAATATATTTTTAATGCCGTTTTAAATTATGACTTTTGGTATGTTATAGTTTTGGAGACTGTTTGTCCTTGTTCTTATGACTTTTAAAGCTATGATCTATAGTATGATGTTTCGTCTAATTTAATAATTATATGAATACCAACCATACTTTATTATAATGCAATCAAAGTAATTACGTTCGTTACTTGCATATATTCAAACTCTATAGTGAATGTTTTTTTTAAATAATATTATTACTATAATACCTGCTGTACACTCACTTTAAAATGTTTCTATGCAAATTTTGATCTTCTAGACTCACCGATTAAATACATGCGTTATGTGTCGCTCTTACTAACTTATTAACTTATTCAAAAAGTAGAACGAGTATCAATCGTGAAGGTATCTTAAATACATCAATGTATAACGTAAAATAGTTCCTGCGTTTCGATGAAATAGTGTGAATACGGCGGCTGGGCCCACCGCTCCGTCTAGTCTTTACGGCGGTATGCGACTACACATACCGCCGTCCTTCCCGGGATCGCCTGGCTGGACGGTTCAAGCTCCCACTCTAGCTGCCCGCAACCCCGGAAGCCCCTTTATGTCGCCTCTTACGACAGGGGGGATACCGTAGCCCTATTCTGATCCCGGAACTACAGGGACGATCCCTCAATACATCTGTGAGCAACTTTACGTAGAACTCTTGTTTTATCTAGTTGATTACAAATGTCTATGGGTAGCAGTGCCTTAGTTGTACTGTATGTTCATCTGCCACTTCAATCTTTTGAAATAAAATAGTATAGCTAAATGCAAGCATCGACACGATCCCACGTCAGTTTTATCCGTATTCGTCTTTTTGTAAACGCATCCGGTGTTATTGCGGTGAAGTTGGTTTCGCTTTTTGTAAGTAAAAAGTTTTAGGGCTCGCAAATGGTTCTCTAATGATTTTAGACGTGGATTTGAGGTTAGCGTAAAAAGTGCAGTGGAAACGCACATTGGATTCTTAGTCAAATTGCTGGATGGATTTCAAATGATAATAACAATAATGATATATCAAATGGATGGAATAATTTTGCAGCTAACATAATGGAAGTTATCACATTGATTGATAATTTTGATTTTGTAATTTCTTAGGAATGTAGTTGCTTAATAATGCTTGCAAAGATTGATTGCAAAGACAAAGAAGGACATATTTAAAGAATAATTTTGTAACAGGAATACAGGTAAGTATATAGATAATAATAATTGATTTATTTATTAGGCGTATTTTAAAAGGTGTTAGTTATTAACTTCTGGTTATACCGATAAATTGAGATAAACACCCAGACGCAAGAGAAGGCCATATAATATAGTCATCGTTTAGATGTACATTTCCAGGCTCATTATTGTAATACAATTTTGAAAATACCTACTCGTACTTAGTTATTTTGCACACTTGAATGCGGCACATTCGCTGGTAAGCGATAACTGTCGCTCATGGATTTGTAAGCAACTTCTTACAGAATCATAGATGTAAAACGCAAGAACTGCTTCAAGCTAGAACTAGGTGTAGCGGTGGTACCTTAGTCGAACCATATAGGTAAGTTCTACCTTCAATTGTTTTATAGGTCGAGTTCTTCCGAAAGCACCTAATTCGAAGCATCAAAAGTCATGTCCAATCACGTCCAATAACGAGCTAGCACTACGATCGGCGTGTCACGAACGAGTGTAATAACAATATCCATATTTCGTCCCAATAAGGGAATAATGCGAGCCGAGACGCGAATTAGGATGGGGCCATGAGATCTGCGGGGTTTCATTTTCTGTTATGTTTCGAGGTCAGAGGACCTAGTCTTATTAGTAATTTCATGGTGTCAATCTTAGGGACTAAACGTTTTTGGATTTTACAGAAGTCTATAGCAGGCATAGGCCACCTACCATCAGATGGACTGCAAGCTAGTTTAGTTAGTTTGCTACTTCTCATAATAAAAGTATGATATTTATGTAATTTCCAACATTTAGTGATATCTACTCTAGTGTTTAAATAGATAGAGCATGTTCTATAAAATGATGCTTTAAATGTCACATCACTAGATAAGAATTATCTACAATCAACACAGATAGTTAAAAAAAAGAAATTTATTACTCAAGTAACGTTTATTGTTTTGTGTTTCGCCCACCACCCAAAAAGTACTAAAGGTGTAAACGTAATAAATCGCTTCCCGCTGTTTTCATGGCGCCGGTGTTAAAACTTTGTCGGTGCGAGCGATTATCATACAATGGCCAGTTGCGATGCGGCCGTTGACAGATATGCGTTTCCTGCAACCGAAACGAGCGGCGGCCATCTTGTTTAACGTTCGCGCACGAAATGGTGTCCATTATTAGTAGGCTTATTCGTATTTGTCTTTTTGGCTGGTTAAAAATAGTGTATAGTTGTTATTGGTACGAGTATGTGTATTTGGATGTATCACCAAAGTTTAAGCTATTTTTGGTGTGTGAAGTGCACCAATTCGCACTTGTCCAGCGCGGTGGTATATGGACTAAAACTCTCTCATTCCGAGAGAAGACCCGTGCCCAGCATTGGGACAATAATGGGTTGACGAATGAACTTCTACATCAAATACAGTATTAGTACTAAGGACTACTACTACTAGGGACTAAGTTGGAATGTCTCGTATAAGCATGTGTATCTTACCGCAGTCTTAAACCACAACTCAACAGCACTTAGCGTTGTGCTATTAGGCAGAAGCAAGTACAACAGTGTCGTAAGGTTGACATTGGATGTGCATGTATATGTGCATGTGTGTAACCTCACCTAACCTAACCTAACCTAAGTTTTATCGCTTCAAAAGTAAATGAAATACATATACCTGGGAATGTATAATTATTCACGCTCATAATAAGCGGTGACTTCTTGCCATCAAACTGACTATAAGTTCACTACCTACTCTATTATTAAAAATACATACGTATATTTACTATCTTTAGGCAAATTAAAGTATATATTTATATGCCTTTGTATATAATAGTATTTAAACAAATGCCAAGTACACTAAGTAATGCCGACATCCGGCTTCGCTGAGACTGCGTGGTCGTTGATTTGATTTGCAGATGAACCTGCGACTTGGTAATGTGGCCCAAGTTATGAGCTGGCGCGTGTTAGGCAAACAGTAACTGCAAGTACCTTATAATTTCCTTGCCCATATGAAAGTTCGAAAATTATATAAATAGTTACTGTCTTTACATCAAGCAAGCACACCTATTTTTTTTTGTTTGTAGACAATGGTCTTCGATAATTTCAGTATTCATATTATTATGGATCTAGTTAGTAATTTTAAGTCCTAGTAAATAAATATAATAAATTATTGTGTTATTTTATGAACATAAATAAACATGGTGTAAAAAATGCCGTGGTTGTAGTTCGTATAAGCAATAATATTCTTAAACAACTAGGTTATTCAGGCGGTTTTCCTTCATCGGTCACTTCTACCATAATTCTATTTGTTATCTAGGTTACAGACTATTTGAGTACTAAATTTCAACGAATTTGGCTAATAGCTTTTCCATGAAAGAGTAACATATATGCATCCTCACAAACTTTCGCATTTGCAACATAAATAAAATTCAGCGGAGAGTTACGCTTATTACTTGAACCATACATAAATCCAAACGTTAGCAGAGGACAAAGGAATAATTCGCGGCCACGCCTCCCGAAGATTAATTAGTAACATTACAAATTTACATTGTATTATGTTGTTGCATTTAACTGAATTATTGCGTTCATCCCGTTTAACTTGGTCGTTTATTTGTCGTCTTTGTTATGATCTGTAAAGGTAGGAAGGATAGCGACGGCTTTACTACCATTCCTATTTCTGCTGTATAATAGCAGGAGCGCTGCAGTGCTTTGATTGAATAGGGAAATAGTTTTTTAGGTTTAAAGAATTTATCCTCAAATCGTCGTCAGCCCATTATTGTCCCACTGCTGGGCACGGGTCTTCTCTCATGAGAGAGTATTAGGCCATAGTCCACCGCGCTGGCCAAGTGCGAATTGGTGGACAAGGATAACGTCCACCAATTCGCACTTGGCCAGCGCGGTGGGCTATGGCCTAATTCTCTCTCACTCTGAGAGAAGACCCGTGCCCAACAGTGCGACAATAATGGGTGTACGAGATCCTCAAATAAGACTAATATGTCACTTATGAGAACAAAGATTGACATCAAATTGCTTTAAGTTATCATCGATTCACACAGGTAGACATGCAGTATTATCAAATACCCATTTAACCCTTTCATATTTAGATAATTGTATTATTTTTTATTATGTACTCAGCTTATTTGCGCTTGAAAGCGTTAAATGGGTGTACATTTTTTTAAAGAAATAAGGTGATTATGGTGGTGCTGACGCTAGGAACCAAAGTGAGTCTACCTCCGACACTAAGAGTCTTCATTTCGGTCTGTTCTGCGCCATCTCCAGCCAGTCATCCGCCTGGAGTTTATTATAGTAATTATTATTAATTGATAATAGACATACGCTAGTGTGATGAGGAACATATTGTTTTTTGAGGCGCAACTTATACCCCAAGGTTAGTAACTACAGCTACCGTGTCTGTAGAGATCTAACGTATTATTCTAATCATATATGGGGTTGGTTAAACTTGGGTGACAGACACTACTGTCTATTAGGTGGATCACATACTAGTTTTTTAGTTATCTTATTTTAACTTGTTTTCTAAAAAAAAGATTTGGCAAAGTTAAAGATTATGTAGAGAAGATACTCACCCATTACAAAATCTTACAAAATTATATGTAGGGATGTATAATATGTGTTACAAAATATATGTAGTATTATTAAGAATGTAAGATATCGCATTGTAAATTAGAACCTAATTTCGATCGATGCGTGCAACTAATCTTAATGATATACTTTTGTTACAGGTAACAGGAGATTCGTGAATTGCAACAATAGTTCAACAATGGCGTTTCATAGAACGTATGTACCACGACAATTTTATTTACCGAAACTCATAAAAATAAATTTTAAAATCACGACAAAAGGGTCTTATTTTTAAAGATTAGGTAGGAAAGCTAGGTGCGATGTCATATTAAACTATGATGTAAAATTGAGATAAGCAAACGACATGTTCTGTGAAAATGACATAGCTAGCCGGTCGCAATTTTTTCATTTGCACGGATGCAAACTAAAAAAATTGCGACATTACTTAAAAAAAAAAAAACTTAAAACGCTTTCTACACTCATAACCCCACACTAGGATTTTCTCCTGTGTCGTTGGTGCCATGGACACACACAAAGACAAATACACAAACACCCAGAACAAGAATCTAAACTCATCATTCAGACACCTGTCTGGCCGGGAATCAAACCCGGGACCCACTGCGTATCAGACCGATACGATAACCGCTGCGCCACGCGGGTCGTCAAATTACTATATCTTATACCTATGATTGCAATATAGGTCTCAATTTATTAATGTAGCTTTAAACATTAAATCCAATTATTCCATATAAAAATTGAGTAAAAAACATAGTTCAGACACCAACGATAAATTAAACTATGGTTTTGTGTAAGGGGATGCATGCTATAAAAATAATAAAATTACAATAGTTGCGTTTGTATAAAAAATATCTACCAAAGTTTAGCTAAGTTGTGTTTATATCAAAGGATTCGAGTTACTAGTTCATGCTATGAAAACCTGAATAGTATCTTACATTTGACTCATACGAACACATTCAAGCGTATACGTTGTTCATACAAAACAAAGGTTGTACGCGAATATAATTAAAAAGATTCGCCGGTCCGTTTGCCAGCATAATGTGGCATATGATTATCAATGATTGACCTCTCAATGCAAAAATTCCTACCGAGTCCATTCACTCCGCGGGTAAACAAGTTTAATCGACAAATGACTGGACGAAACGCGCGGCGAATAGAAATTAATATGATACATACTTACTTTAATGTTTTTTTGGTTCCGTGCCGTGGATTCGCACTTGGCCAGCGCGGTAGACTATGGCTATAACTTTCTCATTCCGAGATAAAACCCATGCCCAGCAGCGGACAATAATGGGTTGACGACGACGGGTTCCGTGCCCAAATGGTAAAAACGGCTCCCGCTAAGTCTTCTCTGCCCGTCTGTCCGTATGTCTGTCAGGCCGTATCTCACGAACGGTGATAGTTAGACAGTTAAAATTTTCACAGATGATGTATTTGATTGATGCTATAACAGTCAATACTAAAAACAGAATAAGAAAATTATATTTTTAAGTAGCGCTCCCATATTAAAAGGGGATTTTGTTTGCCAATTTTTATAGATAAATTGTACGGAACAGTCACAAACAAATAGGCGTATAAATAAAAAATCGGTTGTCTTATTTAACACTAATCAGGCAATAAATAGGATAAATAAAAAAAATATATGTGACTATTCTTCAGCTTTTAAACAAAATCTGTTTACTACCTATACTCTACCTATACTATACCTATATTTTACATAACATCAATAAGTTAGATAGAATTCAAATCACAGAGCTGTTAAAACTATTCCGTAGCGTTTTTTGCCCGATACCGCTCCGCCACAAGCCTCCACGTCCGTCCGCGTCTGTGAATGCAAAGAACTATACTAGAAAATACATATTCAGTAGTCTGTGTGTCCGTGGAATTGCATAATTTGCCATTTTATTGGCAACAATAGCGCTATGAGACGCGCAAGCGCATTGTGCGCCCGTAATGGCAGGCACGAGTGATGAAATGTTAGCGGATTGTAAAAAATATATTTAAAGTTTTTAGTTTTGGACTAATATTCTCTTACAATTAATATATTTTATTAATATATGATTGTGTTAATTCCCGATTCATTTTCAAATAATGATCATTTAACATTTGTAATTTAGTAGTGCATATTATTTTATTGTCAGTGATTAGGATTATTGACGTAAGAAACGTAATATAGGCAATTTTTTGCGTTTATATCACCGGAGTTTTATTATGCGTCTATAATTATCACGTTTGTAACTTTTTCCCCACTAACATTCCATAATTGCATTTGTCTGTTGCATTGAGCGTAGCACCAACGCAGGTCAATTCGAGCACGATCAAAAACTTGATGAGTCTACTTGTGACTTTTCATATGCCCTTTTAATTATGAGCCCACCCATGTACTTCATGTAGAACAGGGATTCTATGTGAAGTCAATTTCAAATGCGCTGCTAGTCTCGAGAACTAAGATGGTCGCCTCATATAAAAATCGGCCATCACACTTCAACCGAAACGTATAAATTTTTTATGATAGAAATAGCGCTTCTATACTTTGCAACGCATGTTAAGTCTGATTTTTCTCATTGAATCACAAATGTTAACTTGTTACCAAAATGCTTTAGAGTATTAGAAAAAAAAAACAGCATTTGACTACTAATCTGCATCTTTCTTTACCAATCCTCATCTCTATCACAAATGTTAAGATTCGTATTCAACAGTGCACAATAATGAGTGATCGTAGGCTATCGAATCGCTACCTCTCATCCCCTAGACCGTCCAAGGTTAGCATTCATTACCATAATGAGGTGTGACGCGTTAAACAATATTTTGGTTCGCCACACCGTGTGGTAGCCATTAAATGATATTATTCGTGCTTTACCTTTATAAGCAAACGCTTGTATTATCGAGGTTAGAATAACTGTAGAATTGAGCCCGCGTATGGAAATCTAAGATACGTAGGTTATTTAAATACCTTTTTGGTAAATCTTTAACCTACTTCGTCTCTTCTGATTGGATGTGGTGATATCGCAAGTTGGCTTGGCTTAACCTCCTTGTACCCCTCTGTTGGGGATTTCTCTATAACTGGGATAGACTTGGAAGAATGCTTCAGAACGTACCTCCAATGCGAGTGTAGAAAATGTATGGATTAGTGGACACCTTGTTTCCGATGAATTTTCTTAATAGGTTCAAATAGTTTAAGTATTTATGGAAGCATAAGCTTGTCCAGTGTTGAAAAATCATTGTAGAGCCTAACTACCTAGAACCATGAAATTGATATTTTATAATGTAGACAGGTGTCTACATTTAATGCATTTAATTTACACCTTTTTTTTTGTACGAGGGGGAAACCTTCAAAAGGTACCCGCCGTCGTGGGAGCGACGCGGGGTATGTGGGATTCTTACTGCACTAAAAGCCCCTCGGTGGCCACCCTCAACGCTGCGTGGGGGGACTCCGAGATCTCCAACGGAACACAACAGGAGTCGTCTGAGCGCGATGCCTATTTCAGACACATCCCTGGTTAGCGGTACGCTCACCGCACCTTCTGTGATTTACGGTGGCATGCTACCACACACGTCCTTCCCGGGGTTGCTTGGCTGGACAGTTCGAGCTCCCATTTTAGCCGCCCGCACCCCAAAAGCCCCTTTTAGTCGCCTCTTACGACAGGCAGGGGATACCGTAGCCCTATTATAGCCCTGATCCCGGGACTACAGGGACATCATCTTATTCGCACCTATTATGGTCTGCCTGTTGTTAAGGGCAATAGCTACTTAACAAAAAATATTGTTCGCCATATCATTCATGTATGGTTTAATATACGTGTGTATGTATAATTATTAAATCAGCAGATACCGATGTCTTAACGTTCTTCAAAGTAAAATTGAGTATGCAACAGACATTAGCAGTCACCCATCCAATTCCAGACATTACGTTACCTCACTCAGTAGATAGATAATGATCTACACAAGATAATGATCATCACTATTTGCCAATCATTTCCGCGTAGCTCTTACTAATCTATACTTCTATACTAATGATATAAAGATGAAAACTTTGTATTTTTGTATGTTTGTCATGAATGAACTTAAAAACTACTGAACCGTTTTTAAAAATTCTTTATTAGAATGCTACATTATCTCTGATCAACATAGGTTATTTTTATTACTAGAATATATAAGGCGTCTTTGCTAAAACTTGAGTAATGTGATTCAAAATGTCAAAAAATTGCTACTTTGATTATATACTAGTCACTGGTTGCAACGGTCGAAATTCGACCGTAATATAAATAAAAAAAACTAAAATTCATGTCCAAAGTAGCACCAAATATTCTCTAATTTAAATAAATTGTAATCATTTTCAAGATATTTTGAACGCACCCGTTAAAGTTAAAACTAAGCTGCATTTAAAAGCGGGTATTTTGACAAGGATATCTGACATTTTTGACGTTATGTGTTTTCATAGTAAGACATTGAATGTTTTATTTCGTTTATTATGTATGTGTTTATGTCAAATGGTAGTGAGTGTAATATGTTTTTAATTGGTTTTACGTATGTTTTATGCATTATTTTAAAAAAATATAAGCATTGCGCAATCCTTCTCTACATCAACTATAACCGTGCGTAATTTCATACTCCTCCGCCTGCGGCAAGTGTCTTTAAAACCAATCACAAATTTTTGCTGCACGTATTAATATGTAAATAAAATCTATACAATCGAATATGATTACACTAAAATCCAGTTCCCGAAATAGTAATATTTTTTTAGATGTCATTATCTAGAGCAATCCGAGATAATTTGTCATAATAATATCAGTTAATCCTTTTAACAAAAATCAGTAGCAGCCCTAAGAACATGCGAACTCCATTTCTCGTAACTTTAAGTGCTAAATCACGACTACTTCAATATAGACAAACCAATCACCCTTGAGACGGTCGTATCTTCGCGACGTATTCAGCATCCCACATATTCATTTACGAAGCTCTCCTTCAAAGCCGGCGATGCATTGACTCCTCTGTTGCAAATATCCATAAACGTTGACTGCTTTCTATCAGGAAGCACGTTTGTCTTATATCTATGTTAAAGTCTAAAACTCATTTCATTTATTTTGTTAAAAATTATTATTAACAAACAATATCTATTTAACAACCTCTGAGCACACCTATTTCTAGTGTGAAGATGTTCTTGCGTTTCGATGAAAGGGAACCAGACCCTTTCATCGATGCATGCTCATTTTCAATTAAGGGGCCATTTGAAGTAACGATGTGTCAGGCTTTTTGGCTATATCATACGGAACTAGAATTATTTTTATGAAATACTACTAACATTTACCACCACTGGCAGAGTTTTTGTGCGGTAAAAATCCCACATAACCCTTCGTCGCTCCCATGGCGTCGGGTACTTTTTGAAGGTTTCCCCCTCAAAAAAAAAGTGCGTGAAGAAATAACGAATAGACAAAGTTCACGAACTTTCTCATTTATAATATTCATAAGATTTATGATTATGAATTCCTTGACATCCGTTTTAGGAATTAATTATTTACTTATCAAAACCATGTGTATGTAAGCGTGGGTGCGCGTAAGTACAAACAGAGTCGTATGTATGTATGTGTGAGTATGTACGTACGAATATAAACATATATTATTGCATGTGTGGGTACTGAAATAACGCATGTGTGATTAAATTAGCAATATAATAAATCCACACGCACCACAAAGCGGGCAATATTAGCCAGTGATATTGCCAATAAACGTTCGCGTTGTCTGAAACCATTCCTCAATGCCAGCGGTTCCGGGTTCGATGCTCAGGCGGCATTTCGTGTGTCAGCCTAATGCGCGCTCTGTAGGGCACTCGTGTCACTAGTAACGTCTTATTTATTGCTCTACGAGATGCTGTTACTAAGATGTTATTAGCTGTTAGGTAGAGCCGAGCTACGTTTCTGGGTAAACTTTCCCAGAAACATAGCTCGGCTCTATTGGATTGATCAAACCTGAGTTTCAGTTAAAAATACCTAAGTGTTACGCTATTTTATTTATTAAACTGTCAGATAAAGCCAATGATACAATTAAATAGTTTGAGTTTGATGCGTTTTTAAACACACAAACAAACAAATATAAAGTTCAAATAATATAGATATCGGTATGTCTATTATTCTTTGTTGGCAGTCAAAAAACGTTTAAGCATATATATGCGATATGTCTACATACAATTCATTTTTATTTAATATAAATATAATGGCAGATTTTCTATATTTTATTATTATCCATATCCATCGTTAAACCCATTCATGACAACATAGAGGCGACATATTCAGATGTATATTTTAATTTGTATTTATATTAACAAATTACCTTAATATAGTTTTACTTGAAACTCAAATTACGAAAATTAAAATGAGTATATCAAAATCATTTAACTTCAAGATCCCTAGCGTAAGATAACCCTAATATAATTATTTAAAATCAATCATAGCCGGCGTCCTTTTGAGACTAATTAGGCCACTCTTTAGTTTTACGATTTTAAATACCATAGAGTACATGCAAACGTAGAAATGTCATTAGTTTATGCTTTTATAATCCCACTAGCTGTACCCTCGTGTTGTTCCGCCAACACAAAAAATACACCAGAAACCTTCTTGAGCTCATGAATAATAATTACTTTGCTAAAGTTCATCACATGATCAAATGAATAGTTTACGATTCTATGGAGGACGTACAGACAAACATTTATTTTTTATATATAACTAACTGTACCCTGCGTGCGTTGCTGCACCATCACAAAAAAAAAATACACCAGAAATCTTTGCGAGCTCATGAATCACAACTTTGCTATAGATCATCACATGATAAAATGAATAGTTTACAATTCTATAGAGAACATACAGACAAACATTCATTTTTATATATAACTAGCTGTACCGTGCGCGCGTTGCTACGCCATCATAAAGAAATACACCAAAACTTTCGCAAGCTCATGAATAACAACTTTGCTAAAGATCATCACATGATCTGTATCTGTAAGCAACTTCATATATAAATAAATTTCATATAAAATTTATGCATCACTTGTGCCGAAAATTTTTAAATTGAGTTATACACACCAAATACATTTGTTTTTATTTACTTGTGGTTATTTTTTACTATTTGAAATTTCCTTTTTCAACTAACAATGCAGCTGTTGCATTATTTTAAGCGCATGTTTTATTGAATTCATTACAGATCATAGACACAAACCTCTGTTTTTCGATTATAAAAATAAAGAATATAAAATATAATAATGAAAATTAATATTTTTGTATTATTATTTTAGTATTTTTGAAACAATTCTCAAAGACTTCAGAAGTTTAAGACTACGTACTTCAAAAGCATTGCATGAGAAAAGTAGGGTTATTAAGATCAGATAGATGTCCATGTCTATGTTTATTAATTCTATGGTAGATATTATGTTAGGCACAAAACTGTGTTCCGAGGACTTATCTCCTCACACCGGTGGTCGTTATCTATCAATATCGGGTATAAAATACATGAGAACCAGTTCTTCATTTTAATACATAATAAAATTGTTATGGATTAGTGTGTTCGTTTGTAACAGTGAATGATTTTACAAGCAAAAGACTTTGATGGGTTTTAATTTAGGTGATTGTGAAGGGAATCGAGGTTAGTGAGTGGTGCTATAAAAACAAGTAATTAATTGAAATATAGCGATAACATAAAGTTTAATAAGAAGAAATAGAAAGATTTTTAAAAATGTGCTTTAGACAAAATACCAAATGTGTCTGACAGTCGGAAGGTTCCGGGTTCAAATACCAGCTTATTTTCGACGAAGTAAGATTTTGTTTCAGGGCTTGTGACCCTGTCTTTAGTCTGTGCTATCCAGGACACAGAGAATCAGAGCATAAGATGAAAGAAAGAGAATATTTATGTATTTGTATAATCATACTGTTTTATGCAGTTTATATGCTTTTTAACTTATTACTAGAAAACATTTCTTTCCTATTCTATCCTTATTAATTTTCGCTGGTTATTAGCTTACGCGACATGGCTCATAAAATATTGGTAATGTGTGGGTCTAAATATTGTCAATTTAAGTATAGTTTAACGGCGAAGCCTACCTCTTAATATAAATTGTAGTTTAATCAAAATATCGATTTTCTTAAGGTCGCAATAAAATTAAGAATGTGGTATGTTATTGACGATTGGCCAATGGAAACCTCCGAACGATTACGCGTTGGCCAATCACAGCCCAACATTTGTTGATAGGTGGAAATGTGTCTAATGCTATCAAGATCGCACATTTGTCAAAGGTTTGATCCAAGTTTACGACTATTTTATTGTAGTTTTCAATCCAATCTGTACATAAGTATGTTGTGAATGATTTTAATATCCTTGACATGGGCTATTATTTTTTCTATTTGTCATTGTTATTTTAGTTCTATAACATTCTTCATAAGAAATTAATAATTCATTAGTATAATTATATTTATACCAAATATAAACTTTTTAAAGTAGAAAATTAAATACGTCATCCGCAATAACCTATTAAAGAGAGACAAACAGGCATAAGGGACGTGACATGAGAGATTAAGGATAGATAGGGGAATGAGGGGACGTCAGATTTTTACCCTCTTAAATACTGTTTGTGTCTAATAGAGAAAATTTAGGTTCTAGAGAAAAACGTTGGAATGAGTCCCTATTCGATTAATTTTTGAAAGATAATGATCCAAAAAATCTAATTTAGAAATGCCTAACTTCTGTGTGGGTTTTCTATGATGAAAGTTTTTAAAAGTGCCTATTATTCACGCTCAGGTCCAAAAAGCCACGTTTACTTAGAGCCTCTAGAAAGGCAATGATGAACGATCCTAGAAGGACTATATTACTTACGCTCCAGCATAGGTCAAGCCACTACAAGCTTCTATAGCGGTCAACATTCTCAAAGGACACAACCAATACGGTATTTCAGGACCAATAGCTTACGCCACACCTGCGGCTTCTAGAAAGTGAGTGCAAATTGTTCTATGATTCGCAAAGGTCAGCGAAAGCCGGGTCACATAGCAGGAAGCGCGTGGACGTAGCTTAAAGCATCTAATTTACTGTACCACGGATACGTGGGGATTGTAAATCATCGCGTGAAAGCGACAGTGCTCCTTCGCTGATGTTTCAGTACACGCGAGGAAAGATACCTCTTATTTGCACGCACAGACTGGTGTTTAATGGTCATAACACATTTAGACGGTCTACGGATTATAGTTTTCGATCTGCCATGTGCAACGGTCTTACTTTTGGATTTATCAAGTGGTATATATATTTTGATGGACTGCGGTTTTGACAAGCAATCTGCCATGTGCGAGATTTAACTTTCGGATTCATCTCCCGAATGGAAGTAATCAATCTTTATATCCCTAAATGGCATAGCAAGCAATCAGTTCATCCGATAAGTGATCAATGTGGCCCATGGACAATTGTAAGCAAATTCATATACGAAAGAGGTTCTATGAAATCAATCACAGATAAGTTGCTACTCCCGTGGAGTAAGTTTGCAACTACACTCTTTTCCTCAAACCTAAAAATTGTTTTTTTTATCTGACTGAAGTGCAAAAGCACCTGATGGATGGATATCTGTAATCAACTTCATACAGAACATGGGTTCCATCTGAAGTCAGTCGCAGATGCGTGGCTACTCCCGAGGACTAAGATGGTCGCCTCATGTGAAAGTGTGCCGGCAAACACACCCTTCTATCGAAACGCAAGAAATGCTTCACGTTAGAAATAGGTGTGGCAGTGGTACTTCCCCGGTCGAACTACACTGGTTCTACCACCTTGCTTCACGTTAGAAGGCAGTGTGATTTTGGTATCTCCACGGCCGAATCTTACTCGTTCTACCACCCTTCTGTCTTCGTGACAATACACAATGCCTCATATATAAATGACAACTTTGTAGACTCAATATTATCTATCATCACTTACTAAAGCTCAATAATATTTCTTTACCCGTTCTATTTTCGCTGCCGGACAGGCAAGTTCCTAACAGGTGGTTATGAAACCATCCATGTATAACGCGCTAACTGCTTGGGAAATCGGCAGGTGGGGTAATAAATTGGTTTAAGATGGCTTTAACTAAAACCTAGGTGTTGGTGAATACTTTGTAGTTACATCAGTCTAGATTAGGTAATGTATAATCCTGGCCATTGCTGTTTCTCAATTGGTTACTAATATATGGAAGAACTTTCGCCTATAATTTTGCGTTCTCTTTTATGCTTTCTAATTTTCGCTACCTAAATTTTTGTGACCACGTAAAAAAGATAAAAACTTTGCTTTAAAGTTGTCTGTAGTGTAAAATTCTCAGCAAAATCTACATCTTATATTAGTTCGTAAAAATAAACAGATTAGATAAGTTAATATGACCTTACCAGTTTTCTTTATATTGTTCTTAAGTTTTTATTTTAGATTAATTATTATCCCTAGATTCTTGTATATGTACACCTCCATCGATAACTAGGCAAGAACTGGCCATGCCCTGTGTTTGTTTGCGTTTATTAATATGTATAACACTTGTGTTCGCGTTAAAAACATCTAATGAGAGACTAGTTGGTCTACTTTTGAATTATGCTGCTTATACATCAGAAGAACTAAAAATAATAATAAAAAAATTGAAAGATCAAAGCAATGATAACGTGACCAAAAGGTTCTTCGAAAATAAATTGGAAGGCAACAAGCGTCGAAAACAAAGTTGTTTGGCTGAATCTAGACCTGGTTAGGTAATCGTACATAATTTAATAAGCAACAACGTCGCTATCGGCTAGTCAATACATGGATATGTCCAATTACAGCTTTCTGATTCAATTTCGAGTATATTACTGTATCAGCTAACTACTGCTTGCCGTCACTAATCGGAACTAATAGAACTTGTTTAGTTTCGATGGAGTTCATACAAACATTTATGCCTTGCAACAATGAATTTGGCAAAACACTACCGCGATTTTTGATACCCTTTTATCGACGCCGGAAAACAATCTGTATCTCGAAAAATGCAATTTTACACGAGAGCAAGAACTATATATATATATATATATATATATATATATATATATATATATATATATCATTTAGGCATAGTTAAAATTAATGCAGAGGTGGAATGCGCTAATAATACAAATGCGAATTGGTGTGAATGTATAATTATGATTGTTACTCTAACACGCAGAAACTACTGGTTGGATCTCGCTAAAATTTAGAACATAGGCAGTTTATGGTGTAGATTAACACGTAAGATACTCGTTACCGTGGTGAACTTGACCTAAGTGAGAGGAGCCGCGGAAATAAGCTCATGTACATAATTATAATAATAAGGTATGTAAAATTTAACCAAATAAAAAATAAGCAGAGATTTACAGCCTATTATTTGGTCAGTAGACAGATTCCTCACATAATCAAATAACCCGTATTTAGTATTAATATCGATAAAATCTTATCCTTTATGTTTTTGTTTACAACCTAGGAAATTAGTATTATGCGGCAAAATTTATTGGACATTAAACTCACATAGAAAAATAAACGAAGAGGCAAGCAGAATCACGGCGTAAATTATAACTTTGTACAGCACATTAAAAACATTGTAGCAGAATACGCCAAAAGCTATTAATCCAACGAAAATAGCTATCCACAACGTTACGCGTAAATAAATTAAAAATAAAACATTGGCCGCTCATTAAAACGGCAGCAATGATCGGTAATGAGGATTTAATGCTTGTGTACACTAATACCGTGTTTACACGTCTTAACGCAGCTCACGTAGAGAATGAAAATTGTCTATTTGTACGCGTAAGGCAGCTGTACCACCGTGTCACGAGATGCGAGTTCTGAAATATGTTAAGAGATGGCGCTACGTGTCTTGTATTCACGGGTCCTGAATCACGCTATCAAAGTTTTTCATAAAGACATGAAAAATATTTTATGGGCGGTCTTAGTGACAGACTTTTATCTGACAATTAGTCTTAAGATAGGTGTATGTTTGTACGGATTTAAGGGTATAAAATTATTTTGTTTATACTTTTTTCTTTTTAGTGTAAAATATAAAGTATCGTAAATGTTGCATTGAGTTACGGTGCTTTGCATAGTTTAAGATTCGCCTTTGCTTTCCTTCACAAACTTGGAACGTTTCATACGCTGCATATACTGTAGTACGAAGCACTTATTAGGTACACTCAAAGTTAACATTACGTTTTGTATTACTTGTATCTGCCTTTGCTTTCTTTAACTAGCTAAATTTTTGGTATGCACTTAGCTACATTTATAGTCAAGCACCCAACGAGTTGATCAGCTGACAATGGCTCATCGCTCGTTCTTACCTTACAGTACAGCTCTATAATCGGACCATTACGTCGGAATATACGATGTAGTTTCGTCTTAAGCGTCACAGAAAGAAATAAATCTAACGGGAATGAAAAAAGTGAAGCACTTTAACGACTAGATACTAGTCAATAGGCGGGCAAAAAGTGCCTCGCCCGAGTTAGACATGTCATACATATTCTCTGGATGGTTTTCCTTTTGGGGAGGTTGGGAAAAACTAACGCTGTTAATCAAGGTATTGTGGCTAGCAATTTGTTGATGGCAACACTAAGGCCAGCGGAGGTGTCCCTACTTTGTTGGATAACTTGGTTATAGTGGTTGATTTATTGAAAGATCTACAAGTCTTTAGGCTTTTGTAAGACTATATCGTAGCAAAGTTGCATTTTGAATCGATGATTGTGAAATTTTATTTCTTTAGGATTTCCAGGCATCTACAATTTCAATATACACCTGTACTCGCGTAAATAGTAATGGAATCCTTAGTGAGGCTGATTACGTTTTTATATAATTGACGTAACCATGCAATTTACCGGACGGTAAATGGTCATTGCTGCAAATTCACATCTTAAACCAATTCTACATACCTAAAGTCAATCAGAGATGCGTTGCTACTTATGAGGACTAAGCTGATCGCCTCTTTTTTGTGTTATTTCTTAAAAAAGAACACGCTTTCTACACTCATAGCCCCACACTAGGATTTTCTCCTGTGTCGTGAGTACCATCGACACGACACGAATATACAAACACCCAGACTCAGAACATGTATCTAAACTCATCATTCAGATACTTGTCTGGCCGGGAATCGAACCCGGGACCCATTGCACGTCAGACCGGAATGGCAACCGCTCTGCCACGTGGGTCGTCAAAGTTGAGTCAGCCGGTATCAAAACTGTTTTACGCTACGTATAAATGAAAATATCGTACCTCCTTACAGATTCTTCCCAACAAAACTTTGATATAAAAATAAAAACAGTTTTTTGTTTTTTTATAATTTAACCTAACGATAAGGCAGACGGGCTACCTGATGGAAAGTAGTCACCGTCGCCTGTGGACATTCGCAACACCAGAGGAGTCGCCAATGCATCGCCGGCTGTGAAGGGGAGCTCTTTTCGCACCTTTCTTGAAGAACCCCATGTCATAGCGCTCCGGGAATACCTTTATGTAATGTAATGAAGTTTGAACATTTCGTAGCAACGTCTTTAAATATCCTTCCCTTTAAACAATTGCAGTCATATAGGTGCCATATATACTTACGTACCACAAATAGTTTTATCGCAGTCTAATCATGATGAGTTCTACCATCTAATTGATGATTCATGAAAACTGTGACCGTTGTTGATTTACGGACCAAAACTCGTGGGAAGCATTTGCCAATCTTCACTGATTTGTCGGTTACGAATTTTACGCCAAAATTTCTAGTTAATTTTCAATTTGGCGTTAAACACCACGATATTGCAAGAGTTAATTGGTTTTTGTATTTTTGAATAGCTGAGAGGATTCCGAATTCTAAGTAATTTTGTGTAAGACAATTTTGAATGATTTTAGAAAAGTGTGCATCGTGTAGAACAATTACCAAAGTAACAAAGCAAAGGTAAACAGATACCAAACTGATCTGGCTAACTCGGTGTTCCATGTTTGATCCCTGGCCACACATCTGGTTGATGAATTCAAATTTTTTTTTCGGGTCTGGGTGGTTAGTTTTCTTTGTGTTGTATCTACATTAAAACTGTTTAGAAAGGGATTAGTGCCCAATAAAGTTCAGGGGCGAGGTTGCACTTATGTTAACTTCCACCAATTTGCAGTTGGCCAGCGCGGTGGACTATGGCCTAAAAACTCTCTCATTCTGAGAGAAGACCCGTGCCCAGCAATGGGATAATAATGAACCCATTATTATGACGATGATGTTAACTTCATAAGTAATGAATTCCCTTCCTAAAAATAGCTTGAATGAAGTCATTAAGCTAAGCCAATCAACGATGTTTGTACCAACTTTGTACCATACCAGTTTCATTTCGCTACCAACTCCATAGGCCACAATCTACAAGTAACTCACCATTTCCATAAAAATCCGCAATGTAATTAGATAAAACCAGATCGACCATCGTTGATTGGTCGTACGACAAAAACGGACGTCAAGGGGCGCTCACACTTGCCTTTTTCACCGATTAACTTCATTAGGCGGCGTTCACAGCATTCTCGATACTAGCTCCATTCACAAATACCTAGGCAATTTAGATCATATCTAGCTATTTCACGAAACGGGCACATGCAACTGAGATCCGTAAAGGGTAGTACGCAACAACCGATCTGAAAATATGCAGTTAATTATCCATGCATTAAGTGCGGAACGTTTGTCTATGCCAGTTAAGCGTGCTTAAGTTTTTTCAAACATTTTACTAGGCACAAAGCAATGTGTACTTAAAACAAAGAACAGATATCAAAGTTAAATTATTAACCAAAAAAAACAAAAACCCGCCTGCTTAAAAACGATTGATTGCTTTTAAGTACTTTTAGTAGATCGATGGAGTAACGTAAACCATACATACGACATATATACATACGACCCGCGTAGCAGAACGGTTACCATACCGGTCTGACACGCAGTGGGTCCCAGGTTAGATTCCCGGCCAGACAGATATCTATATGATGAGTTTAAATTCTTGTTCTGGGTCTGGGTATTTGTGTATTCATCTTTGTTTGTGTTCATGGCAATCACGACACAGGAGAAAATCCTACTGTGGGACTATGAGTATAGAAAGTGTTTATACATTTTTGTTACGACCTTTGATATGACATTATCGGGTAGAAACAAATTATTCTGTTGTTATTTAAACCTAACCTGATTTCCAAGTACATATGAAATTTAGTAACATTGACTAGACTAGTTTAAATAGACACGTTCTTACACCCATAAATATAAAACATTTATTATTCATGCAGGAATAATTTAGTCCATGTCTAACGTCTGTCATATGCATTGTGCATGTTGCATGCAAGTTCACTTTGCACCGTGCTATGCATGCATGAATACAATGTGGATAATGCGTGGCAACCCTTTATGCTGCCGCTGGAGATAGGCCTCGTTCTATAAATGGAAGAGGCCTGGTAAGTCCAGCACGCTTCTTTAATTCAAAATGATTGAAAAGGGGAACATCTTCGATTTTGACACAGTCCATAATATCTCCAACAAGTCCAAGTGCTATTCAATGATAAAAACCGGAATTGGCATAACGTGCACGGAACACGGCAATGCATGAAATTTCGTCACTAGCGGTCACCCATCCAATTCTCATCGCCCGACAAGCCTACATTCTATTTAATATTTTAAATTGGAATTCGAGTAACGTACCTTTCGGAGCATGATGACGCTTAAACTTTTGCCACTAGCGGTCACCCATCCATTACCCGACTAGGCACGATGTTGCTTAACTTTGTACAACAATTACAATATACACAAGCGGTAAACGCTCGCACGGATAAAGCATAAGTGCCTTAAATTACTAAAGACACCGACATACCTCGCGTATGACTATATATGTATGATATAATTCGTGGTTTAAAACCATCTTTATCGCTCAATTCCAATAAAATCTAAGAATATTCCGATTCAATAATTATCGAGTTATGTTAGTTTTGCAATATATTTACGCTGGGTTAATTACTGATAGGTAAGAAATTTCTTTAGATATGTCAGTACCGTTGCGAGTTATGATTTATTTTGATTATAATCAAGTATAATTTATTAATATTTAACATGATATTGCATTCAATGTTTTAAATATTTCGTCTAAAATTTCAAAATTTTGTCCTTTTTATTTACAAGAAACATACAAACAAATATTTATTATCAACTAGCTTAACCCCGCAGTTTCGCTCGAGTTAAAATAAATCGATGTATCGATCGTCCCGTGGGAAAAAGATATTATCCCACAGAAAAAAGCCTATAATATAATCCGGAGTATCAGCTAACTCCCTACCAAATTTTATGAAAATCGGGTCAGCCGTTTAGACGTGAAGAATTAATAAACATACACACTCACAAACTTTTGCCTTTATAATATTACTATGATACTATGATGAACTTTTGGCCTATAACGGATATTAAGCATCTCCTATGACAGTATTCGCCTCTTAAGGAAGTCAGCAGGTAACACAATTCCACCGAAACGTAAGAACTGCTTCATGATGGAAATACAGCAGAGATATCTCTGCGGTATCATGTTTTTTTTTATCTAACTGAAGAAGCAAACAAGCATGCAGTCAATGCCGCCCATGGACATCTGGAAGCAACTTCATATGGAAAATGGGTTATATCTGAAGTCAATCACAGATGCGTTGCCACTCCCGAGGACTATGATGGTCGCCTCATATAAAAGTGTGCCGGCAACCACACCCTTCCATCGAAACACAAGAAATGCTTCACGCTAGAAATAGGTGTGACGGTGGTACTTCACCGGTCGAACTACACTGGTTCTACCTGTCTAAATGTTATTGATCTAAGCATATTTAGGGACAGACTTTGTTTATTTATTTATTATTTATTTAAAGTTTTGAAACACCATAATCTAAGGGTTACAAGGGTGAACTTAATGCCTAATGGCATTTTGTTTTATGCTATGTAGTGATTTTGATATTAAATAAGGGTAGGATTCCGCGTAATTCTATATTCTGTTTTTCGCGTATTTTTCCAGATTAATCTTCAGTATCATCTAATTACACACAGCGATTGACAGGTGCATACCGGTGTGTACAATCTTGTTGTGTGTGTGATCTGTGTATGACAGGAAACGAAATACACTTATGTTTTTATAGCTTTGTAGATTTATCGTTCTATCTAGATATTACGTCTTTGTTAAAAGCAAAGTAACTTGTTTCAATAAAGGTTGGAATAAAAAGCCGATATTTCTATTTGCCTCTCGCTCGTGCTGTTTAATGTGTGAGGGAGATGACATTAAACCCGCCATATTGGTTTACATTCTCTATTGAATTGAGGGTCTTCTATGGGATATTTAACTAGTAGGTATTTGCTTCTTGCTTACACCATGGTCCATGGTTCTCAGTCATTATGTCATTATCGGATGCCGTCGCAACATTCTATGGTAGTTTGTCGTCCACTTCCCATGGGTAATAAGTTAATTAATAGTTTGTATTCATTTGTGATTGAATGTCGCTTGTTTTAATAGCGTCCGGTAGCGATCTTTGATTTGCAAAAAATCTTTCAAAGGGTAGAACTTTTTAACAGCGTTTCCTAAGCTTTGGCTTGGTATAATATGTTTTTCCATTAGGGTATAATTTTTTGGGGGAATGTATTGACAATGGTCCTTTTTGTTTAGTGTTTCTCAAATTTAAAAATGATGAGTGAATCTTCTATATATTAATACATGAAACAAAAGCTTGTGAAGAATTTTTAAGTTATATGCCGCGGACGGATTAGTATGAAACTTTGCACGATTATAGTGGACGTAGAGAAGGAGTGCAGAATGTTAATATTTTTTTCAAATAATGCATGTAACATACATAAAATCAACTAAAATATTTTAAATTTACACACACTACCGTGCGTTTGTCATGAACACATAAATAATAAACGAAACAGAACATTCAATGTCTTATGGAAACACAACGTCAGGAATGTCAGTGTCTTCGTCAAAATACCCGCTATTGCTTTTAAATGCGGTTTAGCTAGTTAAACCTCTTTTTATATTTAACGGGTGCGTTCAAAATTACTTGAAAATTATTAAATTTTAATTTGAGAAATATTCGTACTACTTATATAAACTAAATCATCTAAGAAATCAAGTATTTGACACTTATTACAAGAGTATTAAATACTAAGTTTGCTAAGCCTGGTCAATTAAACCTTCGATTACAATTTTGACACCTGACATCTCGTAATAGGGTATATTTCAGAAAATTAAACGGACATACGTATTCTATGCTGTCTTATATGGAATTGCTACATAAGCAGGTGTGTCTAAATGAATAATTTACTGTAACCAACATGAATGGAATCAACTTAACGTATCTTTAGACTTTAATGTATGTATCTCTATCAAAATCTCTGTAATGAGTCTAAGTCGCGACTCACACGCTCGACAATTTCTGTAACAGATCTGTTCACGATTTTGCGACTTTAGACCTGCTTGAAAAAGTTCATATATTCCGTACAGTTGTCCTATAAAAAGGATCGGGTATTTTTCAAGTGTTCTCGGATTTATAATATTGTCACTATATAGTATAAACCAAAGTCGCTTCTCGCTGTCTGTCTCTATGTATGCTTAGATCTTTAAAACTACGCTACGGATTTCAATGCAGTTTTTTTAATAGATAGAGTGATTTAAAATGAATGTTTGTATGTATGCATAATATAGTGGAGGAACACTGATAATTTTAGATTTTTGACTTTTAGGCGGAACGAAGTTCGCCTGGTCAACTCGTCCTAAATA
Organism: Spicauda simplicius; assembly: GCA_949699795.1. Lineage (NCBI taxonomy): Eukaryota > Metazoa > Arthropoda > Insecta > Lepidoptera > Hesperiidae > Spicauda > Spicauda simplicius. The sequence continues at coordinate 19,437,391 of OX453066.1, forward strand.
AATGATTACGTCGCGCTAATCCGATGTTTTTTCGGAAGGTAACAAAATAATTATTTTTTAGGACAAACATTTTTAACATGCGTGTGCAGTATTGTGTACTATAAGTACTATAGTACATTAGCTTAAGTAAAGGGAATAAAAAATTAAAAATACAAAAGAAAATTGCAAAAACCTCTTTAAAATATTATACAGTAAATATTGTTGTGCACAAAGATCCTATGTTCATTTCAATCGTTCCATAATCCATAGACGTCTCTTTTGTTGTTTAGTTATAGATACAATCTCACGTGTTAGTTAACACCTTGATACATTCTGTTTGTATTTATTAGAAGCCTTAAATGTATTCATACAATATTGTAGCACTGTTAATGGATTGCTTACTGAAGTTTTTTTGAGATAATAATATAGCGCATTTTATAATATTTTATAATAATATTGAAGTAGAGAACATACGGTATATAGTATATCTAAGCAGTGATAGCCTAATGGTTAAAACTTGCCCTCTCGACCGGGAGGTTCAAACCCAGGCACCACAGATATTTCGAACTTTTTTTTTAGAACTCTCGGGTGTGTAGGTTTCCTCGCGATTTTTTCCTTCACCGAAAAGCAGTGAATATTAATTTCTATCACGCATATAATTTTAGAAAAATCAGTGGTGGGTGCCTGGGTTTGAACCTCGGACCTCCCGATCGAGAGGGCAGGTTTTAGCCATTAGGCTATCACTGCTGCAATTTATAATACCCGCACGTCTAATTGACTACAAAATCCCTTTCAAATATACCGAGCTATGCGCAAATACTTTAAGGCAATTTTAGTGTCACTTATCAGTAATTTATGCAATGTTGCCGTATTAAATAGGAATTGTTGGTTCAGACTACGTCTGATTTTTGAAGTTCAACTGTCGTTTTCATTCTCATATCCGGATCGGTTGCAGTTTCTCTGACGCTCTTAGTCTATAGATTAATTCTGAAGATTCTTTGTTGCAAAACAAAAATTCCTTTATTTATACAAGGTTGGGGTAATTTATCAAAAAATGTGATCTCTCCTAATAAGTTTATGTAAACCTGTGGTAGGAGAACTTACTGCTCTCTATGGTCGCCTAGTATACTTAAATAACAACAACTATTTAAGATTGTATTTGTATTCATAGGAATATCTACATACACACAGACATACATATTATTAATTTTACAAATGTATTAAATTCTATATTTATACATAATGTGTTTAGATAAACCCTGTGTAAATTTTGTATATCAACAAACTCGGTAGCTGTTATGATTATTATTTTAAATAATTCAATATTGCTACCTGTCAAACAGCTGAGGATTGAATGAATTAGCACAGGCGAACAAATCGGTTGAGTCGGGAGTTAAAAGACATCCTCAAAAGATACACTCCCAATAACACAGTTATCAAAACCAAATAAAACACTTGAATTTGTCAGTAAGCATCTTCATTTGACAGCTTCGAGAACTAATAATCTTTTAAGAGGTCCACTTGCGATCGAAATGAATATTATATTCTTCTTTGTGGAACATAGGTCCATGCATTTTGTATTTTTAAGAATATATAAGAAAATTTAAAGTAAATTAAAGGCTAAGAAGATGAAAAATGATGTAGATTTTATAAAATCCCAGAGAGGTGCACATAAAAAGAGAGGTGCACAACAATAGGAAAATAACATTTTAATCTATTACAAAAGCATTTTAAACATATACGTAGCAAACGAGCATGCACCCAATGGTAAGTGGCCACTACCAGCTATGTACATACTCGTAGATGAGAAATAGTCGAACCACAAAAAGTTCTACCACCTTTAATTGTACAACCGACAAAGAAATAATCCATTTATTCAAGGTAAAATTCGTTACACCGCTGATAGACACAAGGTGTTAAACCCTTCACGTGTAGGAATGATGTATTTGTAATAACAAGTTTTTGCAAGCCACAAAAACGTGCACGTCGATACAACCGATCATTAGACTCCAAAGCAAATTGGAAAACCAGAAACTATTAGAACAGCCGTGAAATCCTTGGCCGCAAATACGGGAGGCTAGTTTTTATGTTCTAACACTTGAGCCGTATCGGTGATCGAACCTAAAATTTCATTTGGCAAACAAATTGAGCTTGCAAATGAGCTGTTGGCTAACAAAAACGGCCCACAAAAAGCTATTTAGGTATCCCAACATCTGTTTAAGTTTTTATATAATCGATCCAGTTCGTTAAACTAATCAACGCGAGGAAGTGTTTGCCCGTAAACCGGTTCCATAAGACAATGCCCTAGATTTTTCACATCAACAACACAAGGTCTTTTAACAATTGTTTCATCTAGCGACGCTATATCGGTTACGATGCATTTATCGACAGATAACTTTAATAGATTCCAATGTTTTTTATTGTTTAGTGCCGTGTGAAGTCTGAAATAGCAGCTCTCCTTCTATTTCCGTGGATGTCATAAGAAGAGACTAAGGGTAAATATCCTGGAAATATACAGCAGGGTCTTTCTATTTTATGACATCGACACTTATTACGGCCACCAATATGTATATGGTGACAATCGGCAAAAAACGTGTTAGGAGAGGCCTATGGCCAGAGGCCTCAACAAATTGATTTATGTATCTTATTGATGAAGCGATCAAATATTTTTAACTGATTCAAATATTATAACAATAATTCCTTTATGGTTCTGTATCAGGTTATGGCGGTTACATAATAGCGGCACTACCATAACTCCTTGAACAGCTATTGTCACACCTTTCTCTATTATCAATAAGTCGGTTGCAAATCAGAAAGCCGCATGGCTGGTGTTATCTATGAATTTCAAATAAATCAGTCACCTTGTGATAAATGTCTTCGATCATTACAAGTATTATCTGAAACGGTTGGACCGGATGGCAAAAACTGGGCCAATCTCGTTTGATTGATAGCACGTCACACTGGGTCAGCGATACCATGTTTAATTACCTCTTCAATTTGTATCTTAACTAGAACACCTGATCGCTGATGACTCGGTGTTGACTTAGTGTGGATTAATTGAGCTTGAGTAATTGGTATCCACGAACGAGTAATAAATACACAACACGAGGTAAATGAGATTTTCAATGTTGATCAAGATTTTATTGATACCGGTGAAAATGAACGTAGGCTGTTTACATGAAATTATGTGTTCTAAGAGGAGACAGAAACATTAATTGCTGAGGATAAATTTAAATTGTTGTTGAATGATAATTCAATAATAAATTTAAGAGTATTGAACTAAGTTTCAGATAAAAAATTAAGATAAAAACCGGACATGCTCGTTAAGACTTAAGCTTATCCAAATGACAATATTGACACCTATCAACGACAGGACTTGATATCGTTTTGATACAAGGAAGAATATTTGGCAAGTCACAAAGTCTCGAAAACATCGTGATAAATTTATTCTAATGCTCTGTCCATACCGATGACTGTTTAGTAATTGGAATATTAATTATTGCAATGTAAACTCCATATTGTCAGAAAAGCAAGTCGTTTATGCAGCACAGTTTAAGCTTTCGTAATGGTATACATAAATAAGATCAATTCCTTGAATCTTTTAACTGAATTTACTTTACCTAAGGAACTTGTCTTACCAGAAACGAGTTGGTATTTACTTGTGAGTTTTTTAAATACACTATAAAATATATCAATAAATATTTCATTATCATTTAGTGGGCTGCATGCTCGTTTGATACTTCAATCTCATAAAAAACTAATCAAAAAGGCCGCTCATGAGAACGTCTAGATATAGATTTAGCAATACTATTATATAGTCGCTGAGAAGTGATCTCTGACTGCTACGCGTTCATTGGTTTTGACAAGCCATGTCAGCGAGAGATACGATTGAAACCAATCACGCTAGTGTTAAACTGAAACTGATGGCTATATCTATTAATATATTTCCTACTCTTTTATTTATTGTGTTAAATACTTGATGAGTAAGTGCGAAATATATTTTGTTTATTTTTATTGCTAGAACCACAATTTTGTCTTTGCTCTTCTCCGTAATTTATGCCTGCTTTAAATTATATTTGTTTACTATATTTACAAAATATTCGTTGTTTAGCTTACTCGGTCTTGATGGGACGCTCCAGTAATTATGCTTCGGCAATTATTCGCGATTGGAAACTGAATGGTCATTAAACAGTACTTTCACGGTGCCGTACCTTTATATGATGACATGTAATTTATTGAGGCTCATTTACATCAAAGCGGTGATCGTTTAGAGTCCAATGCGAAATTATGTTTAAATTATTCGCACTTCACAGCCACTGTTTTGTAATTTAAATACTTGTAGTTTTATCTATGTTTAAACGTCATGATCAATTTATAGGTTCTACAGTTTGATTTATTTTGTTTTGCACATTGAGTTTGACGAAATGACACGCTTTATCTTATACATATTACGTAGCAAGAAAGCGTTCTAGTCCTATCTCGATAAATGCAAGTTTATACCAAAGCCATAAAACTATTAAATGTGTCTATTGTACCAAAAATATATATTAGAACGTATTCCAAATTCTCTATTAACGTATTCCAAAAAAATCCAAATATCCAAAATTTGATTTTGTTAAAATAATCTACCAATTGTCGGTTGTTTACGCATCTATATAAATACTCTCGTCAACCCATTATTGTCCCACTGCTGGGCACGGGTCTTCTCTCAGAATGAGATAGTTTAGGCCATAGTCCACCGCGCTGGTCAAGTGCAAATTGGTGGACATAGAAGTAGCTTATGTATCTATATCTTTTTTGAGCATCATCAAAGATATAGATACATAAGCTACTAAATAGTCTCCAAGAAATGTAACAGCAGTTAAGACAATCATTTAAGTACAGTTGCTCGAGCGATAGTAGCTATGGGTGGTCAGTCTAAGGCGCATAAATAAAATCTAAACAAAACCGGTTCACAAACAATAGGCAAAAAATACTGAAATGTAATGTCTGTATTTATACAGATGTCTTTCATTTTATCTTTAATCTTGAATAAAGTATACATAAGATGCAGAATAAAGCTCAACAAAACTGTTGATACATATAAGGGAGTGAACAAGAAACTACAATAGATCTCACTTAGCAAACGTGCGAATTGCACTCAACGAAATCTATGGTAGTAGAATACTGCCCATAGCCATATCTCACTTGAGAAAAAGGCCTCTTGCACAAATAGGGTCCACAATTAGTCCAATATTCATCGCTCGAACCACCTGACGAGGCTGACCCACATACCCCACAGATTTATTGCCTTCTCCGCTGCGTAGAACCACGTTAATGGTCTCTCTGTCGGTGTTTTCAATCTTTATGGATGGTTTTGCTTCTTAGGTATCTGTTTTGCTGTCGGCGATTGAGCGTTATATTGACGTACTGGCAACTTTCGCTAATAGACTATTAATTCGTTAATTACTATACGCGCATCTAATGTTCTAAAGCGTATGTACTGAATACTTATGACTATGTTTATGTTGCTAGAATTAACTAATGTTTTTATTTTGTTATCGTCTATCTATCGGCTTGAAATTCATTGTTAGTATCATTATGATTATTAGAATAATGTAACACTTTGATTATTAATAACAATTTTATTATTAATTATATTAGTCTGTCAGATTACCTTATGTTTAAAAATAAAGTTTCTAAATTTTCTTATGTAAGGAAATAAACAGCAGTATTATTAAAATTACGATACTCATATTTTAATACATACGTTAAATTTTTAATCCCCATTGAAGTAGCAAACGGATCATCTGATGGTAAGTGTTGACTACCGCCTACGGACATCTGTAAGCAAGTTCGTATAGAACAGGAATTCTATCATAAGTCAATAACAGATGCGTTGCTACTCTCAAGGACGAAGATGTTCGCCTCATATAAAAGTGAGCCGGCAGTTTCTTGTTTGTTCATCTCACATTGCCTTCGTTAACTGTGAAACAATGGCTTAATGTTCTCACTGTCAGTGAATGAATGTTTATGGGTAGTTTTGTTTCTTAAACGTTTTCTTTGAACTCGTGAACTTTAAGTCTCACAATTAATACTTCCTCACACATTTCGTGATCTCCATTATCTCCATTAGCCTTCACTGCTGTCACATACCATTAATTAAATGAATGTATTGAACTGTAATTGTCAGGTTACGTACCGTTGAAGTCGTTTATAATAATTTTGATACATGGTCGAGGTAAATTATTAGGAAAGTTTTTAAACTTTATATCATGCGTTATCATTTATTTATTATATTTTTAACTAATTACAAACCAGTTTTCTCATGTGAATTCCCTAACAAATATATTGCTGCCTGTCTGAATTGAAAAGTCACAAGAAATATTTTTTTTAAATAAAATTTCCTGGACCAGTGAAAAAGTTCTAGACTATTTTTTTCTTTTTTTTATAAGATTGACGTAGCTAACGAGCATGCAGTCCATCTGATGGTAAGTGGTCACTGCCTCCCATGGACTCCTGTAAACAACTTCATATACAACAAGAAGTTCTATCTAAAGTCAATAACAGATGCGTTGCTACTCCCGAGGACTAAGATGGTCGCCTCATATAAAAGTGCGCTGGCAACCACACCCTTCCATCGAAACGCAAAAACTGCTTCACGCTAGAAATAGGGGTGGCGTCGGTACTTCCCCGAGCGAACTACACTGGTTCTACCACCTACAAACCTGAACCTACCTTTCTGAAAGGTTAATCATATTATTTGATCGTTTAAAGATGCTAGTTATTTTCTGTTTGGTCTGCTTTTTGACTTTATTGCCTACATTATATTTTCTTAACTAATCTATATTTACAGCTTCATTCTGTCTATTTGAACAATGACGTAGTTAATTACATTTACTTGTTATTTAATTCCAGTCCTTTGATGGATTTTACTGGTCTATCGCTAAACGGTTTATGTACAAAGATATCTAGCCTTTTAACGTTATCGGCTTCCTTATAAGTGGGGACTAGTAATAAAATTATTGCTGTTGATTTAATACTTGCAGGCAGCGGTGTCCAAACTATGTCGGTTTTGAAGTGCAATCTGATAATATCAAAAACAAGATTTTAGTTAATTATGCTACAACAATTGCCAGTTACGTTATAATTAGTCTGTGAAATACAGTGTATAAGTTTGTAAATACCAAATATTCGCACTTGGCCAGCGCGGTGAACTATGGCCTAAAAACTGTCTCATTCTGAGAGAACACCCGTGCCCAGCAGTGGGAAAATAATGGGTTGTACCAGACTAAAACTTTTAGAGTTCTTTTTGCTAAGATTAATTGTCGTCTATTATTAATTCACATTTTGCTATATTATCATAATAATTAGTGTATTTGGTTTATCCGTGCTAATTAATTAAATTTAATAAAATAAATAAAAATGAGTAGCCCACATGGGGTACTTATTGGCTTATTTAATGATGGGCTTAATTTAGGTCATAAACTATATGTACGCTAAATTTCAGCAAAATGCCATCAGTACTTTATGCGTGAAAGAGTAACAAATACACAGTTTTAAAAACTTGCGCAGTAATAATTTTAATAAGAGCAGAGAGATGTGTAAAAAATGTTATTGCACTTGTCCGATCCGGATATGTAACTTGTATATGGTGTGATGTAATTAATATATTAAGGATGGTGCGTAAGGATACAGTTAGTGTTGTGTGTCGTGATATGGAACTTAAAAAAGAAAAACGATCTAGACGTAGGGTAGATAGGTTAATTTACCACTAGTGCTTGTCAACGGTTTCTCCCCACCACCGCAGTTTGGCCGTGACCACGATCCATGCAACTGGGTCGAATTATCGGCAAAAAGAATTCTATAAGAATTCTTAAACCGCATATCGTGAGTGCCCGTTAAGTATTAAAATAAATGACTGTCTGTGTCCATGATAAAATAAATAAATAAAATATGATTGTGTATATGCGTGATTCGGGTAGGCATATGCAAATCGGTACAATTTTGTATATTAAAGATATTAGAAGCAAGATAAATCTTATCCTGAAGAATAGACTAAAATTATCTGCAATATTTTGACAAAGTATAGTTTGAGCATAAATAGTAGACGTAGGTTGGGCATAATTAGTGTAATTACTTAAGTGCAAATTGGATTTATTGGACCTAAACTGGATCGTTTAATGTCCTACACGAGTTATGGCCCTGCTGTGTGTGTTTTGAGCCGTTTGAACTGACCTCGGCGTTTCCTTTGTACCTGTATATAATTTAATACACTTATTATTATTAATACACTTAGTATTTTAAAATAATATGTTAATCTTGGAAATTTAAAGTTTTAGATTTGTATAAATATAAACAAGATTTATAAATTAGTTCGCCAAAGAAGTTTCACTTCTGACATGTGTACTTTGTACGCACGCATGTTTTTTTTGTTTTATAGTATTTAAACCCATAAATATTAGCTTCACGTTATCAGTTTGAGTTGGATTTATTTAAATTATCCCCAAAAATCCAGCGTCCACGTGTTTGTCGATGGACTACAATATCTTAAAGAGACTGACTTGAAATTTTAATACTAAATTTCATTTTCTACATTTTATACGCTTTTTACCATATAGTACCAGAACGGCACTGTAGTGAACTTTTACTTATTTCCTTACGCTTTGATATACGACTGAGCCATTTAAATGGCTTAGTTTAATTAGCTCAGCAGATAAATTGTCAGTTCACAATCTTTATTCAAAGCCTACGAACGACAATAGGAATAAATTACTCCGGCGAATGTTCCACAAATCCTTCGTGATATTCCAACGTCGACATTTTGATTGGCAAATATTGGCATCGAGTAACTGGAGTCGGACTACCGTAGTCGTAAAACACCTATTGTAGTCATAAAGCTATAAATGCTTTATACGATTCATTATTTATTTATAACTGTTCATGTGTGTTCATTGAGATTGTTTTAGTTGTCATGGGGATATGTTGTTGATATTTTTGTTGAATTTAAAGGGAGCTGGACGTATTTCGTTTTTGGATAATCTAATACAACTATTTCTGCTTTATTACAATAGGGTGAGCTATTTATGTTTGATACGACTAAGGAGGGAGACGCACACACATATGAAGCGACCATCATAGTCCTCGGGAGTAGCAACGCATCTGTGATTGACTTCAGATGGAACCCATGTTCTGTATGAAGTTGATTACAAACGTCTATGGGCGGCAGTGACCACTTACCACCAGGTGGACTGCATGCTCGTTTGCTACTTTAGTCGGATAAAAAAAATATACGGGATATACAATAGCTTATGTCTGAAACACACGCAAATATCTATGTCCCATTGAACGTAGTACTCTAATCATATTAAAAGACGATGGCAGATAAGCCACCAATGACCACTCAAATATTAAAAAAAAATATACATATAAACTTTTACGTTTTAGAGCTATTTCAATGCATCGACAACCTGTGGCAATAAACTGAATTCGAAGAAAAAATGCAAGCGCACAAATATAATTAATGTACACAACAGATCTTTTTTACTCAGCAAATATCAATAAATTAATAGAAATGAGTGCATTAATATTTGAATAACTAAGGAAATTGTTAATCAAATATTAATGCACATATTTCAATTTTTGTCAAAGCTATATCCTAAAACTAGTTTAAAAGCGAAATATCAGTGTTTAGGTTTAACGCAATTTCTAAAATGATTGATATCATTCATATGATTTATAACCAAAGTCTAGTTTTCTCCGTACTTTTTTTACTTCCATTGGAGACTTGTTCTACTGCGATGCTAGAAGAGATTAGCGGTGAACAATTTTTAAGCTATTGCATAGCTTTGAGCACGGCGACCTAATCAATAAATTCCGTAACGAAAAAAATGTAGCGCGGCGTTCGCTTACGAGTATGTATATGGTACGACAGTACGAAGCTCGCACGGATGGAGACTAGATGCTCGGAAATCGGACAAATATGTAAGCAGCTGTTTCTGGGAAAGTGTATACTTAGTATCAAATAAAAAAACTGGAATTGGAACTGCATAAATAAATAAATATAATTGCATAAGTTCATAAAAAATGCTATGCAATAGCTTCACCGCGGCAGTCTCTATATGCTGCACGTTTTTTTTCTTTCTACTAGTGTTCTTATCTTATTCGGATTGTGTTTTATATGCCTTGACCGTCCTGTCTATTTGTAGTAAAAAGCAATTATTGGATTTCGGTACAAGGTTAACTTTTATACCAGATTGTCATCTTAGTGCTCAGGAGCAGCAACAAATAGTTAAATATACAACTATGTTATTTGATTCATCAATAAATACTTATATTAAACCAACAATCCGACATATAATGCAACTTATATGTAAAAAAATACAGCCAAATTTATTATTTAACTTTTTTATTGCATTAAGCTTATATTTTCGTTGCTACTCTCGAGGACTAAGATGGTGCCGGAAACCACACCCTTCAATCAAAACGCAAAAATTGCTTCACGCTAGAAATAGGTGTGGCGGTGGTATTTCCCCGGTCAAACTAAATTGGTTCTACCACCTATATAATCACTATCTAAAATAATATCTTTTTGTATGTGTGATCAGTCCTTTTTTTCATTGCCCCATCTTTGTCTAAAATGTGATTCAAGTTTCAATCGCTTATCGTCTCCCACCGTGATGTAGCAAGTCCCTTACGATTTACTACGAACAGTGTAGAATGAGACACAGTCTAGTCTAGACCATTTACTAGAACAGTGTTGTGAAAGGCATCAAACGAATTTAATGGATTTCCGACCTTATACAGCAGCCATTAAGGCTTTAAAGCTAATTTCGATAACATCTAAGACTACTTTTTGTTTCTTACTCCGTTCGGAATCCACTTAAGTCAGGTGTGCAGCCATTTCTCTCCCTAAATATTATGATATTTGTAAGAAGAAAACTAGAACGAATTCTTCAGCAAATGGATAAAATCTTTTTCTAGGTAATGTTAATTTATTCGACGCCTTGTCACTTCTGACCGTGACAAGTGGTTATAATACTTTTATCTATTAATATTTTCTTATTTCCTATTACTCCAGCTACTGCAGTTTTTAAAATGAGGGCAAGTATGAACTGTACATTTTTTGCTGCTGTGGTCGACCCGCGTGGCGCAGCGGTTACCATACCGGTCTGACGCGCAATGGGTTCCGGGTTTAATTCCCGGTCAGGTATCTGAACGATGAGTTATTATTATTATTATTATTATTCATGTTCTGGTTGTGTTCTTAGTCATTCATAAATGATTATACAGGAATAGTACAATTATGCTTTGACTCTTCTTATACATATAAGTATCCGGTGGCATGCACTTCATCAGCGAAACTGCCTAAACTACTTGATACAGTCAAGAGGATTTGAGTACCTTATCAAATCACCGTTCTATGATTTAGCTAATATCAGCCCGATATACAACAAAAAAAAAACATGTGGCATGTAAAGCTATTGCAAAGCATTTTTTTTATCAATTTATGCAATTATAATTACTTATTTATTTATGTAGTATTATTTTTCTTTGATATTAATTCAAGTTATTTCTTTGATATATAGCTTTCGCACAAACAGCTGCCTACATATTTGTCCGATTTCCGAGCAGCTCGTCTCGATCCGTGCGAGCTTCGTACTGTCGTACCATAAACATACAAGTAAGCGAAAGCTCGGCCGCGCTACATGGTAGGCGGAGTGCGGGTGTTATGATTTTTCGTTACGGAATTTCTTGATTCGGTCGCCGGGCTCAAAGCCCGCGATAAAAGTTAGGTATGCAATATTTTAAAAATTTAAATAACTTGTAACTTAAATAACAGCAATTTTAAGTTACAATAAAAAAATATAACTAGGGGGTAGCACCAGTGTAGTTCGACTGGGGAAGTACTACCGCCATACCTATTTTTAGCGTGAAGCATTTGAACGGTGTGGTTGCCGGCATACTTTCACATGAGGCGACCATCATAGTCCTCGGGAGTAACAACGCATCTGTGATTGACTTCAGATGGAACCCATGTTAAGTATGAGGTTGATTACAGATGTCCATGGGCGGCAGTGACCACTTACCATCAGGTGGATTGCATGCACGTTTGCTACTTCCGTCAGATAAAAAAACTAACTAGGTTTCTTCTTAGATGAAGATAACATAAAATTATTGATCTATCATTTATATAGCTTAGTCGTATGTGCTATTTAAGAGCAGTGTCGTGTTAAACCCAACATAACAATGTATTATCTATTTCGAGCACCATAAATCCCGATCATCGTGTCGTAACCTTTGTAAATTGTCACATTTACAAATAATTGGCTGGATAATATCGACACTCCGTTTAATATTACATTATCCTTTATTTACATAGCTTACCTTGTTACTAAACTGGGACAACATGGTATAAAACTAATTAAAATAACTTTAAAGATTATTTAAATGTCTTGATGTTTTAAATAGAGTGGTTGGTACTGTTTACGCGATGCATTATTCAGTGTGACGAAAGTACCAGATGCTAAATTACCTCTATAATCTAATAACAACTATTTTCAGAACTTATGTTTACAATAGAGCGTTAGAGTTTACGCCAATTTAATGTTTTTTTATCTGACTAGAATAGCAAACGAGCATGCAGTCCACCTGGTTAGTGGTCATTGCCGCTCATGGACATCTGTAATCAACTAATACAGAACATGGATTCTATCTGAAGTCAATCACAGACACGTTGCTACTCCCGAGGACAATGATGGTCGCCTCGTATAAAAGTGTGCCGATCCACCCTTCCATCTAACGCAAGAACTGCTTCACGCTAGAAATAGGTGTGGCGGTGTTACTTTTTCTACCACCTTCGAATATGATGAAGTTACTAGAAGCTAAATACTGTTAAAAGACCTAGAGCATAACAAATACTTTTAGAAAAAAACACCGGAACCCTCTAACCTTATCGGGAACCAATTCGCTAATCTCCCACAAATAAATCGATTGAACATCGATTCGCCGCAATCGGTCCATTACTCGATAAAGAATCGATACCGAACCGTCTTGCACCTGCTAGTGCTTTATGCGCCTGTCTGTCTGATTGCGGGACGTAGAATAATGGGTGGTGTTACGCGTATCTTTACAATACTCCGTCTTAGTATCGGGTGCGGATACCGATAGAGCTGATAGTGTTGGTTTTGCGTGAGGAGTCGTAAATCGATGTTTAGCGAGTATCTCTATGTATTTCCTACATAAACTAAACTAATCTATCCACTCTATTTAATTATAGAGTTAACTTTTTGTTCATAACCGGAACATGAATTGCTTCACGTTGTTAAAGGTGTGACGATGGTAACCCGTTTAACACCCATTTATTTTGGGTTTTTTTTAATCTGATTGAAGTAGCAAACGAACATGCCGTCCACCTGATGTGAAGTGGTCACTGCCGCCCATGGACACCTGTAATCAACTTCATACAGAATATGGATTCTATCTGATGTCAATCACAGATGCGTTGCTACTCCCGAGGACTATGATGTTCGCGTTCTATAAAAGTCTGCCGGCAAACACCCCCTTCCATCAAAGCGCAAGAAACGCTTCACGCTGGAAATAGGTGTGACCGCCACACCGTACTTCCCCGGTCGAACTACACTGATTCTACCACCTTCGAAATTATGATTATAGCCTTACTGACGTCATAGCTGGGTAGCTACCCTTTAGACTACCTTTGAATACTTCATGTGTCAAGTATACATAATATTAAAAAAACATGCTTTTAATTTAAAAAAGACTGTGTTTGAATAAAAAACGATATTGAACAGGTAAATTCAGTTTATAATTTTCGAGACAAAAGTAGAGGTACCTATGTCTATGTATAACCTACTCTATGTATATGAGAAAAAATAATTCTCAAAGAATGAATAATTGTATGATTTATAAAATATACCAAACTAGAGAGAAAAAAGGAATTTTGTAACGTGCCGAAAATGTATCATATCATATCATACTTATATTAAAAGGCGAAAGTTTGTGAGTGTGTATGTTTGTTACTTCTTCACGTCTAAACGGCTGGAGCGATTTTCGTAAAATTTCGTACACTGACACTCTGGATTAACTTAAAGCCTACTTTTGACTTTGGGAAAATATCTTACTTCCACGATATTCATGATTTATCCAAAATTTTATGAAAAGCTGTTTAGACGTGAAAAAGTAACGAAAGATACACACTCTCAAACTATTGCCTTTATTAATTAATTTATTATTATTATTTTGTAATAAAAAATGTAATTAACTTCAGGTAAACATGAATGCACAAGAATGTACAATAATTGCGTGTACTAAAAATTATTTCCTCAAATTAAATGTACAATGTGCAATGCTTAACTAAACGTACACAAGGATGATACGGATTAAATGGATAGAACGGTTCCTAGCACGTTATTAGCGAATCTGAGTTCTGCAGATTAACTTGTCAGTTAATCTCCTAACTGTTCCGTGTAATTCCCGCAGCTGTCGACATCTACTGGATCAAAGTGGAGTGCGCCTTCGTCTATTTGTACCCGACTGCGTAAGATGAAGGATTTTTATATAAGTACCATATTTCACCGCATAGTGGTGCGCTTACAACATCAGCTTGCCACGCAGTGGGCTTCGGGTTCGATTCCCAGCTAGATAAATCTGTATGATGAGTTTAGATCCTTATTCTGGGTCCGGGTGTTTGAGTGTTCATCTTTGTGTGTGTCCATGGGCTCAAGACACAGGAGAAAATCCTACTGTGGGGTTATTGTACTACGGGTCATTGAAATTTTCCTAAAAAAAAACAAATACCTAATATTTTGTCTCTTTTTGTGATCAAAGGTTTACTTTAACTATTAATAAAGTCTTTATTTTTTCTTTAGTAAGTATTTTCTTATGTAGTATGTGTATGTGTATGTCTACTATTTATTAATTATAAAAACCGCTACTTACTTTCAAGATTGTATCACAATATTATCACACGTGTTAGTAAAAAAATATATCGAAATATATAAATAAAACATATTCATATTTCATAATACTAGTCACCCGTAGCATCGGCCGAAATTCGACCGTAATTTAAATTAAAAATCAAATGTCATCTGACATTCTTGACGTTGTGTCTTTTCATAGTAAGACATTGAATGTTCTATTTCATTTACTAAGTACATATGTGTTTGTGACAAATGCAAGGCAGTGTGTTTAATGTGTTTTTAGTTGATTTTATGTATGAAAAATGCATTATTTGAAAAAAATATTAACATTCTGCACTCCTTCTCTACGTCCACTATAACCGTGCAAAATTTCATACTAATCCGTCCGCGGCATATTACTTAAAAATCCGTCACAACTTTTTGCTTCACGTATTAATATAATAATGCTTATATATCATAATAACCGTAATAACATATATCTAAGATTATTAGACTTATTGCGAGTCAAAAGATAAAATAGCCCTTTAAGATAACCGTTTAAATGTAGGACGCATGGCGTAGGCTTTTTTTTTTCGAGGGGGAAACCTTCAAAAGGTACCCGGCTCCGTGGGAGCGATGCAGGTTTATGTGGGATTTTTACCGCACTAAAACCCCCCCGGTGGCCGTCCTCGGCGCTGAAAAGGAGGACTCCGGGATCTCGAAACGACTTCAACCGGAATCCTCCGAGCGCGCTGCCCCATCGGGCTCCTCCCAGATGGGCGGCTGGGCCCACCGCTCCGTCTAGTCTTTACGACGGTATGTGACCACACATACCGCTGTCCTTCCCGGGATTGCCTGACCGAACGGTTCGAGCTCCCACTCTAGCCGTCTGCAACCGCGGAAGCCCCTTTTAGTCGCCTCTTACGACAGGCAGGGGATACCGTAGCCCTATTCTGACCCCGAGGCTACAGGGACGATGGCGTAGGCTTAGCAATAAACTTCCTGTCTATATGGAATCCTAAAAAACTACTGTTAGGCGCCTCGAGCCAGACGCCGTAATTGAAGATCTAAATACAGAAATACTGCGCAATAATCGAATAATTAAATTAATTTAGTTTTATGTTAACGATGTTATAATTAGAATGCAAAAATATGGTAAGTATGATTTTAATATTTCTTGCCTACGTGCTTATGACTAGAAGTCGTGATAACTTCCCAAGGTGGTAGAACCAGTGTAATCCGACATGGGAAGTACCACCGCCACACGTATTTCCAGTGTGAAGCAATTCTTGCATTTCGCTAGAAGGGTGTGGTTGCCGGCGTGTTTCACATGAGGCGAGCATCATAGTCCTCGGGAGTAGCAACGCATCTGTGATTGACTTCAGATGGAACCCATGTTCTGTATTTAGTTGATTTCAAATGTTCATGTGCGGCAGTGACCATTTACCATCGGGTGGACTGCATGCTCGTTTGCTACTTCAGTCAGATAAAAAGAAGTTGTTTAAAAAAGCCACATAAATCCAGTCCCAAGACTTAAACACGCTTTTATTGTACGATAGAAGCTAATTTCTATCTTATAACGCAATCTTTGAACGCGATTTTGACCAATTTTGAATTATCGGATTAATTTGAATTTTCGCATACTAATTAAGGACCGATGACGATGCAATAATATGAAAAAATCATCCCGATTTTTTTAACAATGAATGAAACGAATTTGAGGAAAATAAATATACCTAATGTATGCTTCATTATTAGGAACTCAGAAATTTTTGGAAAGTATTTTAAAACATCAAGTGCAATGCGTTTAAACACTCTATACATTTAGTTAATCACAAAATATAAATCTTATGATTTATAAGTTACAGATAAAAGTTAATGATTGGTAAAATACTGCTGATAAAACAACAAAAGGTTGCATTCCCCTGCCTGTCAGTGGTTGCTAGGCAACGCTTTGTTATTAAACATTCCATATCGAATTTGCCCCAAGTATAGTTTAAATAATAAAAAAACACGCTGTAAAAACATGTCGAACTAAAAAGTAAAAAATATTTCTTAAAATAATAACGCTAAAAACTATAATGAATGAAAAATACTAATATTAGTGGGTTTTACTTTACGTGTTTTTAAGTTATTTAATTATATTTATTTTCCTATTTTCAGTTCGATTTATTTTAATCATTATCTACTTCACTGCCACTCAAATACGATCTATTGTTTAAATTTCGAAAACTCAACAAAAGCAAGGGACGGATTCGAAATTAATAAGCCGCATTTTGTTTCTCAGAATAGGGTAGTGTACACGGCAATTTTCTCCGGAGTTTAATACGTTTTGACGCGTACGCCCCGACCCCATATGTTTAATTAAAAACGGTATTCGGAATCCAGAGATGCGCGCCGTATCCGCGGAATTTAATTTTGGAATTTTTCTTTTTTCGCCGGTTCCGAAGGCTAACAAGCTCGCTTGAATAAAAATGGCCAGTTACAACTTTTATTTGTTACGCTGTACAGTTAGTATTGTGCGTGGAATTAAAAATACGTCGATTACTCCTAGATGTATTCATACTAATATTATAGAAGCGAAAGTTTTGTGAGGATACATCCTCTCAAACATGTTTGTTACTCTTTCATATAAAAACTACTTATATAGGTTCACTAAAATTTGGTTTACCTATAGTATATGACCCGAATGAAAACTTAAGATACTCTTTATCGTAGTATGATCAAATCTAGCAGAACTATAAAGCGATAGCCGCTTTGAAGGAATGTACATAGAGAGCAGTGATATGGTAATGTTTGAAACTTGCCATCTCAATTAGGAGGTCCGAGGTTCAAACCCACGCACGCACCACTGATTTATGTGCGTATTAGAAATTAATTATAACTGCTTTTCGGTGAAGGAAAACATCATGAGTAAACCTACATGCCCAATAGTTCTTTAAAAAAAAGTTCTCGGAGGTGTGTGACGTCCACCAATTCGCACTTGGCCGGCGTGGTGGACTATGTCGTTAAACTCTCTCATTTTGAGAGAAGACCCGTGCCTAGCAGTTGGACAATAATGGGTTGTATCCCACATCGCAAATTTGTCAATAATCCTAGCTACAGTGAAGTTAGAAACGTCCATAGAAGCAAATTAATTTGTTACTTATAATAAGTGTATTTTTGAGGACAAACTGATGATGTGATGTGCAAATTCATTTCATATTCAATTTTAAATTCATATTCACAAATAAGAAGTGAAGTAAAATTAAATCTACATGTAATGAAAATATGAACATCATTTTAATTAACTATGTGAATGACATTGAAGTATTTGTTTTCCGATTTCAAAATTGAATCCCGTCTGAACAAAGACTATATGATTCTTCCTTACATTAAATCAGTGGTTCCCAACCGGTGGTCCACGGACCACTGATGGTCCCTGGAAGCACCTGAAGTGGTCCGAAAAGTCATCAAAAAAATATTATAATAAAATAAGAAGTTATCACAATGACAGTCAAGTAGCGGACAGCCGTGCCTAAACCAAGGATCAGGAATTAGTAAAGAGTATACAGAAATCGCATTAAATATTGTTTGCTTTGAACAATAATGTACGCGTGATTTATTAAAAAAATCCCATATTAATTTTCAGATTTCTTTTTATCTTTAATTACACCCTCATACCGGTGGTCCATGGGTCGATATTTTGCCAAATTGTCCTTCGCCACCAAAAGGTTGGGAACCAATGCATTAAATGGAGGAATCGCCTTCGGTGATGGGCTAAACGGCCCCCTCCCATTGTATTAAAATGTAAAGCGCGAGACAGCGGTTGCCTCCTGACATGCAATTTTCGGCCGTTCATTTATCAAGCCGTGATAGGTTTGTCGTCGTTGCTTATCGATAAAAATTTCGATGACCCGTGTGACGGAGCGGTTACTATACCGGTCTCGCATTGGGTTCCGGGTTCGATCTCTGGCCAGAAAAGTATAAGAATGATGAACCTTGTCGTAGTGAGTGTAGAATGTGTTTTAAAATTTTATCCGATTTACGGATTATTAAAATTTTACTTTTTTCTAAGTAGCTTAACAAATTCGCAAAAAGAGAAGTACTAAGGCGATAATTTGTCCGCCTTACTATGCGAATTATTGTCATAGAAGCCTCAAGCTAGAAGAAAATAATGTGTAAAACTCACGTAACTTTGATGTGTCAAATACATAAAAATAAACAAAAAATCATTTAAATACAATAAAATCAAACAAAATCAAACAGCGGTTGATAACGTAATAATGTTATCGTTGATTAATTCATTAATTTTGAAAGTAGTATGTGTTTGTGACAGGAAACGTGTAAAAACGTGAGGATATAACCTCTTTTCTTGGGAAGGTTGAAAACAATCGTCAAAGTCGATAAAAACTCGACACCTTACCTCCCTACCGACAATGTCCCGTCAAAACGGCCCGGCCGGGATCAAAACAATTAATCTTAGCGTTACCACATTTTGGCTTCGACCTCTGAGGGCCCTTTGTGTTTATCAATTTGCGGACTTGCTTCGTTGTCTTAAATATGAAGCCGTCTGGAATGATTTGGGCGAGACACTGGCTAATTAAAATTAATATTTATGGATCTTTTGCGAAAGGATGTATTTGTTGATTTTTTTTATCAGACCGAAGTAGCAGACGAGCATGCAGTCCCCTAATGGTAAGTGGTCACCGCCAGTCAGGGTCGTAAGAAATCAACACATAGTATGAAACAAAGTCGCTTCCCACTGCCTGTCCCTATGTATGCTTAGATCTTTAAAACTACGCTACGGATTTTAATGAAGTTTTTTATTATATAGAGTGATTCAAGAGGAAGGTTTATATGTATAATACATGCATAATAGTAGAGAAACACTGATAATTTCAGATTTTGGCGGAACCAAGTTCGCTAGTTTTAGATAATTTTCCTGTCCACTTGAGATCAAGTCACTCGTTTTGTACCCTTAAATGTACCTTTTATATTATGCAATATTAAACACATTATATATGTTTTGCCATTGCTATTTCATCCATATAGAGACATAATATGTGGGAATGTAATGACTGTAAAACATATGACAGTCCTTATAGTTCTGACAGCAAAATTGATTAATTTAACACTTACGATTAGAGACATACCAATAGAAATTAGCTCAGAATAAAAAGTAGGTATTGGCGTTTCAGATATATCTAGTTGAATTTCGATTCTAATATAGATAAATGTTTTTACGAAATTGCTTTTCGTGTGAAAAGAACTGGTATTTTAAGATCTAGAAATAGCAGTATTATTTGTTAAAAATGTCAATAAATTATATCTAAAAGTATAGTTGTAATTATTAATATGAAAATTTCAGTGTATATGACAGTTTAATAATCAGAAAATGCCATTAACAAATTGATATTGACATTTTTTATATTTATTTATTTATTTAATTCAATATTCTTGTTTAAACCTTTTTATAACTTTACAGTCAGATTGAAACTTATTTTCAATTTGTAGCAATATAATTACTGTTTAGGATACATATACCTACATTATTAATTGTTTTTACGGACTTGGCTGTTTGCATTTAAGCTCAAATTAAAATTAACTTTCAGCAATCTATTGATATAAAAACGAGGCTTGCTTATACAAAGCAATATTTTTTTCAGCTGCCAATACAATTCCGCCGTAATACAGAAACAGCAACTCGCTTGCATTTTTAATTAAAATTAGCAGCAGATGTGTGTTCCCACCAAAGGTCAACGACTTATCTGATTGACCCACGCACTAATCAAAGAAACTCGACATTCGCATCGCCGCAACCGAATCCGCCACTTTTTCGTCTCATCAGGCATCGCGTAATGGGAAATGCCATCAAAACTTTTTCTCCCGAACCGTCATTTTGAAAACAATTTTCTATCCCATATGATTATGGGTCATTTTCGTTCTTAAAACTATTATTAATATATTACAACGCATATCGTTGGCCATTATTTTTGGTTTAATCCATCCGTCCGCCATCTTGGCCGCCATTTTGATATTTTGTTGCCACGTTATTACGATTGTAATTTGGTTGTGTTTGATATCGTGATTGCGTTTTTGTTTGTACTAATGGTTGAATTTTGACTTTGTATTTTGTCATTGCCTTGCGTCCAAAAGTATAAATTCTTCAATATTGATAATGTATGCTGTAACTTTTGTCTTTATGTCGTTAATTTTTTTGACTGAATTGTGTCGGTATTATAATTTTATCGGCTGTTTATATTTTTGTCAAAGTATTCAAAATAAAAAAGAAACCATTTTATGATAATCTGTAATAGATGCGTAAAATTGGCGCCACTTTTTGACATCTAAACCTGGATTCCTATCTTTTGACCACACCTATGATAAATTAAAAAAAGAAATCGAACCAACGTTATCAAAATAATAATTTCAAGCTACTTGTATGTATAATGGGAAAAATTCCTTAACACCAGCGGGTTCCATCAAACGAGCCATTGTTACCGTTTTTTAGCTTTCACTAGCAGTTTCAAAACGTCATACTCATAACTGTAACTGTACTGATGGGTGCTTTGATGATTTCTATTACCCTTGATAAGATCTCGATGCGGCTACGCATCGCTCGTTCATTGTGAAAGTGAAAAAGGGACAACTAAACGCAGAGGCTAATGTTTTTATCTATTTTCATTTGGTAAATGGAGTAAAAGCGTGGCAAGTACAATAGTAGCGCTAGTTAAAGGGATAATGTTTGTTTTTTGAGCTTCGTAACGTTATGCATAGGTGTCGCTAGAGGCAAGGCTCATTGAGAAATTAATTGCCTATTACGCTTGTTGAGAATTGAGATGTATAGGCAAGTTAAGGTCACGCCTTTTTTTTAAGGTGCCTTTCCTAAGTCTTATGGTTTTCAAAGGCTCGGTCTTCTAAGTCAAATATTAGGTATTGTCCAATCTTTATCGATATTAGATATAAATGATGTGTTGTCTGTTTGAATTTCTTGATATCACTAATAAATCAGCTTAATTATGAATCGGACCCGATGAAGATTAATTTAATGCTATGATGTGTAACTTGTTTTCATAAAGCATCTAATTCAAAATGGACATTGTATATGTTTCTTTTTCACACGTCATAAGAAACGACCGAGAGATAAAATTAATTTGTTGTTTGGGATTACAATACTGAAATAAGTTATAAAACGATATACATTAACGTAGAAAAATCTATTAGCACGTTTCCCGCTAAATCCCATTTGAATATCGAACTATTTACATTATGGCCGTAAAACCCGGTGTCAAGACAAATCGCGTTGCGTAACAGATTAAAAAGAGTCGTGCATTATCTGTGGAATTTAAAACGGCCGATACCTGTTCCGAATTCGAAATAATCTCGATCAGTGTTTTGTAATGCATTAGCTTACGTAGGTGCGATGGACCACACGCGACATGGATTAAGACAATAGAGTTGACAGAAAGCCTAGGGCTCAGTGGCCACCCACGCTGGGGGTTCGAATACTAGTGGCCACTGCCGCCTAGCTGATTTTTTTAGCCATCCTATCTAGAAAGAAGTCAATATAGATGCGTTGTAGAATCAGGAATGTATCTTTGCTTACCACGCTCTTCAAATCGGAAGCACGGCTTAACACTTCAGTATATTAACTATTCTTCGCGGTTTCACTCGTACTTTAAAAAATTACGTATCTTGAAATGTAATTACATTTGATAGAGTAGATGGATTTTAATTAACTAAAGACTAAATAGTATGACAGCGAACTTTTTTGGCATTGGTAGAGAATATTCCATAAATAAATATGTTGCAACCTCCAAAAATGCTAATAAATAACTTACGACATTTAACAATTTAACGTAGATATAGCTATAATAATCAAACTTATTAACTTATAACTTTTAAAACTTCATAGACCAAATCATTATTCACATTTCCTTAAACGGTTCAATAAATTCCTGCACAACCAAATAACGGTTATCATCAGCATTGTACTAACAAATTAGAACAATCTTTTATTCGCGCTCGCACCGTGGATACTCCACGGGACGAAACTAGGTCGCACAGTTTGAGGCCTTATTATTATCGCTAATTTTTTATCGATATAACACGTTACAGCCGCCCCGTGGAGCGTAACACACGATGGGTACTATTAGGTACTAGTGTTGCGATTATGTGACTTGACACTCGAGTAATTTTACTACGTCACTCGACATACTCGAGTTTTCGAGTCACTCGAATTGCAAACTTCCTACTCGAGTGAAATCTCACTGGAGTTACAACATTGCATTTTTTTCTTTTAATGTCTCTGGCATATACACGCTCAGCCAAGGACAAGTTAAAACGGGGAAACGTGAAATTTGAATTCGAGTGAGATTTTTTATTAACACGTTTAATAATATACGTCAACGCTTAGAATATCAACATGACAAAGTGAAAAAATATACGGGTATTTTTGGTTAAGAAAACAGCCAGCATAACATATATAATTATATGTTAGTCAAGGAATATCTCCGGTGCTCCGAGTTGACTCGACAACTCGAGTGCATAGACGCTCGAGTGATACAATATTTCAATCGAGTGCGATTTTGATAAATTCACTCGAGTGACTCTAGTAAAAGTACGACTCGCGTCTCATCTCTATTAAAACTATTCAATAACTTCGATCATCAAGATCGTTATCGACTTCATAGTGATGTGAATAAAAGTGAACTTTGTTCTCTATGGTATAAAGTGAGGATGAGTTGATCGATCAGTTGGTCGATGGGTTTGATAGGTGCTCGAAAAAAAGAGATGCAGCGAGTAGGACTAGTTTTTTGGGTTCCGTACCGTTATATATTTATTTTAATACATTAATTGTTTCACAATCCATCACATCAAAGTATTAAAATTCTAATCAGATTTGCTAACATGAAAAATAAATAGAAAGATAAATCATGGTTAAACATAATCAAATTATAAATATTAAGACAATGATGACTCAGTAATGAACGTGAAGTATTTTGGATTATAAGGCTTCCATATGGTGACCTCAAAATGCACACTATTTTTATTTGTTATATTGTCTACGTTTTAGTGATGTTTTTAGTCAATAATAATAGCAAATAAACATCAAATCTTATTCAATGTAAGTCAGTAATGTTGCCTACTACGCCCACAGCCATTTGTCAACCTTAAGTAAGATTGAAAACGGCTAGGCTGAAGTCTAGGCTGGAAGTGTCGAGGACTTAAGCGAAGATACGCTTAAGTCGCTCTTATTTCTCCCCTCAAACCAGAACACGGCTTGAAACTGTTACTAGACGATAGAAATAGGCGCTGCTGTAACGGCACTAGGTAATCTAGGTAATAAAAAATTTAAAGATATACTTTTATCGTAAGTAAATTTAATTATGTCTAGTAACAAAACAAACTGATCCTAACAAACAGACTGCAGTTTGAAGTATTACAGTACCCTAAAGTAGGTACCGATGAGAAAATTAAAAGACATGTTACGGTAAAGTGTAAAAAGTCAAAAGTAATTTTGTTCCGAAGTGCATTATTTTACGGTCCATAGAACAATGTGTTTGTGTTTTTTGTGGGTCTATTGTTAGGCTGTGATGGGTTAGGGTCAAAAAATGGTAAAGTGTGATTTTTTCACGTATAGCAGCGGTGTGCGGTAGCTGAGGAGTTGATTAAAAAGATCAGTATTCATGTTTTGAAAGGGCTTTTTATTGATTTTGATTTAGAGAAAGCTGCTATGCTCTGGTTTGAAGTGTAGTATGGGAGAGATACTTACACGAAGCATTCTAACTTAGTCCTTCGAGGTAACAATGTTTCGAATAAAATCATATAGGACCCGAATCAGAAGTTAAGTAGATTTATCGTTTGACAGTGACCATTCAAAACATTTGTTATTGACAAATGCTTTTACTCAATTAATGAGTTATTGACGGATATAAATTTATGAATGTTTTGTTTCTAATGGTGTACAATTATTGTATGTTTTACCAAACAATGGAATATTCTATTTAATATTTAATTACTTCCATGACATTTTGAATTAAAATAATACGACAAAATCTGAAATATTATTAACATTTGAATTTTGACATAATTTGCGTACGTAACCAAAGGGGTCGAATATAAATCTTACTATAAATGTAACTCAAACATCTGTACAACCCATATTCACGAATAAATATATTTGTATTTGTATTCAGCGCTAGGTGAATTTATGTTTGCTTCATAAATAAAATACATTTATTCACTTCTTCATCACTTATTATCAGTTACTTTGTTCGTTACTTATTTAGCATTTTTTCTATTTTCATCGAATACAGTGTGAAGAGGTCACAATGTTTGGGATGTGAGTGCAGTGCCCCGCTAACGGTACGCACCGTCAATCTTGTATCAACCAACTCACTTACCACTATCATTCCCCGCCATTGTCAGTAACAATCGTATTACAAGTCCAAACGGTCTATTTCTCTCGAACGAATCAATTACGGACTTTTAGAACCGCGTTGGACGTTTTGGTCTTCAACATCAACCAAGTTAGGTTGGCGTCTGAAAAGGTTCTAAGTATATATTAGCTGTTTTATTATCATTCTATAAAGATTGGATTTCTTTGGCCATATGGGTTGTGATAGCATATACTGTTGTCAGATCTTTGTTACCTTCAGAATCCCTAGGTGTCAGGTTGACGTCAACTGGTGAAGTAGGTTTCTTTTACGGCTCCAGTACTCACACACACACGCTTTCTACACTCATAGCCCCACAATAGGATTTTTCCTGTGTCGTGGGTACCATGGACACACACAAGTCGAATACACAAACAACAGACCCAGAACAGGAATCTAAACTCATCATTCAGATACCGGTCTGGCCGGGAATCGAACCCGGGATCCATTGCGCGTCAGACTGGTATGGTAACCGCTCCGCCACGCGGGTCGTCTGTACTATTTCATATAGCGTACAAGAAGAGTGCCTGTTGCTTTGATCTCGCCGGGATAAATACCAGTTGTGGGAAACGATGGCAATAAACGTTGCACTACTTTATTAGGGATTGTCCAACGGTAAAAACTCAAAACTGTTGCTGATGCTATCTATTTTGAGGTAATGACACCAGCAGAGGATATTATTTTGTTTTTCGCAGGAGATCTAATCAAAGTATTGTATAACTCTGTTACTTATAAGTAATATTTAATATAGGAGGAAACTATAGCAAGATAGTTTAGGACAAAGTGTAATATTATAGCGTCACATTCTGATAACAGCGATAAACTTAGTTCAATCAAACGTCTGAAAATGTCAAAACCATATCCCTAAATAAAAATAACCAAACATATCCATAATGTTAATAACACAGCCAAAAATAAACCTAAACAAATACACTACACTAGACACTACAGCTACGATCAGTGATACCGCATCTAACATACCAATACTTTGAGTTGGCATCCCTGACAATCCGACAACAATCGAAGCCGGTAATGTCCGATACATCCCTAAACTGCATGTAACTGTGTTGCCCACCGTACCGACAACCGGCGACAAGGCCGGGACGCCCGCACATCAGGTTAAAGATTGCTGTTCAGGCGCGATTAAGTGCTCCGTTCTGTTCGTGCGGTCCGATCATTATTTACTCCCACCTGGACTCCTGTGTAGGCCGGATTGACGGGAGACGTTAAATTAGATCCTAGATACTTGATAATTAATACGTGCTCTTCATTTTGCTGGTGCGAACAACTTTGAATTTAATCGGATATCGGTAACTTACGCCACAATCTATTAAAATCTACTGGCAACAAAATCGCTATAGGATGGCGTTTGACCGCAATTTCTAAAAGGAAATCAGACGTAAACTGAATTGCCTATAAGATTCATTCTTGTCATAAATAATATACAATAATTAAGTAAAATAGGATATATATTTTTCCGAGCCGAAGACCATCCCATGAGAACCAAGAGGTATTTTGCCATTCATCGTTTTGCCTGATGTCTGTCTGATTGAGAAATGAAATGGGATTTGAGTGAGGAAGACGTGAGTTGAAAAATAAGGATCAATTGGAGGAAAGGCGGGTTTGACTCTTACGTGTGAAAGTCACCGGATGTATAAGTCATGAATGGACGAATAAGTGGCGTGCTAACTGTAGTTGTCGCTAGCCACGTGCGGCACTTGTCAGTTAAATATGTGCACGCATCGTTAGGTCGAATGTCATGTCATAAACGAGAATACAGCACAATCACTGTTGCCTTTACGAGAAAATACATCTAACCTCAATTGACGAACCAAATTCCTACGAAGAAAGACTTTTTTATGAAGTTATGTCACGTATTATGGACTGTTGCGAATGCTTTGAATAGAACATTCTGGAAGATTTATTTAATAACGGCTGGAGTAGAAACGGCGGTGATAATGTTTACCGACATAATAAACTAAACAGTCGCGGTGAGAAATTGCCCAGTGGGATGCCAGCTGTTGGGGACCTGCTTAGAATCTGAATTAGCTTCCTTTATAAAGCATTTGATGATCTAGGTTTTCCTCTAGTATCACAAAAACTTTCTTAAGCTCATTTTTAATAATCTAGCAATAATAAACATTAGTTTTATTATAAATTTAAACATTAGTAGCATACAGTCTCTTTTATTTTTAAGTATCGACAGATTCAGCGACACCTCTTACTCTTTTAAATTTAATAAAATGTGTTAATTTATTTTTTAGATAAATATAGAGATTAATTTATACACATTTTGGTCTATAACACTCCCTTACTCCACCTGTCTCGGCAAAATGTCTACCAATTTCAAAATATGTATATTTGTCTATGTCCTGACCATTCCTATCTACTAGTCGTCCTGTGAGCGCTTTGCCTTACCCGACGGGGTTCCGTGTGGCCCTCACTCCGCCCGCGTACCGTTAAGGATATAATCTTTAATCGTACAGCTGTTGCCGACTGCGGACAATGCGTCCGATGAGTAATGTCCGACGTATTTGCAAATGTCACGCTCGTTGTACGTTTGTTCGTATTGTGTGGAAACGCGGAGATAGTTGAGCACAAAGACCGAGGAAACTCAGCATTTGTCTAGTTCCTGGTGGTAATTATGGAATATTGCTGCTTTTTGTCTACTGCTTAGGAGCTTGTTTGGACAAGGGTTTAACATTTTTGTGTCAAGCCTAGCTTATCCTAGAAGGAACCGGGGATGTAGAAATATTTGTGGATCGGGTTTTGTCAGGTGGTTAGGACGTGAATTAGGTATGTCACTCTCAAATTTTATAAATGGAATTAAAGAATACATTTAATACACGGACATATATGTCGACTGTTTCAGCTACTTTATAAGAAACTAAAATATAAGGATCAAACAAAGTTTGAGGAAGATTTTTCTCATTTATCACATGTAACATTTATCATAAGAGACTTAAGTGATTTTAGTTTATAATTTTGCATATCATGTGTAAGTCAGATTACAATTAAACCCTAGCTTTAAGACAGATAAATACGTTATAGGTATATCATTTTAACAATAACATTTGAATAGGTATAGGAGTATTGTTAACAAAGTCGTTAAAGCCCTTGCCATATACAACACCACACTTAATGTGTATGTTACACAAATTATTAATCTAATTAGGAGAACATTGCAAATTCTCGACATTCTAGGAGAACCATTGTTTCTAATATACTTCGAGGTGTTGGGCTATTAACCAGCGATCCGATAATAGACTAAAGGTCCAACATTCCATTAACGGCATTGCGAAGGTCACAGCTTCTCGAAAAACCAGATTCCAACTTGATCTGCTTTAGTATTTGTATTAGAATAAGGGATATTTCATTTCTAATTAAGATCAGTTATGATACTGAATTATTGTTAACTGCGAAAACAAATTTTTGAATTGTACTAGTAAATTTATCAAAAAAATGTCTAAAATAATAAGTAACAATATAAACATCAATAATTTTTAGATGTTTATTCAGACTGTTTGTATGTGTATTTATAATCGTATCAAAACAGGACTACTTCAATTCAATTTAAAGGATTGAAAATATTTTTCTAATATATTGAACATCATCGTCATCTTTGTGTTATTATTTATCGAATCTATCAAATGTCATTACAATATAAAGTATTGGTGCATTTTTTAACTCAGATGAAACCACAAGGCAACTAAGGGACTGAAAAAAGTCGTTACTGATTAAGTTATTATTTCCTCTATCACTATCATGATATAAGTTAAATACTATGTTAGAAAAGCTTAATATGCGTAGGAATGTAGAATTACATAACAATGTTACTTCAGAGCAAGGTACTAAGGAATGTAGTTTGAATCTACTGAAGATATGATAAAAGCATGCTCAAATTTGAATTTGCGGCATAATCTAATATAAATTTGCTATGTGCTATTAGTGTAAAATTTTATTGCATTGTTCCAGTAAAAAGTAAGACGACCAAGCTCTTTGATTTTATCAATACTTCGCTTTACCATTCATTGTTAAAAGTTTGAATTTCTTTAGTTATTTCTTCGTGTTCGAACAATATTCTAAAGAAATTCAATTTTGTATCAAACATCATTACACCAAATTGAATAAAAGCAAACTAGGTTTCAATCTGCTCATTGTCTATGTTTAAAATATTTTGCAACACGATTTTAATTATTAGCACTATTCATCGATCATCTTTATTCACTTGTAAAATAATTAAAGCAACGGTGAAGACTTCTGCAAATTAATCTTACCGTTAAGTTTGTATCTAGACGGTGATTATTATCTTAATTGTGATAACAATCTAGACCCCATTGTCAAGTCTCGACCATCCATCTTGCAAGTTGTCCAACTTATGATCTATCTGACAGTTATTTAAAATTTTAGTGTAGTACAAAACTCTTGTTCGTCTGCGGTGGCACCTCATCCATACCTATTGCTACTTTGCATATTTTCGATTCTATTTGCAATCCTTATTAACTTCTAGTTCAAGTGTAGGCGTCGGCCTGGTAATACTCATAGGCTGCTACATAATTAAACAATGTTGTCAACTTCTAGCGTGAAGCATTTCGTTGTCGGAGTTGTTTTTTTAGGAATGCAAACATACTTATTTCTAGTGTAAAGCAGTTTTTGCATTTCAATGTAAGGTTGCATTTGTCACATTTTAATATGAAGCGACCCTATGAGTCTTCGGGAATAGCAACGTATCTATGATTGACTTTGGATAGAACTTATATTCTATGTCAAGTTGCTTACAGTTGTTCGTGGGTGGCAATAACCATTTACTATCAGGTAAACTGTTAATCTGTAATCGTTTGCTACTTCAGTCATAAAAACTGATATTTACGTTGGTATTTCAAAAGCATATTCACATCACTAAAGCTTTTTCACTTAGTACAAACCTGACATTAACGAGTACAAGCAACATATCACAATAACATTTAAATTCTCATAGATGTCTCTGTCAAACACGAGGAGATTATAAACATTGGCCTTTTCGCGAAATAATGTTGTTTCGCATATCAGCGGCGCGGGGCGATGTTTGCGGAACGCTGAAAGGGCAGGCCTCTTTCTTCGATCAGGCTGTTGGGAAAGGTATGTCTCAGTTGTAGCGAGTCGTAAAAGTAACTTTGAAACAAAGTATACTTTTAAACTGAATATTTGTGTAGTTAAAGTGGAATCACTAAATAAATAATGATCTAGAAAAATTGATTGTAGTGGCAAAAAAGAATGCAGCCTTTCTTCAAATGGTTACTGGCGACCGCAGACATATACAACGTGTTATATTACCTGAATCTCATTTAAATTCAATCACAGTTTCGTTGCTTCTTTCGAATACTGGGATTGTATCCTAACGTTAAAAGGCAGCTAGCAACTACACTACTCCAATTAAACGCAATTTATATTAAAAACTGTTAGAATGATACAAGTTATAATATTCATTAATGTCAAGTAAATTGATTACCGTCCAACAATTATTCCCATCAACCCATTATTGGCCCACTGCTGGGCACGGGTCTTCTCTCAGAATGAGAGAGTTTAGGCCATAGTCCACCGCGCTGGCCAAATGCGAATTGGTGGACAACAATTATTACAATAATATAATTATAAATGTTTCCTTGTCAACGTGATGAAGTGATTAGAAGTATATTTTAAGTTTCATTACTTCAAGCTTATAACTAAGTTGTCTTTGATTATTTTTTATAGTTGCAATTAACAAAATATTATTGTGACCGTAGTTAATTGGTAAATAATGGACCAAACTTGTTTTGGTCTTATTTTAATTCTTCGTTTTTTAAGGATACAGGTATGCCACAAACGCTAATCTTAATAGCTCCTCGTACTTTATCATATCGTTTTATTTTTATTAAATAAATAAATCCCACTGAACTTTACTGCGGAGATTAAATAATAAATTGCACGCATAAGACCACAGGTTAATCTAGTTACGAACAAAGAGGGTGGGCTTATATTATCAAACGACTAATTGACTCGCGAAAATAAACGAAAAAGCTGATTAATTTATAAATAAACTCAACATCGCATCGGGCGGACTGTAATCGGATTACCATCATCCAGTGTCACTTGATCGATCGTTGATCGCTTTATTTTATTTTCGCGGAGCCATTCTGATCTGTCAATGTAACGCTTATTATGTTCTGGAAATCGATAATCCATGTACAAATACAACGTAAAGGTATTACCGGCGAGACTTAAAATGATCGGTGACAAATATAAATCTTATGTGTGATTTCACACTCCACTTGTGCTGTGTTCCTGTCATTTTAATATGAAAATATAAACAGAAACCGCCCGAGGAGGTTGATAATAAAAGAAATAAAGGATATAGTCTTTAATGTATTACATATCGTATAAAATTGTAAATTATATTTATATGAACATGCTGTATACGTCTGTAATCCGCTATCACTCGGGCCAACGCCGTCTGACGCCGAAATACCGCGGTCGTGCTTTCCGCAAATGCCGGCGCGCACTCGCCAATCGCGATGTGTTAATATTATTTACAACTGTAGGCAAGTTTCGTAATTGAAGCTAGTGCGGCCAGTTTAATGCTTTGAATCAACTCTCATTGGAAAATGGGTCAGGTTGTTGAGTCGAAAGAGAAGAAAGCAGTAAACAACTAACACGTCATTTATGTTTATATCCGTTTTTGCAAATCTATTAAGATGCTTTTATAACAACATATTTACATATAATTATATATATAATTAAGACTCATTGTACACACTCATACTTCTTGTGGTATTAGAATTAGGTATAAGTTATGAAAGTTAAATTTTATCCTAAATCAACAAACTTATTTCTTTATGGAGCTTGATTTTTCTTTTTTTCGTTTTATTCAAATAACCATATTCACATACATTACTACGTATTCATTATATGATTATTTGGTTAAAAAAATTGATATTCATTCGACAGAAGTTACTCAAATTCCCATATTTTCTTACATCATTGTACCATCTCCTTTACGTTAAATAATTTACGTGTACCGTTGCTGGTTCCCTTTGGAGCCATTTCGCAGGATTTATTTTAAAACAGTTATATAAATGTCAGCGAGCTGGTGTCCGAGTCGGGGGAAATAATTTAATCTGTCCGTAGTCATAAATATTAAACGCGTTCCGTTTGTACAACACCCTGTATTGTGCAGGATTTAAGTTATGGGTAGGAGCGGGTGATTCTAGCTCAGCTATTGTAATTGGTAAGTAATCTAGGTTTACGTAGTGAATCAGTAAAAGTATTTTTACAGATTTTAATGAAGGATTCCAGAAAAATTAAATTTACTTTTTATTATTTAGATTAGCTGCCTTGTTGCACAAGGTATCGCATGTGAAGTGAAACCATTTTTTACCTTTTTATTGCTATATCATTTGAGTATAGTAAAAGTATACTTAGGATATAATCCACTACGTCGACAACGTGTCTTTTGATAAAGTCTACACAATTTAGTGGACGTATCTGGTATTTAAATCAAAACTTTTTAATATTTTGATCGTGGACATATAAAAATCCGTCCTTTTGTTCCCTAATGTTCAATGTACTCCAAGGTTAAATGAAATGTCTTTATTTTGCATAAGCCTACAGAGGCACATAAAAATTGTCAGTTACATATATATATTTTTTTACACTACCACCGGATCGGAACACGACCTCAACTGAAAAGATCCGGCAAGAAACTCAGTGGGTTTGTCTTTTTTCTTTGTATATCTTTTTTATTGCCATAATATTGTTTTTATTGGTTATAAAACTTAGCTCCAGTATATGATTACTTAAAACCAGATATCATTCGCTCATAACTTAAGCCACAGAGCAACTAAACGAGTAGTCGCGCTCTCGTAATAATTGGCATAACAGCGCAGTAAAGCGCAGTAGAGAGTTTTTATTTAAATTAATAGACAATGTGTAAATTTCACACCATTTCTCTTCAAAGATCATATATCATACCAGGTAGTAGAACCAGTGTAGTTCGTCCGAGGAGGTATTAACGCCACATCTATTTCTAACAAGAAGCAGTTTTTGAGTATTGGTGGAAGGATAGGCAGAAGATGGGCACTAACGTCTTCCTGTGTAACAGCAATACCATTTTTTTTAAATACTTACACACGCTTATTACACTCATAGCCCCACAGTAGGATTTTCTCCTGTGTCGTGGGTACCATGGATACACACAAGACGAATACACAAACGCCCAGACCCAGAGCAGGAATCTAAACTCATCATTCAGATACCTGTCTGGCCGGGAATCAAACCCGGGATCCATTGCGCGTCAGACCGGTATGGTAACCGCTCTGCCACGCGGGTCGTCAAAGTGGCCACCAATATGCAACGCGAGGTTACGGTAGACTAAAACCACCCTTAAGGCAGGCATGGATGAGATAGTTTTCGTAACTAAATAATAAACATTTGGAAGCAGCTCTCCTATGTTTATTCGAGTATAACATGCGCTGTAAGAATACAATATATCACCCTCATTTTGGTAACCCACATAAAAGGAACTTAACGACGTGCAAACTTAAACGTAGTTCAAATGAACGGTATATAAGCAAGCAGTCCACCAATTCGCACTTGGCCAGCGTGGTGGACTATGGCCTAAAACTCTCTTTCCGAGAGAAGACCCGTGCTCAGCAGTGGGACAATAATGGGTTGACGATATAAGCATATAAAATGCAGTTAGTTATCTTAGATTACAAAATAGAAAAAAACGGACAAAAATTTCTGTTCAAATTTTTACTCCTTGCTTTAAACTTTTGTCACTAAGTCGTCATTAATTTATTAATATTCACTCGCCGACGGTAGAACTCCATAGCTAGTAAACAAGAGACCTGTTTAACCTCCTATTATACCACCATCAATATACACTAACACGTCTATTACCAAGCGATCTTTTCGTTGCTCGTTCCTCGCCGCCGGTCAAACACCCGATCCAGTAGTAACCGAAGTCTCGTAAAGCCTTATTGTTTACCCCATTGTAATATTACCGTGAAATCTGACTGCAATGCCTATGGCCCAACAGCCAAGCGAATCGTTCACCTTTAACCCCGCAGAAAGCCGCGATAAATATTATATTGCCATAATTCAATTTAATATGAAATTATTCGTGACAATTTCTACAATATGAATAAAGTCATAAATTGTGGTTTAAATGTTCTCATATTAAAGGTTCATGAAAGTTTGTGCGCTCAGAACATACAGTGTATACACATGTTGTTTTGTACAAATTATTTTGTTGTAGTAGTATATTTTCTTTTATATAGTTACGATACAAAAATAGTTATAATACGCAACAAAATTATAAATTAATATCATTAATTTATGCTAATGTGTATATAAAATGTTCGTTATGTATTTAAATTTACTCAATGTTAATTTAACAAATCTTCATTATGTCTTCATTATGGATATTATCAGTTTCAGTTAAGTAAAGCAGATTTTTACATATGTACTCTTAAGACTTGCATCCAATATTTACACGTATTGCAAGCTAAACTAATTTCTATATTAGTACTATAAAAATATGCTTAATAAATTCAAAGAAAGAAAAAAATGCCATATCACCTCAGTTTAGGTCGTGCCTTTTGTGTGCCTCTATGGGCCTATCTTCTTATTATAAAGATGATTATTTATTTAGATGGTTACTCTTTCACGTAAAAACTGGCTCGATTTCGCAATGATTTACAAATGATTTATGACACACAAACAATTTACGGTGATAAACATGACCAACGCAAAGCCACGTTAATAAGCTAGTACAAAATATTTCGTTCACCGTCAAACAGTTCGTACACAGACTTCAAGACCTATTACCCAACTTGATAGACTCCGAACTAATCACCACACTCGCTCATTACCATTTCGCATTGCGCCAATCAGTTATCAAATCAACAATAACAATGACAGACAAACAGCCAGCTTTACGTAATGGAATGGACAGATTAAGTGAAATATACGTGATAGCACTGTCTGACTTACATAGCATCTATTACCAAATACTGTTGAGGGGTTCTTTACGTTTATCCGTATCGGACAGCGACGATTTCATATCGCAAAAGCTGTTCTGAATTATTATAAAAAAATATGACTATACTTAAAATAAGCAGTGAATACAAATGAGAATATGTATTATGTATAAAAAAAGAGGAAACATTTATGTTGTACAATAATTATCTATCTAACAAATAATATATCAATTGAAGGTATTTGCTGAATACTATTTTAGAAGTAGATTAACATTTTACAAAAGATAGTACCTAAATCTGCAACTGTGTATATTGAATGAAAATTACAGTAAAATTCGCAAAATGCATTAGTTTTACATTCGTATTCGGTTCTTATCATAACTGTAACATTTATTTAATTTATAGCTTAGTTTGTATTACAATTAAGCCTTTTTGCATCACATAGATAATAGATGAATACTACTTATGAGATTAAAATATAGATTGTCTACATAATTTGTATAACATTGCCTAGCCATACAACCTATTTCTAAGCCAAATAGCCCACATTCAGTTACGACAACCTGCGTTAAAGTGTAGAGAGCCCCACAGGATCGTGACAGAACTCTATCACGATTAGGACAGCGTTTAGCGGCAGTGCCGTGCATGTATGTTAACTTCTTACTCTAGAACCGACCGCTATCTCTACCGCTATAAACACGACCCACGATAATTATCTCGGATTTATGGAATTCTACATATTTCATGACTTTCTTACTGTAACTTACTCTCTTTTGGTAAAAATGTGCAAATCATTTTTACCGAGTTCAAACGCGGGGGTTACACGCTTGCCTTATTTTATGTCTTAAAAAATAAACAGCAAAGTAATGGTTGCTAGTAGTGGGACAATAACGGGTTGAAGATGATGGTGAAATTAATATAAATTACTAGTGTAATACTGCGGCACCGCTCGCTACGGTCACGTATATTATAATAATGAGTATCGTATGTGTTAATTGTTAAGTGTTAAGTGAATATTTTTTCCCTGAAAGAGTAACAGACATACACACATCCTTCTAATATAATGCATGATTATACTTTAATTTATGCAAATACAAATGTAGCTGACTTATTATGTATTATTATGTAATTCGTCCTCGGGAGTAGCAACGCGTCTGTAATTGACTTTAGATAGAACTTCTATATGAAGTTGCTTACAGGAGTCCATGGGCGGCAGTGACCACTTACCATCAGGTGTACTGCATGCTCGTTTACTACTTCAATCTTATAAAAAAATCACTTGTAACACTTCGTGCAAGAGTCTAACTTACCATACTCGTATGACTTACATGAAATTTTTACAATATATATAATCTAATACTGTTTTTTTTATTAATTTTC
This sequence comes from Spicauda simplicius, assembly GCA_949699795.1. Lineage (NCBI taxonomy): Eukaryota > Metazoa > Arthropoda > Insecta > Lepidoptera > Hesperiidae > Spicauda > Spicauda simplicius. The sequence continues at coordinate 19,474,066 of OX453066.1, forward strand.
AGGTAAATTCGAGTTTCTGGAACAAGAATAATAGCCTCACAAGAATAGCCTCACCTCCTAAGTATATATAATATTTTTTTCTTTATATCACTTTTATATGATTTTAAATTATCATTGAGGATATAGGATTTAAATTAAATATTCACCAATAAGTAAGTTATCAGTGGCTTTAATAAGATTAATTAGAGAGGTTGTAGATACCTATAAAAGTACGTAATTATTCGTATAGTTAATTATTTATCTTAATTACTGTGTTACACGTGTTATTTGATTAGCATTCCGTATTAAGTAATGCAAATTAATTTTATTTTGATTTAATTATATCATTGCGAATGTAATCAAAATATTGGACAGCAAGGAAGGAAACCGTAGCAATTAAAACATTTAAATCATGTTCCACAAAAAAATGGAACCGTCCTAATTGAGTATGGTCTATGTATCCGTATTAAAAAAACAAATGTCATTTTAAAAAAAGTACCTAATTCATATGCCAAGATAACAACGAACGCGCGGTGGGATTTTTTCACGCATTTTTTTCTTTTTTTAATTATTAAGTAACTTTATCGTTCTATTTCAAATTTGACAGTTCAGATAACGCCAGAACATCGGAGCCTTTGACGTGTACACGATAAGGGGTATCTAACCTAACAACGTGCACCGAAATGTGAATATAAAATATCGTCTTAATTAGCTAATTTTTGTTTGTTTTGTCCGTGCCGGCGTCGGCCCTATTGAACGCGGACGCAATATGTAAACTTAATGACAAATATTGGCACTTACTCGCTGTATTTAGTGCGTTTACAAGACGTAATAATTAACTGTGATCTGGAACGATAACTTGGGAGTAAAATATTTATATGTAAGAAAAAAAGCTCTGACCAAATCCTTCGGATTAATTTTGATTGTCTTTGCTAAGGAACGTCATAGTGAATGAAACACAATATTTTTTTAAATCTTTATATATAAAAATGAATGTTTGTCTGTATGTTCTCTATAGAATCGTAAACATTCGTTTGATTATGTGGTGATCTTTAGCAAAGTTGTTTTTCATGAGATCGCGAAGGTTTCTGGTATATTTTTTTTTGTGTGATGGTGTAGCAACGCGCGCAGGGTACAGCTAGTATTACTTATATTTGAGAATTACAACGGTCAAATTAATAATTAAATAATACGATATACAATAAATATAAATGTTTGTAACTTTAACATTTACAATTGATATTTAATCTTAGTCGCAAAAAGACAGGGGGTTCGGGTTTGTTTTGATAGAAGGGGAGAGGTATCAACGTCACAAGAATTACTAGCCAGAAGTAATTTATGCGTTTATGCGTTTTGTTGAAGGAGCTGTGTTATATGACAGATGATCGTTCTACATAACACATCTATAATTGACTTCAAGCAGAAACTTTATTCTATTGGAGTTGATTGCAGATGTCCATGGACAGCAATGACCACTTACCATCAGATGGACAGTATGCTCGTTTGCTACTCCATATCACTACTAATCATATCACTACATAGTATAAAATAAAGTCCCTTTTCGCTGTCTGTCTCTATGTATGCTTAGATCTTTAAAACCACTCTACAGATTTTAATGCAGTTTTTTTAATAGATAGAGTGATTCTAGAGGAAGGTTTTTATGCATAATATAGTGAAGAAACACCTATAGTTTTAGATTTTTGACTTTTAGGCGGAACAAAGTTCGCCAGGTCCACTAGTAAAAAAAAAAGGATAAAAACAACAAAACCATCAACACAAAAACTTACAATTCAAACAAACTAGACATTTTCTGTATATCAATTGTTTTCAAATAGCAAAGCGCACAATACCCTATAAACCCGGGTATTCAGATTAGCGAAACCATGTTTGGGTCAACATTAACATACACATTCATCTGTCTGTCAGACATTACGTTTAGCGGGGTTGCTCCCGGTCACGGGCGGGATGTAAAAAAACGATCTCCTATTCAGGATTACAAACACGAAGCAGCCAGGGAGCTTTATAAGCTGCGGGGACGTGACGGGTCGTGTACGATACGATTGTCCTTGCCGATAAATGTATCGTATGAAATTTATAGAGAGATGATAGATTTGTTTCTAACTAGTATAAATAAGGTTGTTTTATATTGTATAGTAGTATGTAGTTTACTTAGAAGATTAAAAGTTAAACTAATAGGTTGATGTAAACATAATTCTATGATATTTGTGTCTCGAATTGCTAAGTAATATAAAAAGAGTTAATAATTTTAATTAGATGATATTCAATATATTGAATCTGATAATTACAATGCGTATAGGCGCTGAAATGGTTTTTGCTAGTCATGTTTTTTTCTACTTTTCGTGACATTTAGGACAGGACATCACCCACTCTATGTAGATACAACTTCCTGTGTCTATGTTTTTATTATTGCGAAGAGACTATCGCTATTTTTAGTCCACGTAAGATTATTAGCTAAGATATTTATTTGTAATCTCTGTACATTTGCAAGAACCAAACAAATGAACAAAAATTTAAAGAGAAGTATAGATTTTTTGGTGCCAAGCCATTGGTTAGTATGAATTCAAATAGACGCAAATATCTTAGTTGTTGAAAAGACATTTCTCGTTTATATTTATTGCTCAGAAAATAATCTTACGACCATATGAACTTATAAAACATTAAAATATTTCGGCGTCTATAAACTAAAATGCAACGTGTCAACGCCTTATCTATTTCGAATTAAACATTTCTAAATCGTGATCTATCCGTCAGCTGTAAAGGTCTCTCTAACAGAGAAATGCTAATTGATCACTTTGTGCAATCCGCAGCGGTACAGAGGTAACATGCAAATGTTTTTGCATTCCACCCGGCGCGGGTCGAGTCCAATGCTCATTAGTAGAATAAGCGCTTTAATTGCTATCTGTTGTGTTTTTGAAGAATACTTTTAAACCTTCGTGGGTCGAACAGCGAACCTAGTGCTTTGTAGCGGTGTATCTGGGTTCTGGTTTGAAGACACGAACGTCCTCTGATAATCAATATATCTATGTTCAAGTTCATATGGTCTTGAGGTTGATTACAGATATCTATGGGTGGCAGTGACGACAATTTGGATTTTTTTTTCAAAATCTAAATTAAAGTAAGTAACAATGTACCCCATACTTTCAAATTAAGGCTTAAGACGCTTTATACACTCATAGCCCCACAGTAGGATTTTCTCCTGTGTCGTGGGTGCCATTGACACACATAAAGACGAATACACAACACCCAGACCCAGAAAAAGAATCTAAACTCTTCATTCAGATACTTGTCTGACCGGTAATCGAACACGGGACCCACTGGGTGTTAGATCGGTATGGTAACCGCTGCGCCACGCGGGTCGTCGTCGTCGTTAAAATACCACCAGAAATCTACAATCGTTTTTAAAATAAGACAAAATATAAAACCCCATATATTTGTAGTAAAAAGAACAAGAATTCTTGAGATGTATGCCAAAATGTAGAGTGACAAATAAATTAGATTTAAACATTTATGGACTATTTCACATTTTATTGCGTTCTTTGTGAGCTAACCCACAATCATATTTTTTTAGTAAAAAGTTAAGTTTCAACGCACGCAGACAGCACCTATACATTAAACTATACACATAAAAGCTTTAGCGTCTAGTAAGTTTGAATAAAGCTTTCAAACTCTCACTTCGAGTCGCTAACTTGGGTGCATCGATTAAGTCTTGAGTGGGAGCGATTTATTAATTTTGATACAAAGGTTGTTCTATGCTAAAAATCAGGTAGCATATTTTTTTTGCTTTTTTTACCAAAATTCTCTTCATCTTTGAAATTGGAATTTGTTCTATGTTTTTGGAATTTATTCCTTTTGAATCACACTATCTGTTAAAAAAAACTGAATTAAAATCCATAGCTTAGTTTTAAAGATCTAAGCATACATAGAAACAGACAGCGAGAAGCGATTTGTTTTATACTATGTAGCGATTATGTGTTAGTGACCATAATGGGTAATAATCACCCACCCATGGGGTAACCACTCGTAGATAGTGTTACATAGGAAAATGCTGCTGTACATCTGCTGGACTTTGTACCTTAGTTGCCTCTCACGATATCCATGGGAAGTGAGAATAGTGCTATTCAAGACATGCACTATACACTACCATAAGCAAGAATATTAACGGAGTCCTCTTCTGCTGACCAGAGCACAGCCACCGGGCGATTTAGTGCGTTAAAAATCTGATACGACCAGGCGTCGCTGACCTTTTGAAGGCTTCTCCCCCAAGAATAAAAAACATGTTATATTAAGAATAAATAAACAAAATCGCCCCGCTTATCGCCCACGCTTTACTTTAAATACCGCCTCACCCTTTGGAGCTACTGCGCTCGTAAAAACGTACATTTACAACGTAAATATAGATTTGCGAAGGGACCTTTTTGCACTATTCTCGCATGCACACGTGAGTTATTGCACTTTAAACGTACTTTTGCGGGTCTTTGCGGCTCTAAAAGGGTTCTTGCGACTATTACTGGGTTTTTCTAAACGGAGGATTTTCAGTTAGCTTTTCCGGGACGTTTGAGTGAATGTTTAGACGCGATTGTGAGGTTTTATGGATGTTAGTTTTATTTCATCCGTTTTTGTATATTGAAATTAATATAACCAGTGGTTAGGTCGCTAAGTAGGTACTTAGTATTGTTATGTTATAACAGATGACATTTTCATTTACAGGATCTTATTGTTTGGAATACTATTAATTGAAATAGATTCAAATGAAGATGGTTAAGTACTTACTTTACTAGAGGACTCTCGGGGGTTTAAAATTTCTTCTGATTTTTTCTTACTTTTGAACACCTGTCTATAGATAATTTATGGCAATTTTCACTGAAGTAGTGTAGAAAAATATGCATTCTTAGATCTTCATATTTTAGATCACATTGTGAAAGAAACGCGATGCTCAGTACGAGTTTACTATGCTGTCTTCGTTTTCATTTATCATTGCACAAAAACTTGTGTTTAGGCGAAAACGTAAGCATTGACCGTAAGGAAACGTATCAAACTCATACTACACTCAAAGTCTCGTTAAGTAGGTATAGCGCTCTACCAAGCGAGAAATACGATATAAACACATATTGATTTTAAAACACCCCTAACACAAGTTCTGCGAACTAAACGGGGGTGTATTTCACCTGTAATTTAAATCTATTTAGTTAATAAAGAATATTTTTTTTATTGAATTCTTATTTTTTTTAACAATCAGAGGATATGAGAGTCGATACTTACAACTAAACGGTTATATTTTACGTCTACGGTCATTTCTCTAAAAATAGATACAAATTGAACCCCTATCACCGGCATATTTTATATATTAACTATGAAATTAATTAACGTTTGAGCGTGTAAGGGCAATAAATTCCAATTTGCGATGCAAACCCGTTCCCTGTGTATGAGCAAGACGTATGGATTGTCGTATTTGTGCACGTGAATTCGGGTCTTATTGCTTTTTGTGATGTATGTGGTCAGTTAAATTCTGTGTCATGTGAAAACGCATTGTTATATATTTGCCAAATTTGTTACCAAAATGCCTGAAAAAAGAAGATGTCACGATAGGATTCCATTTTTCAAACCTTATTCAAAAATGAGATTTACGGATTCAACCTGGTGTTACAATAAAAAAGCTCTATTTTTCATAATTTTATTAGCAGAAGTCAATAATCACAAATATCCTTTTCCGCAAGGCTAACACATTTTATCTTACCAAACACATTAAATTTTTCTCCTGAATTGTAAATGCCATAGACAAACACAAATAATACACAAACACAAAGAACCAGAACAGGTGTTTAAAATGGTAATTTAGATTTCTGTCTAGCCTGGAATCGAACCGGGGTTCGTTTCACTACGCAGATCGTTTATTGTTATTTCATGTGAAATTTAGATGCATTAAAATTTACCACCTGTTAGAAATTATTTAGCGCCAAAGTATCATCGCGTGCAGAGTGACAAATGTAATGAATACGTCGTTTTATCTCAACATTCTCAAATTGTATTAAAATATTCCAAAAACAACATCAATCTAACCAGAATCCTGCAACAAAGGCATAAGGCATTAAATTAATTGACCGCCATCTTGAATACAAGCAATTACTTTGTATAAACGTCCTGCCGACGTATCGAAAACAAAATGGAATATGGCGAAAAAATTGCAAATCTTGATAAAATTTTTATGGGACTGTGACGCACGGCTACAAATACGAGAGGTCCTCTGATTACAAGTTTCGTCGAAATTCGTAAATGCTATTTGACAACGATTAACTGGATTGCTGGAGATTTTTAAAGTAGGACGAAGAATTTCTTCTTACTCTTTTTTACCAAACATAATATGAACATACTCTTCATTATGAAATAATATTTCTTGTTATTATGATATATCAAAATTATTTTTAAAATATGCAAAAAATATAAAGATTGATAACTACAGAGTATTTTAAGCTAAATAATATTTTAATACTTTGGACACTACTTCATTAGCATATTTAAAAAATGGTCACAACGCATATTAATACATTAAATGTCACTAAACTAACTCATTTACACCTTTTAAAACCAACAACAGCGCGACCAACTCAATCGCATTAAAAAACAAGCAAACACTTCATTATTCTTACGGCATCTCGGATAAACGCTCGAAAATCTTGATAAAGGCCGCGTGGGGGACGTCGCAGTGTAAACAAGAATTAAAAAAATAAGGAAAAAATAAAAAGTCAGAAAGCCCGCCAAGGTGTCGGCTGACCGTGTCGCGTTATCTTGGTTATGAGCACCGATCAATCAACGCTTCGAAAATTAAAATTTGAAACAATGCACTGACTCGATCGGTCGCCCTGTTGACTTATTTATGTTTTTGAAAATCGAATACCTGCGCGGGTGATGCCATGCTTTTTTCGTTTTTGGTATTCAATTAGGCGGTTTTACGAGTACTTTATACAGACTGGCGGGCAAGAAAATGAGGATAAAAAATATCTGTTTTTCAGGTGTGTTTTGTGTCCGGTTTTTAGTTCGATTTTTGCCGCGTTCTTATCTTTAGCGCTATTTTTATCAGGTAGCGTAAATGTTTGAGTTTATTTTTTATTTGTTCATTAAAATTTAATGTCGTATTTATACGCATCTACTTCGACGTACATTATTTTATGAATTTTAGTACGTATACTATATATATATAGCCAATTATAGCTTGTTTATTTTTGTAATATTAATTCATTCTCGTCAAATATAAAAGCGAACTTATAAATCACAAAGAATACAACGACGCATAGTTTTCACAAGAAAGTGGTAAGAATTAATTAAAAATTACTCTCGGGAATGAGCTGCAAAAAATGGCGTCCGAAAATTGCCGAGCAGGGCCGAAAGTGCCCGAGCGATTACGTGTAATTACTCAATCTGAGAATGTAAGGATCTGTGTGAAAAACTCGCGTAAAATGTAAGTAACGTTGGCCGCGAATTACTTTTGTTGTTTAATATTTTTTAAACACTTTAATTAACACACTAACAAGTATAAAACTTTCTCCATAAATTTAAGTAGTGTGTACGATAAGTACGTAACAAGCTGTCTATTATCCTTGAAAGTGACATTATTTAATTATACATATGCTACTATACTTGAACAATAATATCGTAGTTTTATGATAAGGGGATAAGTGCGAGTCGGATTAGCGTATGAAGGATTCAGTACCATTATCTATAACGGCAAAAAACAATGTTTGTTGCTTAAAAGCCCACTTAATTATTTATTTTAGTTTGCTTTTACGGAATGATTTACATCATCTGTGAAATTATCAACTGTCTAGAGCTATCACGATTCATGAGATAGAGCCTGGTTACAGACAGACCTCCTTTGACAGGTCTCCTTTGGGTACGGAACCCTAAAAGAAAAAATAAAGTAATCGTTTAACACAGATGATACAAAAATAATATAAATGATACAAATAGTGGCGCAGCTAACGACCAAAATTTACAACTGTCTTCCCTTTTCAACGTTTAATTACAACGTACCTATCTTAAGGCTAATATTATTTTAATCGTTACCTAGGTGTACCTAAATGTTAAAAAAGTGTATACACTAAGTGCATGGCTGTGCCGATAAGCTCAATATCGTGGTGATTAAACACAGGCATAACTGATTGCTGTGTCCGGCGACCGTTTATAGACTCTGGGCTGAGTGATGCGGCTACTCTGTGCGTTGCGGCTTGCGTTTATGCGCCTTACGATGTTTCTCTATCTGTATAACTGTAAGAGCTCCTTATGAGATGAAGTCGAGACGTACAAAAAATATTTATCAAATTTGCTAAAATTTTAACATTAACAGAGAGTCGCTTATGCCATAATCTACTTCTTTGGTCGGCAGTAGGTATTGAATTGCTACACATAAGCTTTTATACCTTTAAAGATTAATATTTTCCTCTACCATAAAGTATAAAGTATAAAGCAACCATACCATACCATATAAATCTACCATAAAGTATAAAGTAAGAAAATATTAATTTTAAAAGAAATGACAGATAGACCCTTAAAAAATCTGAGATTCGATCTCTTCATGCTACGTTGTTAGAATATGCTGTAGTCTAGTTTTTAAGGGTGGTAAAGGAGACGTAATTTAATATAAGTAGTGTTCAAACTTAGTCCTTAGGGGTACCAATGGGAGTACCAACCACGGGGGTCCTTACTCTAGACGACAGCAAAAGTGGCTGCTACTAGGCTTAAGTGTAACAGGTTCACAGGTGGTAGAACCAGTGTAGTTCGACCGGGAAACTACAACCTATTACTAGCGTGAAGCATTTTTTTGCCTTTCAATGGAAGGTGTGATTGCCGGCACACTTTTAAACGACGCGACCGTCATAGTCCTCTGGAGTAGCAATGCGTCCGTTATTTACTTCAGATAGAACCCATATGAAGTTGCTTAAAGATATTCATGGGCGCTGACCACTTACCATCAGATGGACTGCGTGCTCGTTACCTACTGCACTATAAAAAAACCTCAAGCGTATATTCGCCGTAAACGCAAGCTTCTGCCACGGTGTCCACCATTACAGTCCTGACAAACTACGCGTTCACAACTGTATCTGAACGCACTTAGTCATATTTATCAAAACCGTTCTCTAGCCTCTTACAGGGTAAGAAAAATTGCACCCTGTCACGACTTTTTTCTCAGCCACCATTGAAAATTGATTCAGCATGGACGCTCCTTAAGTTGGTTTAATACGTCTATAAATCACTCGGAGGCAAATGAATAATTGTTAGGGTGTTATCTTAGCGATTTATTAAGGATAAGAACGAGATCGTTTGTTTTTGTTCGGATGAAAAATTGAGGTTTTTGTCGCATTTTTAAGTTTTGCTCACATTTTTAATGTTAAGCAAGGACACAAAAAGGAAAGGATGTCGAATCTTGTACATACTTATTTCGTTAGTGTAATAACACTAATGTAGCTTCTATATGATAAGAAATGAAATGTCTTTATTTTGTATAGGCCTGCGGGGGCACTTACAAATTGTCAGTTATATTTTTTTTCTTACACTACCACCGGATCGGAATACGACCTCAACGAAGATCCGGCAAGAAACTCAGCGGGTTTGTCTTTTTTTCTTATTTATATCTATTTTTTTTATATTATTACAATCATGTTTTTTTTACATGGTAATGAAAGTTAGCTCCAGTATCTTGCCTTACAATTCAGTAAAAGGGAGCCCTGTTTGGCAAGATACGCTACACTTTGACATTTATTAAATAAACTATAATAATGCATATTATTGCTCATTTGTGCTTTATCACACGGGGAGTCAGCTTCTTTGAGGGAAGCCAGTCGCCAACCTGGTCTAATTTGGATCCCATTCAGATGCAGACCCTTGGGTCTGATAAACTCTCATTCGATTCCCGGTAGCGTCCAACACCAATGCAACGAAAACACAAATATGTATGATATATAAGTAGAAAACGAACATGCGGTCCATCTAAAGGTCACTACTAATCATGGACAACTAATCAAGCCAAGATAAGATTAGAGTTACCTAACGTTAGCTACAGATGCGTTGCTACTCCTACTTTTTTTCCAAGGTAGTAGAACCAGTGTAGTTCGACCGGGGAAGTACCACCGCCACACCTATTTCTAACGTGAAGCATTTCTTGTGTTTCGATAGAAAGGTGTGGTAGCCGGCACATTTTCACAAGAGTACCATCATAGTCCTCGGAAGTAGCAACGCATCTGTGATTGACTTCAGACGGAACCCATGTTCTGTATGTAGTTAATTACAGATGTTCATGGGCGGCTACTTCAGTCAGGTAAAAAGATAACATTATAAAATCGCCTAGATAAGTAGTTATTGATATCAGGAAGAAATAGGTGAGCCTTCGGAGTCTCACAAATGGCCCAGCTTCAAACATTACTACAAAAGATGTTATGGGTTAGGGACCCGTGTAAAATGTTTTCGAACTTAACTTATTAACTGTTATTTAATGATTGAAAAGCACTACTTCCTCTCTTCACGTGGAGGTCAGACATAAGATGGGTAGCAGCGTCTTACTGTATAACATCAACACCAAATATATCACTTACATCTATGTCAGATGCGATGAAAATGGGCAGTAACATGGCAGTGCGTATCTGCCATCAGGTGGAATGCATATACATTAGGGTTGCCAATTATAACAAGACAGTTCCGAATCCAACAATAAATACCCTTAGTACGAGTTTATGTTACTTCAAAACAAACATTGTTATCATTATCATCCGCTCATACATTGCGAAGTATGTAAACTGCATACTTACGTTTTTCTTTTCAGCTATATCTGGCTCTGTCCTTTAAAATGATCACCGAGAGCAAGGATAGTGTTTGTTTTTATGAAATTATAAACTTGTACTAAGGGTACAGTTAATATCAGGACCTAATGAATAACATTACAATCAATGATTCAAAACCCTATAAATGATAAAGATGGCGAAATTCCACATTCCGTGCCAAGTTAAATGGCACAGAACTATTTATGTCTAAAAATGCACTAAACAAGGTAATAAAATAAATCTCACAATAGCACTCGAAGTAACTTGGGAACGAAAGATACAAATGAACGATCTAGTAAATCGTGTTTTAGGCCACAATTACTTTTGTCTAGATCCAGATAATCTAGAATTTGTTTACATACCGAATCGTGGTTCAATTTATCTGGTACTCAACTTTGAGTTTAGGGGGCATTCACAGTGCTTTTTATATATTTTAACGCTATTTATACATATAGATTTAGACCTATTATGATTTTTGGCTTGTGGTTGTGTAATACGCACAAATAATAATACACAAAAACCGATGTCTAAAGTCATATTTATAAAGTACTTAGCTGACCTGGCGAACTTCGTTCCGCTTAAAAGTACGACATCACATTAGAAAAATCTAAAATTATCACTTTTTCTCCACTATATTGTGCATGTATTATACATAAAAAACTTTCTCTTGAATCACTCTATCTATTAGAAAAAATACATTAAAATCCGTAGGCTAGCTTTAAAGATTTAAGCGTACCTACATAGGGTCAGACAGCGGGAAGCGACTTTGTTTTATACTACGTAGTGATTGGTGTTATCAGTAGCTACATTTGATACGAACCCGGAACAGTTTATTGTGTGCCAGCATTGTACACCACTGTGCCTTATGGGTTATCATAATGTATCTATGTATGTATTATTAATATGTGTATTTATTGGGATGGTCCTCGTAAAATCATTATTAAAGTGAACATAAAGTATGATAATTCAGCGAAAACTGACCGATATATTTTTCCTAAAGAAACATTTTTGACATCCTCAAATCTTTAGAATTTATGATATTATAATAAGTTTGATTTATTAAACGAACATTCAGTCCATCCGAAGATAAGTGGCTACTTAGTGCTCATGGCCGTCAATCAAACCCAGATAAAAATATTAGATTTTTTTACATCATGGACGAATTTCCTTTACAGAGCGAATTACTCATAAATATATATTTAAGAATATTTTGTCACTTTTGGTACAAACAATAAAATTATTACCATTATCTGAAGGCACCCTAAACACAGTGCAAACTGAAATTATCTGGTGACAAGTGTCAACTAGCAATACCAGATAAGCCTTACCAAATATAAATTTATTCAAATATTTAGTATTACTAAACATTTTACTAAGTCCTTATAAAGCGGTGCTAAGTTGGACAAGGGTGTTAAAGGTACTAAATACGTCTATTTAAAAATTGGAACTATTTGAGTTCCAATACACCTATGAAAAAATTAAAAATATATTAAATAAATATATGAGAAGAAAAATTAAATAACTTTTCTTCATATTTACAGAAAAGAAAAACAATAATAGTTCTAATCTATAGATCCAATAATATTGTGCTTTTTAGGTACTAAAGGGCTCAATTTTTTAATTGAAATTCTTAAAACTGTATCGTGCACTCAATATTTAATAAATAAATATATTGTAAGTATATCTAATAAATAGTTCAATTTTAAAACTGGAATACTAAAAACTACACTTTGTATTTTCATTCGCATTCATTCTGTATGTACTCATAGTCTTTATTTTTATATAATTAAAGTAGCACGCAGCAGCACCTGATGGTAAGTGGTCACTGGCGCCCATGGTCATCTGTAAGCAAATTTATATAGAATGCGTTGCTACTTTCGAGGACTGAGATGGTCGCCTCATATAAAAGTATGCCGGCAACCACACCCTTCCATCGAAACGCAAGAAATGTTTCACGATAGAAATAGGTGTGGCATTGGTACTTCTACCGTCGAACTACACTGGTTCTACCACCTGGGCAATACTATTTTTCTCGTCTAAAAATGTTAAACTCGTTTGCTACTTCAATTTATTAAAGAAATATGGTTACATGTGTCCATGGAAAACAGTCACCACTAACACTAGTACCAAACATTATTGAAAAATAATACATATTCTCACGTAACACCAGGTGATGAGATAAGTGTGCAAAATATAAGTAGATTTATCGAAATCTTAATTACTAAATTGCCGGCTTTAGCTAGATTAGCAGTAATAACAGTTCTGAGGCGGATAATCTTAGGGTAAAATTTGCTATGTCATTTCTGATGTAATTGCAACGGTTTTAATACGGATTATCTATTCTTGGGGTAATCTAGGTGTCCGTCAGCTATTATATTTAATGAAATGATATGTCTTTATGTCAGTTACAATTTTGTTTTCTTATACTACCATCGGATCGGAACGTGACCTCACCTGGGAATATCCGGCAAGAAACTCATAAGAGAACACGCTTTCTACACTCATAGCCCCACTCTACAAGAAGAATACACAAACACCAGACCCAGAACATGAATCTAAACTTATTATTCAGATACCTGTCTGGCTGGGAATCGCATCCGCTACCCACTGCGCGTTCGAACGGTATGTTACCATACCAATCGCTCCATCACGCGGGTCGTCAAACGTAACGTAATGTACACAAAAATAAAGATCATTGTTTTTATTTATCTCACGTGAACTATACATTTTCCGGAATAAAAACTAGCTTGTATACTATTCCAGACTATATTCTATGTCTTAGAATATCTTTTCTTATGTCTTCTATGTCTTAGAATATTTTGTCTAATTTCATTCAGATCCATTCAGCCTTTTAAGCATGATTGATTAAAATCCATAAAACTACCGCTGTTATAAAAGTAAAAAAAAAAATAACACACGATTATCTGCACAAATACGTATACTATTCTACTATTCAGACAGACAGACTTAATAGAATGGTTTTCATATCAGACAACGGACCCCAACAATCGGCACTACGATCTATAACTCCAATAATTTAGACCTATCATAGCGACTATAATTTCCCCCTCGTAACGGAAGTCCACAGAATAAACAACGGATCAGAGGCGACGGTGTAATTTAGTGCCTAACCACAGCGTTCCTCTGAGCGAATTGAAACCGCCTTCGCCATAACTCCGTACTGTCATCGGTGTATCATTAACATGGTGGCCACCTCGCGAGAGCTTTGGTGGATTTTTCATTTGTATTTTTTTATGTATCTTGCTATACTGTCAAAGCTTATAAACGTAAAACTTCTTTACTATCATACGTAGTAGGACGTAGTCGGTACATATAAAAATATAACCTCAGCTTTGAGTACTATGATCTATCACGAATTATATTAATCCTATATTAGCGGCATATTTGCGGAACGTAACTATCTCAAACAAAACGTTATCCTAATACTTTTTAGTGCATCATTATTTTCTAATTGTCGTAATATACTCGCGTCCATAGAATAAACAACGGGTCAGAGACGACATTGTAATTTAAGTGTAATTTAGTGCCTAAAAATACCTTGTTTATGCAAACACATTCATATACACAAGTAGCTAAAGCCCTGTACTAGATTCTAGACCTGCCTAACAACGGCGCTCCTCTCCGCGGATTGAAACCGCCTTCCCCATAACTCCGTTATACTGTCATCGGAGTGATTATACTCTAGCGAGCCTGCAGCTCAGTGCGTCTGCGTATGATGTATTGGATGTGGAAACTGGTAACGTTTGATAAATACTTGCTTTCCCTTTGCAAGTAGTTATACTTACGTTGGGTACGATGGAGACTTGACCTTGAAGTTCGAGGTGCGAATACCAGGTAGACAAAGCTCATTTTTCATAAATGACGTTCATATTTAAAACTAATTTGGTGAAAGAAAATATTGTGCTTATAAGCCTGACAGTTCTTTAAAAAAGCTCTCATAGGTTCTAAAAGTCACCAATAAATTCTTCTCATAATAAGTAGTAACTATATTATATTAAATATCATTTTTAAAATTGTAGTCACAACGTCACTTTTAAGTCTGTTTATTAAGACGTTTTTTTTTATAAAGAAAGATAAAAAACACAAAAATATCGCTTCTGTTAGGTACTTCTTTGGGTATAAAAATGTAGCTCTTGTTCATATTTCTAACACAATTTGATAAACAAGTGTAAATGTATATCATCGCTTAAATTCTAACACCGATCTCAAAACTAGTAACTTTTCAGGAGAGCAAATAAACTGTTTTAATAGTTATTTTTAATTCTACAACTACCTAATAATATACTGCGTTTAAAATATTAATATACTCATATTAAAATAATATTTTTTATGAAAACGTAACATGTTCCTATATTATTTTGAGATGCCATTATTTAACTAAAAATGAGCATTTTTTGGGTTACGCGGTGTTAGAACTTAGCGACGATATTGGTATGTACAAACATCGGTGTAGACATAGGAAGACAAAAATAGCGGTTTTATGTTCTCTGGTTATAATTCCTGAAAACAAAAAAGTTATTTCATCCAATTCGAGATACTTACAATAAGTCTGATTTAAATTTTGCAAATATTTGTTATTTATTATTGTTATTTATTATTTAAATATTTGTTATTATTACGTTTTTCTCTAGAACCGAATTATAAAAGGAGTGAAATTTAAACAGACCACCATTTTGGTTTACAGTTATAAAGCTAATACATAAAATAAAGGTATAAAAACAGACATCTCTTAATACGAAACATAGGGCGTGTTCCCAATAACTCCGATAAGTAAAGCACATCTATTAGAGCCGGGTAACCGGGTATTAGCCGGCCATTCATGCTAAATTGCTTCGTCTAGATATTTCGCACACTACAGTTAGTCTGTTTTAGACTTTACAGGATTCTGGCTTTATGAATTACTGTTATTGATCACCTTTAAAGTCTTATACTGCGTTTATACCTATAGATACGATAGAACGCTGACTGTATCTTTTTTATAACTTTAAAGTAGCAAACGAGTATGCAGTCCATTGAGGAAAATGGTTACTACGACCCATGAACATCTATCTGTTGTATGCCGCCATGGACATGTTTGTAAGCAACTCTTTCAACTGTCCTCTATGACTGTTGAAGGAGTTGCTGTATAGTATCAGCCACCAATAACGCATCTGTGATTGATTTCAGGCAACCCATTCTGAGTTCTGCCTGAATTCGATCACACAATGCGTTGATGCGTTGCTACTGATGTTGCTACGTCTGATAACTAAGAATGCCGCCTCATATAAAAATTAGCCGGCAAAAAATATGATTTTATTTGTAGTAGCAGAAAAAAACATATTTTGTTGCAAAAGATAAAACTATCTGTAGGGATAGTATCAAACATCAAAACAACATTAATAGAGAAAAAAAGCTTCTTACAATCGTTACAATTTACTTTAGTATTTGGTAGTCATGGTTATCATAGAAATACTGAGACCCATAACATATGTATATCACTTATATATATGTATGGAACAAAGCTCATAACATATGTTCATATGCTACCTCAGTGCGTATAAGCTCTACATGCTCATTGTGGAATAATATTAATTGGTGGCCATTATTCCGTGGTGTAGAAAGCGGGCCATGGATGACGGTAGTCGGCTGCCCTCACATTAACTACTCAGGGTGGCCACGTCGAGGATACTTGGTGGAATTTCCAAACATGAAATGAAATTAATTTATTGCGAGAATGTAGTACAAAAAGTTGGTTATAATAAGAAATATTGTATATTCTACTTATAATTATAATTAACATAAAAATATAAATTACATCTTAATAAGTTATAAACATATGCATATCATTATTACTCTATATATTCAAAATATTCATAGAAGCAGTGTTGCGTAAGCCATTTGTTTGAAAGTATTTAAGTCAGGTTTTCATACGCGTCTGGAAACTTATTATATATCTCTCTATCTTGTGTTAGCAAACGCTGAGCCACCTCCTTTTGCCTTTCAATGAATATAAGTTTATTTTTTTTACTTTATAATTTTCCAACCTGTTTGTTTTAAGGTTTGTGTTGTTTGTTTGAAGTTTTATTATTATTATTATTATTGACTAAGTTTTAAAATTGTATTATTTGAAACAACTTTAACACCTAATTCAAAGGGCCTCTTTTGCAAATATATTTTATTTAAAAATCGAACAATTAAATAATATTTTACAAAAATGTCCCTTGCAAGAAAACACATATTCATATTTTTGTGACTAAAAATCTAATATTTTGTAAACCAGGAACATCCAAAACTTTGCAAAATCATGTCGTATGCACACACATCGCATGAGTGCGATAGGCTGGCCGCTTTTGTCCTGTGCAGATGTAATTGTTACTATATAACGACTATCATATGTTAGCCCGGCGTCAGTGCAGCCGTGATTGTAAAACCAATAGTATCCTATTGCTATAAGATTGGGATTACGGATAAAAAAATATGAATTTAAGTAAAAAAAAAAATTAAACATCAAGACAATCCCAGACTTCCCGAAATCATGTCGTACGCACACACATCGCATGAGTGCGATAGGCTGACCGCTTTTGTCCTGTGCAGATGTAATTGTTACCCTATAACGACTATCATATGTTAGTCCGGCGTCTGTGCGGCCGTGATTGTGAAGCCGATAGTATCCTATTGCTATAAGACTAGTATTACGGACAAAAAATGATGATTTTTAAGTAAAAAAAAAATTAAACATCAAGACAATCCCAGACTTCCCGAAATCATGTCGTATGCACACACATCGCATGAGTGCGATATACTGGCCGCTTTTGTCCTGTGCAGATGTAATTGTTACCCTATAACGACTATCATATGTTAGCGCGTCGTCTGTGTGGCCGTGGTTGTAAAACCAATAGTATCCTATTGCTATAAAACTAGTATTACGGATAAAAAAATATGATTTTTAAGAAAAAAAAAAAAAAAACATCAAGACAATCCCAGACTTCCCGAAATCATGTCGTACGCACACACATCGCATGAGTGCAATAGGCTGACCGCTTTTGTCCTGTGCAGATGTAATTGTTACCCTATAACGACTATCATATGTTAGCGCGTCGTCTGTGTGGCCGTGGTTGTAAAACCAATAGTATCCTATTGCTATAAAACTAGTATTACGGATAAAAAAATATGATTTTTAAGAAAAAAAAAAAAAAAACATCAAGACAATCCCAGACTTCCCGAAATCATGTCGTACGCACACACATCGCATGAGTGCAATAGGCTGACCGCTTTTGTCCTGTGCAGATGTAATTGTTACCCTATAACGACTATCATATGTTAGCGCGTCGTCTGTGTGGCCGTGGTTGTAAAACCAATAGTATCCTATTGCTATAAAACTAGTATTACGGATAAAAAAATATGATTTTTAAGAAAAAAAAAAAAAAAACATCAAGACAATCCCAGACTTCCCGAAATCATGTCGTACGCACACACATCGCATGAGTGCAATAGGCTTGCCGCTTTTGTCCTGTGCAGATGTAATTGTTACCCTATAACGACTATCATATGTTAGCCCGGCGTCTGTGCGGCCGTGATTGTGAAGCCGATAGTATCATATTGCTATACGGTTGGTGCAAAAATTAACTTGGTTCTTCGTGTGCGAACGTTTTCTTTAAAACCACTCTTTATTAAGCTTTTTTGCTTATTTTTTATAATTAGGCGATAAGACGGACTAGCCTGATGGAAAGCAGTAGATTAATTCAAATAAATGTATACCATTCGCTCTATTTTACGAAAAATAATAAAAAATTTGTGACAGGGAAACTATTAAACAGATAAAACAAAAATACGCAATTTCCTGCTTTCCTTATATTTTTTAGTCAAAAACTCTTTAATATTTTTATGTACTTAAAATACATAGATCTACGCAATATAAACTACATGTATAAAATTTCATTTATCTTGGAAATTAAAATAAATAGGAATCATATTATTTTCATACTATCTTATAAATCTGACTGGACGTGTGCAACCCTAAAACATTGAAGAACACTAATAAACGATGTCATAATTTTATAACTGTGTAAAATAAAATAACTGAGATAATCAGAGTCCGGGTAATAGTCATCTTCACTATACGACGTAAATAACCTAAGTAAGCAAAATATTATTCCTTTGCTTTAGTTTATATTTTTCCAAAAAGTGGCAATGACTCGTCTCTACTTTACGATATAAATAGCATAAGTTATAAAAAATATTTTCATTACTATACATTTACATTATTTTGCCAATCAATAACCGTTAACAATAACAATGTGCAAACAGTTAACAAGACAACCGTACCGTTACACATCAGAACATCACTAGTCCAAAACACAGTTCTCAACCTTAAAATAAACGAGCGAACAAAATGGTCGCATCTTGCCATGTCGCTATGTTAATGCACTGCCACATTTTTCCCGTCTCGTTTGCATTCTATATTTCGCTAGACAGGAGCATCTTATTTATTCCCTGAGTGAGACGTATCCGTTGACTGGTTTCGGTCACTAATGATGTGGCTGTACCTTTTTTGCCATGTCTAACTAAATAATACGGACGTGGGACGAATGTTGAAGCAAGTTTGTTTCTGATTAGGGTGGTCGGACACTCTAGTAGTCTATTCGTAGAACGATATTTAGATATACGATACAGGATTTATATAGTTTAGGATATCGATATCTTTGCGATACATAGCGTAAGATATGTTAACATATCTATCTTGCGTATTGTACACTGTTATGTATCAATATCAAACAAAATTTCTCTTTATGTCTACTATTTACGACTCGCGTGACACCGACTGGGTTCTATTCCCGGCCAGAAAGATATATAAATAATAAATTAAGTTTTAATACTGCGTTTGGGTGTTGATGTATTCGTTTTATATGATTGTAGCTGGAAGCTAGTATGTAGCCCACCTAATGGTAAGTGGGCACTGCCGCCCATGGACATCTATAAGCAACTTCATATAGAACCGGAATTCTGCTAAAGTGGTCGCCTGATATAAAAGTGTGCCGGAATCCCTCCCCCCTGAAATAAGTGTGGCTAGAGCAAAACTATTATTATTAAATCCAATCACTGGATGTGGTGTTTCCGTCAAAGTTATTATGCTATAGATCACAGTCAACTATATGACTCTGTGCGTCATGGTCGAATTGGTATATTGTTAAGTTTTTTTTCTATAAAAGTGCTAACCAACGATACCCAACTTAAATCTAAGTTGACTAATAACTTCTTCGAGTCACTATAATTTTTAATTTAAGTTTTTTTTTATTTTTTATATAAACCACCAATTATTATTATTATTGTTTATTATCCTTACTGTTAAAGCAACATATTATTTGTTTTTAGTCTTGTTAGTTTTTTGGAAAAAAAATATATGCTCTAGTTTATTTGTGAAAACTTGTAAATGGCAGTAACTGTGTATTTATAGTTTACTGTTTATGTAAGTAAGCTGTAAGTTTTCCTAAGAGAATAAAATAAAATAAAATAAAATAAAATAAATTATTTTTATAAACGAAGTATAAGTACCTAGTCATTTCACACGATATTTTCATCTTGAATTTTTCATGGTATTACGTTTTACATATAAGGCATTATTTTTTATTAATTAGTTGTACGATACAGGCATTATACTAGCAAAAAATAATACTTTGTCCAAGTTCGATTGAGTCTGCACCAGCCCTTACAGTTTGATCTGTAACGAGGTCTATAATTCGATTCTCAGTGGAACCAGTTCGGCGTTTCCAATAATGCGGTTGCATTTTTGATCGATACACTTCTGCAAATAACTATTGTAGCGCCTTGTTTACTATGTACTTACAAGGATGGGACATTATGTATATATATTTGTTGTTAGCTGCGACTTAGTAGTTGATACATACTTACTTTTTTACCTGACTGTCTAAGGTGGGTAATGATTCTGGAGCATATGTATCCACCCATCCATCAGTCTTTGAAAGTCCACTGCTGGACATAGGCCTCCCCTAATCTTCGCCACTTCGACTGGTCTTGAGCCATCTGAATCCAGCGGTTACCCGCCGTCTTCTTCAGTATGTATGTATGTATCTATGTATGTTTGTATGTATGTCCATTTTTTTGGCACGCTCTAAAGCCCAAACGGCTTAATGGATTGTACATATGACATATCATTTGAAACGACTCGTTTGTGAGAGTGACATAGGCTCTATAATTTTTCAATATGGCGTCTGCGGTCAGAAAAAAAGGTGGGGAGGGATGATTTTGTATGTATAACCTATAACAATATGGGTATCAAATGAAAGCTAGTAAGTAGAAAATTATAAGTATATATGTATTTTAGTACTTCTATACTTGTTGTAAAATAAATTCCCCAAAAGCTATCGGCTAATAGGACTAGGACTTAAATAGATAGATTGATTCAAGAGGAAGGTTTTTGTGTATAACAGAAGTATAATATAGTGGAGAAACACTGATAATTTTAGATTTTTCTAAAATGATGTCGTACCTTTAGGCGGAACGAAGTTCGCCGGGTCTGCTAGTGATAAAGTAAATTAAATTAAAAACCAATTAATTTTGTACGTTACTCTAATCTTAAAAGTGCGACTTCATTTTCGTCTAGTTCTCGCTCCAACCTCAAACTTGTATAATAAAAATTAAGTATCTGACAAACAAACCGAAATTGGACGAAATAAATATTTTTTCTTTCTTTCTTTTAATCATACAAACAGTTTTCTAACTCAACCCTTGTTAATATTTCCTTCAATTCCAAACATTTCTAGCAATTAATTTTATATCAGCGATTTTCTCGTCTGTGTTTCATAGTATTCATGTTGAAAGTTAGTGGGAAAGCATAAATCCGTTATATCTGTAGGGCCAGCGGCGTTCAATGCGTTTATTAAATTAATATCGAGTGAATACAACACGGAGTTACGTTTGCTGGAAGTGGCGAAGTGTGTTGAAATTTGCGCGTGGTTGGTAGAACCTTAATTGAATGATTTCTAGTATTAAATGAAATGAAATTAAATGAAATGAAATGTCTTTATTTTGTATAGGCCTACGGGGGCACTTACAAATTGTCAGTTACATTTTTTTTCTTACACTACCACCGGATCGGAATACGACCTCAACTGAGGAGATCCGGCAAGAAACTCAGCGGGTTTGTCTTTTTTCTTATTTATATCCATTTTTTTTATATAATTACAATCATGTTTTTTTACATGGTAATGAAAGTTAGCTCCAGTATCTTGCTCCAGTAGCTCCAGTATAAAAAAAATGTCTTTATTTTTTTATTGAAGCCGATCGCTCCAACTGGCTTGGTAATGACATTAGATTTGGAAAACACACGTTAGCTATAGAAAACATATATGTCCCTTAAAATGAAAAGTTATGTAGGATCTTAGTTAAGCCTACAATCAATTTATTCAAACAAAAGGATCTTTTCGGTTTTTTATCAGGGAATTTCGGATATTTACTCCGAATACTCGGAATGAATAAGATAGTATGAGACTACTCGACGTTGCCGTCGGAGTTCTTAACGAAGCTATCATAATCTTGACGACCCGCGTGGCGCAGCGGTAACTGTACCGGTCTGACACGCAGTGGGTCCCGGGTTCGATTCCTGGCCAGACAGTTATCGGAATGATGAGTTTAGATTCTTGTTCTGGGTCTGGGTCTTTGTGTATGTTCATGGTACCCACGACACAGGAGAAAATCCTACTATCGGGCTACTATTTTTTTTTTTAATCTTGGCTGTTTTTTTGTATACGATTGAAGTAGCAAACGAGCTTGCAGTCCATCCGATGGTTACCACTACCGCTCCTTCAACTTCATAAAGAACAGAGTTAACCGGAGTTAATCACAGATACATTGCTACTCCCGAGGACAAAGATACCTCGTATAAAAGTAGTTTTTCACCGAAAGGCACATCTAGTACACACCCTTACTAATTTCAGGCAATGCAACTGTAGGTGGTGCCGGCTGTAGGTCATTCTACTGGCTAATGATTAATGCCCTGCGCCTATTTGGATGTTTAATTGAAAACCGAAAGCTTTTGATTTAGGACCGACCAATTAAATTGGAATATTTGCTCGGTTCGTTTATTAGTTGGATTCCGGTGATTACGTATGAGGTTTGTTTATTAATGTGTAAATTTTCACCCGCTGTAATCATCCGGGCGATTGTTTATTACCGAAGCGTATATAGGAATAATTTACGTATTCGTATGAAGCTTTGGAATTTTGTTTGTCTGCAAGGGCTATTCTTAAAGCACTTGATCCGATTGAGCTCTAAATTTAAGATTTACACAAGATTGTAAAGCGATGGCGACTAATTTAGGCTATTCAATATTTAAGATAATTATAAAAAAAAACGTGCTATTGCATAGCATTTTTTATCAACTTATGAAATTATAATTATTTATTTATTTATGCAGTATTTTTTTCTTTGATATTAATTCAACTTTATTTCTTTGATATTTTATACTTTCTCACAAACAGCTGCTTACATATTCATCCGATTTCCGAGCAGTTCGTCTCGATCCGTGCGAGTTTCGTACTATCGTAACATACACATACACGTTAAGCGAACGCTCGGCCGCGTTACATGGTAGGCGCAGTGGGGGTGTTAGGTTTTTTCGTTACGGTATTTATTGATTCGGTAGCCGCCCTCAAAGCCCGCGATAAAAGCTATAAAATAGCTTAAAAATTAGTTGGTTAATAATTGTATCACCTGATGTTATTATAGTATACTAGCTTATTCCTGCGGTTTTGCCCGCTTTGCCCACATTTACAATGTTAATATTCTCCCATGATTTATCCCAATAAACTACCTGTGTTCCAAATTTCAGTAAAATGTGATCTGTGTGTGATTTGCGTGCGTGTGTCCATATATACCCACAAACTTGAACATTTGTAATACCTTCTTCTTTTTAAAAATGAATGTTTGTCGGTATGTCCTCTATAGAATCGTAAACTATTCATCTGATCATGTGAAGATCTTTAGCAAAGTTGTTATTCATGAGCTTTGCGGAGGTTTTTGGTGTATTTTTTCACGGTGTAGCGCAGAGTACAGCTAGTAGAAAAGATAGAAAATAATAATAATAACGATTTTTTTATGACGCGCGGTATGATTTTTCAGCACTATTCGATTGATTATGCTTGATTGCATACGAATATACTATTATATTGTATCTTTTATAAATCTATTATCAAATGTTGTACAATATCTGAAGTTTTAGAAAGCCGTAGCAAGTTTTAGAAAATTATCCACAATTACCTTTCCCGTGTTTACGAAACATTATATATAACTGGTAGGACACCTGTTACCTTATTGAATTTGCTTGAACATCGTTAAACCTTACTGTTACCGCATTCTTGACTAAGTTTGCGAAAATATGCCATAAGACCTTGCCCTAAAGGTTGTTTTCCTGCAGCAATGCCTAGGTGTGATCGTGGTTTAAGTAGGAGATAATTGCATGCTGCTCAAATTGTGATAAAATAATGTAATATTAGACTCCGCCCAGGTCTGCTCAGATAACTGGGACCCTATCCTCTGCCCTTTGTATAACTGATTGGATGACCAGGTGAACGTATAGAGGTATGTTAAACCCTTAATTGAAAGTTAGTTAACTGTTGTTTGTTAATAGAACACAACGCTTTCTACACTCATTGTAGGGTTATCTCCTGTGTTGTGGTTACCATGGACACACACAAGACGAATACACAACCACCCAGACCCAGAACAGCAATCTAAACTCATCATTTAGATACCTGTCTAGCCGGGAATTGAACTCGGGACCCAATGCACGTCAGACCGGTATGAACCGCTCCGTTACGCGGGACGTCGTATGGAAATAACTAAAGATAGACAACGTTCTGTCTTTTCTCATTTCGATTATAATAAGATCATCTATAGCTTTGATAGTAGTTTGGTAGATATCACCGTAACATCTATATCCAGGATTAACCAGTCGACCCTCGGTACTGGTAGGTACGAATAGGTACGTGATGGTTACGAAGTGGCAGCGCATCTGTAATTGACTTGTCACACGTATCTCTAATGAGAAGCAGTTCTTGCGTTTCGGTGGAAGGGTGTTGTTGCTGACTTATGTTCTTATAAGGCCACCAGTTACCAGACCAGACTTAGTCCTAAAGAGTAATAATAATAATATTTTATTGCTGCACAATATAAATATATGCACAATACAAGCATTTGTCTAAGTTATTAGACAATTTTGTGCGGAAAGTAGAAGTCTCCGTTGCTGCTAGCACGAGCGACTCACGTAGCGCTGTTTTTCATCCCTAGAAAATAATAAGTTGTATTAACTAACATGCTATGTACAAATTAACTGACATACTACTCTTCGTGCGTGTGTGTGTCTGTGAGTGTATGAGATAGATACAGATTACGTGCGTGTGTGCGCAGCACGACTAGCATGAGTAGCAACGCATCTGCGATTGATTGCATATCTATTTGGGACTTTAACTTTTGTTTAATATGAAGTAGTTTACTGATATCCATGGGCGGTAATGACCGCTTACGATCAGGTGGACTGTATGCTAGTGTTACATAAAAATTATAAAAAAATGATGATTTAATCGACAATGGTTAGATCCAATTTAATTGACAAACTTCAATAGGTATCCCTTCTCAGCTAGGTTGTTTAAAAACTAGTGTCAAACACCACCCATACCATCAAAATCGAATATCAATAAATAGCACAATATCTAGAAAATGTTATTAGCATAAACGATTTGTATATCAAATCTTCTAATAGCCCAGCATTAGGTCGCTCTGACAACCCAATAAAGCATCCGAGGCCCAAGGAAACAGCCCAACAAATGGGAGGTTGTATTATTAATAATCTATCAGCCTTTCGCCCCAGTTCCGACGTCCTACAGACCTTTAAGTGCCCTCCGGTGTAGAAATCATGGAATAGCGATGTGCTTATAGAAAATTAATGCCATGCTTGCGTGCAATGTTATATTATATGGCGTTTTATGGGATTTTATCCGTTTAACAAATTTTGATAAAAAATATTTTATTTATCTAGCATCTCTCGTCAACCCTTATTGTCCCACTGCTGGGCACGGGTCTTCTCTCAGAATGAGAGAGTTTTAGGCCATAGTCCACCGCGCTGGCCAAGTGCGAGTTGGTGGACTTCACATACCTCCGAGAACTTTTTTTTTTAAGAACTTTTTTAATCTAGCATACTTGCGCGGGAATCTTGCAATTTTCTATTGTTGGACTGCACGCTTGTTTCCTTCCATATTATAAAAAAGTGTGCTAATTTATATTATTACTACTTAATTAGACTATGTTCGTTTCGCAGCAATAACACACACACACACACACACACTGAATGATACGGAACTTAGACGACCCGCGTGGCGGAGCGGTTACCATACGGGTTTGACGCGCAATGGGTCCCGGGTTCGATTCCCGGCCAGACAGGTGTCTGAAAGATGAGTTTAAATTCATGTTCTGGGTCTGGGTATTTGTGTATTCGTCTTGTGTGTGTCCATGATACCCACGACACAGGAGAAAATCCTAGTGTGGGGCTATGAGTAGAAAGCGTGTTTTTTTTGTATATACTTCGATGTTTTCGATATGAAATCTTACAACGTAGTAGATAGGGCTATAACGGGATAAATTACACACATCTAAATACAGTGGCAACGGGAATTACCACCCATTACATTAATATAGGACCAT
This sequence comes from Spicauda simplicius, assembly GCA_949699795.1. NCBI lineage: Eukaryota > Metazoa > Arthropoda > Insecta > Lepidoptera > Hesperiidae > Spicauda > Spicauda simplicius. The sequence continues at coordinate 19,500,585 of OX453066.1, forward strand.
ATCACTATCAGTGTTAGACTTTCCTGATAATTGCCTCTAAACAGGTACGAAATGGAGTCATCAATAAAAAATCATGTCATTTAATAACGGAAACCTAATGGTTAGACATTACGTTCTGAAGATTGAGGACAGATACGGCGGATCGCGGACGTTCATAACTCCGGGTATTTAGAGGAGGCCTAGATCTGAGGCCATTTCACACTTATCATCTAACACTTAGTCGTTAGAAGCTATTATAAAGGGTGAAAGTTACTAAACACCTGCACAAATCCTGTATACGGGAAGGTGTTAAGTTCGACTATAGAAGTGCTGTGATTGAAATAAGATGTGTAAAAAATATAATTGAGATAATCAAAATAAATCGTCCCGCCCTCTTTTTTCAGTATCCACAGGCGCGTATAGCCTATGTCAATCTCACAACTAAGCCATTTCAACCGATATGTCATATGCTATAATTCATCAAGCCGTTTGGGTGCTTGCCAAATAAATTGACATACACACTAACATAAATACATACATATACTCTTTAACATTAATTACCCTCTTTCTGATGCGGTGGGGTAAAAATCTTTAATGTATGCAAAAATGAGTAATACATTGCAATGTACATTGCATGTACCTATATGATTTTGTTTGACGATCAGCGTGGGGGAGCGGTTACCATACCGGTCTGACGCGCAATTGGACCCGGGTTCGATTCCCGGCCAGACAGGTATCTGAATGATGAGTTTGGATTCATGTTCTGGGTCTGGATGTTTGTGTATTCGTCTTGTGTGTGTCCATGGTACCCACGACACAGGAGAAAATTCTACTGTGTTGGCTATGAGTGTAGAAAGCGTGCGTGTGTTTATTTTTTTTACCGTACACTGTACACTGCAATGATGGACGAGAACGTAAACAATGATTGTTTTGAAAATAATAAACTCGTACTAAGCGATACAGGTGCAGGTTTTTGCCTCGACCTCGTAAAGAGCTATTTCTACTGAGCGTTGCTGTGAAAAGATTAGGGTCAGATAGGGCTTTCGTTGAATTGGTATTTAGTGCTCCTTTCGGCCTAGATCTGTTGTCAGTTTCTCACTCAGTGGATGTCGCTTCCGCGCTGACACTATTTCTAGAAAATTTGTAGGGGTGTGTCTATGTAGAAATGACTTTTTTTTAAATAGGTAACACGCATAATTAAAAATGAGGATAAAAATGGCAAGAGGTCACTGCCGTTCATGGATATCTATAAGCAACTTCATTAATAGAACAAAGGTTCTATCTGAAATGAACCATAGATGCTTTCCTATAAAAATAAGACGGCAATCACACATTTCAACCGAAACACAGAAACTGCTTTACGCTAAAAGATACTTATTTCGGTTCCTCGCTGGTAGTGTCATATAGTATGCTAACCACCTTGCATCTGACACCTACATTAAACTAGCAAAGCATCTGCGATTGACTTTAGATAGAACCTCTGTGAACCGAATCTAATATGTAAGGAGCTGGAGTATACTGGAGCTAACTTTCATTACCATGTAAAAAAAACATGACTGTAATTATATAAAAAAAATGGATATAAATAAGAAAAAAGACAAACCCGCTGAGTTTCTTGCCGGATCTTCTCAGTTGAGGTCGTATTCCGATCCGGTGGTAGTGTAAAAAAAAAAATGTAACTGACAATTTGTAAGACCTCCCGTACGCCTACACAAAAAATAAAGACATTTCATTTCATTTCTATATGAATTTGCTTACAGGTGTCAGAGATCATTTACTAGGTGGACATGGCAGTTTTCTTAGAACCACTGTGATCCCAATCTATATGAAGTTGCTTCCAGGCGTTAGTGATACTATACTCGGGGCAAATTCGATCTGGAATAAATGTAAACAAACCATAAAAATTCCTATGTAGGGTATCACCAACTTGCACGAATTTGTACACAAATGAATTTTATATTCAACTAAAGTATGCATTAAATTTGCGCGAAGTAATTTAATTAAGAAGAGTTGATTAACTAGTAAGAATAATATGCTAAAACCGGTCAAACAAAATTTATTTACCACTATCATCATTGATAGTGGTAAATAAATTTTGATATTACCTTAATTCCATGTAGGGATTCGCAACCTTTTATAAGTTACAGATAAAAGTTAATAATAGGTAAAAGACGACTGATAAAACTAGAAAAAGTTGCATTCCCCTGCCTGTCAGTGATTGCTAAGGAACGCTTTGTTATTAAACATTCCATATCGAATTTGCCCCGAGTATAGGTGGATAGAGCAGTGATAGCCCTAATATATAGTGATAGGATAAACTTGCCCTCTCGATCGGGAGGTCCGAGGTTCAAACCCAGGCACGCACCAATGATTTATGTGCGTATTAGAAATTAATTATCACTGCTTTTCGGTGAAGGAAAACATCGTGTGGAAACCTACACACCCGAGAGTTCTTAAAAAAAAGAAAAAGTTCTCGGAGGTGTGTGAAGTCCACCAATTCGCACTTGGCCAGCGCGGTGGACTATGGCCTAAACTCTCTCATTCTGGAAGAAGAGTCGTGTCCAGCAGTGGGCCAATAATGGGTTGATGCACACATAGGTGGATATGCCTTTTTGCTACTTCAGTGACATAAAAACTAGATTAATGTATACTAAAGAATCAAATATATAATGTGTCATTTGTAACCATTATAGACTCAACCATTCCAATAGGATTAAAGTTAGATAAATCATTGCTTGACTTTCGCCAATATTTATTAAGTAGGTAATCTACTGCCTGTGTTCGACCTAGATCTACGGAGGCTGCTTAACACTCACGGTAGATGTCGCCTCGGGCTGCCATTGATACTGAATTACTGGTAAAATGTATTTAAAGGCTTTTACAATGTACAGTTGATCTGACTTCCTTAACTGATGTACGTTTGTGAGAATATGTTTATTGTGTTTGTTTGTTTTGCGTGTTCTTTTTATATATTTTTTATTTATTTAAATTATTATAAATAACACTCAATTTCAAGTGCATATAATGTAAGTTGTAATCCACACTGGCCGATACAGATAAAATATTTTTTATACGATTGAAGGTGGTCAGTTGTCACCGCCGCCCATGGTCTTCCATTACCGACTACTTCTAGCAACTTCATACAGAGTTATTTGTGAAGTTAATCACAGGTGCGTTATTACTCCCGAGGTCTACGATCGTTGCTTCATTTAACCGTGAGACGGCATCAGCACTTTTGCCGAAATACAAGAACTATTTCAAGTTAGAAATAGTTAAGGCGGTGCCGGATTAGCCACATAGCAAGAGTAGCAAAAGCTATGGGCCCCGCGGCCCAACACCTACTATTTAAGTATTTATTTTTTACTATCTTTGCTATCCTGAAAATCTTAAACTAAAAGTAGGTAGATATAGAAAGTGTCATCTCTAAATTTTCCCAGATTAAATCCAGAAAAGTTTACTTGTAACAGTTGTTTTATTTAATATCCTTACTCAAGGCAAACTATGGGCCTCATGTCAGAATTTGCTACAGGCCCCGCGCTGGCTTAATCTGGCACTGGGTGGTCCTTCCATGCTTGAAGCGTATACCTAGCAAAATGATCACGTCATTGAGAACTTGATATGATTTTAAAGAAAGCTTCAGTACGGTTTGAAGTCCTTAGACTTTAAAATAAAGCTAACTGCACACTCGCTACTCCATAAAAATGAACCCATTATATACCCCGCTTTAATACCTAGATTCCGGTTTTCATTACTGCATGTTAACCATAATTTCTGCTAATGTACTTGACTCTTCGATTCCATCTCAATGCCTACGCAGTTCAGTTAAACTTACAGCAAGTTACTGCAAATGTTGGATGTCAGAAACGGCCGAGAAAGCGTTGAACGGAACCATTTACCATTCGTACGTTATTGCCATAGACTTATTTATGTTTAGAAATGTCATGGAGGAAAAATTCGGATGTGTACACATAATCAGTTAAAACATCTTCTTATTGTACAGACTATATAGGGAGACTTTAACATTGTTTTTCTTCATCATTGAAATAGCTATGATTTTGGTATAGAGAATCCAATCATTCGAATCAAAAGTATAAAACAAAGTCTAATAACACTTATTAATAACACTTATTACAAAATTGCTCCAAAGGAAACATACAGGACCTATATTATTCGTTTTGTTTGGTTGACATTGAAGTATTCACCGAATAAAAGTAAATTTCATACTTGGCTACTTAAAATTCAGCGTTCATAATTGAATTTAAAGCTTCTAATCTGACAACACGCTTTAAAAACATGCTTTCTACACTCATAGGCCTACACTAGGATTTTCTCCTGTGTCGTGGGTACTATGGACACAGATCAGACGAACACACAAACACCCAACCCAAAACATGAATCTAATCATCATACAGATACCTGTCTGGCCGGGAATCGAACCCGGAACCCATTGCGCGTCACACCGGTATGGTAACCGCTCCACCACGCGGGTCGACATCGGCAGACAACAGAAGACATTTCTACTCCCTTCTAAGTCTGTGTCTATAACTATCTTACTATTGAAATTGGGTTTCGCGTGCCGGCAATAATTTTACTGCAACGTTTCTAGTATGAGAATTTGAAATCAACTTAGGATTATACTCACCATATTTCATTTGGCTTTCATAAATTCACGCGTATTTACCATTTGGTCCAAAGTTATGACAGATCGATAATTAACAATATTCTGTGACATTGGTGCTACAAACTTCTTACGATTGCTTTATCTGTATTTAGGGATCCGTATTCAAAGGACAAAACGCAAAGGCCTTGAACATTTGTAAGCAACTTCAAATAGGTGGGTTGCTACTCCTAGGGGGTAAGTTTCAACGTAAGAAAAAAAAATCCCTGAAAATAGGTGTGGCGGTAGTATCTCCCTGATTATACCATGCTCGTGCTACCATCTTCAATCTTATCTGAATTTTATTGATGTCCATGGGTGGCAGTGGCCACTTCTATCAGGTAGACTCTTCATGACATTATAAAAAAAAACGTGCGGCGCTCGGGGACTGCTGCGGTAAAGCTATTGCATAGCATTTTCATTTTCGTAGTGTCGTCCCATATACATACACGTTAAGCGAACGTTCGGCCGCACTATATGGTAAGCGGAGTGGGGGTGTTAGGTTTTTTTTGTTACGGAATTTCTTGATATGGTCGCCACCCTCAAAGCCCGCTATAAAAGCTATACAATAACTTAATATACTTATAACGTTTATCATTTTAAAAAATATTAGGTTTCAAGCAGGATAGAAAATGCGAAATATAATTTTTAATTAAGCATAACATAACCAATAAAGAAATAATTTATTCTCATTCTTTACATACCTTAAAAAACTTTAGAAAACGACTTGCTTACCAGAAATCTAACCAAAATCTTATCTAAAAAATGAACGAATGTATTAAGATTAGAAAACTAATCGCGGAATCTGAGGGAATTAACTAAAGTAAAACAGTTAACATAGCCGAACGTAATCAATCTTTGAGATAGGGCGGAGGCATAGACGGATTGGTGTACCAGATGTGCCGTTAGTAGTGAATAGGTAACTGGGTGTATGAACTAGCTTGCACCTTTGATTTTATCGTCATTAGTTTTATTTACAATCTTATGATAAGTTTTAATACTTACACTGACGTTTATGAAGGTGGTAGAACCAGTGTAGTTCGACCGGGGAAGTACCACCGCCACACCTATTTTAGCGTGAAGCATTTCTTGCGTTTCGTTGGAAGCGTGTGGTTGCCGGCACACTTTTATATGAGGCGACCATCATAGTCCTCGGGAGTAGCAACGCATCTGTGATTGATTTCAGATAGAACCCATGTTCTGCATGGAGTTGATTACAGATGTGTAAAATAAAAAATAAAAAAAAAAATATGTAATCCAATCCAATCAAACATAAACCACAAGCGATCTTCGCGGATCGTCATTACTTATCAAGTTTAGTAAGAGAAGCAATCGAGATCAAAAACATCTTAAAAACTTTAATAGAGACGACGGTTTTAAGTTAGCGCAAACGTGGAGGCCAGTGGTTAGTTTATGTAAATCACATAGAGTGTGTCGTGATATTTAACCTAAAAAAGAAAAACGAACTAGACGTAAGGTAGATAGGTTAATCTATCACTAGTGCTTGTCAACGGTTTCTCTCCGCCACCGCAGTTTGCCGTGACCACGATCCATGGAACTGCGTCAAAAATCGAAATCGAAAAGAATTTAAAAACCTCATATCGTGAGTACCCGTTAAGTATTAAAATGTGTTAATTCCGCGATAATATTAGTCTAAAATCATTTATGTTAAATTTTCACTGCAGCCCATGGATGACATATGAAATATCATTATTGTCTCCAAGTGGCCACTGCCGACTATAGACATCTGTAATCATCTCTCGATAAGATTGGAGTGTTATCCAAGGTTGGCCATTAATACGTTGCTATCCGAGAGACTAAGTTGGGACCTAACATAAGTATGTCTAGAAGACCTACTTATTTATATTATCACACCCATCAAACCTCAAGACATTAGACCTGTTATTAATTAACCAATACAGGTATAGCGGTGGTATAGCTGAGACCAACACTTTCTGTCCTTACGCACCAAACATTACTCTGTGATATACACAAAGGCAAATTATTTACTCACATAATTATATGGCAAATTGTTTAATCACACAATTATACCGTCATTAACAAACAAATATCAATTAACGGTGTACCGAGATTGTTTGTACTATATCATTTCCATCAGCCAACCTCATAACGGATCGGGAACTAATCTGTCCCAGCCCGCAGCCATGTCTGTGATTAATTAGCCTCGGATAGCCACTGACTACTGACTGTGTAGACTGCGGTCTAGATAAGATAGGAATTAGATGGACACTAAATAATTATAAAACATTCAATAATTAAAGCTGGTGTATATGTTTTTAATTGTGAATATATCGCTAAATGACACATTACACATCCACAAGGAAGTCAATGTGTTCTCTTCCTGTGGAAGTAGAAGCAACTATAAGATTCTATTTAGAAATTGGCATCAGCGTTTTCCTCTGTGACATGGCCAACTGCGGCCACACATACGCATGTCAGGCGCAGTGACTATTTTTTTTATATATGATTAAAGTAGCAAACGAGCATGCAGTCCACCTGATGGTAACTGGTCATTGCCGCCCATGGACTCTTTCATATAGAACATGTAGTTCTATCTAAAGTCAATTACAGATGCGTTGTTACTCCCGAGAACTAAGATGATCGCTTCATATAAAAAGTGTGCCGGCAACCACCCCCTTCCATCGAAACGCGAGAACGCTAGAAATAGGTGTGGCGGTGGTACTTCCCCGGTCGAACTACACTGGTTCTACCACCTGATAACACTGGACTATTGATACATAATTACCACCATTATAACAGGTGTGTGCATTCAAACTGTTGTGGATCGTGCATGATACTTCCCATGGTGGTGAAGGTTGAATTATGTATAAAAAAAATACATATATACGTATCATTTTCCGTTAACTGATTTTGTTCCCTCAATATGATAATAGATGGCATTGTACACAGTGCATATTAGTTAAAATGGGATAAATTTCGTTATACATTGTACAGATTCAAACCAAACCCCGGTTTCAGTGTCGGTGGCCGCCTGCCATCTCTCATCTCGCGGCGCAATGTATCATTGTAGCGTGGGTGGATGTGATAATTTAGTGTATCTACTTGTGAAATAGTCCTCACTCTGGCCCTTGCAAGATTTTTGCATGTTTGTATGGCTAACTCGATGTTCCGCCTTCATGTTCATGTATGCCGATGTTCATGTAAAAGTTTCATCAAAGTGAGCTCAGCATTTTTTTTAATTAACACATTGCACGTATCAAGCGAAATCATCAAGCAATTTAATCGAATTTAATTGATTTTATCATTTATTTTTTTCCAAATAGTTTCATCACATTTTACTAAGTGCGAAAGAAAAGTTCAAAAAAATATTATTAAATAACAAAGAAATTGAAACAAGATTTTCGATTATCAGCATTACATTTACTTAGCCCTACGAATCAAATCCGATACCTTTCAAATTGACCATTGACCTATAACCAATCATACGACAGATCCGTAAAACCGTTTCAATTTTAATAATCCCTTCGATAGCAATAATCTTTGGACGTCAATCATCATCATTATTATCATTTCGTCACCGTCATCACGCGTTCCCATTCCGGTGTAAGCCCATTCTAATTAAGCCGAGAGATTTATTAGATATGGATGCATTAGGGACTTACTAGTACTGCATGCATATCCCCGTAACTTGATTTTTTTTGATATTCAAGTAGCAAACGAGCTTTTAGTACCAATGGTGAGCAGTCACTGCCACCCTTTTTATCTTATCGAAGTAGCAAACGAGCAGCCCACCTGATGGTAAGTGGTCATTGCCGCCCATTGACATCTGTAAGTAACTTCATATAGAACATGGGTTCTATCTGAAGTCCATCACAGATGCGTTGCTATTCCCGAGCTCTAAGATGGTTGCCTCATATAAAAGTGTGCCGGCAACCACACCCTTCCACCGAAACGCAAAAATGCTTCACGCTAGAAATAGGTGTGGCGGTGGTACTTCCCCGGTCGAACCACACTGGTCTACCACCTTCAAGTACCTTCTATTATTTATCACAAATAAAAACACGGTAAAAATTTACATAAATAGTTCACAGGTTGATTTTATATGTCGACACTTATTGCATTTTGTTTTAAGATCGTCAAATCTTTGGTGATTCTGATCGATTGTTTGATGACGAAACCACGACCGGTCAATCTACGATTTCATTCTCGTGATAATTTAAGCTCGTTTTAAGGCGGATATCTATAGTATTAACCAATAATCGGATACGAATTAGTGTCTCGTTATCATTGAAGAGATTAGGCTCAACGGGTTGCGTAAGAAACGGGCCGGCGGCCATCTTGGATGGTCGTGCTGCAACTTATATATGTCTGGTCCAATATATAAACGCTTTTAATAAAACGCTATCTATATTCTTAGCCCTAGCCTAGGCTTGGCTTTTTTTGCTGTGTTGTGGGTGGGCCATGGATACACACAAAAAACCCAGACCAAAAATAAGAATCTAAACTCATCATTCAGATACTTGTCGAACCAGGGATCGAACCCGGAACCCACTGCGTCTCAGACCGGTATGATGACCGCTCTGCCTCGCGGGTCGTCAAAATATATCACCTCTGTAAAAGAACAACGTGTTATCTTGAAAACACATTTTATCGGAGAGCAATTGTTGAGTTACACAAAATAAAATTCCTTAAAATGAATGGACTTACACAAACCTAATACGATCATTATGAATATAATAATGACTTACCGGTAAATTTACAACATGATTATTGTGAAATTTAACAAAGGTCACTTCGTACTTGCCATGTTAGTGACCATTCCAGTTCTCAACATTAATGATAAATAGAATTATCCGTTATATGTAATTCCTTATAGACTACTTACATACTATGAGGTGGATCGTTTTTTGAAGTCATTTGCCACTTAAATCCTGTATTTGAAAATATAATGCACAATAATTCTTAGCAACTGTATCCCTATACTCATACACAATGCCTAAACACTCAACAGGAATCGAACTCCACTGCAAAAAACAGCTAACAGTTAGCCCGTTGTAAGCAAAGAAAAACTCTCGTCTGACTTGTTATGAAAATCTCTAGCGTGGGCCGACCGCTTATGGTGCTATAGAGTTAAGAAGGAATTAGATCTGGGTAAAATAAGAATTGGAAATAGGACTGGTGTTATGATTATTATAGAACAATATATCTTAGAACGTTGTTTTTGTAATATGGGTACAACCCATTATTCTCTCAGAATGAGAGTTATTTAGACCATAGTCCACCGCGCTGGTCAAGTGCGAATTGGTGGACTACACACACCTCCGAGAACTTATTTTTTAAAGAACTCGGGTGTGTAGGTTTCCTCACAATGTTTTTCTTCATGGGAAACCTGATAATTAATTTCTAATACGCATATAATTTTAGTAAAATCAGTGGTGCGTGCCTGGGTTTGAACCTCGGACCTCCCGATCGAGAGGGCAAGTTTCAACCATTAGGCTATCACTGATCTTCGCTGTTTCCGAGCACCGCTTAGCACTGCTTATATTAGGCAAAGTTACTAAATTCAATTTAAAAGATTAATGTATTTATTTGTTACATATAAATCCATGTACCAACTGTATCAAAAATTATTACAATTAATAATATATTACATTCATTTAAGTGTGGGTGAAACTGTAGAGCTTAGCCAGGACCAAAGAAAAAAAACCAAATATAAGGAAATCAGTTAACCGTTTTCATAAGATCAAGAACCTATCAATATCACACCATTTATTATAAAAATCAATTACCAACGTAATGCTTATAGCGGATCATATCCAAATTCGATTTGACGTGACTTACACTCATAATTTAGACTTAATTAAATATAACAGAGCGATACATGAGTAATCCGGATACAAAAAAATCGGCTAAGTGTGAGTCCGACTCGTGTACGAAGAATGCCGTACTTATAAAAAACGACAAAAATCGCGTTTTTCGTATAGTAGTAGTAGTAGTAGTCCGGTAGTCTGGTAGTCCCTCTTACATATTTTTGTATATATCTAATATATAAAATTCTCGTGTCACAGTTTTTGTTGCCATACTCCTCCGAAACGGCTTGACCGATTTTTACCAAATTTTATATGCTTATTCAGTAGGCCTGAAAATCGGCCGACATCTATTTTTCATACCCCTTAAGGGTTGCCCACCCTTAACATTTTTTTTAAATTTTTTATATGGCAAAACAACGTTTGTCGGGACAGCTAGTTCTTATATATTATACTTCTTTAGGCGCGTTATGAAAAAATTATAAGTCTGAAATTTTAAGATTCGTCACATAAAAGTCACAGTATGAAGTTGAAATGTGAATGCAATGCAATAGCTTTACCGCAGTCCCCGAGTGCCGCACGTTTTTTTGAAGTTATACTTACATATTGTTAGTCCCTCTTAATATTTTTGTATATATTCTCATATATTATACTTTAGGCGCGTTATGAAAAAATTATAAGACTGAAACTTTAAGATTCGTCACACAAAAGTCACAGTATGAAGTTGAAATGAGAATGAAATTTACAAGGTGGTAGAACCAGTGTAGTTCGACCGGGGAAGTACCTCCGCCACACCCATTTCTAGCGTGAAGCATTTTAAATCTTTTAATCTTTATTTCTTGCGTTTCGATGGAAGGGTGTGGTTACCGGCACACTTTTACATGAGGCGACCATCATAGTCCTCGGGAGTAGCAACGCATCTGTGTCTGACATCAGATAGAACCCATGTTCTGTATGAAGTTGATTACAGATGTCCATGAGCGGCAGTGACCACTTAATGAAGTTTATTTAAGCGCGTTATGAAAAACAATATTAGAATAAGACGAAAGATAATTTTTTTTAAAAGATTTTTATCTTGTTACGCCAAAGAAGTATAACTTCTAACGCGTGTATATAAGTACACACACACACTTTGTCTGTTTTTAGTATAGTTTATAGCGGTAACAGAGAGACATCATCTGTGAAAAATAAACTATCTATTACGGTTCAAGAAATAAAGTATGGTGACAGACAGACAAACAAACAGATGGATAGACGGACAGTCTTAGGGGTCCGTTGATACCCTTTGGGTACGGAACCCTAAAAATCAATTTCAATGTAAGTAAATAATTTGCATTCTAGACTTTTGATTTTTATAATATAGTTAATCACGCGAACCTCTAATTAGTGGGAGTCATTGAACTGTGGAGGCCAGAATTTGCTTAATTACCGAATAAATATTTACTTTTATAGATTTATTACATACAAATGTTTATTAAAAAGTTCGAGAATACGCGCTATCTTTGATTTATCTTTCGTAAAGATATGTGAAGTTTTTTTCCGGTATGCGACGAGTCACTATCTTTTACTACTTTTTACTACTTATTAATGAAATAATTGGTATGGTCTTTAATAAAACTTTATTTAATCGAAGTTCAGAAATATATCAAGTAGATTTATTTTTATCATAAAATTGTTCTAATATCCTGATCTTAAATTAGAAACTAACGTTTCTATACTCTAGTTTTGAGAAGGGTTGAAGTACAATTAGTTTTAATGCGTTTAGAGTGCAACCGGAATCCTCTGAGCGCGTTGCCCCATCGGGCTCCTCACAGATGGGCGGCTGGGCCCACCGCTCCGTCTAGTCCTTACGACGGCATGCGACCACATATACCGGGTCGTCTAATCCCAGAACTACAGAGACGAGAACTCTTTAACTATATCAGGTTGAATACAGATGTCCATTCCTTCGTAAGATAGACATAATATTGATTGGCGACTTCTATTTAAAAATTATGTACTATACAAAAAAAACACATAAACCCACTTAGTTTCTTGCCGGATCTTCGTAGTTAAGGTCTATTCCAATCCGGTGGTAGGGTAAGAATAAATATTGTAACTGACGATTTGTATGTCCCCCGTAGGCCTATACAAAATAAAGACATTATATTTCATTATGTAAAAGGGGGAACATCTTCATTCTTAAGGCAAGCAGCGCATCTGCATCAAAAAGGTAGACTACGTAACTAGACTTTAGTATGTTGAATTACATAACAATATGGTCTCGATTCCGTAAAAAACCTTCTAGAATTACACTTAAGCACAAACATATATCGTTTTTAGTTCACATGTTGCAACAGAGTAATAAAAGTCAATGGTTATTCTTTTAAAAAATCATTTGTATCCCACAAAAACGGCGTGCTCAGAGGTCGAAATAAATTTCAATTTAATAGTTACTTGGCTATCGCATTCATAAACTTTAACAGTTGTTTGTCCCGCTCCCACAGAACTGGTAGTTATATAAACCGTAACGATTCTGGCCAAGGCATAAGAGGTAGCGAGTTGTGGTCACAAATGGCTTGTAGCTTGAAACAGATATGTTTATTGTCTATGGCTTTGACATCTGCATATCAAAAAAAATGTGTGACTTAATCATATTTTATTTTTTACAATTTTATTCGCATCTATGATAATGACAGCATTATCATATATGTAAGTAAATATTTTTATAAAGATAAAATATTACATATACAAAAAATAAAAACATGAGTATATGCGTAGGACGTTTAATCTAGTCATAATTGTGTATGTGGTGATAGCCTAATGGTTGAATCTTGCCCTCTCGATCAGAAGGTCGAAGGTTCAAACCCAGGCACGCAGCACTGAATTCTGTGCGTATTGAACATTAATTATCACTGCTTTTCGGTGAAGGAAAACATCGTGCGTAACCTACACACCCAAGAGTTCTTTACAAAATAAAGTTCTCGGAGGTGTGTGAAGTCCACCAATCCGCACTTGGCCAGCGCGGTGGACTATGGCCTATAACTCTCTCATTCCGAGAGAAGACCCATGCCCAGCAGTGGGACAATAATGGGTTATATGTATATACAATTATATGTATTATTAATTTTTCGACTTGCTTAAATATTATTTTGTTAAAAGTATAAAACGCTTATTAGTCGCTTATGTCTCCGCTCACAGCCTAACAACTACAGTCGTGTCAAAAGCTAGAATCTCAGAAATGAACCCGCTAGCGTCTATTAACGCTGGGATGTGTGGGTCCCATCGCTTTCTGAAAATTATTAGTTGTGTAACTTTGCCATTCGACCACTTTGCGTTTAGCACCTTTAATATTGATCATTTAGTACGCTAAATTAATCTAATGTTTTTAATTATCTTATTAATATAGAACTGCCGCGGTAAAGCTATTGCATAGCATTTTATATCAACTTATGCAATTATAATTATAATCATGCAGTATTTTTTCTTTGATGTAAATTCAAGTTTATTTCTTTAATACTATATACTTTCTTACAAACAGCTGCTTATATATTCGTCCGATTTCCGAGCAGCTTATCTCGTCATCCGCGGGCAAAGCTGAGGGTGTGAACTAGCATTTAGTATATTTTCTCCATCCTTATCTTCAAACAGGTGGTAGAACCAGTGTAGTTCGACTGGGGTAGTACCAGCGCCACACCTATGTTTAGCGTGAAGCTTTTCTTGAGTTTCGATGGAAGTGTGTGGTTGTCGGTACGATTTTATATGACTCGACCATCATAGTCCTCGGGATTGGCAACGCGTCAGACATTGACTTCAGATAGAACCCCTGTCCTCTTTGAAGTTTCTTACAAATATCCATGGGCGTCAATGACCACTCACGTGGACTGCTTGCTCGTTTGTTACTTCAATCAGATAAAAAAATATTTTACCTGCAATTCGTTGGGTATTCGAGGAAACTTGAGAAGAAATTAGTATTTTTTGCAATATCATAATCGTCGTATAAAATGTCACACGTCATTTACTCTTCATTGACTTTGGTTTATTCCAATACGTCATTTCATCTAATATATAAAATTCTCGTGTCACAGTTTTTGTTGCCATACATCTCCGAAACGGCTTGACTGATTTTTACCAAATTTTATATGCTTATTCAGTAGGTCTGAGAATCGGCCAACATCTATTTTTCATACCCCTTAAGGGTTGTCTACCGTTAATATTTTTTTTTTATTTTTTATATGGCAAAACAACGTTTGTCGGGACAGCTAGTAGTATGTACATAAAAATGAAATTGTGGTCTGTCTGCATTCAATTACGAGCATATTTGGAAGTAACTGTATTTTATTCAAAATATCCAAATTATGCATAGATGTATAATACGGCCGGTCAGCTGATAAAGAAAAGATTAATAAAAAAATCGGCTAATATGTATGATAATTTTGATATTAAAGGCAATAAATATCCGAAATAATTACTGTTAAATAAAATTTAATCAATTAATTGACTTAATAATGACACTATTATATGAATCTATCAAATTAAAGTTTACAATTATTTTTTTAGGAGATGTGTTTTCCATAAAATAATTAATTCTGCCGATCCGTTCATAAGTGCAAATATAAACCCGATAAAACTAAAAAACTACAAATACCCAGTACCCATAAGAAGTTACAAGCAACTTCACACATCAACGCCTCTCAAAGTTTACGAAACATGATCCGAGCGTAGGTTGAAACTCCGTACATAAAACAAAGATAAATCACTAAAAAAAATGTTTAAAGCATTCGCTCGAAAATGTTCCAAATGAATCATTCGTTCGCTCATTGGAAATGACACCGCGTAAGAATTTCGAGTTTTAAAGAATATTAATCGATATTAAATTCCGCTACATGGCGAGAATAAAAGTGACATAAAGCGAAAGCATTTTGTGGTTAATAAAGTTTTGTACGCATTTTGGGGACTTTCTTTAAGCGCAAGGTTTTTTTTTATCTGACTGAAGTAAACGAACATGCAGTCCACCTGATGGTAAGTGGTCACTGCCCCTCATGGACATCTGTAATCAATATCATACAGAACATGGGTTCTATCTGAAGTCTATCATAGAAGCGTTGCTACTCCCGAGGACTATGATGGTCGCCTCATATAAAAGTGTGCCGGCAACCACACCCTTCCATCGAAACGCAAGAAAAGCTTCACGCTAGAAATAGATGTGGCGGTGGTACTTCTCAGGTCGAACTACACTGGTTCTACCACACGAGCGGCAGTGACCACTTACCATCGGGTGGACTGCATGCTCGTTTGCTAATTCAGTCAGATAAAAAACAGTATTAAGTACAAACAGGTCATCTGCCTACGGCAATAGGTCGTCAATTAGAAATACCACGAATTTTATTACCCAAAGTTTACAACCCAACGTATTTACACATTTCTCCAATAGCCATAACTGATAAGAACCCATCTGCTTAATGATACTGCCATATTAAAAACCATGGAATTTACCTTAACTTACTCATAAATGGGATGTTTGTAAATTGCAGGTATTTAAATACTAGATAAATAAGATAAATAAGAAATTAATATTACAAATAGATAAAAGAAAATAAAATTAGTAAATTAGGAATCATAATATAAGATGTTAATTTATTAAAATTTGTTTTTAATATTTAAAAGGTGGTAGAACCAATGTAGTTCGACCGGGGAAATAACACCGCCACACCGATTCCTAGCGTAAAGCATTTCTTGCGTTTCGATGGAAGGATGTGGTTGGCGGCACACTTTTATATGAGGCGAACATCATAGTCCTCGGGAGTAGCAACGCATCTGTGATTGACTTCAGGTGGAACACATGTTCTGTATGAAGTTGCTTACAGATGTCCTGGGCGGCAGTAACCACTTACCATCAGGTGGACTGCATGCTCGTTTGCTACTCCAGTCAAATATTTTTTTTTTTATCAAAACATATTAAAAATACATGTTAAATATACATGTTTTTCTCTTGAGCTTTCATTGAATTTAAAAATGGTTTGATATTATATAAGGTGTTGACTAAATTAAGTTAATGTCGGTGATAAAAAACGATCAATTTATTAGGGTTTTTCTTCAGTATATCACATTACATTTAACTTGAACAACATCTAAAATATTTATAAAAATAATTCAAAGATCCATGAGTTAAAAGCGTATGTTTTATTAAATCTTTTAATCTTATTATATTTTACATATTTATTTATTTAATTTTATTTAATTTAAATTTCAATAGTTATAGTAAGATCTTATACCTTCAGATCTGAACGAGATTATGTATGTCGTTCAGATCTGAAGATTGTAGCATGAAAGATCTCAATTTAACCACTCAAGCTTAGTAATACGTTACTCGCTTAATTGCTTAGTATTCGTTAATACTCAGAAGTTCGTATATTGAAGGAGTGACACATTTATGACGACCCGCGTGGCGCAGCGGTTACGATACCGGTCTGACACGCAGTGGGTCCCGGGTTCGATTCCCGGCCAGACAGGTATCTGAATGATGAGTTTAGATTCTTGTTCTGGGTCTGGGTGTGTGTGTATTCGTCTTTGTGTGTGTCCATGGCACCCACGACACAGGAGAAAATCCTACTGTGGGGCTATGAGTGTAGAAAGCGTTTTTATTTAAATCAATTATACTTAACATTAATGTAATAAAATGTTGTAATGGTGCGGCGGTACTGTCTCTCTATTAAAACATTTTCGTCGTATATTCGTTATGTACAGACTTTTTCCCCTTTCCTATATTATTTTATGAAGCAAATCGCGTGGTATTAGTTACTTTGCCTAAAGCTTAGCCGAAGATTATTGCCCTGGCTTTAAAACCGCGGTGACCGCAGTGTCGGATGACTCTTCCGCGAATACGTGCTACCTGGGTTTGTGAAGAGTGAACTTGGAAGTTCACTGCCTCGTGTGATTTGCTCGCATGTATAAAATTAATGTATTTTTATGGAGTTTAAATTACTTTTAAAAAACAAGCGGTTATGTCGATTAGTTTCATATCTAATTCAAATAAATGTCAGCATAAAATGTATTTTTTGAAAAATAAACACATACTAATAATAAATATTATTTAAATAGTAATACGGGTTTTGTAAATTTTTATAACACAATATTTATTATTATTATAAATAGTTGGCCACAAATCGAATCCAAGACTTTGGTATGTCAGTACGATACAATAACTTTTGATGTTTACTGCTGTTGGTTCCAATAAAAAAATATAACAAATATTACTTATGTTACAACCAGCAATATAGTGGAAAATTAATAATACTTGCATTATTAATTATTTCTGTATAAGATTAAAGAAGAATTGCATGCATTTAGTCCACCTGATGTTAAGTGGTCATTGCTGCCGATGGACAATATCATTTTCACACAGAACAAAGGTTCTATCCGAAGTTAAAGATAGATGCTTGCTACTCCCGAGGACTAAAATGATGGTCTCACGTAAAAGTCAGCCGCGATTAACTTTACAATATTGAATTGTTTCCCTTTTGTCTGTCGCCACTTTTTACTTTTTCTTCAACTAAACCGCGATTTCAAATCCACTCTCCAAACACCCGTGTTACCAAGACGCATCGACGTCAAACACATACATCGAATACGGATACGTATTATAAATACATCGGATACATTACAATCTGCAATCGAATCATTAAACTTGTTATTTGAACCGTGTGGGTTTGAAAAAATATCCTTTAGACGAGTGAAATAAGAAAACATTGCGGGTAAGAAAGATTTGCGATGTTTTTTTTCTTTTAATCTCTGTTTCCTTTAAGAATGTTTACGAAGTTTGTTAATGAATGAAAAACTTTTGTATGGTTATGTTATTAACTACTTAAATATTAAGGTGTTCGAAGTCTGTACGACGAATTAAAAAGGATTGTTAAGAGACAAGTATATAATACTGCAATAGTAAAATATACTGAAAAACTGTGTATCGCTAGCACCCATTAAATATCAAAAAAAATGAATTTCGCGATAATCGTTAACCATTATTGTTCCTCTGCTGGGTACGGGTCTTCTCTCGAAATGCGGGAGTTTTTTTAGGCTATAGTCCATCGCGCTGGCCTAGTGCGAATTAGTGGACTTCACACACCTCTGAGAGCTTTTTTTTAAAGAACTCTGGGGTGTGTAAGTTTCCTCACGATGTTTTCCTTAACCGAAAAGCAGTGATAATTAATTTCTAATACGCACGTAAAACTAGTGGTGCGTGCCTGGGTTTAAACTTCGGACCTCCCGATTGCGAGGGTAAGTTTCAACCATTAGGCTATCACTGCTCTATGGCATTACAATATGGCCATAAAATCAAAGCTACTCATTTTTATGGCCACTTATTTGATGACAAATGCAAAAACGCGTTAAATTCAACAATTTTTTACATAAAAACAATATGAATTGGTAAGCATCAAATGAAATTGAAGGTATTTTTTAAACGGGTTTAGTTTTAATTATTTAATAGCTGATCCGGCGAACTTCGTTCCGCCTAAAAGTCAAAAATCCAAAATTATCAGTCTCTCCACTATATTATACATGTATTATACATAAAACCTTCCACTTGAATCACTCTATTAAAAAAACCTGCATTAAAATCCGTAGCGTACCTTTAAAGATCTAAGCGTACATAGGGACAGACACCGAGAAGCGACTTTGTTTTATACTATATAGTGATGATACTTGATACATAGAATGTACGACAAATATCTTAAATGGATTACCTCTTCGACATTTTCAATACAAAGTATGAATGAATGAATGAATTTATTTATTTGTTACAGCTATATAAAGTTGAGAATTTATATAATAATATTTTGTTCTGCATACTCTACCGGTTATCCGGTGTACAAAGATTCTAAGATAAAAATATTTTTACCAATAGACATTAACAACATTAAAATTTAGTAAACTAATAATAATTATAAGAATAATAAATACTACAAATTCATATTAATCAAAGTCATATTAATTTAAAATAATTAACATTTAAAAACAATATAAAAAGCAATTATGATAAGTTTTAAAATGACAAATATAATATGTTAAAATTATTATTAGATTAATTAATTAATTACAATTATTAAAGATATTGTAATTTTGTTAACTAAAAGACATCACAACAAAGTCAATTTCACGTCCTAGAAGTCAAAATACTTTGGTAACGTCCTTTCTGCAAACAATACGCTTAAAGCTATCCTTATTTAAATAAAGGGTCTGAAAAATAATTGTTCCCTTGAAAAATAAGTAAAACGAACTCAGTACAATCAAGACACAAAAGGAAGACGCAAAAGGTCAGCGAAGGTGTATTGTCAATTAAAAAACCGGTCAAGCGCGAGCTGGTTTCGCTACTGGGTTCCCTATGAATATTGTTGTAATCTAATGGTTCTACCACCTTTAATTGGCTCCATAAACTTACCTTTGATGACGTGTGTGGAAATGTCTTTATTTTACATAGGCACAACAATTATCGTGTCAGTCCCCTGATGCTATGGGTTCTACCGGTGGTCCGGTTTGTCTAGATATTTGTATATTTGTCTTTGTTTGTCCATGGCAATCACAAGACGGGCAATAAATCCTATAGGTATGGGGCCTATAATTGAATGTTTTTATTTATTTTCATAACAGGATTTTCAAGCAAATAACTATTATAATAATAATTTTGAAAGGTTTGTTGCAGCATACATCTTGTTTGCATTATATTGTGAACAATTGTCGTGTTTGAATGTTCTTCTATTATAATTGTGAACGTACTTTTGTTTTATTTGTATATGTTTTGTTGTTGTTTTCTTTTTGTTTTACTTCCTTTGCGCTTATGTTTCTTGTATGCTGTATGATAAGCCTGATTAAATTATATTTCTATTTCTATAATCTATCCTCTCTTTCCTATGAGACAGAAACATAGAGGTTTGCCAATAAAACAAATATATATGTCGGCGCGACACCGCGTATTTATGAAAAACACGTCGCCGATAATAATTATTTTAGTTACTGTAAAGATCGAAAATTGTTTGTTTATTGATTAGCAACATTTAATGATTTTTAGAATTGTAATTTAGTTTACCCTCCATAAATTTGTTATTGTCACACCACCAAACATTGTTATAGATAGGCGAGCGAACGCTGGTAGAAAAAGATTCTTGTTTAACCGCCGAAGCGATCGGACCTCCTCAATTGTGAATAAATCGAAGAAGTTTACTCCGGTGTTTTACTTAAAATCTTCAAGAATGGACAGTAATGAAGAGTCCTAGCCATCCTGACATCGTCATCTCACTTCGTTATATATTATGGGTCTCATAAATTATCACCACGGATCCCTAAAAATACGTAGGCCTTCATACGGAGGTATCTCATTGTACTAGCGAGATTTTGAAAATAAGTTTTAAATTTCATTTCGTTGAGTATCTTTATGGATTAAGATTTATCTCTTATCTATATTTTCACACTCACAACACAATATATCATTTGCAATGGACGTTTTAAATAGCGGCCTATAAATTAAAACTCAATGAAAACCTTTTAAATACTCTTTACTGTTTTTGAGAATTATGTTTATGGATGATAAGATGTGACACGCGGCTATATCGTTTAAAAATAAATATGTCTTTGAATTGTGATAACTTCGAACAGACCAGATGGATCTTAAATTTAAAATATCAAACGAGCAGTTAACTTTATGGCAAGTGGCCACTGTCGCCCATAGACATCTGTAAGAACAGGGGTTTGTCTGAAGTCAATGACAGATGCGTTGTTACTCCCGAGAACTAATTTATATTAGTCGTATCATATAAAAGTAAGCCGGCAACCTCGAAACCCAAGGACTACTTCACATTTGATATAGGTGAAGCGATGGTAACTATGCTAAAACCTTTGAAGGTGGTAGTAGCAGTGTAGTTCGACCGGGGAAGTACCACCGCCACACCTTTTTCTAGCGTGAAGCATTTTTTGCGTTTCGATGGAAGGGTGTGATTGCCGGCATACCTTTATATGAGGCGACCATCATAGTCCTTGGAAAAGCAACGCATCTGATTGACTTCAGATAGAACCCATGTTCAGCATGTAGTTGATTACAGATGTCCATGGGCGGCAGTGACCACTTACCATCAGGTGGACTGAGTGCTCGTTTGCTACTTCAGTCAGATAAAAAGCAAAGCTTATAAATTCGGTGGTTTTGATTTGATACTATTTTAATTACACAAGAAACACACAAACAACAAAAATTAAAGATCATAGCACCTGCTAATTACGTGTTCTGTTTTATTACTATTTTTGGAAGTATTTGTGCACAGACACGTCTAACTTCCAATTTCATTGTATGTATATTGTTTATTATAATAATAATGTTGAAGTGCAAATAATTAAAATGTTAATATTAAAAAACATAAAATAATAATTAAGATATTACCTTGGCTAAGAACAAATTCAGCCATCGTAGTCTAATATCCCTGTACATTGCACTTTACAAGGAGAAATACTGAAGCAACTCATTGAAAGCTTAAAAAATACTAAGATAAAAACGAGCAATAACGATTATACTAACGTGTTTACAACCTCAACACATTCAAGTCTTATCACAAGCGTTAAGGAGCTTAGCAGAGACATCAATGTTAACGCAAAATCAAATTGTTTCATACAGGTTTACTGCCCATAGATTGTAAAACGAATAGATATACTCATCTCAATGGTTATCTTAACACTTAGTGATAACGTGTATAAGCTTGATTTTTGCTCACTTAGATTCTGACAAAATTGTTGTAAAAACTGGTTATCCGTTTTCAAATCATTTTTTTAAAACGAGATTTATAGTTAGATCTCTGTCTTATGAAAATGGAGATCTATTTGGTAAGATTTGCCTAGATTTATAACCCTACGAACGATTATACTAATGATTATGTTTTAGAATTTTTGTAAAACTATTCGTTTGTATATTTTAAATCACATCAAACCAAAATTATTGAATTTTAACCAAATAATTTAAAATATACAGTATCACATAACATTTATCATTAAATTAAAATCCATCCAATCTATCAGAGATTCCTTAATAACGAGTGAAACCATGACACACCTAGCGCAAAATGTAGATTAAAATTATGATGATGAATACATAAACCATATATAGTATTTCCTCCACACCATTTCTGTCACCTAGGTGCTCTATGGTCATTTCTATGTCGGTCGTCGCAAAAAATTAACAAGTGCCTCAATTTGAGAAACTATCATTATGTGCTTAACGAAGGTGGAGACATTCCTTACAGTGACAGGCTGTCTTCTCAGCCTTCAAAGGAAACATATTGAAGTTACTTTTTGTCTCCTTATCAATCAGGTCTTGAAGTTTGCAAGTAGTGCATCTAGTTCAAATATGACGACTTCCTATATTCTTTCTATCGTGGAGTACTTTACTAGTTTTTTTATTATTTGCTATACTAGTATATGTAGGTAACTTTTCTTTTACGTTATCCGCGGTATTAACTAGAGTATTACTGAAATACCTTTTATTGCAATATCTTAACTTCATTGATTGATTGGACGATTGATTTTGAATTATTGGATAATTCAAAATCCAATCAATCAATATTATTGAGCAAATTTGATTACGGTCCCATATGTCCTTATGGCCGTTACAATATAATACTTAAGAAGTTGTTATCAATTTCTTATTATATTGTAGTGGATATTTTAGTCGTATTTAGCCTCGTTGAATATATCTTTACAAATACCATGTACCTCAGTAGATACATGATTTTTTTAAATGTTATTCTCAAATAATATAACTCAATTTTCTAAAATGCACATTTTTTCTTCAACAACATGTTTATAATATTGTAAGTACTTTTTGATAACCAAGCAGATGTCCCGTTTAAAATTAGTTTACAACTTTCAGAATTTTGGCCATTAAAAGGTTATTCCTAAATTTTATAGCTGCAGTCAAAAATATTTTCGATAACGTCAAAGTTACCTATTTGTATCGATCAATTTCATCGCCTCCGTTTACGACGATCTGACATTATCGGTAAGTTTTTCCCAACCTCATAATTGCTGTTCATAACGATTACACTCAATCAGAACCAGATGCAATAACTTCTAAACCGAAAACCTTTTCTCGGAAATTTTATTACAGTAGCACCAATTTAAACCAATTTATAAAGGCGGTGATAGCTTGAGAATGCGGGTCACCATTCCTTCGCATTTTTTAATTATTCCTTCAACTATTGCTTTATATTCTCATCTTTATTTTCTAGATGCTACAGGTCGGAATCCTCCAGTCGCGTCTCCGAACTGTTCAACTAATGGAACTACAAATCCTTCTGAATCGGGCCCTGGTATTGTCCCTGTTCAATTTTATTTTCTCCTTATACCACTGTCGCCTACCTTTTTCCTTTTAACGCGGACAATTTTTAAATGGCTTATGTTTGATTCCATTATTGTGTGCCAATCAGGCTGAATTACAATGTCCTTTAGCAACGGCCGAACTGAGTAGGAATCTTTATTATTTTTGTTACAAATCATTTATTTATACGTTTTTGCATCGAGTAAACAAGGCAGCTGTACGCTTTATTTAGATGAGAGCGAAGTTACTTGAATGCGTCCCTTGAATTTAAATAACTTGAATTTGACGCTGCGAACACTTGCGGACATGTATAAGTGTACTATTTTTTCTTACTAGATACAATCGTTTATTTTATAAAATGTATTGGGATATCAAAATGCTAGAGAAAATTGCATTTCGCGGAGCTTTAATTATGCAAATTTAAATGATAAAATCAATGTGCAAACGTTGTGTTTAAAAAGATTAATAAAAGCGTGTATTGGAGTACCTTTTTATCAGCGTGACATTCGTTATAGGCGCAATTTATAGAACTAACGATGCTATTAAAATTTCTGCTCTAACTACGCTTGTTTAATCGCAAAGAAAAACTAACACGTCCTGCGAGCGAATTAGGCTATTACTTTACGTTAACGACTCACACCACTCTGATGTATGGTATTGCGGGATATGGTTGCTTTAAAAACTTCATTGAAGCCGTCGTCAACGGCGATTTTTATCTTCAAAGCGTCGCAGGCGAAAAAAATATTTGCAGCCGCATTAAAGTTCCTAATTGAGACGTGTGAGACAGCCAGAGTAACACTCACAAAAACGTTTTAAACACTGTGTGTTAACGAGAGTGTGTAATAAATCTCATAGTGGCCACTCTTATCTCCATACTGAGGTAGCCGATAATAACCTGTGTCAACTCGCTTGAAAATTTAAATATAAACAACTTAAGCACTTTAGTATCAATCTTGGTGCCGACTGCGTTTCGCCATTATCTTCTTGTGTCATATTTTGAAATGCTCGATACAGTTGAGTTATCATGGCCCGCGGTGTATACGATTTATTGTTTCATTCGGTTTATTGAAAACGTTATTTTTATTGTTACCGATGTTGAGTTCTAGTTTATTTGACTCAAATGGTCTACTAACATCGCCTACAATGTTAAATGTATTGAAAGCTTGTTTTGTATCTAATTCTTTAAAAAACTGTTGTTTATCAATTCTTCGTTTTAAATGTTCTTCGACTGTGATACATTTTAAAAATTTACTGTATAATTTTTTAGTGTATTTTTTCCCCTTTTAATAATTTAGTATAGTTCGTACTCTTTTAACGTATGTTGAGTCACTTGTAAGTCGTTGGAAATTCATATACCCGTCTAGGTTGTCATCGCACATTGTCGAGCCAAACACAAAGACAAGAATTGCTAATTACTTTTTTAAAACCGCATTATGTGTTAATGAAATTCCTGCCCACACTTCTTTTGCAAATGTCACTATTTTCTTGGGTATAATGTTGCGTTGTTATTTTTGAAATGTTGTGAAAGATTTTGCAAGGTGGTAGAACCAGTGTAGTTCGACCGGGGAAGTACCACCGCCACACTTATTTCTAGCGTGAAGCATTTGTTGCGTTTCGATAGAAGGGTGTGGTTGCCGGCACACTTTCACATGAGGCGACCATCATAGTCCTCGGAAGTAGCAACGCATCTGTGATTGACTTCAGATGGAACCCACGTTCTGTATGAAGTTGATTACAGATGTCCATGGGCGGCGGTGACCACTTACCATCAGGTGGACTGCATGCTCGTTTGCTACTTCAGTGAAATAAAAAAAAAAAGGTGGTCCAGATAGTTCCATTTATTTAATAAGTTTATTTTTAACTAATTGTACTTACGCCCATGCAATCTACTTAATGGCAGAGTTATTCACTGGCTCCCACGGACATGTGTTGTTATTACTGAATTTATACTTGACTAGCCGTAATGCGGATAGATGATAGAGATGGTCGGATCAGTTATCCGAGCAGAAATAATCCGAGAAGAAATTGCAGAACTCATAAGGGAGAAGACTGAGGAGCGGCATCACGATACTCAGCAATGAATGAACGACCCGAGGGGAAGGAGAAGCTGTAAACCGCACAAAAAATAAATTCAAACCTTTGTCAGATCATCAGATGATCAAATTCGTAGTTTACGATTTTAGATAGGACATACTGACATGCATAGATTTTTATATATGAAGACTATAGTAACAAATGTAATATCTGTGTAGTAAATTGAGTAAATTAAAAACAGGGACTCATATTAACGGTGTATAATGTCTACTGCATGTAATTCATATTCTTTACAAGTTACACCAATTAATCGCCTTTGCAAAGCTGATGTACTGTTTTCAACCATTTTTAACTTAAAATATTAGTTCGGAGTACTTACAAAAAACATTAGAATAATATTAATGAATTTTACTACTTAACGCGTAGTGAAGATATGCGGTTTTGAATTCTTTAAGAATTCAAAACTGCATATAAAGAGTACCCGCTAAGTATTAAAATGTATTAATTCCGCGATAATATTACTTTAAAATCATATAATATTAATGAAGTTCAGGTTTTATTTAATAATAAAAATAAACAAATCAACAAAAATAATGAATGAAAACCTGTAGATTATTTCAACAAACCCAAACACAAATATACAAGTATTTGTATTTTAGGCGGTCAAATTCTAGGCAAAAATTTGGTTTATCATCATCGCCAAAGAACCTAACACAATTATTCAACTTAATTATATAATATACCTAATTATATCTTCAATTTTGTTGAAGTTCAAAAATATTGTATAAAGACACCCATACATTGTTTGCTTGCTCGTAAAAAGCACCATTCGGACTCCCAATAAAGTTGACAATTCTTTGAACTTTAAGAACCCCATTGTTAGGATTGTACTGATGGAAGATTGCTTTACATGCAACAATGTACCATAACAACAGTGCATCAATCAGAACGCTTAGGTTTAATAATAATAAGACGCGATTCGAGCATTGTTTCTATAAACTCTTTTAAATTTGATAGAACCGTTTCTGGTTCGATTCCATTGGCACTATTGCCATATCTATTTTGTCTAATGATAACAGCGTTGAAGGGTGTCGTAAGGGAATAATACTTATCCAGGGCGTTCTGACTTAATAAGGATAGTAACGCCTCTGTGGTCGAATTCAGGTATCCATACTTGACTTTCAGGCTTCGTATTGATTAAAGATGTTCATGGTCAGCAGTGCCGTTTGACCATCAATTGGAGTGCATGCTCGATACGTATTTTTACCAGTTTCAAAAACGAAATCCACGTAATTAATAAAATCTTACATTTCTCAGAGATGACACCAATCTTAATAAACTCGGAATGTTATCTGAATAAAATTTTATCCAAAACGTGAGAACGTTTCGAGACTACCCTTATAATATTTCCACGCATACAAAAATTGCTCAAATTCGAACCCAGAGCTCTTCTGGGTTCGAATCTTACTTAATGATGTCTTGATTTATTTGGATAATTAATTCCTTATTCATTCAAAGCCGTTTTAGACAGCTCTAATTAACAAATCTACGTCCATGATTGTAACGTTTGCATTATTATTCAGATAGCAGACATATTAAACAAGGAAGCGATAATTCCAACAGACTTTCGAGAGAACGTAATACATACGGATGAAGACAACAGGATTTAATGACTAATATTATCATAGGCTTACCGGCTTCACCTTAATGCATCGTAATAAGGGCTCTAAAAGTATTCGCGAGCCCTACCATTTATCTTCGCTGCACCCGACGCAATTAATCAGCTGGTGTTGTCGCGTACACCCCTCGACTCCAGTTACACGACTGTCAAATCCTCGCACGCGATTACATGCCGAATTCCAACCGAGTAAGTGTGAACTTACGGACTGACAGCCACTGTGTCGCCGACCGTACAGTGATAAAGAGAAAAAGATGATTCGGGGCTAATTATGGACAATGTTGGTAAGTTCTCGTTTTTTCGACCACTTAACACCTACCGACCAATTTGTTCTCTTTTCGATCGTAATGCATTTCGGATTCAGATTGGGGGCACGACTAACGCGAAATCGCAAAGTCTTCATTACTTTATGATGTCGGGGGATTAATCACTCGATCAAATCGCAGTTTGGATCCTTGAAACGGTTCTTTAGAATGATTCGAATGTCGTAAATCAAGTTGATCTCCGCTAACCTGATATTCAAATGATGAATGATGATTATTACTTTTAAATTATGAAGTGAAATACAATGAAACGAGAGATTTTTCACAGCTTTTACTAAATATTTTTTAAGAATTATACTTTTAAAGATGGTATGACCTTTATTGATATTGCTTTATATTGTTGCCTTATAACAGCAAAATAATGCACTTATAAAAAGGGAGGTGCGGCTTAACTAATTCCTTTTAGTCCATTTATAAGATTTAAGTAATAGCTAATGAGCTTATATTCTTTAGTCAACTCAATATCCAGATATCAATGGTTCCAACTACAGTCACAGATGTCTTCTAAGAAGTGAGACGGTCACTTCGTAATTATGCGCTGTCACTACAATGTAAGAACTCCTTACACCTAAAATAAGTGCAGCAAATGACGTAAGCAAGTAAATGATTCTCTCTCATCACCCATTATTGGCCCACTGCTGGGCACGGGTCTTTTCACAGAATGCGAGAGTTTAGGGCATAGTCCACAGCGCTGGCCAAGTGCGAATTGGTGGACTAGAAAATGATTCTACCCTGGACTAAATATACTGATTCTAATCAGTCCGTGTCCAAAAGTTGATCTAATCTGTCCATGTATACTAGCCACTTACTGCTTGCTTCGCCATTTCAATTTAATAAAAATAGAGCATTAAACAAACAAAATACCTCAAAGAAATCTCTGCCTAGTAAGAAGCAAAACAGGCTTAACAAAAACACGTCAGTGGTTGATGACCATCCTCATTTAGCTTCACAATGAATTATTACATGAGCTTCCGTTAATGCCAACCTGTACCTTAAGGTATTGTCTCACACTCGACCAGTAACTAAGAAACTATTCTAGCGAGGATAAGTGCATAAGATATTTAGAAGAACTCATGGAAGTAGGAAACAAGCATGGATATCTATAGCCAACTACAGATAAGATACGAGAACTCAGATAAGATCAGAACTTTTCCTGGTCAGGTGGAACCAACGCCACAACTATGTACTAACAGTACTATTGTTCTGAAATATGTGGTAAGGAAAAAAACCGAAGCATTCCAAATTTGTCTTTATTGTAGCAATGCTCCTGTGGCCAACAACATATAACTCACAACACATAACATACACAACACAAACATATAACTCTTATGTTATTTGGGTTGCTTACGAATGACCATGAGTGGAAATAGCCACTGTCGTATGAAATGCATAATCTGCTACTCAATACTACAAAAAGTTGTTTTTGTATATTTCTTAAATAACTGTACATCTTTTTAGCTAGTAGACAGTTGAGCAGATTAGCTTATCTCTCAGCTTATTCGCTTACGATGAGATTGATGGTTAAGTCAGGACGCACAGCATTCCAACGTCTAGTGAAATCCTATTCATTGGCCGTCATAACAACAAGGACCTCACATAGGGCCAATCAATTCCAGCAGAATCAAATACCCCTAATTATTTATGATGTTTATCTGCTGCCACCTAGATATACGTTTGCTAACCTTGGGAAATTTTAAATTAATTGTTTTGCTGTTGAGTTTGATTTGAGACGTGTTGCTAATGACTTTGTCGTCAAGCTGGTGAATTTGAAGTAATGATGTTGTGAATTGAAACAAATAGAATGACAATACGTTTCTCATTTAGTTTAAAAAGATTCGCAATAAATATTGCAATTCTATATAGCGTAATAAGTTTTGGTTCCTTGTTTGTTTTCTACGCCGGCCTTATTTTTGGGTTTGGCTTTTAAGAACAATGATACACAAAAAGATGTATAATTAATAAATCATTAGATTTTATAAATTGAAAAATGTTTCATATTTGAATAACTTATCACAGAGTACACGGATTTTATTAAAAAACTAAATATTACCTTAATATATGAACTAGAAATGTATTATTAATGTTTTGAATCGGTTTCTGTATTTTTTCTTTCATGCAACATCAAAGACGCAGCAACATAGACACACAATAAATAGACGTTTATATTATAAAATCTTTTTATTAATGTTCCTAAAAGAATGATTATGTAGTCATGTAATTTACAACCTTGCAGAATGAAATCGTTATACGTATGTATACACGACAACTTAGATTTTAGTAATAGCAATGACTTTAAATCATCCTTATCATTTGACAATCCTCACGTTAATTAAAGTATTAATAAATGACGCGAATTACTCATACAATAATCTTTTTCATCTCAAAGGTTCACTTTGTCACCCATGTTATTAACGTCTTCGTATTACTTTTAAACTCGTTTGATTATTTTTGGACCTACTTATAGTTTAACCAAGAGTCTAATTTAGATCTTCTTTTCACAGATGTCTGCGATCGACCCAGACTGCGGGGTGAACGCCATCGTGAATTACACCCTGGGGGATGGTTTGGCTAAACCCCAGTTCTCCGTCAAGCCCGACTCTGGTGAGCTCTGCGTATCAGCTCCTCTGGATCATGAAGCCATTGCTGACTTTGAATTTCCTGTCATAGCTACTGATAGAGGTAAGTAAGCTTTCTATTCTTATTTTTTTTAAGCAGATGTCTCAATTTGAAATGGTCATTATTGCCTACGTATATTTGGCAAAAAGAAGCTTCTACGCACAAGTAATCGTGCCGATGACTGGTGACACCTTTACCTGGGTATACAATATGTATCAGAACACTTTTATAATATCAATTTTTCTAATATTATTATTGAATGATAGGGCTCGATGAGCCAGAGAAGAAATAAATTATTATTTAATTTAAATAATGTTTAGGAATCTGTACTTATAAAATTCTAAAATACAAATGCAAGGATATTACTTAGCATATAAAAGTTAAAAACACCTGTCAATATTTTTGTTTTAAGTTTACGGTATATATTATGTTACTATAGTGTCGGAATATAGCCACGATCTCAAATTGATACATCATAGAAGAAACGTAAGCAAGGTTATTACTAAAGAAATAAGCAAACAAAACACAGATAACGTGGCTATGGATAACGAAGTACAAAATAATAACTCATTACGAAACCATGTCGAGTGAGGGACGCAGACAGGAGATACCGACCATGCATCATTAAAGCTTTATTACCAGCACATTGTAGAGCGCAATTACTGGATAAAATAAAAAAGACGTCCCTAACATTTATCGAAAGGCAATAAGTTCAACGTTGACAGGTGGCGTAAACGCACAAAATATAGCCATATAAGTATACGAATATACGGAATCAGCTCGAAATAAAGCACCAGCTTCGGTCGCGAATAAATTCCAAAAGTGTCCGTCGCCCGTTGTCTTTGCAAGCCCCAATTGATTTATGTGGCGAGAAGCGTCCAACTATTACTTCGCGTTTTTATTTCGACCAATCTGCGACCAAGCGGCGACTGGAAAAGGGAATTTCGGTAGTA
Source organism: Spicauda simplicius (assembly GCA_949699795.1). Taxonomy (NCBI): domain Eukaryota; kingdom Metazoa; phylum Arthropoda; class Insecta; order Lepidoptera; family Hesperiidae; genus Spicauda; species Spicauda simplicius. The sequence goes on from OX453066.1 coordinate 19,531,944, forward strand.
ATTTCGGCTTTCGATAGTCAAACAGGATTGTTTATAGCAGACCAAATAAATCTTCATCTGATTTAAAACAAATTTAGTTATTTAGATGTTTTAGAATATCCTTGATAAAATCTTACAACGTAATAAATTTAACGTTTAGCGTGATAAGCTGTTGTAAGTATTATGTAGTAATGTTCAGCACAGACGAATATTATTCAACAATATATTGTATGAAGACATTTAAATAGTTCAATAGTAACAGTAAATCTCAACCGACAGTAACATCCTAGCGAGAACACATGGTTCGTGCATTTCCTCGTTTTGTACTGCAACATTGTATACTAATCTCTTTAGTAAAGAATAATGTGCACTTTACTTGCTCGATACAGGTTTTAGTAAAAATATCCTGTACTGGAAATATTGCGCCACAATTAAATCCAGTCGTAGTCGTCATTTTATTATCTTCGGACTTGAACATCGAAAACTCGATGACATCCGCATAAATCAAGCGGCTGTCAATTAAACATAGCATTACAACAATACAAACAATCACGAGACCAATTATTTATTTATTCGCAGGGGGCCTGTCGACGACCGCCATGGTGAAGATCCAACTTCTCGATATCAACGACAACGTTCCCGCATTCACTGTTAAAGATTACAATGTGTCTTTGAAGGAGGGGAGGATATCTTCCACTGAACCAATCGTAGCCGTCTCTGCAACTGACGCTGATTCTGGTAGATTTGGAACTGTCACTTACAGAATTGTTAATGGGAATGATAATGACGTGTTTAGAATAGACAGAAGCACTGGTGAGATTTTTGTTACGAAGCCAGCACTAATCCAAGCCAATGGGAAGTTTGAGTTGGAGATATCAGCAACGGATGGTGGAGGACTCACCGCACCCCAAGGAGCTACTGTCCACATTAATGTGATCCCTGCTGGTGTTGGATCTGCGTTGTTTGATAAGCCAAGATATAATTTTCGTGTGCGAGAAGACGTTCGAAGTGGTACCATAGTTGGCAATTTGAAGGCTACTGCTGGAGATAGAGGTAAGTCCATTACACTATTATTATGTTTATTAGATAATATTATAATAAGAATCGTATAAAATTATGTTAATAATGTAAATTAATCCTAATATACAGATCTATTTAAAAGACTAGTTTCAAGAAGATAGTGTAATAGCTATACAAGACAAAATACACCATTAAAACCGCTTTACTAACAGGGCCGACTCAATAACATTCACCGAATAGAAAGCAGTTCGGACAAACAAACAGACGTTCGGGATTACATACAAAGAAAATCACTTAGAGACAGAGTAAATATTAATGTTGGAATACCAAGGACTACCGGTGCAACGAGTTACCTTATAGCTTCATTTTGCTTTAACAAATTTATTGAAATCGTGCCACTTCTGTGCTGTTTCAAAGTAAACGCGTATAGCGGTAGATTTTCAGAGGCATTGAAATATAGCTTATATTAACACAGTATTTTTTAACTAAGAAACAAATAGAAACATAGAAATTCAAATAGTCTCTTCGACGAATAATCATTATTACCGGTTCATGTCATGATCACAATAAAAAATAATCTTAAATTTGATTATGCTATATTGGATTGTATTGGATTGAGGCCAAGAAATTCTTAACCAGCTTTGCCATGGGAATCAATATGTCACTGTTGTTAGCCAAAAGATCTGCACGTAGGAATTTGTACGCTGATAGGCGGAGCTATATAAATGGAATTTGTTACAAAATAGTATATTAAAACGCCTTTGTTATAGTTTTTATTGATTGTTTGCCATTACAAAATTAATGGCAATTGTTAGGTTACACACAACATATATATTTACCTAACTTCAGTAGAGTACCTAATTTCAATTCAAGAGCTTATTTTTAATTCTATAAAATATTCAATATTTTATTACCAATTAATGCATGTTTTCACTGTATTATAAGCAATTTATGTTTCAGTAAGTGGCATTGTAGTTATATCATTATTTAAATCATCCACATTCATATTCTACTTACTCTTTTAATATTATATGTTTATTAATAACACATTCATATTTATCAAATCTCATTCATCATCAACAGTGGATTCAGTAATCTCCCCTATAGCAACTAAGGTTCTCAAAAACGTAAAAGTCAATCTTTATCAGTAGGACTATCGTTATCACCGCCGCCGCTGCCTCCTGTGTTTCAGACTGGACCTCTAAAGAGCAGATATCTATGCACAAGCACATAATCGCCCATTGTCTGAGACCACTATCACGAGCGCGTGATGAGCAACCGTCGTTTGCTTCCACCTCTTTATACTCTTCTTGACTTTCTAATCTTGGAAGCTTTGTATTGAAATTGCTCTCCAGTGGTGTTAACTGGGTATCACTTAGATAATATTATAAATAAAAATCCGACTAATCGTTTTTTCTGACCTCTTTGCAACACAAAGTCGTCCACCCAAAGATATGGGTATACTGGAAGTTAATTACCGATGTTTTGCTGATCAAAACAGACTAACTTCAAAAAAAATGGTTTACAATTTTGTATTTATTATTTGCTTCGCAATGAGAAAATTAGAAAGCACAAAAAATTATGAAAGGTGCCGAAATTACTCTAAAACAATTTAAGTTACGGTAGGTGCATACACTTTAAATATTGAATTTTGAATTGAGAATCATTTTGCCATACATTTCGTTATCAAAATTATTGTAGCAACACCAAATATCCAAAACCTCTCTCCTGATGTAGAAACTGGACAAGATTGAACGTCAGAACATGTACAAAGGGCGTAGTCCGGCCCTACACGCAACGACGCGGTCTATGAATCACAACCACAATAGCGAGGGCTCGTTCGCATTGTGTCCATTTTTATTGGAAGCTTTGTATTGAAATTGCTCTCCGGTGGTGTTAACTGGGTATCACTTAGACAACATTATGAATCAAGCGACTTTAATAGTTTTTATAAAAGTTGCAAACTAGTACACCCAAGGTTTTCTATAAGAAGGTACAGATGCATTTAATACTCATACCTACAGAGTAAAAAAAAGTTCTCGGAGGTGTGTGAAATCCACCAATTCGCACTTGGCCAGCGCGGTGGACTATGGCCTAAATCTCTCTCATTCCGAGACAAGACCCGTACCCCGCAGTGGGTCATTAATGGGTTGACGATATACGACCTACATAGTAGATATTTAAAATTTATCTGCAGTGACAATTATTTTTCCAATGATAATTTTGCCGATGACAATCTTGCAACACACTTCGTTAGCAATATCGCTAAAACTGCAAATATCCCAAGCTACTCTCATGATGTAGAAACTGAACAAGATTGAACGTCAGAACATGTACAAAGGGCGTAGTCCGGCCCTACACGTAACGCGATCCATGAATCACAATCACAATAGCGAGGGCTCGTTCGCATTGTGCCCACGTTTTTATTTGCTACGTCACTGGTTTATAGAATCTTTATATATGTATGTGTATCTCATTTACATGGAACTTTATCATCAACCACAAATACCCTTTTTAGGGTTCCGTATCCAAAGGATAAAAACGGGACCCTATTACTCCGCTGTCTGTCCGTCTATCCGTCAGTCTGTGACCAGGCTGTATCACACTAATCGTGATAGCTAAGCAGTTGAAATTCTTACAGATGATGTCTCTCTGATAAAACGATACTAAAACAGAATTAAATAAATGTTTAAGGGGAGCTCTCACATAACTAACGTTATTTTTTTGCTGTTTATTGTAAAAAATAAATAGTACTGAACCCTTTGAGCGCGATCCCGCACTTAACCGGTGTTTTCATTTATGCTACGTCACTTGTTCATAGAATCTTTTTCGAATGTTGTAGTAGATTAGGCAGTTATTAACGTGGAAATAAGTAATCAACCCCAAATACAATCTAAAAGTTAAGTATAGTTGCTTATGTTTAAAAGCTGGGTTTCAAGTAGCATCTGTGATTGAGTTTAAGGATGAAAACATATGTAGTTCACATATGCTTTCTATATACGTTAATTACAGACGACAATTATGTCGACTCGTGGGGCAGAGCGGTTACCATACCGGTCTGACGCGTAATGGGTTCCCGGTTCGATTCCCGGCCTGACAGGTATATAAATGATAAGTTTAGATTCACTTTCTGGGTTTGGGTGTTTGTATATTCGTCTATATTTGTCCATGGTACTCACGACACAGGAGAAAATCCTAGTGTGGGGCTATGAGTGTAGAAAGCATGAAATGATTAATATCAGCACAAACGTACAGTCACCGTCAGTTTTATATTCACGAAAAATAATAAAGTCTGTCTAGTTGATCCTGTTATCAATTCTATTGATATATTGCAATTTATTAAAAGCCCGTTACCTTGTTCTTTGTTTAGAAATGTATATCTTTATCATTGCAATTTTGTTAATTTTGAGGAATAGAATTATAAGATTACTAGCTGTACCCGCGGCTTCGCCCGCGTAAAAATGAGTGTATCGCAAAGTTTTTCCCGCACAAATCTCGACCCCGTTGAAATTATATGATAAAAAGTAGTCTATAATTATGTTATTCCACAACCTTTTCTATAGTGCAAGTCCTATCCAAATGAGTTTAGCCGCTCCGCCGGCGATTACCCGGACATACAAAGAGTGCAGAAACGAATTTAAAATATGTATTTGTGGTTAAGATCATAATTGTTATGTAAAAATATTTTAAAAATTAGACAAATTAAAATTAGAATTTTAAAATTAGACGATTGTAAACGGCATTTCTTTGAATTAATTAACAATCTTAGTGGTCACACAATACCAAGAAGCACCTTGTAAACCAAATCCTCCTCCACATTTAAACCAAAACGCATCGATTACAAATATTGATTTTAACTTTTCTGTAGTATGTTTAAAAATTCTGACATCACCCTGATGCTGCAGGGTGAAGTGCAATGTTTGTACTGGTCTAGTACAAAAAGACGCTACTCTTACAAACTCATTTTACATTCATATCCTACTCAAAACTGGACACTATCAAGTGGTCAGATTACTTTAATAATGCACACGCATCGGCGGCCGGCTTGTATTAGCATGCGCGAGAGAGACGGTTACCTACCCCTGCCGAGAGACACGTCGCGATCTTTATTATTTTAAATCTCTAATATCTTTAAAGTATTTATGTGACGCATATAGTGTAAAAGCTAACAAATGCATTTATTTATATAAGGATTAATACCGAACAGAAGAAAACACACTCGAAATTAACGTAATATTTTTAGTTGAAATATGGAACATAAAAAAAAATTATTGTGACTTAACCATAAGTTATAGAGATATACTATCGCGGATTGATTTTATATTTGAGGTTGCAATCCAGTGTTTCGTAGCCCTTGACGGAATCATTAGTATTCAACATCAACATTTAATTTATCGATAGACTTCGTAGTTGTTTTGTAAATAACGCCACCTAACACCTATCGCATTCAATGTAATTCAACATAGTAGTGGATAGATGGCGCAAGTATACCTAATATATAACTCATCGGTAATTCCTCGTAATTTTATATTGTGGGTAAAATGGTAAATTAAATCAAATTTATATCATATTTATTTGTATGATAATTAATTGTTATCGATTTATAGGTATGTATTATTTCATAATGAACTAAGTATTTATATAATGCATACAGTGTAAAAGACAATTTTGATCTTTGTTATAATTACGAAGCTAACGAATGCATTTATTTACATAAGGATTAATACTGTACAAAAGACAATAGACTCGAAAATAACATATTGTTTTTAGTTAAAATATGGAACATAAAAATAATTATTGTGAGTTAACCTTAAGAGATATAAATATGCTATCGTGGATTGATTTTATATTTAAGTTTGCAAACCAGTGTTTCGTAGCTCTTGTCGGAATTATTAGTAATTCAACATCAACATATATTTTATCGATATTACTTCGAAGTTGTATTGTAGATAACGCCATCTATCAAATGTTCATTCAACGTAATTCAACAGAACAGTGGTAGATAGCGCAAGTATACCTAATATTTAACTCATCGGGAATTCCTCGTAATTTTATTCGTATCTTTCGCATTATAAATACATTTTCATATTATAAACCCATATTATGGGTAAATTAAATCAAATTTATATCACATCTATTTGAATGATAATTAATTGTTACCAATTTAAATGTATTATTTCTGAACGAACTCACAGTGACGTCCAGGCGAAATGGCCAATATGGCGATTGTCATTTGCGTTGGAATTTAACAAAATTCGCGACATACCGAATTTTACGGATATACGTTGTCGACTCAAAATCAATATTTTTTAATGTTTTATTATTCACATAAGTTTTTAATCAAATCTATCATACCCCTTGACGGAATTATTAGTACACCTCTTTGTCAAAAGCCAATACGGAGATTGTCATTTGCATTGGAATTTAACAAAATTCGCGACATACCGAGTTTTATGGATATATGTTGTCGACTCAAAATCAATATTTTTTAATGTTTTATTATTCATATAAGTTTTTAATCAAATCTAAGATACCCCTTGACGGAATTATTAGTACAGCTCTTTGTCAAAAACGAACTACCATACAAACATTTATGCTCGATTTTAACATTTTCAACCTATTTTTTGAAATAAAAAGTAGCCTATAATGGATCCCAAGGTCACCACTATCTGTATACACAATTTCATAAAAATCGGTTCAGTAGTTTTGGCGTGAAAGAGTAACAGACAGACAGACAGACAGAGTTACTTTCGCATTTATAATATTAGTAGGGATTAACATATTCAGAAGTTAACTTCAATCATTTCAATTCCTTAATAGTGGCCGTTGTAACTTGCTGAAACTAGATTCCTATCAATTTCTCCGACGTGTCATCGAAGAACAACTTCGAAAAGGCAATACGAAGGCAGAGACTAGTGATGTGACGAGACCTGTTTACTCGAGTCACTCGAGTAAATTCCATAGTCCACCTGGTAAGTGGTCACTGCCGCTCATGGACATCTGTCATCAGCTTCATATAGAACATGGGTCCGATCTGAAATCAATCACAGATACGTTGCCACTGCCAGGACTAAGATGGTTACCTCATATAAATGTGTGCGGGCAAACAGACCCTTCCATCGAAACGTAAGAAATGCTTCACGCTAGAAATAGGTGTGGCGGTGGTACTTCCCCGGTCGAACTACACTGGTTCTATCACCTTCAAAACACATTCACCTTTTCTTTTTCACCAAGTGAAAATATTACTCGAGTCTCTATACACTTCAGTTGCCGAGTCAACTTGGCGCACCGAGTTGATTGTCTGTTGCCAATAGATGGCGCCATTACAAACCGATACCGATAGGTTTAAACTTGCACGGCGTAGTTCATACACTTAAGTAAGAAATTTTTTTGTTGGAACATTCATGTATAAAAGTGTCAAGTACCCGTAATTTTGGGTTTGTTGAATGATATTCCTAGCATTGATGTAAGAATATTAATAAAAGTGAAATATTTCACTACAATTACAAACTCACAACTCGAGTGATTTAACTTGAGTGTCTCGAAAACCAACTCGAGTGAAGTAGTAAAATTGCTCGAGTGATATGAGTCACGAAACTCGACTCAATTCACATCACTACTTAGTAGTGACTTACCCGTGGCGGGAATTGGGAACGATCGTATAGCTTTCGTTTTTTCTGCCAGCTACAGTTTTATTTAATTAATATACTTGATAAGCTTCAAAATGACAACCTACGTAGTTGTTTCACATTATAGATAATAATTAACATTCCTTTATAAATTACTAGTTGACCCGGCGAGCTTCGTTCCGCCTAAAGGTCAAAAATCTAAAAATATCAGTGTTTCTCTTCTATACTATACACAAAAACCTTCCTTTTGAATCACTCTATTAAAACACTGCATTAAAATCCGTAGCGTAGTTTTAAAGATTTGCATAGGGACAGACAGCGGGAAGCGACTTTGTTTTATAATATGTAGTGATTCATCCATCTATCAACTTATTTATATCCTCTGCTGAACATATCCCTCCCCTAAAAAGAGTTTTGGTAAATAGTCACTATACTACCACTATGAGTGTTGAATTTATACAAACGACGCTGCTGGCCATCTTCTGGAGTTAGCCATTTAGTGGCCACTCATGACATCCACCACAAGAGAGCGAGTGGTGCTAGAGGCCTAAAACTATCCATAATGTCGTCGTTAACCCATTATTGTTCCACTGCTGGGCACGGCTCTTCTCTCAGAATGAGAGAGTTACAGAGAGACACAAAGAGAGAGGGTTGAGAGAAGTAGGCCATAGTCCAACGCGCTGGCCGCTGCGAATTGAACATATTATTTATATATTATTATTTAGATAAATTAAAACTTTATATTTTGGTGAAATAATTAGAAAATGTCTTTCGATGGTCGTCGGTGCCTGTATTGGCTAACTATCCTGGACACGCCACCCGCGCAACATTAGGCATAACATTTGAATATTTTTGTACTACTACCACGTGTTATGGTGGTTTTATGCTAAAAGCTATGCTATGCTAAAAAAGAATTATAGGCCATAGTCCACCGCGCTGGCCAAAGTGCGTATTGGGGGCCAAGTGTACAAACTATCCATAATATTAATACTTTCCGTGTCTTGTTTTTAAATTGCTTAAAAACTTTAGTGTTCTAAGAATGGTGTCAGATAGAAACCCACATAATGGTGTAAAAACGATCGATGGAATCACAGTCACGCCTGATACGAATGTTGTTATTTGAACTGAATTTCAAAAATCAAAAAGTCATCCAGTTTGCAGGAGATTTGAGTAAAAAGTTCTAATTCGTATTTTTTGTTAAAATAGAAACAAGTCTAATTAATTCTTATTTCGTATTTTTTGCGTGACAGTTAAAATACGAGATTTATCTAATATTTGAAGAAATGTTTTCGTTACCTCTGTTAAATTATTAGTGCCTAAAATAAAGCAACAAATTGACAGTGTTCAAGGTGGTAGAACCCTTGTAGTTCGACCGGGGAAGTACCCACCGCCACACCTATTTCTAGCGTGAGGCATATCTTGCGTTTCAACTGGAGGGTGTGGTTGCCGGAACACTTTCATTATCATAGTCCTCGAGAGTGGCAACGCATCTGTGATTGACTTCAGATGGAACCCATGTTCAATATGAAATTGATTACATTGAATGCGGCAGTGGCCACTTACCATCAGGTGGACTGCATACTCGTTTGCTACTTTATTCAGATAAAAAAAAACTCTGTTGTTATCTGAGGTTATTTTAGCGGCAGCGACCACTAAGCTACTAACCATAAGATGTACTAAATGCTCGTTTGCTACATATATATTACTATCAAATAATAATTACTTTCATGGAATTTGAATGAGTTCGCAAAGGTTAGGGCAACCTATAATGACATGATGTAATGGTGTTTTAATAAATAAATAATAAATAATAATAAACATATTTGTGTATACAATAATATTAACGCATTTAATATTATCAAATGTGACAGGATTCTGTTGCCAATAAATACAATCGCTAACAATACGTTTAAGCTGGTCCTTGAAATCGATTCCGATCTGTCGCTGAAGGCTAAAAGTCGCGGGTTTTAGTCATTTACTCTTTGAATTCGCTACGAGTCAAGTGATAAGTTTGTAAATGCCCTATAGTAAAGTATGTGTCGCACTTTAAGCTACGAGCGATAAGCAAAAATAGCGATACAGATGAAACGAAGTAAGAATAAAAATATAGGCTTTTGTTTAAATATTATTAAAATTGATCCATTACGCGATAATTTAAAATCACAGTAATTTATTATTACATACAATACGGTTAAATTCAAAAAGTATAGGTAGGTACTTAAACTCATTATAAAGGCGTTCTTATTGCCACAATCTAAATTACCTTTGAGAAGGCATTACAATAAAATAATATAACTAGTTTACCACTACGGAATACAACACGAGCTTAGAACTTGTAAAAATACAAAAAGACTTCGTGATGCTTGTAAGGTAAACCTTATCTAAAAATACATGTCAAAGAATATCCCTTTGGCTCATTACTCGTTACTATTTGATGATGTAACACGTACCTTAGCACAGCAAATCACATTGTAATCACGATCGGTACCGTTGATATTTTAAAGTAATTGATACGACTTTACCACAATTGTTGAAGGCTTTTCATATCGGATTTCATTAAACAACCCAATAAATAATGGACGCTTTTGCAGAAATAATTGTTATTTTACTATAAACCTTTTGAGAATTAATTGATTTGAGGAGTTATTGGAATACCAGGCAACTACCTACAGTAAATCCAGTATATATTTTTTTGATATTTCTATTCAGATTTTTAATGGTAGAACTTTTTAATGGCAGCACCGTCAACACCAATTTCTACCTTTTGTAATGTTATTCGCCGTGTGATATTAGTCTTCAATAACACCACTCTATCTCTTCCCTTGGGCTTAAATGGTGACTAAGGGCTAGGTTCAGGAGATGGGCAGCATCGTCTTGTGCATATCAAAAAGTATGCGAAGCGCAGTAACTACTGATACAGATAATATATACAAGATGTGGCCATAGTAAATTGGGGTACGGCAAAAACAAACTTGCGCCATTTTGCTGCCGACAACTACGAGAGATATATTTTTTAATCTAATTGTTCATGGCGTCTTTTTTTGCTTCTTCTTCTTCTAGTGCCTCTCCAACTATTGAAGGTTGTCTGCCATCTCAGCGTATTTCTTTTTGTTGATCGCGAGTCTAAAAAAATCGGCAGCGCTCTTAATCTCTGTCCATTCCCGAATGTTTCTTAACCACGACTTTTTTCTAGGTTTTTTTTTACAACACGTTTTTTTTACTATACGATAAATTTCAATCGGCACATCGAGTTTAGTGGAGCATTAAAGTTAGCGTTTATCAATACGATAGTTTAATATGAGCAAAATCAAGTGTATCTGTACTACTATTATGGCATAAGTCTTCAGGAAAACTCTTGCTCTTCGATATGAATGAATGACGTGATTAATCATTTCACAACTTTTATAAACAAATTTAAACATAAACAACTCTTGTACTTATAAGGAAGCTCAATACAACATCAATACAAGTTTTAAATCTGTGTGGCATACGATATTAATAAATTTTATTGTAATTAACCCCATATCAAAGGGAGCAATATTGCAAATCAAATCTGTAGATTGAGAAGATATCGTTTAAAAATTATCCCACATTGTATTGTTTGTGTGTGGTACAATATTAGTCGCTTATGAAAACAATGTAGCGATTTAGTGTATACAAATATTTAATACGCTTTCTATCTTCACCGGTTACGGAGTTTTTGGGTTGAATTGTAAAGCACAGTAACTGTATTCTGTACTCTTAAGTGCATATGATCTGACTTCCAATATAGAGGAGACGAGATGTTTTGTAAATAACTAACGAGATATCGATATTTTTATGTATTATCTATCTGCTTTCGTTGGATATAATTGTGGGAATACAGAACAATGATTATATTTTAATAATTAACATTTTTCTATGGGTAGTAAAGACGATAAAAGTTTGTAGCGAGTCGCCCCTAGCCTCTTCAAAACTTAGAATGAATGAGTCCGTATACATATCAAATAAATAAATATTCTCTTATAAGGTGTTTTAAATTTCATGTATTTGTCAATCAGTATCCACTCATACACACCGTGCACTTGCATGGTACACGCTCACTTAAGTGTTTCTAAACAGTCAATGCAAAGAATTACTTGTAGTATGGGGCTGTTCAAATATTACGGAAGCAAATTTATTACAATTATTTACCGCTCTATTGCCCTTGTCAGCAAAAGTAAGCAAAGCCCCCTCCCCATATGCTTACGTAAACATTTTTCAATTAAAAATGTATTTTTGTACAGTATTGTAGAAAGTAAATAACTGGCGATGACGTAATCAGCATCTAGACCCCTCTACCCCATCCCCAAATAGTGTTTACGTAATACTTGAACGGCCCCTATATTAAAATAGTTTGCAAAAAAACCGCTTCCGTATAATATAAGTATCGTTGATACAAATATCGGTAATCCTGAAATAAAGTAGCTACACTCGTATAATTGATTAAGCTTTTCCAAACAACTGTACTTTAATCTGTAAAAGCGATCGGCTATATAAATATTTTCAATAATAAGCGTTCGCGCTCAGGATATAGATATGAAAATGTCTACAAGTGCCGTTTTAACCCGCTTTATCGATCAACTGGTTTGTAACTTGAGTTGAGCAAAGAATAATAATGAATAACCATAACTGTTTTAAAGAAGGTTAGAATTTATTGTATTCGTTGAATGGTCCGTTTTTATTAAACTACTAGCAGTTCCCGCAGTTTCACTCGCGTTTATATATATATATATATATATATATATAGGAAGGCTTTAGGCTATATATATATATATATATATATATATATATATATATATATAGCCTAAAGCCTTCCTCAATAATCGGTCTATTCATCATAAAAATATTTTTTCAATTCGAACCAGTAGTTCCTGAGATTAGCGCGTTTAAACAAACAAACAAACTCTTCAGCTTTATAATATTAGTATAGATTAGTATAGATTCAACACTATTAAAACAAACTAGAATTTATTTTAAAAGTAAAATCACACTAATATTATAAAGGCGAAAGTTTGTGAGTGTGCTTCTTCACGTGCAAACGGCTAGAGCGATTTTCATAAAATTGATAGAGAGTTAGCTGACATTTTGAATTAACATATAGGCTATTTTTTAATGTGGAAAATATCCTATTCCCACGGGACAATCGATTTTTGTTAACGCGGGCGAAGCTGCGGGATTAACTAATAAAATATAAAAGTTTAAAGCTTTCATATAAAAGTAACGTAACCTATTTAGGTTTATTATGATATATACTTACTATATACTTTTATTATGATAAATATTAGGATAATATTTAACTTTACAGAATACTGGCAAATCATATTATTTAATATTATACAAAATTATAAAAAATGACACATAAATTATCTAGTTTTTGGTGTCTTTAAACCTAGGGACTTTATTAACACTTTATCATAAGTCTATAGTTGAAATTCTTGAATATATTAAGCTTGTAGTAATGTTGCATCTTTAAGAAGTTATCTTTAATGCTTTATATTTATTCTTTATAATAATGATCACATTAGATACAGACATAGTTTACTCTTAAAATTTGACGAACCGCGTGGCGGAGCGGTTACCATACCGGTCTGACGCGCAATGGGTCCCGGATTCGATTTTCGGTCGGACAGGTATCTGAATGATGAGTTTAGATTCATGTTCTGGGTTCTGTTTGAGTATTCGTCTTGTGTGTGTCCATGGTACCCACGGCACAGGAAAAAATCCTAGTGTAGAAAGCGTATTAAAGCGTATTTCTACTGAGTAGTCCAAAAAATCGTCTTATGTATAGACACTACAATCAATCACAAAAATAAAGGATAAAACTAAGTAAACAATCCATAAGTTTATGACTTGCGACCTCAAGATGAGCGGACAGGCCAGCCCTGAGTTTAATTAGAAAGAGCACCATAATATTTAAGTTCAATGCTCAAACGCACGCCCCCACCAGATTTATAGCCAAGTTGCCCGAAGATAAGCATCCATTAATTAAAAAAATATAATTTAATGAGTCCGGACAGACGTGTTTCAAATGTGACTGCTTTAACCGAACGCTGGGGCGAAACAAATTTGTATTTGGCTTTTTATGGCCCACTGCTGGGTCTAACACTCAACTCATCACTTGGAGAGGCGTGTGGTCTGACCCATCAATACGCTTTGCAGTTTGACTGGATAAGGCGAGGGTTGTAGCCTCCTTTTGAGCCATTTTCAAACCCATAAAATTTCCGACTCAAGGCCTTAAATAAGAAAACGGGAAGTTCACCCACCAGCGGTCACCCATCCAATTCCCAATCGCGTTGCAAATTTGTTTATTTAAGCTGTTTTAAGTTATGCGCTCTTTTTTAATATTTATTGCTATTAAAATGCATGAACTTTAACCACCAGCGGTCACCCATCCAATTCCCGACCACGCCATATGTTGCTTCACTTTAGTTATTCACACACGGCTCGGTTATTTGCGTTTATAACTTTTATGCGCTTATAACTATGCATTTATAACTTTTGCGACTTTGCGCCTGTCGTAGTAAATATTGACTCAATACGTTGCATAAAATGTTAAACACGAAAAACATTTATTTGCTATATGTTAAATAAGACACATCTTGATTGTGTTTTGTAACATTAATTTATTGACGAGACAAGCAATTATTATCTCTATAAGTATTATATTATCTAAACATCTAGAAACAGGTGTAAGGAAATTAATTATCTCCGTATGTTTCGAAACCGGCTTGCACAAGTCTGGCTCGAGATTTACAATCCAAAATTTAAGTAATTATGTTCGAATGTTTTAAAAGGTTTTCGACTTACGTACTCGTAACTTGCGAGGGAGGTGGCGATAGATTTAAGCGGTTAATTTTAATACAATTTTATGTACTAATTTATTTTATTATAATACTTAACGGGTACTCACGATATGCAGTTTATGAATTCTTATAGAATTCTTTTTGCCGACCTTTCAATCCAGTTGTATGGAAAGATTGGCAAAAAGAACTCTATAAGAATTCATAAACCGCATATCGTGAGTACCCGTTAAGTATTATAATGTATCAATTCCGCGATAACACTAGTGTAAAAACTAATTTATTTCACTTTTGTTCCATTGATTAAGAGCTTATTGTGAGAGGAAATAAATGAATTTTGTTTTTATTATTAATTGCAGCCCCGTGTCTAATTTTATTTAAACCGGGTCAAAAGTAGCTTGCAAAAGTAGTGAAAGAACATTTTTTCCTTAAGTTAGTGAAAAAAAAATCGTCAATATCATATCAGCGTCTTGCAATGTGACTGCGAAAAAATTGTCGGCGGTAAGATTTGCCCTACTAGGCATTTTGCCGCCCCCTGCTGCTGACGTTCGTGAAAGCCCCTCTTTGGCCCTCCTTCCTAATTTCAGCCCTCATCAGTATAATAATTTGCAAAACTAAAGACATGCTTCATATCTTCAATTTATTTTGCGAAATATGATAATGCGGATTTTTTGCATATTTTTTTCCAGAGCGGAATAATTTATAGTCTTAAAAAACATTAGATCTCCAAAGTACGGGGGTTCCTCATCATGTTTTTCTTTAGCTTTAAATGATATGAATTATTAAATAATTGTTATTATTAGCACACAATTACTACTCTGGGTCATAAGTACGAACACACCCAAATACGTACCTACTCAAATACCTAGACCTACGGCTAAAGTCTAATTCAGCTTAAATATTTTACTAATTGCAATAAAGATTACTGTCTGTACAAGGATCGAACCCGGAACTAAGCGTATCAGACTAGACTGCTATGCCATCAGCTCGCAATTAACTAAGAAACTTGCACAAATATGCTTATTTCAGCTAATCAAAAAGATCTAAGCCTTTAACCTAACAATCGGTTCTAGGATTTATCTAAATATCTAGTTCTCTTCTGTTCTCTTTAATTGCCTGAATAGTTAGTGTTAATGCAAGACTTGTACGTTCTAATCAAATCTTTAATTACTGGTTAAGACCACACGGGTATGCTATCTTGATACGATTTGACATTTACCTATATAATTGTGTATAATCTTTAAGACCTTATATATTGTTTTACATTTTTACGATTCCGTATCCAAAGGGTATAAACGTAACCCCATTGCTAAGACTCCGCTGACCGTCTTTTTTTTTGTTTTCGAGGGGGAAACCTTCAAAAAGTACCCGACGCCGTGGGAGCGACGCAGGGTTATGTGGGATTTTTACCGCACTAAAACCCCCCCGGTGGCCGTCCTCGGCGCTGAAAAGGAGGACTCCGGGATCTCGAAACAACTTCAACCGGAATCCTCCGAGCGCGTTGCCCCATCGGGCTCCTCCCAGATGGGCGGCTGGGCCCTCCGCTCCGTCTAGTCTGTACGACGGTATGCGACCACACATACCGCCGTCCTTCCCGGGATTGCCTGACCGAACGGTTCGAGCTCCCACTCTAGCCGTCTGCAACCCCGGAAGCCCCTTTTAGTCGCCTCTTACGACAGACAGGGGATGCCGTAGCCCTATTCTGATCCAGGAACTACAGGGCGCCGCTGACCGTCTGTCCGTCTGTCTGTCACCAGATTATATCTCATGAACCGTGATAGCTAGACAGTTGATATATTAACAGTTAAAGTATTTCTGTTGCGGGTATGGTAACAAATACTTAACACATAATTACATTAATATTTAAGAAGGCTAATCTTTAATATTTCATGTTAGTATATGAAGTGATAGCTTAATGGTTGAAACTTGCTCTCTTAATCGGGTCCGAGGTTCAAACCCAGGCTCCGATGGTTTAAGCGCGTATGAGAAATTAATTATCACTGCATTTCGGTGAAGGAAAACATCGTGAGAAAACCTACACACCCGATAGTTCTTTAAAAAAATTGTCCTCGGAGGTGTGTGAAGTTGACCAACTCGCACTTGGCCAGCGTGGTGGACTATGGCCTAAAAAACTCTCTCATTCCGAGATCCGTGCCCAGCAGTGGGACAATAATGGGTTAACGATTATGACGATATATGCAGTTTACGATATACTACGATATACTTTATTTGTTAGACATTGTTATGTTGGTTTTTTATGGTTAACTGTCTAATTACTGTAATTTCGTGCTCAAAAACATCAAATTGTACATGTTCTAAAATCTATTCCGCTTCGGTTTCGAAAAAATGCGGCCGGTTCACGCTTTCTTGTATCGAGAGTGCTGAAAATTTGAAATTCAATCCGGTGGTAGGTAGCCGGGAAGGGGTCTGCCGAACTGGCCGGGGTCAGCGTCCTCGGGCTGCGTTTTTGCCGCCATTCTAGACTTCTTTTTTGAGAGTCCTCAATTATTTTTCGACTTTTTACCGCCGTTATTCGGTCTGCGACTGAAATTGTTCACACGATTTATGTTTGCGAGTTAGCGGTTACGTTTATCTCTTAAACCGTGTATTTGTGACTAGTTTTGGATTGTCAATACCCTTAAAAATGTGGAAATACTCGAGGAAATCAGTGCAGTATAAGTCTATATAAGTGACTCACATATTCAATGTAACCATCTCATTGCAAATGTTAATGCTCCTTTTTTATATAATATTGAGGTTGTAAATGAGCATACTCCACCCAACGGCAAATGGCGTCTGCGGCCAACGAATATCTATAATCAACCCTAGAAGTGTCCTATCTGAGGCATATTACAAATTGCTACTTCTGAGGACTAAGTTGAAATCCCACGGTTAAATATGTCTTCCTTATTTTAACTTAGGCAAGATCTAAGTGAGACTTTGTATTGTCATCAGGAATGGTAATGCATTTTTACACGATATGTGGTTGGTTACAGATGTCTATGGGCGGAAACTACTAATGATGTCATAAAAAAGGTTTTTTTTTATAAGATTCTTAATCAGGTGATTTTGAGTGGTCACTGCTGCTCATGGACATCTGTAAGCAAATTTATACAGAACATGGGGTTCTATCTGAAGTCAATCACAGATGCGTCGCTACGCCTGAGGACTAAGATGGTCGCCTCATATAAAAGTGTGCCGGCAACCACATCCGTCCATCGAAACGCATAAAGTGCTTCACGCTAGAAATAGGTATGGCGGTGATACTTCCTTGGGCGAACTGCACTGGTAGAACCACCTATTTATTAATGAGTATTATGGAATTGTAAAACTACTCAACAGGCATAAATTCGCTTTCGCTACAGATAAACAAGTACAAGTAGTACAAGTAGTACAAGTAGTTACAATGTCTACCTTTAATCTTAATTCAATGAAAAGACCATTGATCATTAATATTCAAACAGCACGAAGTATTAGAATCCAAACAAAATCGTACAGAAACGAACACCGTCTTCCGATAGCTTAAAATAGGCACTGTTAAAAAGCATTTTCAAGATGGCCACCGATATGCAATCTGAACAATGCCTTTCCGAGCTTAATCCCAGCGCCCTTTCGAGATAATCTGACGATAATTAATACATTAAACTCAAATCGGGAATCGAACAGACGCTAGGCGATCTCAACAAGTCTTAATTGAAGTCAAATGGGGGCTCGTGAGTAAGATAATCGAAAGCCATTAATGATTTGAATTTAGAAGGGCACTGTTTTGAAACAGGGCGGGTACACTGATATAACAGCTAATGAAATCGAAGTTGCAAACGAGCATGCAGTTCACTTGATGGCAACTCACATAGATCTGTAAACACCCTTTGTAAATGAAAGGGTTAACATAAAAATGTAGAAGAACAACATCTAAAATCAGTTGGTAGAACCAATATAATTTCGCCAGGGATCTGTATCCAGCACACCAATTTCTAATGTGAAGTTGTTCTTGCATTTCGTTTGAAGGGTGAGATACTTCTTCACTCACGACGCGACCTTCTCTTTAACCACTATTTTAACTTTTATTCTATGTGGAGTTGGCTAAGAAATTCATAAGCAACAGTGACCACTTACAAACAGATGGACTGAACGCTCTTTTGTTTTATTCTTAGATTTTGGAAAGCCTATTTAATTGTTGTTGTTTGCATTGTCGTTAGGGCATTCGAGACCCTTATCATACCTTCAAATAAGAATACAGTTACACTTGATACTGATATACATAAGTAAGGGGTTAATCACCAAGTAATTAAACTCTTTAATGTACCATTATCGGCCTTAAATTAATTCTAACTGCAGATAAGAGCCAATAAATTCAATTGGAAACTCATAAAATTCCTCAATAATATTAAAATGATTAGAAGTAGAACCTATCTTCCGCATTTAAATTGCTGCATTTTGATTGCTTACAGGCTCAACTTAAGCATCTTGTCTATTACTTTAATTTGTCTAAAAGTTATAAAATTCGAATAGATTGAGTGCAAATAACAAAAAGATAAATCTTGATCTGATTGGTAGGGTCTTAACATATGTATCTTAAATTTTCTTCACAACATTATAAATTTATTTCATAGGCAGGCATGCTTAGGCAAATTAACTTTCAGTTTTTCATTTGTTTAAAAACTTAATCGTTTCCTCTGGGATTTTTGGATTACTAAGAGTTATATTTTGTAACAATAGCCTGACATTTTATCTTTCTGTTATCGGTTCAATCCCCGGTTAGGCACCTGTGATTTTTGAAGTTGCTGCGCATTAAAAAAATATTGACCGAACGATGTAGGAAAGCAGAAATCCACTTGATTATTTGTTCACTTAAAAAGGCCACAAAAGTTTTTGAAACCTACCAATCAATACTCGATTGTGTTGCCTTTCTTACTTTCTTCGATAACAAAGTGTTCAAAAATAAGAAAAAAATTCGCTGATTATGAATAAATTTTTTCATTGATTCGGTAATCCGAGAAGGCAGGCCTTATGATAATTTAATGGCTACAAGCAACCATGAATTTAGGGGTTTAGAAGTTATGAGACAGAAATCCTTGGTTTATGCTGGTTCGAAGTAACGTATCTATAGAGTATCTGAAAACGTGAACTTTACCTACCTTTATATCTTGAGCTGTAGAATTTTAATGGTATGATACTTTCGCTCGTTTGTTTACTTAGTACCTGCCAATAAAACATTATTTCAAATTGATTTTGAAGAAAATGTTGTCTACAGATTGTTTTGAATCTATTCCTGTTGTTAGTATTATATAAAATACACTGTTTCAAAATAAATTTAATAGACTCCATACATAACATCCGTTGACAAATCAAGGTTACGCAATGTATGCGAATGATGACAATGGTTTGATTTCCACTCCCAAAAGCCCAGTCTATCTGCAGATCTGCAAAAATCGCCGAAAGTTCCAACTCAAAAACAAACACCGATCGCGGCATTAAAAGACGCGCCCGTAAAATCTTCGAAAATAAGACAACGTTGCTGACTGTATAAAGAGGACGGACAAAGGGAGGACGCGGGGGTGAAGCGGGAAGGGGGGATCTTGGACCAGTTACAGAAACAAAGATTGCCGAGAACGTCGACGAATAAGTCAGTATATCAATCTCACCGCGTCAACTGTCCCGGCCGAAACGAACCACGAAAAAACTCGCTCGCAAAAAAACGCGCCAGTAAAAAAGCATTCGACAATGAATCGCATGCGCTGCGAGAAGTGCCAATTAAAATTTGATAGATATAAAGCGGTTTCCCATTTTCGGTGCACCCGGTTTTCGGGTAATCCGCGAGTTTGGGTTTTGGCGAAATCTCAAGATTTTCATCGTTGTTGTCGTATGATAAAATTCTTTTCAAACTCAATTCTCGAACAGCTATTTGTTGGAACATGATTTGGTGTAAAACAATTCGTTTAAAATCATATAGGTACCGGATGAGTTATCATTCAGCTACGAAATAAATTACTTATTACTAACGAAATGGAGACTGAACACTTTGTATTATTTCATATACTTTAATACAATAATACCTATTGATTCTATATTTAGTGAATTTTAGAATGTTAAAAGAATAGATGAAGGTATTTTGAAGGTGGTAGAACCATGTAGTTTGACCGGGGAAATACCACCGCCACACCTATTCCTAGCGTGAAGTATGTCTTGCGTTTCGTGGTTGCCGGCACACTTTTATGTAAGGCGACCATCATAGTCCTCGGGAGTGGCAATGCATCTGTGATTGACTTCAGATAGAACCTGTGTTCTATATGAAGTTGATTATGTCGTAAGTTGAGATGTCGATGATCGGCAGTGACTACTTACAATCAGGTGTTCAGTCAGATAAATGCTAATAATAATAATAGTTGCAGGTTTCATTAGATACTACATAACTCACTAGGCTTTTTCCGCTGCTCCACTCGCTTTGGTCACGTCTACCTGTATCAGTAGAACTTCTACAAAATCAGACCGGAATCTTTGCGACAAAGAGTAACAAACACTCATCCGCACAAACCCTTGTATTTGTAATATTAATAAGATAAGGCATAGAATATCTCATAGAGATGTATTAAACAGTGAGTCACAATACCATAGACTGAACAAACACAGGACATAGTTAATCAACCAAAAAAACAGTAAATGCAGCGCACCCACGCTTTTCAAGTCGCAAGGATACAATTAAAGGGAAAAATCACATCTTTAGCAATACAACCTTAAATGCAGATATCAAAACAAATTTAAAGGACAAAACAATGGTTGAAACAGAACACCAAGGCAATTGAACATTTGCGTTTGATACTAATTTAGGCATGGATGAAGCATAATTAACAAGACTGGACGCAGTCGGTAATGTCTACAAAGAACATTTCCAGGGAATTTCTGGTTTTAATGAATGTATCCAATTAGATAGATAAGATGACTAATGGCGTAGATATCTGGAATTATTTGATATCTAGAAATAAAGATACAGTTGTTAATGTAGTCGAGCGTAGTATAGCTTGGAGGAATACCATTCCGGTCTGATACGTTATGGGTTCCGTATTCGATTTCCGGCCAAGTAAGTATCTGAATGATGAAGACTTCTTTTGTGTTCATCCATGGCACTGAAGAAACAAAAAAATCTGTGGGGTTTTGAGCATAGAAAGCATTATTATTATTATGATACTGTAATTTTAAAATAGGTTTTTGCAATTTCTATCGTGAATCAGTTTATGCGTTTCGTTAGACGGGCGTGGATGCCGACTGACCTAAATACTGGGTAACCGTCTTAGACCCTTAGAACTGACAACACATCTGTAATTGAAATCAATCAGGCAGGATTTCAGTTTTATGTGAAGTTGGTCACTGTGAGCTGCAGTGACCACTTACCAGCAGGTAGATTGCATACTTATTTAGCTAGTTTATAAAATATTCCACAGTTTTAGTCTATACATAATCATTGAACTGACTAGAGCACAACTAATCGCGTAGAAATTCCAAATAAATAGTTTCTCCTGAGAATGAGAACAGTTTTAAATCAATAAATCATAGACGAGAAATTCTCAACATATTTCATTCGAATGTCGTAAAACGTAAACGAATCTTCCGAACGGATAGACGAAAGCAAAATGATACGGATACATAAATATTTATGGTGACCATAAATAGCGCTGCGGTCAATTTCGCTCAAATACCCGTAATTTGAGAAAATTGAGACGAGTGGGGTCATCTTTGTTCAGTACACACGGTACACAAACAAATGGATGCATATATTAATCCAAATAACATAGAATAAGTTATTGCTATATCAAACATTAAATAAGTATCGTATCCTATTATTATTACAGACGCGATAGTGTGTGAGGATATAAAAGACGCAACATCAATTTGTTTTATAATTTGATTTATTATATATTAATACGTGAAGCAAAAACTTGTGATCCGTTTTTAGATACTTGCCGCAGACGGAGGAGTATGAAATTACGCACGGTTATAGTAGATGTTGAGAAGGATTTAGCTATGCCAATATTTTTTCAAATAATGCATAAAACAAACATAAAATCAACTAAAAACACATTACACACACTACCGTGTAAACCATATGTACTTACGACATACTTACTCCCAAACTTACAGAAATTTGAATACTATTAGATACTGGTGACAGGTGTCTAAGTGAACCTTACAGCATACTTGCATCATAAAACATTTAAACACAATCATTGCAGCTAAATCATTGCTCTAAACCTTGCCACTTTTTCGGACCACATAAGGTCGTATGTTCCATAAAACGGGTTTAAATTGACTATTGTTTTTGAGAACCTCGCCTTAGGACCTTAGTGTATAATTATCGGAATAAAAAGCAGCGGTCCAAATATGGTAATCGACAACTGTCGTCCATTTTATGGCGTATTGATTCTGTTATTCGTGATGTAAGCCAACGACGAGGTAGAACGAATGTCTACTCTCATTTTCGTATGCTTTATAGAATTTTCAATATATACCTGAATTTTATGCACAAGCTAAGCAATTAAGTTTGTATTTAATACCTACTTATTCACAATGCACCACTGATTATTAATGACTATCACCTACTTAAAGTGTCGGAAAGTATCACGAGGAAACCTACATTCCTGAGGGTTCTTAAAAAAATTCAAAGCCACCCGTCTCTTGCCTGGCGTGGTGGTCTAAGCACTAAATCCTTACAACGAGGAAACCTATTAATAAAAATAGTATTTATTTTATTCCAAACCGTAATTTGATACTTGATGAACATATCATCAGTGTGTCCCACGTAGTTGAGATATTCAGAGGCTTTTTGAGCCATATTTGAAGTTTATTGTACTATGATGTTATCATTACGGGAAGAAAATTCAAATAATGATATATGTACAGTTAGAAAAGATGGTGTTTTGAAACCGTTTGTTCGGGAATAATCAATAACTTTAAACTATGTTTTCTTCTGAAACTACCTGACTAATATTATAACAAACTGTGTTATTCAATAACCTGTACAAGAAAAAACTGAAGAAAGCCATTTTCCAAATTATGAAAAAAGTTATATATTCATAATTTGGAATAATCCAACGGGCCAACCAATCCAAACGAGCATGTAATCTAACTGAAGCTGATTGATTCCGCCCCCATGATAGCAAGAAATTTGATAAGTAATAGATAAATTTAAACATAGTAAGCACTGTCATATAGAGACTTATAAAAGGGATTCTATCAGAAATCAATCGCAAATTTAAGATGGTCGTCTAATATAAAAATGAGCTGGCTGCGACAACTTTCCCTGAAACGCAAGAATTGCTTCAAACTAGATATAAATAGGTGTCGCAATGGTACCTCCTAAACAAATTCGTTTGGCCTTGCAAAACTTATAATTACAATCTTCTTGCTTTCTTTGTTTATAAAATTATGATATACCTTATATTTAAATTGTATTTTTCTCCACCAGGCAAACAGCTAGTCCGGTACAGTATTGTGTCCGGGGACGTCGACCACAAGTTTACCATCGAGACCCACACTGGTTCCATCAGGACTTCTGGACAGCTGGACAGAGAATCATCAGCGTCATATCTACTCAACGTCAGAGCTGCTAATGGAAACCCGAGCAGCTATGATCAGACTCAAGTAAGCTTTCATTTTCTTTATTACTTTAGTTAAGTTTATTTTTGTTATAATTATAACAACAGTGTTAGGCGCTGCTCTATCTCTTAAGATTGTAAGAGAGACATTCATACGAGGCGTTTTATCTTAGGCTTCAGGGCAGGCAACGCATCTGTGGCCAACGTAAATTAAGACACATATCATAACTGGAGTTGATTTCAGGTGTACATTGACAGTAATGCCCACTTATCATCAGGTGGATTGCAAGCTACTTTACAATGTTCATCTAGTAAAAAAAATAACGCGAAAATTGTCATACGTTTCAATTCACTTCCTAAAGAATACTAGCTTTTATTTACGAGTTGTCATTTTAAAATCCACTATTAATACTTGGAAATCTTGTTTTTTTATTTTAACTATAAAGTCTAGAAATATAATATATCTACACGGGATATGCGTATACAACAACACGCACTTCTCATTTGTGTTTCTTAGACAAACACACACAATTGTCCCTATGTTTAATCAAGACTATATTACTTAGTTTATTTTAGTCTTACCTATCTTTAGTATTCTTGGATTACGTAGGTATTCTTACTTATGATAGTCTAAATATTTTTACTTTGTTGTATTAACGGTTGATATTATTTATGAATGTGTTGAGTATCAATAAAAAGTTGTCACAATAATAATTTGACCGGGGAGGTATTACTACAACGCCGATTTCTAACGAGAAGTTAGTTCTCACGTTTCGATGGCAAGTTGTAAATAACGTCTTCCTTTAGAGACAACTATGTTAGTCCTAAAATTGCAACACGCCTGTCATAAAATGCTTGTAGAACCCTGTTCTATATAGACGGTTTAGAGATTTCCAAGGTTGCCCCCTTACCGTTAGTTCGACAGCATAATTATACGTTTGCTTCTAAATCTTATTGCCACAGGTCCAAATCACACTAGAAGACGTTAACGACAACGCACCAGAATTCGGCACATCCTCAGTCAGGGTGTCAGTGGCGGAGTCAGCAGCCATCGGCTCAGTGGTATACGCTGCAAGGGCCACTGATGAGGATGACGGGAAGAACGGTCAGATCACCTACCACCTTGTTTCGGCTACTGGACCACCGAACACATTCTCTGTGAACGCTCAGCACGGACTTGTTACTCTGTTGAGGTGAGTTGATTTTATTGGATTATTTAGGATTGTGAATTTTAATGCAAATAATATATTTCATGTAAAGTTGTTGTAAATGGATTTTGTCATTTCTTTTACTAATAATACAATCGTAACAAATATGCATCAATATACCAATATATATCAATATATATAGTGAAAGATTAACAGAATTACATACGTCCTGACAAATTAAATTAAAATTTATAATATCAATAAGAAATTAAGATAAGGTCAAATCAAATAACTTACTTAATCGTTTTATAGCTTAACAAGAAACACGTTATATTTAAAGATGAATCTAAAGATGTATTTTACTCCTCAGGCCATTGGATTACGAAAATCTTGTTCGGCACACCCTGATCATCTCCGCCAAGGATGGTGGTTCACCACCGCTGAGCGCCAACCTGACTCTCGCTGTTGATGTACAAGACGTCAATGATAACACACCTGTGTTTGAACACGACACCTATAGTGCTAATGTTCTGGAATCAGAAGCTATCAAAACAAAGGTAATAAATATCGTATATACAGTTGTTATGCATTTATTGTCTAATAAGTTGCTATACCATCTAAGCGAATTTATTATCCTCAGTTGCTTACAAAGATTTTTGTGGATATAACAGTGAAGACGTCATCAACTATAGAAGGTGTATAATACTCATATATGTCGGAGCAATCAACTAATAATATCATATACAAAATGTGAGGAGTGAATTTTTATAGCGACTTACCCGTATTTTGTATCTTAATATAATTAAAGCTCTATTATATATATTTGAAACAAACATATTGTTTTCCATTTTATTCGATACGAAAATTATTAACCTAACTTCATTAATATACAAAACCAATAATAATGTTCATCTATTAGGTTTGCTCGCATCGTCGCTATATTTTCCACAGAAAATATAAAAAAGGTAGGTACCTATAATTATTCAAAAAACCAAACCATAAAAAGTTGATGTGAAAACTATCATTTTCAACTATTCGATTAATATTTTTAGAAATGATGGTATTTTATTTTTGATTAATATAATATTAGATTACAATTAAATAATAAGTTTATGAGCCATAATTTGGCTATGAATCGTCTAACTGCTTCCACTTGCGTATATCGAAAAACCAGTTAAGTTTTTTAGTTCTATAAATAACGTAGGAATATGTAATTTTATTATAAACATTGCGACTGCTTTTATGGCATAAGTATCTGATACTCGTATTAATGTAAAAACCCACATAAAAACAAAATCAATAAACCAATATCTAAATAATTTGTCTAAAAATTTTTGAAATCATCGTGGGTTTAATAATTTACTAATCGTCATATTATACCAAAATAGCTATACCTATTAAATATTACTTATTGCTTATAAGTAATGCTTTACTTTGCAGATTTTGGAAATCCAAGCCATTGACAAAGACACGGGTAACAATGCGCGCATAACTTATCGTATTGTCTCCGAGAACAACACAAATGAAGAGCATTTTAAAGTGCAGCCGACTACTGGTTGGGTTTACTTAGCGAAGCCTCTCGACAGAGAGACGGTAGCTAAACACAAGATGACTATAATAGCCACTGATAATGGCATCCCGCCTCTATCTGCGACAGCTAGTCTCATTGTCAACGTAGTGGATGCAAATGATAATGATCCAGTATTCTCAAAAACAACCTATGAGTTTCAAGTTGAAGAAAACCAAAAGGCTGGCGCGTTTGTTGGGAAAATCGCAGCAACTGACGCGGATTTGGGCGACAATTCCATTCTAAGATACAGCCTATTTCCATCCAATACCAGTTTCATCGTGAATCCGGTTACAGGTAAGTGCTGATTATTATCGCGGCTTGTAATATTTGTAGTTACTCAACCAGGAAATAAATAATATTCTCTTCGTGGAAAGCTTGAATCTCGTCGCACCTAGGACCAGAACAGGCTTAGAACCTAGTTGAAGGAATATAAATAAAATGACGGATCGGTGAAATCGAATGTTATATTCCTAGTCTTTGATTTATTAGTGTTGCAACTAAACTATCGAGTGGAAATCATAAAATCAAGAATTATATTTATTCAGAACATTTAGCGTCGTAATAGCATACACTTGGAGAGAGAAAAGAATTGACAATAGTAACATAAAATCGTCGCTTGCATTGTTTCGTTCAAGGCACACAATGCGGTTAACTTAATAGCATGCATTTTACCGGCTTATAACAATGCAATTTTACCGTAATGCAAACGACCCGAGAATCCCTACTACTATTTGATTAGTCAAGAATTATCCAGCCACCCAGCCACTCAGCATTGTTTAGTTTGTCGGTGCCTTTGAAAGCTAAAACCCAAAGTGTGTTGTGACTTAAGACTCATCGACTGGGCAAATAGCTTGTGTAAACAGGACCGCATTAATACCTGCACAATTTAAAGAAATAGGGAGCAGTCTCGAGTACTTGTTTGCCGTCTTTCTTCCCATGAATATAGGCTTAGATTACAGTTTAATATGGATTTCTGACTTATATTTACACAATAATCGATCAATCAATCGTTTTTCATGTAATGTTGTTGTACCCGATGTATTACATCTCTTTTTATAAAATGTTTATAATTTTAGGACTTTAATCTATTAGTAAATAGCAAAGTTCAAAGCTCTACCCAAACATTTAAAATACTCATCAATTTATTTAAAATTATTAATATATGTTTAACAGTCAACAATATGATGTGAATGTAAACGACGCCCAAAAAAATTCACTGATTCATTTGACATTCTTTGAAGAAAGATAATTAACTTCGAATTATACTAAAATAATAACGTCAAAGTTTGTAAATATGAGTGGATCTTATTTACAAACTTTTATTATAAATATTAGATACTCACATCAATATAAAAAAAAATGGGACTACTCGTAAAAACAATCATAGAATATATTCCAAGTTACTAACCATTTCCGCTTTACATTCAATGTTTGCCCTTTGCGATCCTTATAGGAGGCTTAGTCCAGATATTTTAGAATTATAAATGGTTTTACTAAATAGGAGAAAAGGTAGTCGAATTCGTGACTCTGAACATGGATAACCGTGAACCCGACCAATTTCGATCACCATAGCGATCTTAATCTTCGAAATCGTGTGAGTTTTTCGCTTCTTGATATGGTCCAATAAAAAGCTCTCTGCATCGTTATCGCCTCGGTAACTGACTGATGAATGGCGTACCGTTCCATCTCAATTCGGCTTATCAGAGATCAACACCCCGAGAGCTAGTTAGCGCATCTTTAGCAGACCAACCCCAGGATGCAAAATTCGTAAATCATTCACGACAACTGTATGCAGGCCGCACTGCTGATAGGGAATTCAGATTTCAACAGGTGGTTACGTTTTTGGAGGGCGATACCCAACCGCTTATGTCCATAATCGTTCCCGACCCTTCGTTTTATTCGTCGGCGCCTCAAAGACTATTTGATGCCGAATCGAGAAAACCCGAATCAGTCTCGCTCGCCTGACAATTATTGTCGCAAAAGCTGTATATTTTTGAAAAACTTGCTATATCAAATCACTATAAAATCAAAATCCGTTAATGGTTTTTCTTATTGAAAACGTAAAACACATAGTTATTGCCGCTTTAAGGTAGCATTTTCTTCAAGTATAGTTTATTTTAAGAAGTATGGAAAAGAGTACATCGATTTAGTAGAAGTTCTGTACCCTCTATTAGATTCGACTTTCTCCGCGGTCGAACCGTACTGGTTATACCACCTTCTAAACGCATAGATTTGACTTTGAAACACCTTCCAACTACTTACTTTCAACATAATATGATTATTGCATTTCATTGTAAGCCAGTGGTGTAATGTGGTGCCAAGGAACATCCGAATTTATTCTATTCTCTCACAGAGGTTGCGACAAACAGCTGATATCACTCCGGGAGTCTCAACGATGAAATTACGCGCGTCAATAGCAAGTTATAAACGTAGTCGCGCGCGCACGCGTCCTGACCTGCCATTAACTATTATTAAAATATTGCTGTGTAGCAGCCTCGCCATTCTCTCCCATGTTTTATTACCGGCTATAGCAGGACCAGATACTGTCGTCGGCTATTTAATGCTCATATGTTACAAATGTACGTGTAGGACGTTGCGGCCCTACAACTCGTTTCGTTGACGGATACCTTTTATTTTCATCTGTTCGCAAATGAATTATAGGTGTAAAATATAGCCGGAATCCGAGCCGAGATTGACTATAAATAAATTCTAATTGTATATCCTTGCTGGTGATAGTGGAATGTTTCATACGAGCTTTAAGTGACTTATTAATGCAAGGAACAAATTTATGGGTGTTAACACGCGCGAATTTGGGCTTGTTGCGTTAAAATTAAGATATAAACACGTATTACCTTTTGTAACCTTTAGTTACGTGAATAAATACTAAGTGTTTCTGCGAACCGGCTTTAGTCTTGTAATGTTTGTTTACTTAAAATAATTCATAATACAATACCATGACATCATGATATATGAAACTATTATCTTTAAAAGATTCAGTGAGCAGATAAATATTTTCGTCGTCGCTCATAACTCAAATTCTTACTTTAATATCATCAAAACAAAATCCGGAGTGGCTGTGTTGTTTGCACCGGGGAAATAATGACGGGCATTTTTTTTTCTAGAACTCACATCCCATCGCTCATTACGATGGTCTCTACCACATCTTATTATCTACCGACGGTTTATGCACCTCATATCAATACGAACCTTAAAATAATGCGATAAAGCTTCGTTTTCTTTAGCAAAGTCGACGAAATCACGTTTATCGCCGTCCCAACTCTCTGTCATGACGATTTTTAGGTTCCGAATACGGAGTGGTCCCTTGGATAATCATAGGCATTCTGCCGCAGGCGATCTTCTTTATGAATGGCTAATTTTAGGCTTCAAAGCCTTGATAATAGCTTGAAAATTGACAAAATTCTCCCCATCTCGAATTAGTGGCCAGTAGATTATTATATTCGAAAGTATATAGTATTTTTTATAACGTTTATTTCAGAAAAATGCTGTTGTGTGTAAATCCTACATTAAAATAAAAAAATAAGTCTAAAATGTCATAGAAGTAGTGTTTGTTAATATAACATGTATATTCATAATTAATATTTTATTGCTTTTCTTTTATATTTAATTGTTATCTTAAAATAATATTTTATTTACGAATACTATTATATTTAAATTATGTTCTGTATTCAGAATTGGTTCTTTTTTCTAGGAATAATCACAACTAAAGAAGTTTTGGATAGAGAGTTTAAGCACTTCTATTCTCTTTTTGCTGAAGCGAGAGATCAAGGGTCCTTACCAAAATCTTGCCGAGTTCCAGTCTCCATAAAAATTACTGATGTTAATGACAACTCACCAGAAATTGTAGACCCTAGAGAAGATGTAGTCAGCGTTAGAGAAGAGCAACAGCCTGGTGCAGAAGTTGCCAGAGTTAAAGCAATTGATAGAGATAATGGTGTCAACGCCACAGTAATGTATTCCATCTTAAATGAAAGGGATATGGATGGCTTTGGAGTATTCGTTATTGATTCGAATACAGGAATCATTAAAACCAGCACTGGTATGTTATTCCTACAAATGGAAAAAAGGATTACATGTTAATAAACGTGTAATATACTAACAACTTATTTATTTTTTCTAGTTCTTGATCACGAAGAACGATCTATCTACCGATTAACAGTCGCGGCTACAGATGGCGGACAACCACCAAGACAAACTATCAGACAGCTTAAAGTAGAAGTATTAGATCTTAATGACAATAGACCGACATTTACCAGTTCAAGTTTGTCCTTTAAAGTAAGTAAAATAAATATATATGTGCCTTAAAATAACTACGCGTAGAGTTTAATTGACATGCAATTTTAATAAATAATTTATATTTTTATGCTGCTTTTGTGATGATAGTGTAAGTATTACTCAAATAATTATAGAGATTATATTTTTTTGCAATAAATAATAATAATAACATTTTTACAGGTAAAAGAAGATGCCAAAATCGGACACGTGGTAGGAACAGTTGCATGCTGTGATAGTGATATTCAGACAAATTCAATAAATGGCGATGAAGAAAGGCAAATATCCTATATGTTAATGCCTTTAACATCAGATCATTCTCCCGGAACTTTTGAAATAGATAGGCGAACAGGTTCTTTAGTTGTGGCAAGACAATTGGATAGAGAAATCCAAGACGAATACAGATTGGAAGTGAGAGCTTTAGATACATCAGCAACCAATAACCCTCAAAGTAGCGCTGTTACTGTTCGTATAGAAATTGTTGACGTCAACGACAACGCACCACAATGGTCCCAAGATCCTATAAATATTGAAGTGTCTGAAATAACTCCGGTTGGTATGACAGTCTATAATTTCACAGCCAGAGATGCTGACGCTGGAACAAACGGTGAACTCAATTTTCATATCATATCTTCTATGCCGATAACAAAGAGTGTTTTCAATCTTGATCCTCTGACGGGTTCTTTAACGCTTACTTCCCCACTTGATTTTGAAACTTTAAAAGAATACTGGTTAGTAATTGAAGCTACGGATTTAGCGACGAATGTGTCAGAAAGAATGACCACATCCGCTACGGTACATATTTCAATCACTGACGCTAATGATAATACCCCAACGTTCGTGTCTGCTAATAAAGTCTCTGTCATATTAAGCACTTTATCGGGTACACTTTATCAAGCCTTAGCTGTAGATGCAGATTCAGGTGACAACGGAAAAATATCGTACTATATTTCGAGTGGCAATGATCATTCTTATTTCTCAATGGAATATGACGTTGGAAAACTGACACTATCGAAGAAATATTCTTCAGACATAGCACGAGTTCGGCCAGGGCAATATAAACTCAACCTCACTGCTTCTGATCATGGCGTGCCATATCCTAGACAAAGTCACATGACTTTGATTCTCAATCTACAAGAATCTACAAATGTCCCACCGAGATTTACTGACTCGTATTATAGAGCTAATATAAGCGAAGATATACGTCCAGGTAGCTTCGTAACTAGATTAGCTGCAAAATCATCTAGGGGAAATTCTGGTAAGCACAAATTTATTAATGTATTTTAAGTTTTCATTTATTTTTAATGTTCATTATTTATTAAATCAAATAAATTGTCTGATTTTTATCTTTTTAGGAACTCTTCACTACATGA
The DNA here is from genome assembly GCA_949699795.1 of Spicauda simplicius. NCBI lineage: Eukaryota > Metazoa > Arthropoda > Insecta > Lepidoptera > Hesperiidae > Spicauda > Spicauda simplicius. Next base: position 19,564,364 of record OX453066.1, read on the forward strand.
TACCAAATTCAGTCGCCGACGATAAGTTTACAATAGATGAACGTTTAGGCACAGTGACAGTAAAAACAAAAATAAACAGAGAGGAGTCTGATTTATACACGTTTCCTGTTTATGTTACTGACTCGAGCACATTTCAGTCTACAACAAATTTTGATGTGGCCACTGTATCAGTTAGTGTCTTAGATGTGAATGATAATCCGCCTACCTTTAAAACTGGATCATGTTACCCTCTGTCAGTCCCGGAAAATAATGATCCTGAAGTCATTCATACGGTCGCAGCAACAGATAAAGATATCGGTGCTAATGGAGTTATCACCTATAGTATTATTTCTGGGAATAATGGAAATAAATTTTCAATAGATGCAACAACTGGTAGACTAACAGCGCGGACACTAGACCGAGAGACTCAATCAAAATACGATCTTACTATATCAGCGTTCGACCACGGGTCACCAGTTGCACTGCAAGGCTCTTGTAATATAACAATTCATGTTGATGATCAGAATGACAATGACCCAGTTTTTGATACCGGTCATTATTCAGCTGCAATTCCTGAAGATGCACCAGTTGATACCTCAATTATTAAAGTACGAGCGACTGATGCAGATTTAGGATTCAATAAACGTATCGTTTACTCATTGGCGAATGAAAGTCAAGGATTATTTAGGATTGACAATAAAACTGGTGTTATTTACACCACTGGGTAAGTTAATTAGCCTTTTTATTCAGATATTTTTTTTTGTAACGACGTTAAATATATTTGATACCAATTTACATTTGTTTTGTTGCAGATATTTTGATAGAGAAAAAACAAGTGTCTATCATTTTGAGGCAGTTGCGACTGACCAAGGCCGATATGTTGCACGTTCACAAAGAGTGTCTATTGAAGTGACTATAAATGACGTTAATGATAACAAACCGATATTCACTAAGTATCCATTCAAAGAACAAATGGCTACTCTCACACCCCCAGGTCAAAGTTTGCTTCGAGTATCCGCTACTGACAATGACATCGGTACAAACGCGGAGATTCTTTATGAGTTATTGGATACTTCAAATCATAAGTTTCGTATCAATCCAACCACAGGAGTGTTAACGGCAACACAAAGTTTGGCTAGTGAAAATGGCAAATTAATTCATTTAAAAGTAATGGCAAAAGATAAAGGAAATCCGCCGCAGAGCTCTATAGGTTTAATAGAGATTCGCGTTGGGGATTTTGCTGATCATACACCTACTTTGAACTTCCAAAATGCTACATACAACGTGACCATAGAAGAAAACTTGGCTTATGGAAAAGAAGTTTTGCAAGTAACAGCACTTAGAAGTGACGGTCGTCGCCAAAGGGTAAATTATGAATTCGGTAATGGAAATGATCAGTATGCTTTCGAAATAGACTCTAATACTGGAATAATAAGAGTAAACAACTCGGCGAATCTAGATTATGAATCGTATCCGGGCCCGAGCAGACAACTCGTAGTGGTCGCCCGGACAGAAGGCTCTCCGATCTTATACGGTTATTGCGATGTAACAATAAATCTGTTGGACCAAAACGACCACGCTCCCAGATTTACGCAACAACAATACATAGCGAACGTTCTTGAAGGGAATACTAAGGGCGAGTTTGTCGTCCAATTGGCGGCGAAGGACGGAGATCGTGGCGCGAATGCAAGAATTTTATACCACATCGTAGACGGAAACCACGATAACGCATTCATTATCGAGCCGGCATTCTCTGGATCGGTGAAGACGAATATTGTTTTAGATAGAGAGATCCGTGAAACATACAAGTTGACGGTGATAGCAACGGATGAGGGGGACCCGCAAATGACCGGCACGGCCACGCTGAGAATCAACGTTGTGGACGTAAATGACAATCAGCCGACATTCCCACCGCCAAATGTCATCTCAGTATCGGAAGGTTTGTTTTCAAGTTTTTGCACCCACTTACGTATTCGGTTTTAAATTGCTGTAGGGCGGCCTATCGACTTTTCGATATAAATTGGTAGAACAAAAAGCGTTTTACAAAGAGGGAGGCATTTTACACAATTTGTATTCTCGACTCCGCGGCTGGCTTACATTGCGACTTTTCGATTCCAGCGCCGAGATTAAATAAAAGGGACTCCTTTAGGATCAATATTTATTGGACGGTATTACATTTTTTTTTGAGTGCATGTTTTAGTGGTGCCTCCCCAGTCCCCGGCCAACGGTCCGCGCTCTTCTCTTTTTGTTTCCTTTTTTATATCATTGTACTGCGACTGGGGTTTTGTTTTAGGATTTTATTTTGTGAATCCTTAAAGTGGCAGTCAAACGAGAGTAGCGTCGGCATCGGAATGGACTCTTATTTATTTTTTACCTTTTCACAGGAGCGGAAGTCGGGTCGGTGCTGACATCTGTTACTGCAAACGACGTTGACACGTATCCAGCCCTTAAATATGCGGTTGTACAAGAGGACAATACATTTTCGATAGACAGATATAGCGGCAAGATTGTTTTGAACAAACCGCTCGATTTTGAGACGAAACAAGTTTACGAAATCAACATAACTGCGTCTGATAGTGAGCACGTCGCAAAAACAACGTTGACGATAAAAGTGACTGATGTCAACGACAATACTCCAATCTTTGATGAGATATCGTACAATAGAGTTTTACCAGGTATGTTTATGCAATTCTGAATTTATTTAACGTAAAATCACGTTACTATCGGTTTGTATCTTAATTAACTTAGACGGGTGCACGTTAATTATATTATTGATAAAAAATGCTTATTTTGTGTATTCATATTTAAAAATTAATGCATCATACTTAAAAAGTAAGGAGTAGGTACACATTTAAAAGAAAATAAAAATATCAAATGTTTTTTACCCTTATTTCTTATGCCATCTTTGATTCTTATCGATCTGACTAATTACGCCAAGGTGTTTTAGCCGTCGATCCTTAACATCTTTTATTTTTTTTTTCATTTCAGAAGGCGCAGGCACTTTAGAAATCGGTGCAGTGAGCGCAAAGGACCGAGACAGTGGTGACAACGGGAAGGTCACTTACCATATCCTCAATGTCAACCCTGGGTACTACATAGATGGTATCAGTGGTACTCTCTTCGTAAACTACAGTGCCTTGCCAGCAAATCATAGGGATGTGCAACTGGCCGTTGTTGCAACTGATCATGGGAAACCCAATAGGAGTGCTGTCGCGTCTGTGAGAATCAGTACTGGAGCGTCTTCAGAAATCAAGCCTTTTATTGGACAGGATACTTATAGGTAATTATTATTTTCCAAAGATTTTTTTATAATATTGAAATAGCAAAATATCAGTCAGCTACATGTTAAAGATTCACTGTCGCCCATAGGCTCCTGTTACATACTTTATATATAACAGAGGTTGTACTCAAAGTCAATCACAAATTTGTTACCACTCCTAAGTAATTAATTCTTCATATGAAAGTAAGCCTACATTAAAACTAATAGTTTTGCCAAACTTTCCCTATGTACATTCTTCCTTAATTAACCTTTTTTAAATTCGTTTAAGTAATTTATGTAACGCTTGTAATTTATATTTTCAGAATCACCGTCAATGAAGATACAGAAAAAGGATCATCGCTACTTCAGATCGGAGGTATAAACGATGTGCTAAAGAAGTACAATCTCGACTTCCACATCATATCTGGTAATGAAGGTGATGCTTTTGACGTCACAACGGAAGGAGCCTTGATCCTGGTCAACAAATTAGATAGAGAAGTTCAGGATTCTTACATACTTGGACTAGCAGCCGTCGAACAAGGAAAAGTGCTGTCATATAATCAAAATAAAACATCTATAACGATCTACGTAACCGTTGCTGACGCTAACGATAACGCCCCAGTATTTTCTGTCAACGACTTTGAATTAACAGTCAGCGAAGATGTAAAGATAGGCTATACACTGACACAACTATCTGTGACTGACGCTGATTTATATGGGACTCCAAACTCAGCCATTATATTCAATATCACATCTGGAGACGATGAGAATCTATTCTTTATTCACCCTACAACTGGGATTCTAACTGTAAATAAAACTCTGGACTATGACAATGGTAATCCTAAGTACAAATTAATTATAGTTGCCTGTGATCAAGGTACACCATGCTTATGCAACGCAGTTTACATTGAGGTTGGAATTATTGACGAAAACGACAATACTCCAACGTTCCCTGTCAATGAGTATTTTGAAACGATTGGAGAAAATGAAAGAGTTGGCACTTCTGTATTTACAGCAAGAGCAACTGATCTAGATCGTGGAAGATATGGTAAATTAAACTATTCTATTGTACCCGCTACTACAAATTACAATAGGAATGATGATTCTTGGAAGATGTTCTTAATAGATTCAGCTACTGGCTTAGTGAACACAAACGCTGTTTTCGACTATGAACAGAAAAACAAATATGAGTTTTCTATAAAAGCTTCTGATTTGGGAGGAAAAAGTTCAACGGTCAAAGTGCGGATAGATGTTGAAAGTCGAGATGAATTCTATCCACAGTTTACACAAAAGACTTATAATTTTGGAATACCAAAGTCAGGACCGCTTCCTGCAGGCTATGTTATTGGACAGGCCACAGCGACTGATAGAGATAAAGGTATCGACGGTCGTATTGTTTACCAATTGTCTACTTCTCATTCATACTTCAAGATTAACAGAACTACCGGCGTTATTATATTGAAAAAGAAAGTAGAATCAGTCTCAAACCTCTTCGGTTCAGACAAATCTATAAGTTTAGTGGTTACAGCAAGTTCAGGAAGACAAGGCTCTCTCACGAATAAAACTGCGGTAGAAATACTTCTAGATCCTTTGGCAGTAGTTTCGGATAACGCGAACCAGTTAAATGACACAGCAGTTGCTCAAAATAGTGGGCTCTCAGATTGGGCATTAGGTTTACTCATTGCTTTCATATTTATCATTATAATTTTTGCCGCAGTATTTCTATTCCTTCATATGAAAAACAAGAGGCATAAAAAAGTTAACAAACCAGGACTAAGTTCTGAAGGTGTTGGTGCGACTAACAGTTATGTGGATCCAAGTGCATTTGATACAATACCAATACGTAATACTGGTGGCGTAAATGCTGCTAACCAATTTGCTCCTCCAAAATATGACGAAATACCACCGTACGGTGCACATACTGCTAGTTCCAATTCTGGAGCTGCCACCACATCTGAATTATCCGGCTCTGATCAATCAGGATCTAGCGGACGAGGTTCTGCTGAAGATGGAGAAGATGGTGAAGATGAGGAAATAAGAATGATCAATGAAGGTCCGTTGCAAAGAGAATCCGGTATACATAGGGCAGCAAATGGTGTAGACGACGATAACCTATCAGATGTTTCCGTTCACAACACACAGGAATATTTAGCTAGACTTGGTATTGTAGACACGGGAACTGGTGGGGGTGCTTCTACGTCTTCAAGGCGATGTCCTGAAACTGTTGGAAGTAAGGATGCAATGTTGCATCATGGGCCAATAGATTCAATGCATATATTTGACGAAGACGGCTCTCATGAAAATGATATAACAAATCTCATTTATGCTAAATTGAACGAAGTAACTGGTAGCGAAAGAGCCAGTAGTGCAGATGAAGCTAGTGCGGCTGTTGATAGAGCAATGGCTTTAGGTGCTTTTCCTAGTGCTCCTGGAGAAAATACAGCTGTACCAACTGCTGGTCCTTCAATGACAGGAAGCCTTAGTTCAATAGTTCATTCAGAGGAAGAATTAACAGGAAGCTATAATTGGGATTACTTACTTGATTGGGGGCCTCAATATCAACCATTAGCTCACGTATTTTCTGAAATAGCTAGATTAAAAGATGATGCTGTTTCACTCCAAAGCGGTAACAGTGGTGCTTCGAGCGCTAAGAGTAAAGGAACATCGCTATCAGGTGGCAAGAGTGTTCCTCCACCATTATTAACAACAGTAGCTCCCAGGAGTTGTCCAGCTCCTTCCTTATCATGTAGACAACCACAACATTTATTACCTAGGTCTCCAATTAGCCACGATGTTCCTGGTGGATTCTCCGCAGCCGCTGCCATGTCTCCATCCTTCTCTCCTTCTTTATCACCTCTTGCCACTAGGTCTCCGTCAATGTCTCCCTTAGTAGGCCCAGGATTGCCACCTGCCCCGGCGAATAGGAAACCTCCCCATTCAACTATGAGAATATGAAATTGTTAAGTCCTTTTCTAGTATTTTAATTGTACATACGTATGCAACGTCTGTTTGCCTTCAAGTATTGATGTAGCAATATTTATTGATTACCGATGTAATCGGATTAGTTTCTTTGTATTCTAGCATCATTTTGTGCATGTTATTTGTAAAACTTATTGCCCTGGATATGCTCAAAGTGATTTTTAAGCGCTTATTACCGATTTTACGGTAAATGTATATAACGTCTTCATTCGGGTTCTAACTTTAACTGTAAATATTAGTTTGTATATTTTAGTGCATTGTATAGTATAAAATGAAGACTGCCATGTTATTGTACTTTAAAAACAAACGAATCAGCTTTACTGTAAGCTATAAGGATATTCTTAGTTAATTATTGCAATTTTTTGTTAGCTTTACTATACTTACTTCCATTTTGTATTCTTGCAATAAAGTCACAAATGTGTTGTATTTTTTTACTTCGTCAGTATCATTAAGTGAATCAGTGCCTTCCTATATATGGATAATATCGAATCTGAGTATTTAGAAATTTAGATACATACTTCAAGTACTGTGATTTCGTCTTATGTAGTATCAAAAATGCTCTTAAGTAAATGCTCTGTTAATTGTAAATTGATACATGAGAACTTATAAATAGTATTAATAAACTGTTTTAATGTATCAATTTATAACAACTTAGTGTAAACAAATGTAAATAGTCCCTAATGTAAGTTCCAAATGACTGTCTCCGACAAGTTTTACAGAAAAATAAATAAAATGTAAATTTTTATCGTTTTCGTTTTATTTTACGTACATCCATGATCGTTTATGAGTGGAAAATTACAAAATAATGAACTATATATCACAGTTGGATCTAAATCTACATTAAGTGAGAATTAATATATATACACTCATATAATGTTGACAGCGCCCTTCATTTTATTTTTTCAATCATCTTGAATTACTTGAGATATACTAAAAACTAGTAATTCAATGAATTTGAACCAATTTTAAGATGATACACAATTTAGTCATACAAAATTTTTCCAAAATCATTACGTATTTTAATAGTAACGTATGAAACTAATTCATAAATTTCATGAAATGGATTCCTTACTATTAACACGAACTTCGATTAACCTAATACATATAGTCATAGATACAACAAGCTAATTAATGATTGATACTTAAAGGCCCCGGCTGAACTATTCTTTAAACCTTACTTAGTACCTTATACTAAAAATGCAGTTCTAATGAATACAGTCAAAAAACCCATTAACTAATAATTTATCAACCAAACATGTAATTACTACTACAAATACATAACACAATGTTTTACCTAATCCTGATTAAAGGTTTAATTATATTTACAAATACTGAGCCCACAAGAAGCGAGCGAGGTCTACACCCCACCTCATACTAAGAGTTATTACATCGACCAAATAATTTAATTGTCATATCGCATTCAGTCAATCACTATTAGTATTGAGATGTCTAGTTTTTTAGGCTCGCTTACTTGATCAGTTATGATACCCTTGCCACCCATTTACTCTTTACGTCCAACAAGTATACGTTAGTCAGCGTCTGCGTAATGAGCTCGCGATAGTTATACGATATATTGATACAATTGAAGAGATAATTACTATAGTTAATGTCACGGAACCTGTCTAGAGTATTCAAAATGTATATATAAACAAACCTTAATCAAGACATCAAAGGTGATTTTCACAAATATAAAAGAGATATAAAGGATCTTTATGAAGTGAGACATAGAAATACCTAATAATTCTCTTTCATGTAACAAGACAATTGACATTAGAAATGGTGATAAAATTGTCGCAAAATATTTTAAAATACAGAGGTTTGAAAATAATAAATAAATAAGAACAGAGTTAAGGAAAAAAATTGCTCGAGTCACATCAAATTATATCAATACATATAGTAGTACATTTGGAGGTAGCGATATTATATTCCTACATATAACGGTATGCAGTGATTGTGAGACTACTATCTCTTGATTTCCGTATTACGACAATTTCATTACCATTTAACGGTACGTCTATTCTAGTTTTCAACTTTTACACTATACATATACCTAAGCCGATAAATAAGCTACATATTAGTAAACATTGTATATATTATGAAGGTAACGTTGGTGATACATTTTCTAAGTTAATATTGACGTGGTTTTGAAAATTCAATCTTAGTTACAATAATGCTACTTTAACATTTACACCATATATAATTGTCTTAACCATAATCATAACACAAACCTTACCCGTTTTCATTGTAATAACAGATTAACTTCCAATTTTAACACATCATTTTCTTTCCATATCTTTTTTCATACGATAGTCTTATTACAAAACCATTCATTATCCTTAATTATTTGATTTTTAACAAAAAACTTATTCTTTAGTGCGTATAACTTACTGTTTTTCCATCGCGATTTTTAGGACTTAATTTGAAACAAAAACCTGTGAAATCATTGACTACACAATACTGTAAAAAAAATTGATCTGTAACTCTAGTTACTTCTAGTCTGGTCTTGATAGATACTTAGATCTTAATAGATACAACAAGCCTAGAAAAAGAAAACCATGATGAATAAATAATTCTCCCAATACCGAAGACCGCTCAATCTTCTATAAAACTTTTAGATATGTGCCAATTATAAATATTTGTCATCACGAAAAGTATCATTAGCAGTTTTGTACTTCTATCAGCAAATTTGGCACATCTCACCCATATACTCATCTTATACAAAAACAAATTCAAATACCATTACCTACCTCCTTACACTCCCTTGCATTGACACTTTATCTAGTTTTGTGTTTTGTGAAATACTTTACTTTACTCATAGTTAATTCTTGCCTACACTTTATCTCCTTTTTCATACAATCTCATTTCAATTACAATAACATAACATACGTATAAGTTCTACTTACCAAGATTAAGGCCAACATGTATACATCTTTGTATACTTTCAATATTGCTTTCTTTTCACTAACTTGTCTTTTATTTGCTAAGATTAGGCGGCAACTCATAAAGTCATTATGTACTTTTATAAAAGTCAATATTTTTTATTTATAAACATGTTCATAAAACACACTCAAAAAGTTCTGAGCTATTTTCATCAACGAATATTGGTAATTTGAAGTTTTCATCAAACAAATATTCAGTTGTAAGTGAACCTATCCTGTTCAGCAGTGACAAATTTTCAATTTTTTTTTTGTATGAGCTTTGACGACAGTCTAAAAACTTTTATGTAATTTGCAGATAACTTGTACCCGTGAATTATCTCAGTATCATTTCAAATTGTATATTCAATTTACATAATAAAATTTTACCAGATATATCAAATTTCATAAGTAAAATTAGTGAACACTTGGTTTAAGGTGGCCGTTCCCATACCAAATATTTTTTTCAATTGATTAATTGTTCATTACGTGAAAAAATCTGAATTTCTACAAAGACAATGAAATAGTAACAACGTTGATATAAAAGTCATATAAAGTTAATTCGGCTGAAAATACAAAATATTCGAAAACATGAACATCAACGGCTGAGTTGCCATCTAATCTATTTACAGTTATCACAAAACGAAAGCTTATACTAAAATACTGGCTTGGTTCTAAAGCTAATAGACATTGACGAAAACTATGAGTTTGGTAAATGCATATCAATGATGGTATCATCAGACACTAAAGATTTCTTTGGTGATGTTATGCCTTCCTCTACTTCTGTGTTTGGTGTTGGCAATAACCCGTTCGCTACAGCTGGCTCCTGAAATTTGAAGAACATTGAGATTTAATCATTATTATTTAAATACCAAACTTGATAAATTAACAACAATAAATGAAAGAAGGTATAACGAAAAGGGAACATATTTATACAATAAAAATGTAGATAGGGTTAAAACATTGTATTATCAACACACACGATAGTCACCAGCACAGCCATTAGCGGCGACCTATATCTAGGAGTGCACTACAAAGGTTGATGCATAGATATAAGTATTTAAAAAAAGCCATATAATTATTACCATAGAAGCAGCGTCGCAAGCCATCAATTCGTTTTTCGATAAATGTTCAACCACAACAGCCGCGTAACAGTCACCTAGCATGTTGTTGGTCGTTCGTATCCGATCGCTAAAATAATACAAATTACCAATGTAACTATAATAATACTACAGAATCATCATCATCATACTATATCATAATTCTTTCCATACTATTGGTGATAGTTATGTTCTCTTTCGTTGAGTTTAGGAGAGTTGAAGCGCTATCGCGTTCCAGAGTAAAGGATATGATAATAGCGACATATGTTATAAAGTATATCTCCATTACCCTCCCTATACTGGCGCGTTGGTTTGTGAGACCGACGAAACACATTATCGTAATTGTTTTAATGCAAGAAAATCCTGACAAGTCGAGCATCTTGCTAGCTGCAGGATTTTTTGGTAAGTATCTTCATTCTAGAGGAAATTACACGTTTGTGGACACTCACGTGTTATAGTATTTGTATCGGTCCGTTGTCACAAACCGATAGTTCGTACCTATACACCTATACTCACGAATGGTGTCCCGTTGAGCATAGGTGTTATAAAAATTGGTGCGAGTGTAGGAAGGTTAGTATACCCTCGGCTTTCAGTTCCAGATCAATTACAAATATTAATGGGCGACAGAAACTACTTAGCACCAAATTTAGTGCATGCTCGTTTACTGCTTCTATTGCTTTCTTCTGGCATTTTCGAGAATAAAGTCCAAGGTCATAACAAGATTCAAGAATAAAATTTTAGCTTCTTACACAAGCCAATCCACCGCGAACAGCAAGGACACGTCGTGCGCCGGCGCGTCCACCGCCGCCAGCACCACCAGCAGCAGCACCATGGCCGCCGACGGCACGGACGCTGATGATACCGACGCGGCTGTTGATGTCAGGCTGGGAACAAGTTGAGATGTGTACTGTTTGGTTACTGTGCGTATATATGATAAGTGAATTCATTAAAATAATACACTCAATACACTGCTCATGACAACAATAATAATGGAGATGTTAAGCTTAAAATAAGTTCAGCTGGTTCATATTATGGTATTGCTCGTATATATGATAAGCACGACCATAAAAATAATACAACTAAAAAGAATAGTATAAATAACATAATACCCACGACATTAACTTTAGGATAACATCAGGTAGGTTACGCAAACGTTTGTTATCTCCATTTGATATAATTGGTAAGGAAAGGAAACATATAAATTTAGTAATAGTTAATGGTAGTAATATTACATCGCATCTCCATTATTTAAATGTAAAAATAAAATCTACACTGCTACTTAAAGACATCTGTTACCAACTTCTCATGTAACAGAAATTCTGCTGAAAAATGAAAATATCTGTGGTCGACTTATCAAAGCAGCTGTTCCTGACAATTAAAGTATAATATGGGTCGCGTGATTATCATATAAATCGCTATGAATAGGTGGCTGATCACCAAAGAGTTCTGGGATTCGATCTTCCAAGCAGTAGTAAGTGATAGATTCAGATATTTTATTGGGGTCTACATGTTTGGCTTGTTTCTTCTGAGCACCCACGACACTCAAAATCATTCTAAAAAGTTTTAAGAGATCAAAACTTACAATATAGTAGCAAGCTGCGCAAAGCCAAGATGCATGTTATTCATCTGGCAAACGAACACGCTGGCCACTGCTAGGAAAAGCGCTGTGCCGTCCATGTTGATGTTGCAGCCGATAGGCAACACGAAACGAGTGATACGAGGGTCGATTCGAAGAGGACCCTCCATTGAACGGAAGGTCACTGGGAGAGCAGCAGCACTGAAAACGGTATATTTAGAAGTTAGGCAGGCATTTCAATTTCATGATAGTAAAGTTATAAAATTTAATACCATATATATAGATATACCACTATATATAGTGGTCAGGTCTTTCATAAATAGATCAAAAGATCCATCAATGAATAGTTTGAGGACTTTTATGAGTTTATGAGTATAAGCTATTTGTACCATATAACTATAATAATATACTACCAAGCTACAGTTTTTGCAGCATTATATACCGTTATAAGAAGTCAATACAATCAGTGACTACACTGGTATTAGGATTATTCGTGGACATTCAAATATACTGTTATTCTACCTATACTATTACTATATTAACCTACTATTATTCTAATTCAAATTGATGAAACAACTATAATAGTGATTACCTTATTATATGAAAATAAACTTTTCTTTATGTAATCGATGTACAAATAATAATTAAGTAGGAAATATTACCGACATTTATAAATAAATGTGCATTTGAACGTAACAAAGACACGCCTACATACTCCCCTAAGTAGCATTATGAAACCAACTTACGTGGAAGCGGTGGCAGCGGCGGTAAGCATGGCTTGCGACAGTCCCCAGTAGAACTTGTAGGGGTTCTTCCGTAAGAACACGAAGTAGATCGCCTGCATCACGATGAGCTGGTATAGGAACACACCGACAGTTACCGTCGCGATAAACCACGCTAGTTGTGACATCACTTGCCCTGAAAATTGTGGTGGAAAATAAATTGTTATAAGTCCTGTGGATAAGAAATTACGTCATAATATTGATCCATACGATCACGAAGTATTTAACTATAGATATAGTGATATTTTTGTATTTGTGGTTAAATTGATAACTAATTGAAACCATTAAATGTTTTCATAACTTTAAATTTACGCAAGTACAATACAAATTTCAGTTATTTATTTCAGATTCATTTCATACATTATCAGCTAGAAAATTGATTTATAAAAACCATTTAATAACAATTACACTTGATAAAGGTAACCACAGAATATTTATAAGTATGGAAAAGAAAATTCTGCAGAAAGAACTACAGTTTTATCACCATAATATTTTTGAAACGAAAATCTGGAACTTACCAACATTACTGACTCCAAGTATCTTTCCCGCGATGACACTGCTGACTCCAACGGGAGTAAACCACATTACACCGGTGACCATTTTCATTATCACCTCAAAGATGGCTTGGAAGAAGTCGATCACAACCTGGCCTTTGGGTCCGAGCGTGCCCAAAAGACTTCCAAAAATTAGACAGAAGAAAACCAAACCAAGGGTGTTGGTTCCAGCTCTGAAAAAAAAATGTATACTATGAGATATGACGATGATACATCGGTTTGTATAAAACAAAAAGACTTCTGATAAAATTAATACTATATGTAAAACTAGTTTAGACACTATTAAACTACGAACTAATGATAAATTATAAATAGGAGTTGAGATAAAAAAAAACTTATGAGATACCGATAAAACTCGTAAATATAATTGAAAAAGCTTGAATAAAAATGCATTCGTATTACAACAATAGTTTTATAAGCCTACATACCTGTAACTGATAACTCGAACTAAGGTAGGCACAGTATCATTTTCAGTTGCATTTTTCACGAACATCGATGGGGCTTCAGCGTACACGGTGTGAGCTTGTTGGAATGCAGCTTGAACGATATTGTCTGGGAATATATTTCTGTAAATAAATTAGAATTTACACTACTGTTTAATTTCATCTTAAGTTTATTGCTATTGAATTCGGGTAGATGCAACCGAATTGAAGCGTTATACAAAAAAATGCACATTCCAACAATTGCGCCAGCTTTCCGATCTAAAAATATTCTATTTGTTATGCTTATACCAACAATTTTATTGCAATCGGTCGAGAGTTGTTTCGGAATTAAATGTGTAACTCTGTGGCACGACATTTGGAGAAACATACGAAGAGTCATCAGCTATTTTTAACCGACTTCCCAAAGGAAAGAGGTTATCTATTCGTCACGTATATTTTTTTTTTTTTTTTTTTTTTTATGTATGTTCGGGCGAAATGGCTAGAAATCGTAGACCTACCGACACGATTCATACGACATTGTATGCGGCTAATTTCACAGGCAGTCCCATATTGAGGAAAATGAAAACCTTCCGGCGGTTTTCCCGGAAAATTGGAAAATGTCGGTTTCTTAAAATCTTGAATAACTTGGGTGTTTCTAAACCGATTTTCATTTTCTTTCTTTCATTTGATAGGAAATTTTGTCACGCAACTTTTTCTCTTGGACATGGGTATGCTGTGATGCTTAACTCTTTGAGTTATTGGGTGGAAACCACCACCACTCCTCAAGTTTTTTTAGATAATTTGAGATAACTCGGCTTCTGCCGAATCGATTCTTATGAAACTTGGAATATGTATTATATATCTATGCTTATATAGGTTGACAAAAAATTTGACCTTCAACTCTTCGATCCTGATGATGCAGGGTTACAGCTATCCTAAACTATAACATTAGCTATTTGGTGCTTACATATATGTAACAAGACTACTAAGCAAAGACATGTGATGAAAAATTTGACCTTCAACTCCTCAATCCTGATGATGCAGGGGTGCCTCAAGCCTAAACCATAGGGGTTGACCATTTGGTGCTTATGGATGTGTAATAACAATACTAAGCATAGACATATGACAAAAAAATTGACCTTCAACTCCTCAACCCTGATGATGCAGGGTGCTGTAAGCCCAAGCCGTAGGTGATGGCCATTTGGTGCTTACAGATATATAATAAGATAGCAAGGCAAAGATGTACGATAACAAATTTGACCTTCAACTCCTCAACCCTGATGATGCAGGGGTACTGCAGGCTTAAACCATAAACGTTAGACATTTGTTGCTCACGGATTTGTAATAACATTGCTAAGCAAAGGTATACGACGAAAAATTGGACCTTCAACTTCTCAATCCTGATGATGCAGGGGTATTGAATGCCTAAGCCATAAAACTTAGCTATTTCATCCTTACGCATTCAAAATGATATTTAAAAAATGTAAGGTAGAACATTAGAAAAATGGTTGTATACGGTGGAAAATTGGACCTTCAACTCCTCAACTCTGATGATGCAGGGGTACTTCAAGCTTAAACCATAGGTATTGGCCATTTGATGCTTATGGGTATGTAATATATCTACAAAGTAAAGACGTATAATATTAAAATCGACCTTCAACTCCTCAACCCTCATGATGCAGGGTACTGCAAGCCCAAGCCATAGAAGTTGGCCATTGTTACTTACGTGTATGTAATGAGATTACTACGAAAAGATATGGCATGAAAAATTTGACCTTCAACTCCTCAACCCTGATAATGCTGGGGTCCTTCAAGCCTAAACCATAGGCGTTGGCCATATGGTGCTTACGTATATGTAATGAGATTACTAGGCAAAGATATAACATGATAGTTTTGACCTTCAACTCTTCAGCCTTGATGATGCACGGGTACTTCAGGCTTAAAGCATAGGCGTTGGCCATTTGATACTTATGGAATTGTAATATATTAACAAAGCAAAGACGTATGATAAGAAAATTGACCTTTAACTCCTCGACCCTTATGATGCAGGGTACTGTAAGCCCAAGCCATAGAAGTTGGCTATTTAGTGTTTAAGGATTTATTGAAGAAATGCTAAGAAGAGATGACTTATGAAAACCGTTATCTTTAACTGGGCTTTTATTCAGTGGTACTGCCTATCTAACCCACAGGTGATAGTAATATGGCCCTTATGAATATATTAGGAGTTCCATAAACAGAGGCAACGATTAATAAAGTTACCTTCACCTCTTTAACCCTAATAATATAGGTATACAGCCTGCCTAAAGTATGTGTGTTTGGTAATTATTGTTCGCAATACAAACAATGAGTCCCGGAAAGGACATAATTATGATCACAAATTCCACTTTGAATACAATTACCTGGACGATGCAGGAGTACTGCCAACCTTTTTACATAGGATGGGTTAGGTTAGGTTGGAACTTAAAAGAAAATATAGAAACTAAGCGAGCAGGGCGCGGCAGCGCCCTGCGAGCGGTTGCGCTCATTTCACATGCACTGTGACAGTAATGTAAGATATCGCTTAGGCTTTTGTTTGACTTGTCATTTAAGGTTGACTTTAAATTACCGTTTACATTTATGTATGCACTATGCAGTCTTATGGATACTATGTATTATACGGTCTCGTATAACTGATCGAAGTGTCTAGTCGTCCCGTAATCGGATGAATAAAATAAATTAATCGTCCGCTAAACGGTAAATTCGTAATAAAAATGGTCTGTATATTAAACATACTTATTATCCTCGTAATAAAAAACGTATTGAAACTGGTGAGTTAAATCATATTACTGAGATTAATAAATTGTGTAAAGCTATGGGTACACCTGATGTAGTGAATGACGACCATGCTGCCCGAACTTAAATTGGTTTTGATGGTATTGGTTTTCCAACTAAGGATAGGTAGTCAAAATTATTTTTATCAGTATCAGTTGAATTATACTCTTAGTTATAAGGTTTATATTACTTTTTCTAATTTAAATATTGATAATTATAGGTCTATTCTTTAAATAAATGTTTACTCAGAAAAAGTTTTATTCGGTTAGGTTAGGTTCAAACAGATTTTTCTAATTCAGAATCTAAGGGAGGGGGCGCGGTAGCGCCCCCGACCGGTTGTGTCAAAGTAGTCTATTTTTAGATGATGACGTCAGCACATAATTTTATTCATCCGAAAATCGGACGAATAATTAATTTTATTCATCCGGTTAGCGGACGACTAGCAACAGCCATAACTGATTTTATCGTGACTGAAAAGCGTGAAAAAAAAATTTTTAAACAAAAAATACAACCGACTTCCATGCCACATAAAAGTAAAAAATAATTTAAATACATGTTGGTTTAGAGCAAACACAGTACTTAGTACATAGTTCCGAAGTCGGCGCTCACCATATTTTGCTGGATCATGACGAAACTACATGTATCTTATATGAGCGCCGACTTCGGGACTATGTACTAAGTACTGTGTTTGCTCTAAACCAACATGTATTTAAATTATTTTTAACTTTTATGTGGCATGGAAGTCGGTTGTATTTTTTGTTTAAAAATTTTTTGAATAAAAGTTATGTAAAAAATCTCTCATTCATAACTTATTACATTGTTAAAAGATAAATCGATAAAAAGATTTTGTTTTATACTGTGTTAAGATGATAATATGCTTTGAGTCTGTAGTTTTTCATAACTTTAAGATTGATTATTGATAGATTTGTTGTGAACATTTATTTCTAATAAAACATCACTGGTCTAGACACTGTTTACTGAACTCCTCAACAAGAGAAAACTCATTCAGTAGTTGTTGATCAATTAACCTCTCAGTCAATAAGGGTGCCAGACTATAAACATCACAATGGACACATTAATGGCATTGTTTGAATTGATATCGAACTCTAATGGCAATAAAGAAACGTTTAGCTTTTATTTTATATCAAATAGCTTTTTTATCGTAATTAATTATTGATTGGTCTTTGTAAATGAAAAGGAATCAAAATAAGTACAAATATACAAATTACCATATTTTTATGTTTTTGTCTTTTTCGCTTGTGGGTTTGAATCCCATTAAAGTAAAACAGAATTTAATGTATTACTCTGAATATATATTCTAGTACATATATTGAAGAGTCATTGGAAGCCATAAACCTTTTTTCAATTTAAACTTAAGTATTCAAAAGTGAATTTGAAATTATTATTGTTTTCAAATTTGATTATGACGATGAATTTAAACCAATTAGGCGGTTTATTTGGTCCATTATTGTTGCAATATACGAACAGAAAAAAGTACGGTGCATTATATAGGTACTTACTTATAACCTAGATGGTACTCGACAAAAAGCGCTAAAAGAAATGTAGGTTATTTCAATACTCTTAAACGTAGCATTATACTCCGAAGGCGTAAAAAGATCTACTCGAAACGAGAACAATACTAAGAGCACAACAATCTTGCATACGCCATTACTGCCATTGGAAACACTTTCTTTGCGCTATTTGGAGATTTCAAGATTATAAATAGCTTTGAAGGGCACGTTATGTTAACCCTACCTAGATACGTCATTGCACAAAAGACAATGTATGATGATTTTTTTCATATGAGTAAGGTGCGACTTAACAAAAGCTAGAGACAAAATGTGAATGAAAAAAGTTGGGAATATTACGCT
This sequence comes from Spicauda simplicius, assembly GCA_949699795.1. NCBI lineage: Eukaryota > Metazoa > Arthropoda > Insecta > Lepidoptera > Hesperiidae > Spicauda > Spicauda simplicius. The sequence goes on from OX453066.1 coordinate 19,582,612, forward strand.
ATTATAAGAATATAATATTTAAATTTTAAGTATGAATACGACTTACGTGGTCATTATGATTACTAGCAATGATTGTATTAACTAGAATTTTTATTTAGTGCGGTAGATAGCGAAAATATGCCCACCGCCTTGTCGCTGATCATTAAGTGGATCGTGCAGTTATTAAAAATTAACTACATTATACTGCATTACAAAAACCACTGGTCCACAAAGTGCGGTCCACGAAATGCATATTACATTTTAGATTACAATAACACTACTTACCGACCAATATCCAGTAAACTGTCCAGTATGCTGTGATCCCGCTTATTCTGGATCAAACCAATGTGATCGTCCCTCAAGTCCGGCTGTCCTGGGTGTATCAACATCGCGAGCACAATTCCGAGGAATGCGTTAAACATTGATGTCAAAACGAAATACAATAACGTCCGTACGGCTATTTTTCCACTCATCTTGGCGTTTAAACTCGCGGATCCGGCTATCAGACTTGCGATGATGAGAGGCAGGATCATCAGCTTCAATAACCTCATGAAGAGCTCGCCAGGATACGATATTATCATCAACGCATCAGGTCCCAGGTGATAGGGACGCAAGCCGAAACCTAGAATCATCGAAGAAATTACTGTCGCGAAAAAACAACTACATGAAGACCTTATATTCCATAAATATTTTTTTCCACTTCAAGATTTTCTTGTTTAACTTAAAGTACGTTATTTATTTTTCAAGTTATAAATGATTATGATATTTAAATAATAATAATAAACAATCCAACAATCTCATATCGTAATGTTAATATGACCCCAACAAGGAAATAATTGAAAAAATGAAATGCGAAATCCCCAAGTTATATGAATGTGCTAAAATCTATATTGTTAAAAATAGACCTAATACAATTTCGAGAAATAAAAACTATTATTAATATAACACGAAAAATATTTATTAGTTTCTTACCCACAGCTATTCCTATAAGAACACCGCCCAGGGTGACCACCAGTAAAGTGTTGTCTATAAACCATTTCTTTACACCAGTGGGCTCGACTGGAGCCGACCGGTCTTCAGTGGTCTTCGGGCCCCTGTCCCCTGGGCCCATCTTCGCGAACAAGTACTCTGAAAAGCGTTCACCTTTCTCCATTACAGGTGAAGTGGAAATCGTCAACCCAGATCGTCTGATCTGGATGTTTGGTCTTTCTCCGTTTCCTTAACAATTTTTTCTTATCAATTTCAGTGCGGAAGATTTAAATTAAGTCGTTTATACGAGTTTTTTGTTTTGATTATGTTTTCATTTTAACGTTTGTTGTCTGTTTATGAAATGAAGTTGGTGTTTTGGTTGGAAATTATCTTTTCATTATTTCTAAGCCTATGTTTCCCGGGCGTATATTCCGTTGGTTTTTTCGAATTAAATTCATTGAATTATGCACTGTCTCCGGCATTCAGTGCAGTGTCGTCCAAATGGTGCACAATGCGTGACTAACCTGTAACTCCTATATTAGCACGACTTTATACAAAGCTTTCATCGAAATCAAATGCCCCACTTCCATTACTGTTAGTTTTGCATCCATTGCAGCTTTGCATCTATCTACTGCAGCTTTTGCAGCTGTTATCGCAGCAATGATAAGTGTAATGTAAAAGGAGTTTAGAGTATGTTGTTTCTGGTAGCGGGAGGAAGCCATGTAGAGACTTGCGCGCGCATCATCGATTCCTCTATATTTACTTAGTTGCATCAAATACCTATAGATATATTATTAAATTGTGGGTATTACGTCTTTAGTCAAGGAATTGCGCTATTTTAATTTTCTTATGCAATTATCTGGCATGTAATCGCTTACGTTAAAGTGAGGACTTGAATTGATCGTGACATGCGCAGTTGAGCGTAGGTTTGGATACGTATAAACTTTTGAATGTATGTCGGGACTATTATTAAAGTTTCCTTTGTGTTGACTTTCCTCTAGTCTAGACCATTGCTAGATAGAACACGCTTTCTAGCCAATAGTACTTATTCCAATACACTTAGTTTGAAAGAAATATTAGATTCAATATATTGGAGGAACAATATTTAGTATATATTTGAACCTAGAACATTATTTATAAGAGCCTGCATTCCATTTGACACATTTAAGTGGTATTGTTGCGCATGGACATGTTTAACTTCATATGGAAAAAGTGTTCTATCTGAAGTCAAAAACAGCTGCGTTGCTTCTCCCGAAAATTAAAATGGTCGGACCCTGGTCGAAACACGTACGTTGTTACATTGCGGGGCGAAAACAAAAGCATCCTTGCCACACCCATTTTTGTCTCATTGGGGCTAACCCATTATTGTCACAATGCTGGGCACGGGTCTTCTTTCAAAATCACAGAGTTTTAGGTCATAGTCCATCGCGCTGGCCAAGTGCGAATTGGTGGACTTTGACTTATTACTGTACAAATTGCTGCTGTGTTTTGAGTTTAGTCAAAGATGTCAGTGGTTCTGAATCACAGGGATCCAATCTCAGAGAGCCAATTTTATCTACAACTTTGATTTTATTTGAGGGTGATTTTCATGATGGTTGATGATGATTGTTCATGAGCAACAAAGGCTTACTTGCCACATCCTTTTCGCATATTAAAGTTTTCATTGGTAAATAAGTTAAACAAGAATCTTTAGATAATTTAAAACTTATTGGATAGTAAAATTTTAAGATACTATGTGCTTTACATACATATCTCACTGCTTTGAATGAATAACGGCATAATCCAAAACTTATCTTTTGGCTAAAGATACACTTTTATCCAAAAAAGGGTCTAGAATTTAAAACTTGGCGCCCTAACTCCATGAATAATGCAATTTTATTTATATTATTACCTATAATTTATTTAAAAAAAAAATAAACAAAAAGATTTGTTTTTTTTTATACATGGCTCTCCTGTCAATTTTACGTTTTGAGCTGTGAGCAATTTATTAAAAGTGGCGATATGCATAGTAGATATTATCGGTATCACTACAAAAATTAATTTACAAATCAATTTTGTTAGCGTTAATATAATTTTTAACTATCTACTACGTAGCATTACTTAATACCTACTCGTAAGATGCATCATAAGTAGGATTAGAACTGAGAAAAAATGTCTTGCGAAACGCTTTTTCTGTGTTACTATGGTGTATTATATAAGTAAGTATATAGAACTCTATATACATTTACGTTGAGTATTCTTTTGTTCAGCTGTCGTTTTTTTTTGAACATGACTTAAAAACTACTAGAGTGATTTTCATGTTAAATCTGGTAAAATGTTTGTAATTAACTTAAGTATCTGGTAGGTATTACACGCGTTGGCTTATAATACACGAAGCTGGACATAAAATATAAATTAACTTTTAATTAACTTTTTTAATTCTTATGAAGGTGAGGGCAATTTAGGATCCTTTTTACTAGACTTCATAATGTTACAGAAGTAAAGTAATAAATAAATGAGTAAGTAGGGTTCGTTCCCTGCCTGTCTTAAAAGGCGACTTAAAGGGGTTTCAGGGTTACGGGCGGCTCTAGCTCTAGCTCGAACCGTTCAGTCAGGCGACCTCGGGAAGGACGGCTGTATGTGTGGTCGCATACCGTCGTAAAGATCAAGCAGAGCGATGGCCCTACCCGGTCAACTGGGATGAGTCTGATGGGGCAACGCGTTCAGAGGACTACGCTTGCGTTCCTTTGATAAAGGCGCCTGGTACCTTTTGAAGGGTTCCCTCTAGAAAAGATGTACCTATAGAATATTTAGACATTTAATTTCATGGCAAAGGTATAAATAATACGAAGCAGACCTAACGACCTCCTTGATTTCTTTTTCCACTAGAGTCTAAATTAGTCTCCACATAGACGCGGTCGAGTTGACAAGTCGCGGGCATATACTAGTATTATATTACGTATTACACGCCTACATGAACGTACACTTGCGACGTAACAAACGTAATACGGCTTTCCTTTAGGTATTAATTAGCTTAGGAAGTATAGAAGGTTTTGTTATGTAATACTATCACTATAAATATAATACGCAAGGTTGAGACTTTCATAAGAAATATTTTATGCATTTTTATTTATGTAATTGAAGTGATAGAAGTAAGGTAGTGATTTTACAGGTTGCAAAACCACTGTAGTTAGGACGGCGAAGTACCACCGCCACACCTATTTCTAGCGTGAAGCATTTCTTGCGTTTCGATGAAAGGGTGTGGTTGCCAGCACACTTTTATATGAGGCGACCATCATAGTCCTCGGGAGCAGCAACTCATCTGTGATTGACTTCAGATAGAACTCATATTCTATTTGAAAGCAGTGACTGCTTACCATTAGGTGGACGGCATGCTCATTTGCTACTTCAATCAGATAGGATAAAGTGATGACGACCTGTGGGGTCATTTAGACTTAATGAAAAATATACCTGAAATCTAATGATGCTTTGCTAGTCTTAAGTTCTAAGATAGATTACCTTAAGTAAAGGAGTTTACTTTCATATCCTTGGAACAAACAGCGTGCCGCTACCAAGGCAATATCAAACAAACGCCAGAAGGCGCGATCCTTGTTGCGTTTGGAAATACAATGTCGTTTATTTCGGCAGTGCGGGACCGCAATGCTTGTGTATTGGATCTTTTTATTTTGTTATTGAAGGTTTCCCTCAAATGGTTCCCGATGCCATGGGAGCAACGCGGGGATATGTGGGATTTTTACCGCACTAAAAGGGGGGCCGTCCTGTGCACTGCGTGGAGTAGTCCGGGATCTTCAATTTGACATAACCGGAGTCCTTCGAGCACGATGCCCCATTCGCGCTCTTCCCAGTGAGCATTTGTACTCACTGAGCTTCTTGGTGTTTACGATGACATGTGACGATCCAAGGTTATGTCAGTTTCTTACCGCACTGAAACCCTCCGGTAATTGTCCTCGGGGTTACAAAAAGGACTCCGGGATCTCCAAAGGAACGTAACCGGAGTCCTCTAAGCGCTTTGCCCTATCGGTCTCTTCTCAGATAAGTGACTGAGCCCGCCACTCCATCTGATCTTTACGACGATATACGACAACGTATACCCCCGTCATTCCTAGAGCTTAACTGGACAGTTCGAGCTCCCACTCTTACCGCCCGCAACCCCGACAGCTCCTTTTATTCGCCTCCTACGACAGGCAGGGGATTACATAGCCCTATTCTGGCTCCGGAACTACGGACAATGTGTATAGGACCTAAGGTACAAATAAGTCTGTAAGGTGGTTTCTAGCTTGAAGCAATCTTGCGTTTCGGTAGAAGCATGTGGTTTGCCAGGTCACTTTTATATCAAGCCACTACTTTAGTCAAGTCTGTGATTTATTACACACAAAGCCCTTTTTCTGTATGAAATTGTTTATAGATATCTGTGGGCGGCAGTGACCTTTTATAGGTAAACTGCATACTCGTTTGTTTCTAATAAAAATAAAACGCGTAGCCGCCGTTTAACCTGACGCCACTGACAATTAAGTAGCGTGGAGTATATAACAGGCATCTCTCCCAAGGAGAAGAAGCACCATGCACAGCGGTGGATAATAAAAAGCTTCGCAATCAATCGAAAATAAACAAAAAGGGACGATTAAAAATGTTAAAATTTTGACATGTATTATATAATTATTAATATGACATAAATTTTAAAATATAATAATAATTAACCATAATGTATGACATTTGTAATTCTTTGAATCTAGACTTAAGTATTTGAACATTTGTACGCCAATATTAGCCACAGAAAGTGTCTTACACTATTGTGAACACCTACTATTATTCCTTACTAACAAATAAACGATTATGATTATGATAAGAAAGAGTGCGCATTGTAAAAACATATCTACGAGCAGGAAGCGAACAAAAATAAACAGAGCAGACATTTGTAAGCTGTATAGATATTTCTGTACATTTTTGACATCGTATCTTTGACGTGACAGGTTGAAACACATGTTTAAACACACACGTAGATCTGAATAGAGAAAATTTATTCAGAACTTCTTCATGTCGAAAATATCTTGAACTTGGCACCGGCGTTCCTATTCGATCGTCGTGAGGCGCGTGATCGCTATATGTGAAAATATGTTAGTATGACTGTCTGAAGCAGTTAGTTTGGTGGTTATTTTTTGGTCTCTTACGTTAGAGTTTAAGGGTATAAATGGACTGCCGCATTTATTTTCATCCAATCCATCGGATTCATATTGAACCCCAGATAGGATTAGTACTGAACTACTGATCTCGCTTATCTATTGCTATCTCTGAGAACTTAGTATGCCTAAGATAAGTATGGTAATGTATGTAACTTACATATGTATTAGAATAAATATGATTCTATAATTTAACAGTGAAGGAAATCACTGTGAAGAGACCTACACGAGTAGGGGCCGGCACTCATATGACGGAGCGCAGCGCAGCGCATTTTTTGCTGTCAAACTATTATCGTCATTGTCCCTTTAGAAATAATATCCAAAATTAAATAACAGCAATTTATTTCTGAGGAGCATGGAAGCGACCACATGCGTGCGGTAGCGCGGGAGCGCGACCGCGCGCGCAGGAGCGCGACCGCGCGCGCAGGAGCGCGACCGCGCGCGCACGACGCGCTACTCCGCGAGCGTCCGCTTTCGGTCGCCGCTGGCCGCTGGGCTCGCCGGAGCGACGCCACAGGCAGCAGCCGCCATTTTAAAACTACTTTAAACTGCAAAACGAATGACGACCGTTTGTCGAGTATATTCCAGCGCATGCTCGCACATCCGCGCGCACCCGCGCGCATCCGCGCGCATTCTCCCAGTAATTAGCGCGAATTTCGGCTAGTGTGTGATTCGTTATGAAAATTTCGCGGGCATGCGCTGCGCTGCGCTCCGTCATATGTGCGCCGGCCCTAGGAGAGCTTTGACAAATTTGATTACGTTTTCGTTTTTCTAGAGTCTTCTTATCCCGAAAGAACATATGGGCAATTCCGTCTTTATAATAAGAGCACTCGGGGCCAGTGTTCAGGGCCCCATCCTCCGACAAAGGGCCGACAATTTTTGTTACATTAAATAACAAAATGGTCGGGTGCATTACACTTTACTCGTTGCACGAAAGTCGTCGGGGCCCTTTTAAGTTGTAACGTAAGTACATCATACCTTTTTACATTTCAAAAGCGTCCTTAATTCTTGTGTGCCCAAGGGTCCCAGCATAGTCTAAGACAGCCTATACTGGTCCTATGTGATAGCATAACAATTGTATCCTACTGCAAACGTGTATTTAAAAGGACCAATATAGGGTTTTAGCCAATGGCAAAAATATCTATCTCAAAGATTTGATCATGCTTAAGGCTGCTCCGATAGTAGGTATTTATCGGAATTTGCATATATGTATGCGGGTTGTTGAGAAAACTTACGTAGCGTGATTTAGAATGCACAGGCGCCAATATCTTGATGAGTTGCGTGAGATCGCCACATACCCATTTGAGGTAGGTAACTCAAGTGTTGGGAAACTTTGTGCAAGATTGGAAGACAATATCTTTTTTTTTTTTTTTTTTGTTTTAGAGGGGAAAACCTTCCAAAGGTACCCGACGCCGTGGGAGCGACGCAGAGTTATGTGGGATTTTTACCGCACATAAACCCCCCGGTGGCCGTCCTCGGCGCTGAAAAGGAGGACTCCGGGATCTCGAAACGACTTCAACCGGAATCCTCCGAGCGAATGATCTGGTAGCAACCTCCACTTTGGCAAAGGGAGCACCTGCCGGGCTAAGTGATCACGCCTGGGGAGCGGTCTTGCTCCGACAATCTATGTTCGGAACTTGCATATATGCGGGTTATTGAGAGTACGTCGACAGCGTGATTCAGGAATACTAGGAGCGCCATCACTTAGTGAGTTGTGAGAACTAGACGCCATAGCGCCATCTCTTGATGAGTTGTAGTAACTAGACACCATAGCGGCATCTCTTGATGAGTTGTAGTAACTAGTCGTCATAGCGCGCGCGGTCTCTTGATGTGTTGCATTTTATTCCTTAACTAGCTGAAACCCGCAGCTTCGCCCGCGTTTTAAAAATACATGACATATACACTTTTTTTTTTTTGTTCTCGAGGGGGAAACCTTCAAAAAGTACCCGACGCCGCGGGAGCGATGCAGGGTCATGTGGAATTTTTACTGCACTAAAACCCCCCCGGTGGCCATCCTCGGTGCTAAAAGGAGGACTCCGGGATCTCGAAACTTCAACCGGAATCCTCCGAGTGCGTTGTCCTATCGGGCTCCTCCCGGATGGGCGGCTGGGCCCACCGCTCCGTCTAGTCTTTACGATATGCAACCACACATACCGCCGTCCTTCCCGGGATTACCTGACCGAACGGTTCGAGCTCCCACTCTAGCCGTCTGCAACCCCGGAAGCCCCTTTTAGTCGCCTCTTACGACAGGCAGGGGATGCCGTAGCCCTATTCTAATCCCGGAACTACAGGGACACATGACATCCAATTTTATGCCTACAAAATTTTTAACTAAATAACATTTTTTCGGTAGGACTGATAGCAACTTAGCAACTTCGAAGCGGACTCGCGCACGAAGGGTTCCGTACCATTATTTATAAGCCCCATACAAAAAGTCCCATTTGTTACAATTATTAACAGCTCTTATTAATAATCCATGCAAGTCGATGACTTAAGTTATCTTCGTTTCAATTCTACATAGATAGGTACATATGCCAAAATATCTTATATGATGCTCCATCGCAATCGCACATAGTTCTGAAGTTATGAATGATGATAATAGTATCAAACTGCAAGTAAACTCCATTGAATGAAAGAAAATTCTTCCTCAGTTGGCCGAAAAATCGATGTACATACATAAAAGAAACATACCAACCGAATTGATCCTCCTCCTTTTCGAACTCAGTTGAGTATATCATTACGTTAAGAAAAAAATATAATATTACCAGCATATAATTAATAGTGATATGTTACAAAGTCTCTATTTTAAACAAATCGTACCAATTGAATCCAACGTAATTGAATTTGATTGAATTTGAACTCAAAATAATTCACTCACTTTTATATACCTACAAACTTCAAGTATTAGCCCTTGGCGTAACTCAGTATACATCCAGCGACATCTGTTATCCCTTATTAAAACAATACACAAAGTAAATCTTTCTAAACACGCTTGAAAGTTGAGAATGCTCGGTCGCGGCAGCATCGTGATGTGTCTGCCTGTGTAGGTGTATCTATAGTTATAATCGTAAATATTGTTTACTTCGACGAAATACTACGAAAATAAGTCGAATTAATTATATTTCCTTTGTTTTTTGTAGGTATAAATTTGTTTGTACGAAGTAGATATATTACAAAAAGATGGATTGTGAATTAAAAAACGGAATATCCATTTCCATATTAATTTAGTAAAAAGTAGAATTCTCATATTCAAAAGACATTTAAGTTACATTTATTTGTATGGATGAAAGCACCTAATGGCCAACTTCTGTAGAATATACAGTAGGTATCCTCGAATCAAGAGCAGTGAAACTTGAAACTTGCCCTCTTAATCGGTCCGAGGTTCAAACCCAGGCACGCACCACTGTTTTATATGCGCAGTAGAAATTAATTATCACTGCTTTTCGGTGAAGGAAAACATTGTGAGGACACTTCCGAGAATTCGTTAAAAAAAGTTCTGGGAGGTATTTGAAGTCCACCAATTCGCACTTGGCCAGCGCGGTGGACTATGGCCTAAAATTTTCTAATTCCGAGAGAAGACCCGTGCACGGCAGTGAGACAATAATGGGTTAACGATGTATCCTCGAATCATAGGGAGGTAAAGGTCAATTTTTACATCATTTGTTTCTACTTACAAACCTCCTTAAATATTTGTAAGTAAAAAAAATCTTTTACGGTTAAGGCAGGCAATACCCCTACATCATGAAGGTTGAGGGGTTGAGGGTCAAATTTTTCACCATTTGTTTAGCTCAAAAACGTTATAACAAATTGGAAAGCAGAAAATGAGGAGCTCTTGCGGTTTAGGCAGGCAGTGCCCCTGCATCATGAAGGTTGAGGAGTTGAAGGTCAAATTTTTCACCATTTGTTTTTGTTCAAAAACGTTATGCCATATTTGAAAGCAGAAAATAAGTAGCTCTTGCGGCTTAGGCGGGCAGTACCCCTGCATCATGAGGGTTGAGGAGTTGAAGGTCAATTTTTTTTATCATATTATGTTATTCTAGATACTCAAGGTTCACTCCAAGTTTCATATTAACCAAATCGACTGAACCTAAGTTATCATTTAATCTGCATAAAACGGAGGTATTTTTTGAAGGTTTTTATGTTTTTCCGAAGTACCCTAATTATTTTTCTAAAATAAAAGTAGCCTAAGTTACGCGCTGTAAAATTAGCTATCTAATAGTGAAAATCCCGGTAAAATCGGTCCAGCGGTTTCGGAGATTACCCCAAACAAACAGACAGACAGACAGACAGACAGACAGACAGACAGACAGACAGACAAAAATTTTACTGATTGTTGTTTTGTTATCAGTATCATGTATACTTTCATATGCAATTGATAAAAAGCTGTTATTTTGATATTACAAACAGACACTTCAATTTTATTTATAAGTATAGATTGATTGAGTTCAGATAGAACTCTTGTTGAAGTTGTTTACAAATGATTATGGATGACAGATTACCAAATCAAATTGATTGCATGCTTGTTTGTTACTTCAATGCTTGTTATTGACTGATTTTAGAATACACGTAGACTTAACATTTATTTAAAAAACAGTGAATTTGTTACAGGCAGATTGACTACCGGAGTTGGCTAGTACAAAGAACGCTATTTGTCCTATATTATGTATCATTATTATTTATAACGTTATACAAGTATTCGTAATCATTCATACCGACCTGTCATTTCGATCATCGGATAAAATTTATAGCTCATATAAATACTAAAATGGCATTTGACTAACTATAAATACACCATTCATACAAATCCTATACATAAGTATAGAAATGTTCTAATCTCATTTCGATTTCAATTAATTTAATTTTCTTCGTCTTTAGTTACTAAGAGGGTAGACTAAGTTCCTAAGACATACGTTGAAAAATGCTTTGATAAAAAAAGCCTTTTTCAAGAGGGTAGAAGGTGGTTCGACTGCAGGTACTAACGCCTCAAATATTTATAGCGTGAAGTATTTCTTGGTTTTGGTAGTAGGGTGTGGTTGCCTGCTCACTTTTGTATGAGCCAACAATCTTAGATCAGAATTCGAGAGTCGCATCTGTGATTGACTTTAACTCTGTTCAATAGGAGTTGCTTACAAATATTTATGGGCGGCAGAAACCACTTTTTTATCTGACTGAAGTAAAGCAAACGAGCATGCACTCCATCTGATAGTAAGTGGTCACTACCGCCCATGGATATCTGTGATCTACTACATACAGAACATGGGTTCTATCTGAAATCAATCACAGTTGGGTTGCTACTCCCGAGGACTATGATGGTCGCCTCATATAAAAGTGTGCCGGCAACCACACAATTTCATCGAAAAGCAAGAAATGCTTCACGCTAGAAATAGGTGTGGCGGTGGTACTTCCGCGGTCGAACGTACACTGGTTCTACCACCTTCTAATCTTACCATCAGGTAGAGTGCGTGCTCATTTGCCACTTCAGTCGTAAATGAATACATGAATCTACTTACATTAATCCGATGATCTATATATCTGAAGAAAATCAATCATTTCAAAAGAATTTAAGAGCCAATTATTACAGATATTATTATTATGTAAACAATATTATAATTTGAAAGATTTAATTTAAGACAAATTTATTAACTCTGACGTGAGATATCTTATTTTTAATTTTAATTAACAAAATTAAAATTATATTTAATAATTGTAACTTGAAGATAATTTTAAGATAATATTTAATAATAGTAAATTTAAGATATTTGACATTTTTAATTTTGACATAATTATTGTTATTATTATTGCTTTTAAATATTATTTGTTTTAAATTAAATTGACTTTGTTTTAGGTATTTATTAGTATCAAAAATGTTATTTATTTATTTATTTATTTAATATTAATATCTATTAGTACAAATTACATTAATGTTTGAATTTTTGTACGCCGGATAACCTGTAGAGTATGCAGAACCAAAACATTAATACGTATAAATTGTCAACTTTATATACACATGCTGTTACAAATTAATTAATTAATTTTGTCATTCTGAAATGGATTATTTTCTACCATAATAGATTGCAAAGAGGAAGAAAGAAAAATGATCTTATCTCCATATTTGCAACCGGAAACTTGGGCGTAGATTTTGCACGTTCCTTTTTGCCACGTAAAATATATAATACTATGGCCTAAAACTCTCTCATTCCGAGAGAAGGTCCGTGCCCAGCAGTGGGACAATAATGGGTTGACGATATAGGGTCTCTTTCAAGGGCAGGGATGCATTGGTAACTTCTCTAGTGATGTAAGTTACCATGAGTGACGGTGACTTATGACTGTCAACTATCCTGTCTCATCCATAAAAAGAAAAAAAAGAGGGTTTTCTACGCACTTCTCGTACCGGCAAACTTCCTAACGACTAAAATCTTCCTTAGTTTATGTAACTTCGCTATCTATATCACGAGACTAACAATAATAAAGTTAAAATTCAAAAAACTATATAATATACAGATTTGAAGATGGATAAACAGATTAGCGTTACAAACTCCACGTAGAACATTGCACCTACATCCCTGGTACCTATACACATTGCCACTTCTGAGCACAAAGATCACCTTATATATATAACTTAGCTTATATATATAATTCACAATAGAAGTAGTTGGGGCAATCGTACCTTCGTAGTCGAACGGTTCTACCTTTCGTATTCAAGTCTATTCAAATTATAATACAAAAATGTTAAGCAGAAACTAACTTACCCTTTATTTGCTTAATTTTGGAAACGTCTGCTTACACTTGGATTTATTATCTACATTCACAACGCCAAACTAACGGAAGAATACGCGAATAATCAGTACTCTACCACACTTCCATTTAAAAAAATTAAATCATTTCAAAAAAGGAATTATGATTTACGCGCAAATTAATGTTCGTTTTTTAAAACGATCAGTGTGTTGTCACTCGGATGCATTTGGCAACTGCACAAGACTGCATTCAAATCAAGGTTATTTTCATTACAGCTCTACTCATCATGATTTTATTGTGCTGTATCAATTAATATCGGTTACTCATTAGAGTTGTAAAAACTAACAAGGAACAAAGGAACGTATCAAAGTAATGCCCACACAATACAATATATAAAAGAGGTCGGTTAATAAAAGAAACCGAATGCGAAATTTACATTTAGTGGAAATACAAAATTATATTCGCTTTATGGTTACTGGTATGATGTCCCATGCCGCAGCGATGGTCGTCAATTGGCATAAGCTCGGCATATAACATAAGCGGGCCTCGAACCCCCCCCCCCCCCCGTCCTTGCCCGGCCAATACACTAGTGGTTGCACTGTCCACCGGTGTTGTTGGCTAGCGTTCTGCAACTTTTGGTCTTCAGAGACCGCGCTATGCTGCTATGCAGAATCATTTCTTCTAGTGGTCTGTATTCGGTCTAGAGGTTCAAAAGTACCCGACGCAGTGGGAGCGACACAGGGTTATGTCGGTTTCTTACCGCGCTAAAACCCTCCCGGTGGCCGTCCTCGGAGGAACGAACCCGGAGTCTTCTAAGCGCTTTGCCCTATCGGGCTCTTCCCAGATGAGCGGCTACGCCCACCACTCCGTCTGATCTTTACGACGATATACGGCCACGTATACCCCCGTCCTTCCCGGAATCGCCTGGCTGGATGGTTCGAGCTCTCATCCAAAGCCCCCTTTAGGTCCCCTCTTACGACAGGCAGGAGATAGAGGTCTATTCTGATCCGGGAACTACAGGGGCGAAAATAGAGACAACTGGATTCGAACCCAGGACTTTCAGTGTTTAGATATCCCTACTTCTTATCAGAGCTATCGTGTTCAAGATCGGAGTAGGTACTTACGCCTGCCTCTCTAGTTCACAAGGGATCGGACGCTTTGGGGGCAACAATATTATATTCACTTTGAGAATCTTAAAGTGCGCGGTTAAAGTGACGTGACTTTTATGTTTGTACTTTACCTAGCAGGAAATCTTCACTTTAATTTGGTAAGCGAGAGACGATAGAAATATACTCATCCCAAGGACAGTGTTTTAGTCATTGTCAAATATATTTATATAGGTACCAACCTAGTAATAGTACCTACTTTAACTAAGCTATTTACCTATACCTTTCTTATCTGGCTGCATCAGATGTGTAAATAGAAAGGTTCTAGGTATCTAAGAACTATTTTTACTGTGTGTGTTTACATGGATTACGCCATCTAAGCCATCGGAGATACATAAACACTGTTCTAAATTATTACAATTTGAAACAAGCGTAGAAAAAATCACTGTATGCGTCTATCTCATAATAACCAATTGGAAGTAGTTATTAAAAAATATAAACTGTTGCGTTATGCACGCCATCTATCATTTAATTAATAAACTAAATTAAAGTTCAGACAACTAACGGATGTCAAACTTACGTATTAGTCCAACAGATGGCGCTGATTCATAAACGATCCATAATGCCGTTATAGAAATGGATACAAAGAAAGTGTTATAAGTAAAATTGAAGCATAGACCAGAATTATTTCGTATATTTTTAACAGATCCAATTATTAAAGTATGTTTCATATATTTGGTAAAGAATTATATAATGTTGGCTGTAAGCGCCGTTGTTTTGCCGATGTTAACTGAGAAAGTTGGAACTAGTTTTGATAATTTTTTTATCAAGTTTTCATTTAAGCCGTCAGGTGGCAGTACTTTAGGATTTGATTTCATTGAATTAAAATATTTTTCTGTATAAAATAATATAGTAATAGTAGAAAGCACTTATTTCAACAGGCATACTTAATATGTGTTTTATATGCACATAATCACAAGATCTAATTTATATTTACATAATGATAAAGTATCCACGTAGGTACATATAATAAACAGTAAAAAATTAAAAATAAGTGGGTAAGTATATTAATAGTGCAAACTAATTACTTTCGATTAGGGTACCTACGTAATACTATGTCGTTATAATTATTTATCGAACTGCTTACATTTCTATATTTAACAAAATGTGAATCAAACACTAAATCACAAATTGCAAACAATATAGGTACTTATTCAAAAATATACTTTCATAATAAATTCCGAAATGAACTTGTGAAAGTTTGATAATACAATCATATCCTGCAAGATATTATTACATAAGCCACTAAAATAAAATGTTTACTCACATGATTAAAAACGAAAGACACCGCTTTAACTCGTAGTTTTAACTGCCGAATGTATTTTTAACGTATTTTCGTTTATTGGACTTTCGTCACGCGGACTTGGTTCAAGGGACACATACCACTTATGAGTAGTTGTCTATATACTAAAAATTCTCTTATGTGACAATGAATGTAGGAGGGTCAACACGGCACTCAGTGGTATTATTCTGATTATTTTCTCAGTGATTTTATTAAAAAAATATTTAAGTTACTTTTTAATTTAAGAATTGATAATTTAGACCGAATATTTATTATTCCGTAAATTTTTTTAGTAAAATTATGTTAAATATTTAATGTTTATAATGAACAAACTAAAAAAATATAATCAATTACCTTAAATTAAATATTACAAGGCTGCGTATTAAAATTATCTTTGACACTTTGATATTAGAAAAAATAAGTACGAATTTTGGCGGGAAGGGAACAATAATTGGTGCGTAATAGTAGATTCATACGAAGTAGTTATTTTAAATAAAACAGCTTTTATGAAAGATAGCTTTTATAAAACGGAGTATAAACTTTTCGATGCTGAATTTTGTAAATAGATTAATGTAAAACAGGATGTAGACTGACCATCAGGTGAAACGGGATTGGCTGGATCTACAAAACTTGTACGAAGGTTCTTTGTCACAAAAGTAAGCATTTTTTAGAAATTCCACGGTTATTGGTGTAAAATTAATAAGAGTAATTTGTAAACCTTTGTCTTTCCTCTATAACTTTGCCCTTTTTGATCTCTACTATGCAGTTACTAACATGAAATTTTAAAAATTTTTTTTGGTAAAAAATATTAATTTGGTTACATCTATTATGGAATTCTAATAATTGCAATATAAAAATAATAACACTGCATGGAAATACCTCAACTTAAAAGTAAGAAAAATCTAATTTTGATTTAATTATCAAAAAATCAAAGTTTAATTACTCGTATTTTGGGATGGTCTTTGATTTAATTATCAAAAAAATCATAGTTTAATTATTTTGGGATGGTCTATTTCTGACAGTTTAGAGTGGAAAGTTGTATTATATTATGTCTCAATCTATGTATACGAAACCGCGGGTAACAGCTAGCTAGTTTATATATAAACCTCCGCTGAATGACCCAACGAAGTCCCCTTCAACCGATGTAGATCGGTTACATTATATCCTGTTTGTCAGCTTCACACGTGTGCAGTGATGAAATAAACAAAATAATTTTAATTATGCACATACGTATGAGTAGAAAGGTGGTAGAACTTTCGTCTATTGTTGCAAGGTAGAGTGTTTCTATCTGCTTGTAGCAGTAAACGAGCATACAGTCCACCTGATGATAAGTGGTCACTGCCGACCGTGGACACCTAAAGCCAATCACAGATGCGCTGCTACTCCTAAGGACTATGATGGTCGCCTCAAGTGTGCTAGTGTGGTTCGATCTTTCAAAAACAAAAGTTTTCGGAGGTGTGTGAAGTCCACCTATTTGCACTTGGCCAGCGCGGTGGACTATGGCCTAAATCTCTCTAATTCTGAGAGAAGACCCGTGCCCAGCTGTGGGACAATAACAGGTTGAACCACCATATCAAAAAAACTAAATAATTTTAACTATGTAGGTAGAAAGGTGGTAGAAGCTTTGTCTAATAATGCAAGAACGAGTATGACGCGATCACGGGTACCACCGCTACGAGTATTTCTAGCATAAAGCAGTTCAGCGTTTCGTATGATGCGACCGTCTCAGCATTCGGGAGTAGCAACTCATCTGTGATTGATTTCAGGTAATTTATCTAACTGAAGAAGCAAACGAGCATGCAGTCCACG
The DNA here is from genome assembly GCA_949699795.1 of Spicauda simplicius. Classification (NCBI taxonomy): domain Eukaryota; kingdom Metazoa; phylum Arthropoda; class Insecta; order Lepidoptera; family Hesperiidae; genus Spicauda; species Spicauda simplicius. Next base: position 19,599,729 of record OX453066.1, read on the forward strand.
TGATGGTAAGTGGTCACTGCCGCCCATGGACATCTGTAATCAACTTCATACAGAACATAGTTTCTATTTGAAGTCAATCACAAATGCGGTGCTACTCCCGAGGACTAAGATGGTCGCCGCATGTTTTGTAGAATGAAGTCATTTGGATAAAAATGTGGGACGAATGCTGAATGCATATGAGGCAAGACCCTCTTAGCGGTGATTAGTCAGAACAGACAGACAAAAATTTTGTTAATTGATTTTTGTTACAAATTCCATATAGGTACGAAGGTACTGATTATGCATTTAGTTTTAATGCTGCAAAGACACTCTGTTTATATGTTGCTACAGATAAATTATGTAGTATATGTGTGTTATTATTTATCGAGACAAGGTAATAGGTTCTATTTAATTCGTTTGGACGTAAACAGGCTTGTTTTCATACTACCTATGTCAGCATCATCTCTCATGTTATAACGACATGAACAAATTGACTACATTTAGAAAATGTCTAACCCTTTTTACGAGGAAAAGGGATGATATTTTCCACGTAAATTGTTTTGCCAGGATCTGTATGATGATAATAAAATAATTTGATGTAGTGTTAAAGATTCGTCACTATTAAGCAGTATCGTTCGAACGACTTTCTTGTTTTTTTTTTTTTATTTACTAGTCCCTCGTCAGAACGGTCAAAATTCGACCGTAATTTAAATTAACTTATTGCCCAAAGTAACACGAATATTTCTCAAATTAATTGAAATAATTATCAAGTTATTTTGAACACACCCGTTAAAGATAAAAAGATGTTTCGTTAACTAAGCTGTATTTAAAAGCAATAGTAAGTAATTTGACAAAGGCATTTGGTATTTTTGACGTAATGTGTTTTCATAGTAAGACATTGAATGTTTTATTTCGTTTATTATGTATGTTTTTGTATCAAATGCAAGGTAGTGTGTGTAATGTGTTTTAGTTGATTTTATGTATGTTTAATGCATTTTTTGAAAAAAATATTAGCATCGCGTAATCCTTCTCTACATCAACTATAAGCGTGCGTAATTTCATACTCCTCCGGCTGCGGCAAGTATCTTAAAAACGGATCACAAGTTTTTGCTTCACGTATTAATATATAGATATTTTTCTTTATTACCAAATATTGTTCTTTACCACCTGATGATAAGTGGTCACTCATGGATTGATGGACATTTGTAAAGTCCTTCATATAGAACAAGTGTTCTATCTAAAGTCGATTATGCGTTGCTATTCCTGAGAAAACTTAGTTCGCCTGATATAAAGGTGATGGCAACGACACCCATCTACTGAAACGCAAATACTGCCTCACGCGATAAATAGGTGTATCGGTGGTATCTTCCTGGTTAAATTATATACTGACGCCACTGTCACTCATGGGCTGATTTGAAAGAACTTCTTGTAGAACAAGGGTTCTATCTAAAGTCGATTATGCATTGCTATTCCTGAGAAAATTTAGGTCGCCTGATATAAAGGTGATGGCAACAACACCCATCGACCGAAACGCAAGAACTGCTTCACGCGATAAATAGGTGTGTCGGTGTTCTCTCCCCGGTTAAATTGTGTTCTGTCTACTACTAATGCAATTATTAGCCAATCTATAAGACTGCTTTGACTTGTACTCTCCTATACCGCTGCAGACCGACCGGTAAATGTCTATAACCGTATACGTAAGATTGTAGGTCGTCGTCAACCCATTATTGTCTCACTGCTGGGCACAGGTCTTCTCTCGGAATGAGAGAGTTTTAGGACATAGTCCAGCGCGCTGGCCAAGTGCGAATTGGTGGACTTAACACACCTCCGAGAACTTTTTTTTAAGAACTCTTGGGAGTGTAGTTCACGATGTTTTCCTTCACCGAAAAACAGTGAAAGCTAATGTCTAAGTCGCACATAAATCAGTGGTGCGTCGTGCCTGGGTTTGAACCTCGGACCCCCCGTTCGAGAGGGCAAGTTTCAACCATTAGGCTATCATTGCTCTTGGATTGTAAGTACTTAGATCTAAAATGCAATGTACGTAAACATCTACGCCCCGGTTCAATCTGTGTTTAAAAATGTAAAATAACTTTAAATTGTTGGATATTTTGGTACAGTTGGTATATAAATTTAAATGAAATAAGAACAAAATGGTATCTCAAGATAATAATATATCTTGAGATACCATTTTTATGGAATATAAATGTATTTTTAATCCTTTATATAAAATGTAGTTGTTACGTTACGATTGCAAACACACAAACAGGAATACTATATTCGTATTCTGACTTATCCACGTCCCTACCATATCTTTTGCAAATATGCAATGTACAAACGGATATTTCAAATCAAATCAAATCAAATCATTTATTATTGTAGAATATGGGTACAATGTAATGGATATATCAGAGTTTTCGCAGTCCTCCATATTCCCGCCACAGACGGGCATACAATATATCATACAAAATTAAAACACAATACAATATAATAAAATAACATTTCAAATAACAGATATTTTAAATTAGTCAAAGATGTATATAAGTCATATTCAGATTTTAATGTTTTTTAATTAATAACGTTGAAATGTCACATACTCAAAAAAAAATTCATTCCTATTATATGTATGCATGGAAGTGAAATAATATCAGCACAATTATGCATTAACAATAATTATCTTGTCCAATTTCCTGTGATAGTTTCCGCTGCACATGACTCATTATGCAAACGCTGGACATCGTTACACATAAGGGTCGGTCATTATATACGGTGATTTTGTCAAATTTGATAACCATCCCTTTAATGAAATGGAGTGAGATTCATTTCGTCGGCGTGTTAATCGCACCATTTAACCTAATTTTTTTCGTATTATTACACAGTTTATCGTAAAAAAGAAAGTAACATGATATTAAGCCCTTTTTTTTGTTCTCGAGGGGGAAACCTCCAAAAGGTACCCCACACTGTAGGAGCGACGCAGGGTTATGTGGTATTTTTACTGCACTAAAATCCCCAGTGGCCGGCCTCCAAAGAAACGCAACCGGAATCCTCTGAGCGCATTGCCCCATCGGGCTCCTCCCAGATGGGCGGCTGGACCCACCGCTCCATCTAGTTTTTACGATGGTAAGAGACCCCACATACCGCCGTGCTTTCCGGGGTTGCTTGACCGAACGGTTCGAGCTCCCACTCTAGCCACCCGCAACCCCGGAAACCCCTTTTAGTCGTTTCTTACGACAGGCAGGGGATGACGTAGTCCTATTCTAATCCCAAAGCTACAGGGACGATGATATTTAGCCCTAGTACTGAGACTAAACTAAACTAAACCCCACCTCCCCCTCCCTACAGGACTTTCGTAAATAATTGATGTTCTCTAATATGGCTATATAGTACTATCGCTCACCTAGCAATAGGTATATTGGCACTTCACAGACCTTTGTGTACCTGGTTCAAATTCCTTAAGAAAATATAATCCAGACGAAGGTATATCTTATGGATATTTTTCTGTTCAAAAAACACCGTATTAATTTACCCAAATTACCCGTTCACCTTTATTTGTAATGATCCTTTTGAATTCACGATTGACACGATGATAATTCTCTCAGAGAGCTTTAAATCATAAGTAGTGCACCTTGCCGACCAAGCGCGAATTGATAGACACCAAAAACTGTCTTGAAAACTTTTTTGAGAACTCTCAAGTGTATAGATTTTCTTACGATATTTTCCTTATTATTTTTTTTTCCGCACTATTTGACTAAAATGAGTGGTGCGTGCCTGGATTGTTACTTTAAACCATTACCTTAGACCCTCGATTGAAGGATCGAGTTTTTATGAATTGCCTATCACTGCTGTCGCTTCCAAGTCGAATCATGCTTATTACGATAACTTGTAATAGTTACACGTATTAATGACTCAAAATCAAATTATCAATCTGATAAATAAAGGAGTTGATTATTCCCATTTCTGCCACTGTTTATTTATTTATTTTATTTATTTATTCAATACATTATTTACTTATTAACAAAATTAGATCCAACAAAATTATTGCTAACAGAGACCAAAAAAGAATAACATGGAATTTCAATTAGAAATGAAGACAGCTAACATATAAGAGTACTTAAACATATGGATTATCACTGTGTTTATCACTTTACTCGCATTATGTGAATTCACAAAGTGTGTATTGGTGCACTTATTAGAGGTCAGTAACAGCAGGTCCGTGGTTCGAATCCGGAAGGTTGCATCTAGGACCGCCGAATATTCTTCTACGTACATATGCTGGCCAAATACAATTATTTAATGATTACAATTACGTAATTATCTAATTAACAATGTGTAATCATGTTTAACATTATTAACCTATACTAGATTGTATTTACTACTATTAATAGAAACTAATTTAATAATTAATTACTGTGTTAATGTTACGCACTTATATGTATGATTATCGGCTTCTGACCATATAAAGGCTTCATGAGTTGCTAAGTTTAGTTAAAATACATTTGGGTATTTTTACGTAGGTACGTATATAAAAGCAGGTCGAATACAATTGGTTCTAAAAACGGACTTAAGATTTAAAGCAGATTCATTACAACATTCACCAATTGATGAATTATCTGTTGATTTATATATTAATTTTTGAAAAAATGATTCTACAAACAAAATTTGCTATTTTAAACATATTCGTACCATTTTTATGCGGTTAAAAATAAAAACCAGTCCTTTAACCAATATTTTGTTTGCAAACACCACCTAATGTAGAAAATTCTAAAATCTGCGTATTGTCCCTAATAATTTGGCCACCCATTGTAATAGATATAAAGAACTTTACCCGTTTTTTAGAAAATGTTACCCAGCTAAGCACATTTGTGTTTTGAGTTTGCATTGTTTTTGCTATGAAGAATAAACAATATTTATTTTTATCATTTATTTAATAATTATGATATATCTGTATACATTTATGAAACATTATCTTCTATGTATAACGATAACAAAAATCAAATTGTTTTCATGTTACAAAATTATAAACAACACACAAGCATTTGGCTATTAATTAAAATAAATAGTAATAGACATACAAAAAATAGTATAAAATATAGATTAAAAATATTATATACTAGTAGAAAATAATAATTTTTTTGTTAAATTTATCTACTTGCGTTTTTTAAGTAGCTGCAGAATTATTATTATTATTTGATAACCTAGTTGATGAAATATTATCATATACTTATTAAAAGGTACTAGAAACAACTTGTCCATTCACTATTTCAACTGCACTGTAAATACCTTATGTTGTTAAAATACCGCCAAAAGAGAACAATATAAACGAGTGAAGTCGGGAACATAACTAATAGTTACAAATGTGTAATCATTGAACTATTGTCATTATATATCGAATGTAACAATTAATGAAGTCAGTATGTCGCTGGGAAGCACCCAGAGTAACAATATTACTAAACAGTCGGTAGTACGATAAGTAACAGTACTCATTACAATGTAAAATGTGACTGATAAAAACAATAAAAATATTGTTTTCGTTACAATGTGTAAAATAATAATTTTGTTCTGTTCTGTGTTACTTCTGAGTATTGGTTTTGATTGTCTGGGAATATTCCATGAGAGAACAAAAATAATCTTTAGACCAGACGATGTAGCTGATTATTTTGGATATTCAGTGCTTTTGAATAATTCTGGGTAAGTCCTTACTACCTTAAGAAGTTAAAATGAACTAAAAATGTGGATATATTAATTAGAAGTTTTATTTTATTTTTTGCGAACGCGTTGTTTAGACAAATATTGTACGACTATGTGGTTCAAAGTCTAACAATATATTGAGAAATTAATAATTAGGTAAGATGAAAAAAACGTAATTCATTATTATCATCATGATTATCATCAGAAATTCCACCTCAAAGTGGATTATATAGGGGTAAAATGTTTAAATTGTTATTTTACACTAGCTAATTCCCGCAGTTGCAGCCGGTTTGCTCAAGTTTACAGGTGTGTGTATACAGGTGTGTGTGTATCATGTGCTAAGGTCATGAACTATCTGTGTGCCAAATTTTGGCAAATTCCGACGAGTATTTTTTGTATGAAAGAGAAACAAACACATCTACATTCTCCCAAACTTTCATATTTATAATATTACTAGCTTATTCCTGCGACTGCGCTGGTCATGTATACCACGGTACCGAGTATCCTATGTTCTAACGTGAGCCATAAACTAAATATATGGCAAATTTTAGCAAAATCCGACCGGTAGTTTTTGTGTGAAAGTAACAAACAAAGTGAATTCCAAATTTATAATATTAGCAGGGATTAGGAAAGATTATAATATTTTTTACGATATGGGATACATCTACCAATTAGCGGTTGGTCAACTAAGCATGGATTAGTAAAGATTGTAATAATTTGTACGATTTGGTGTATATCTAATTAGCCGTTAGTCAACGATGATGATAATGATACCCTTAACCAACGACAACACAGCCTAATAGACACCGCATCTAAGGCGAACACTTTCGGGCAACACATCAGTTTAATAGCACTGATATAATAAACCGAGCGCGAGCTACACTTCAGTACCGACCACTTATGTGACCTGTGAACATCGTATTACGAGACTATATATAGCGCGAAATAAATTCTTTAAAAAATAAAAAAAAGTGAAGCAAAATGACTTCCTGATCATTAAGATGGTGTAAAAATGTAGCAAAACATCTAATTTCAAAAAAGACGGCATAACATTTCACAAGTAAACTATTTTCACAATTATAATTTCAGGAATCAAATTATTTTGGAGCTCAACTTACACTGGTCTTTAACAGCGCCCGTTGATGTCTTCTTACGGTGTATCCCTTTCCTTTTCATTAAATTAAATATTTCTATCCTTTTCGTCCATTTTGGTAGTGATGTACACCTCAATTAACTGATGAAAGATGACAACTAATGCAATTGAATATTACTTGAATTGAATTTAAAATAAATAATTATAGTTTTAAACTTTTAATCATAAACTGCCAATAATTATAGTTATTTGATGACTCTAATGTCTAAATATGTATCTACCAGATTAATTAACCGACTTCAAAAAGGAGAAGGTTCTCAATTCGGCCGGTATATATGTATTTTTGTATGTACAAGGACTACTCCGCCGTTAGTGGACCGATTTTAATTATTCTTTTTTTATTGTGTAGAGACGAGCTGCGAATTGGTCCCACTTAAATATGGTTATCATCCATTTATGAGTTCTGGAGAAAATGAGGGGAACTCCTTAGGGCCGGCGCACATATGACGGAGCGCAGCGCAGCGCAGCGCATGCCCGCGAAATTTTCTTAACGAATCACACACTAGCCGAAATTCGCGCTAATTACTGGGAGAATGGGCGCGGATGCGCGCGAATGCGCGCGGATGCGCGAGCATGCGCTTCCATGCTCCTCAGAAATAAATTGCTGTTATTTAATTTTGGATATTATTTCTAAAGGGACAATGACGATAACAGTTTGACAGCAAAAAATGCGCTGCGCTGCGCTCCGTCATATGAGTGCCGGCCCTTAACCGATGGGAGTAATTGAATTGTGTGTAAAGATATTTCATGTAGGTTCTAATGAAATTGCGAATTTATCATTGACTATTTAAGGGTCTGATAATGTGGCTCGGAGACAAAACGTGTAACTCCTCACCCGATGGGAATAAATGAGTTGTGTTTCAAGATATTTGGTATAGGTTCTAATGAAATTGCAAAACCAGTTCATCTTTGACTATTTGAGGGTCTATCAGACCCTGATCGTCAGTCTCGGTGACAAAATATGTAACTCCTCAGCCGATAGGAATAATTGAGATGTGTTTGAAGACATTTGGTGTAGGTACTAATGAAATTGAATTAATTACTTACAAGCTATGATCAGAAGAACATACGGAGATATAGTAATGAAAAAAAACTTTTGTATAAAAACACACATAGGACACATGTGGTTTCGTCGTGATCTAGCGAAATATGGTGAGCGCCGACTTCAGGACTACTACTAAGTGTGTATGCTCTAAACCAACATGTATTTAGATATTTTTTTACTTTTTTGTTGCATGGAAGTCGGTTGTATTTTTTGTTTATTTTTTTTTATTTATTACAAAATCCGTAGATCCGAAACCTACAATTAGAAGAATTTATATCAAGTTAATTCATTTTAAGAATAATTAATTCATTTTTTGCTTAAATAGATTTTATACAACAATGTTAATACTGGTTTGAATTGCGTTATGTTGTGTATTAATGGTTTAGATTGTTAAATGATGTTTTCATTATTTTTCTCAATACTTCAATATGAGTACTACTATACCTTCTATGAGCTATTTATTAATCGTCTTATTCAATTATAATTATTTTATTATTTCTAATCAATAACCCATTACAAAAACGTTCCCATCACTAATTGTAATTTATGATCTATTGCGACCTTGAATCGACCAATTGCAATGCTTTCTTTTACCGCTCCCCCGCACCGCATACCTCAGTGCTTTGACTGAAATGTTTCTTAGTAGAAATAAAGACATGAGGTGTCTATTAGGCTATGTTGTCGCTGCCCTTAACCCTTTTCATGGTGCGAGGAGACATGCGACAGTGAGACAAAGCGAGGCTTATGTTGAAATATTGAAATAAATAACATATTTGTGACCCCAGAGACAAACTTCAAAAATTGTTTTACATACTTTTCATTTGTTCTTATATGTATTACTGGTTGACTCGGCTAACTTCGTTCCGCCTAAAAATCAAAAATCTAAAATTATCAGTGTTCTTCCACTAAATTATGCATGTAAGCATACAAACCTTCCTTATGAATCACTTCATCTATTAAAAAAACTGCATTAAAATCCGTAAAGTAGTTTTAAAGATCTAAGCATACATAGGGACAGACATCGAGAAGCGACTTTATTTGATACTACGTAATGATTAAATTATAAAATTTATAGGATGTACGTTGGTGCACCGAAAGCAAGAAGCAGGTTAAATAGATCAATTTCGCCAGGATTAGTGTTCTTCTGCCCATTAGACAATTTGGACAGCAGCAATATCACATGCACACCCTTTGGCAATGATAGTAAGTAATTCACGCTTTATTTAATTAACTATATACAAAATAACTGGGCAGTGATAGCCTTTTCTAAAATTATGTGCGTATTAAAAAATAATTATCACTGCTTTTCGGTGAAGGGAAACATCGTGAGGAAACCTACACACCCGAGAGATCTTTGCTTTGAAGACCCGTGCCTAGTAGTGAGAAAACAATGGGTTAACGAGATACAAAATAACCACAAATAATACCGCAATGCTTAGGTTAGATTAGAATAGTAAAAGGTATTTTTAAAATAAGCCGTTATGTCGGTTTCTTCACCGGTTGGATACTGTGGAAGATCAACGCTAGCTGTCTTCGGATGCCAACATAATGCTGAGCATTTGAGTTTGAGTGTCCATTTCGTGATTTTTTGCACCCTCTTTTCTGTTTTTGTTAATATTGTACTCATGTATAATAACCAAATGTGTGTGTGTAAGCAGATCGAATAAATTAATATCTATCTATCTATCAAAAGCATGGATCAAGCACGAACAATTATAATTCGGAAGATAATAATTCAAATTGGTGGATAGATTTAAATTATAGTTGCATTAATTAGATATTGCATAAAAAACCAAGGTAAGGGGAATTTTACTTCACTTACGACGGGAAGTACGCGGTGACTAAATGCCAAGTTCTCATTATTTTATTAGTCATTGCGTTCAAATACTCTGAAATTACAGTACAATGCATTACTTATAAACAACAATTCTTACTAAAATATTATAAATAGAGTGAATCACTGTATCTGTTGTATTGCCTAAAATATTGTATCACTAAATATCGCTGTAAATCTTGTATTAATTTGTATTGCTTTTTTCGTTTTCGAGGGGGAAACCTTTAAAAGGTACCAGGTATGTAGGTGGTTGTCCCTGTAGCCTCGGGGTCAGAATAGAGCTACGGTATCCCCTGCCTGTCGTAAGAGGCGACTAAAAGGGGCTTCCGGGGTTGCAGACGGCTAGAGTGGGAGCTCGAACCGTTCGGTTAGGCAATCTTGGGAAGGACGGCGGTATGTGTGGTCGCATACCGTCGTAAAAACAACACGGAGCGGTGGGCCCAGCCGCCCATCTGGGAGGAGCCCGATGGGGCAGCGTGCTCGGAGGATTCCGGTTGAAGTCGTTTCGAGATCCCGGAGTCCTCCTTTTCAACGCCGAGGACGGCCACCGGGGGGGTTTTAGTGCGGTAATAATCCCACATAACCCCGCGTCGCTCCCACGGCGTCGGGTACCTTTGAAAGGTTTCCCCCTCGAAAACAAAAAAAAAAACTTTTATTACACTTGTACCTTGTATTGCTTTTTTCGTTTTCGAGAGGGAAACCTTTAAAAGGTACCAGGTATGTAGGTGGTAGAACCAGTTTAGTTCACCCGGGGAAGTACCACCGCCACTTACATTTTTACGTTTCAGCATTTCTTACGTTTCGATGGAATGGATGTGGTTGCCCCCACACTTTTATACGAGGCGACTAGTCCTCGGGAGGAGCAAGGCATCTAAGATTGACTTCAGATGGAACCCATGTTCTGTATGAGGTTGATTGGAGATGTTCATGATCGACGGTGACCACTTGCCATCAGGTGGACTGCATGCTCGTTTGCTACTTCAGTAAGATAAAAAAGCACGTTCATATGGAACAGGAGTTATATCTTAAATTCGATACATTTGCGTATCTTCTCCCTAAAATTTAGATAGTCATCTTATATGGTGAGGCGGCATTCCTCCGAAATAAGAACTATTGCACGCTAGAAATAGGTGTAATATTGGTACGTTCCCTTTGAACCAAACTCGTTCTACTGCTGACAATAATAATATCCTATTTCTTCATTTCAAGTCGGTCTCTCAAGATTTGCTTCGCGTTCGGACTTCTTGAAAGATGACATGTGGTTTGGTGCGGTCATAGCTTCAATACCTACGGGAAAGTTGCTGGTAAGTAAAATATATCTTATATCCGAATATCATCTTATATCTTACTAGCAGTTCCCGCGGTTTCACTCGCGTTTATAATATATATATATCCTAAAACCTTCCTCGATAAATGGTCTATTCAACATAAAAAAATATATATATATACGTGACGAATAGATAACCTCTTTCCTTTGGGAAGTCGGTTAAAAATAACTTTTCAATTCGAACCAGTAGTTCCTGAGATTAGCGCGTTCAAACAAACAAACAAACCCTTCAGCTTTATAATATTAGTATAGATACCTTTTAAAGTAAAAACGAAACAATCTATATACGGATGAATAATTGTCGGTATTAAACATTTATGTTATGCATGTATTAGTGGTCACTACCGTCCGTGGATATCTGTAATCAACTACATACAGAAAATGGGTTCCATCTGAAGTCAATCACAAATTCGTTTCTACTCCCGAGGACTATGATCGCCTCATGTGAAAGTGCACCGGCAATCACACCCTTCTATCGAAACGCAAGAAATGCTTCACGCTAGAAATGGTGTGGCGGTGGTACTTCCCCGGTCGAACTACACTGGTTCTACCACCTTGAATTCTTTTTCTGACGGTTTGAAAGAAATCTAGAAGTAATATTATAAATTGGTACAAAAAAGGCCCGGAATTCACTATGTATTGAGTTAAAAACACAGTAGCAATTTATAATAATAATGATAATATATAAACAAAGCAAATACTATAAAATAGCTTTAGTCCACGGATTCACCTACATTTAGAAAAATTGTGAAATTTTAGGTTGTTGTAACTTTTTTAGATCGCATTTTGAGGTACCTCAATATTCTTATCTTTACTTTATTAAAATAGTTTATAAATATAAAATCGTTTTTTATAAATATTTGTGAACTACAGAGGCGCGCTATTATATTTTTATTATATTCATTGCTTTTTAATAGTAAAATAAATATAATTAAACGCTCACAACATTAATAAACATAATTAAAGCCTCACACTACGATTCGTCATGTGTGGTGGGTGCTACACACACAACGACGAATACAAAGCACCCAGACCCAGAACAAGAATCTAAACACATTATTTAGATACCTGTCTGGCCGGGAATCGAACCCGGGACCCACTGCGCGTCAGTCTGTATGGTAATCGCACCGCCACGCGGGTCGTTTTAATAAATGTATGGATCCGTCCCTGATTCAAAAACGTACAATGATTCAAAAACGTACAATGGCTATTAAGCTTAAAAATTATATGGGTTTTTCAGATTTGCGCTCCTCGCTGGACTACTCCGTACAAAGACACGCATTTACTAGCGAATGGAGCCTGCTATGTGCATGGACCGAGAAGAGGACAGTGGCTGCTCCCGTTACAAGACATGAGTAAGAACTTTTATGCCATCACTTACCATCATTCTTATCATTCAGTCAATTTTATTTCATCATTGTCGGATTGAGAGCAGTGATAGCCTAATGATTGAAAATTGCAGCCCCGATCGGGAGGTCTGCGATTCAAACCCAGGCACCAATGATTTTTCTAACACTATGTGCGTGTTAAAAATTAATTATCACTGCATTTCGATAAAGGAAAACAGCGCGAGGAAACCTACACACCCGAGAGATCTTAAAAAAAAAGTTCTCGAAGGTGTGTGAAGTCCACCAATTCGCACTTTCCTAGCGCGGTGGACTATGGCCTAAACTCTCTATTTCTGAGAGAAGACCCGTGTCCGGCAGTGGGACAGTAATGGGTTGATGAGAGAGATTGTTGTATCGTATTATCTTACTTCTTTCTAATATTATAAATGCAAAAGTTTGCGAGGATGTGTCTTTGTTACTCTTTCAAAAACTACTGGTCGGATTTCGCTGAAATTTTGCACACAGGTAGTTTTAGATCTAAATTAATACATAGTATACTTATTACTGTGATAAACATGACAATAGCGGGCGGGACAGCGAGGAAATCTAGTGTATTATCATGTTTAATTGCTTATCTATCGCGGTAATCAATCGCATATATTTGTAAGCGGTTGTCATCGAAACTATCATTATTATTGTCAGAGCCACCATCATCAAAAGAAATGTAGTGATCATCATACATACAATCATTGTCGTGTTTGTCATCATCGTCATAAAAGTCATACGCAACGTTGCTAGATTTGTCAACGAAATCATCATTATCGTTGCAGTTATCATCATTACTTCTGAAATAAGAATATATGTATAACGAAACAGAAATATACCGTAGACCGAGTTTGATCGGAATTTTATGCGGCGGTACTAACCGCCGCATAAATTCAAACTAGCATTTTTTCATTTAGGTGGAATGATGTCCTTGTCGGCTCACTTATATATGGGGCGACCATCTTAATCCTTATTATCTACATATAGACCCTCTGTTTTATCTTAAGTTGCTTACAGATGTCCATGGGCAGTGACCAGTATTAGGCGGACTGCAAGTTCGTTTGCTACTTAAATTTTATAAAAAGAGATGCAGGGAATAAATGCTCTCAAACTCAAACCAGGAAAATTATTTTCTAGAGGTTCAGTTATTATATTTTGTTGATTTCAGACCGCCAAGCCTACATGGTGGATGGTACTCGCAAGGAGTATGGCGAATATGGGCTCCACCTGAACTTCTATGCATATGGTCAGGCCGGCATGTCAGCGAAAGTGACTGAGAGTAACACTGTTATTATAGGTGCCCCTGGCCTGTTACAGTGGACTGGTAAGTGTTTTTCCATGAAGGTGGAATCCTTGTAGTTCGATTCCGAAAGCATCATTATGTGTATATCTATAAGATTGGAATATCCCTTTGTAGTTTAACTTCAGACGCACGACCGCCATTCCTATTTCTCAATAACAGCGGTGTTAAGCGCTGCTGTGTTTTGGTCTGAAGGATGTTAAGGAAGATATACTCATCCGAGGCGTTCCACATTGGTCCTCAGGAGTAAGCTACACATCTGTGATCAATCTAACGTTACACTCTGCTCTAATCTCAGTTAAACATAAGCATACAATGTAGATTGCAATTTATTTGCAAAAAAGTGAACGACGACTTTTTTAAGGAAAAGTAATGAACTCCTACTGAGAGCACTGTAGCCCTGTCGGGTAGTGGTGTTATTCTTTGTGAGTTATTCTGTTAATTCTGTATGTCTATGGCTACCTGTGACCACTTACTTTACCTTGACATGATGATAGTTTGCTACTTCTATATTATAAAACAATGTTCCAGGTGGGATATCAGAGTACATGTTGTATCCAGACTACAGCGCTCTATCAGTACGTTTCGGCATCAGATCCACCACTAATCCCTACAAGACCAAGGATGTGGGTCCCGATGATTATTTAGGTAATATCCTACTTAATGTTAAATTAAAACTTTCACCAAATTGTTTTGTTTCATTATGGTGTAATCGGCGGTTTCGTTCGTACACACAATAACTTTTATTACCATGTAAAAAATCATGATTGTAATTATATAAAAAAAAAATGGATATAAATAAGAAAAAAGAGAAACCCGCTAAGTTTCTTGCCGGATCTTCTCAGTTGAGGTCGTTTTCCGATCCGGTGGTAGTGTAGGAAAAAAAAATGTAACTGACAATTTGTAAGTGCCCCCGTAGGCCTATACAAAAATAAAGACATTTCATTTCATTTCAATAAAACAGAATGTTCTACGTGTATTTAAACTAGAATATTCACAAAACAATAATTTAGGAGACTGAACATATGTTATTAGACATTTCAATATTTTTTAGAAATATTGTCTGTTTGTTTGAAATCGCCTTGTAAATACTAAAAAAACATGCCAGACCGACGTCTAAACTATGAATTATAATTTCAGTTTTTAATTAGATTTTTTATCCTATTTATATTATGAAAAGAGAACGTTTGTGCCGATGTATTTACGCAAAAATACAGATCGCATTTCGCTCTTTGTTGCAAAGATGACCATGACCTGTAATAACACTTGGGATAAGCATTACCGTGGTAAACGTGACAGGGTTGAGCTGCGGGAATAAGGAATAAGCTGGTTTGTTATAATTTGTATCCATTGCATCCTTATAAAATCCTGCTGTTGAGTTTGTATAAAAAGCCTAAAGTTATAATTTTGTTTACTTTCAGGATATAGCGTGGAATCTGGTGTGTTCGATGATAGTGGGAAAACGTTGTATGTAGCAGGAGCTCCAAGGTCAAGGGCAGGATATGGTCAGGTAGAGTCCATAATAATAAAAATAATTATAGGTATATTATTTCGTTAAGGGTTTTTTATTCAGTTGACTCTAAAACAGTTGAAACCTTCGAATAGAACCTTCATCTACGAACATCTTTCTTGATTTCTACATTTAGATCAGAAGTTCTTTCACAGGTTCTAATCTTCGAGCAATCCTTCCGCGACACGGAACCTCTGGACATCAAAGCCAAGGTAGCGGGTCCTCATCTGGGCTCGTACTTCGGCGCCAGCGTGGCCTGCTTCGACGTGAACGGAGATGGGATAGTAGACCTCCTTGTGGGAGCCCCCAGCTATGTAAAGAAGGGCGGAGGCCTGCCCTACGATCAGGGCGCTGTGTTCGTCTACTTGACGGAACGACAGGTTAGTTTTATTATGTCAAAGTGATTATGACCTGAAGTTTTACTCGTCATAAACAATGAACATGACATAAATCTTATTAATACATGTAATTAATTTGAAACTTTGCAAGGATCTTTATTCATTGGAACACCTTCAAATGCACATCGAATTTAGCTCAATTTTGAAGGAGCAAACGAGAATGTAGTCTATCTGACGATAAGTGGCCATTGCCGCCCATGACATCTATAAGCAAGCTCAGGTAAGATTTCCTAACTTTGGCAACAAATACGTTGCTAATCCTGCTAATCTGTCAACCAATTCGCACTTGGCCAGCGCGGTTGACTATGGCCTAAGCTCTCTCATTCCGAGAGAAGATCCGTGCCTAGCAGTGGGACAGTAATGGGTTGACGACGACGTTGCTAATCCTATGAACCAAGTTGGTAAACCCTTAGACTAAAACACAACAACACTTAACTCTGCTGCTATTAGGAAGAAATAAGTGTGACAATGATACCTCTAGGGTTCACCACAAATGCTTCTAACACCTTTTCATGAAATACTCAATACTAAAGTGAGCGAGGTCCAAGTGGCCGTAGCCGTGGGTAAAAAATAGTCTGCTTTAAATGTAGACGTAGAAACATGTAGTAATAAGGGAATATTATAAACAGGTAAAGTATATTTTAAAGTCGTCGGTGGTAAATTTATTATAGTCATTTAATTAATTACTACCTTTTTTCTTATCTGACTGAAGTAGCAAACAAACCAATGCAGTCCACCTGATGGTAAGTGGCCACTGCAGCCCATGGACATGTGTAATCAACTTCACACAGAATATGGGTTTCATCTAAATTCAATCACAGATGCGTTGCTAATCCCGAGAACTATGATGGTCGCCTCATGTGAAAGTGTGCCGGTAACCACCCCCTTCCATCGAAACCCAAGAAATGCTTCACGCTAGAAATAGGTGTGGCGATGGTACTTCTCCGGTCGAACTACACTGGTTCTACCACCTAACTATATTATTACTATTTATAATGTTCCACTCAGATTTCATTCCATTCAGAAAATTCCGTTTTTCACTGTTTATAACAAAGACTTCGATGTACTTATAACTTCTGCTAGCTATTTAACAGAAGCAAGTGCTGAGTAAGTACATAAATAGAAGCTGTGGCTTGTCGGTGGTCGCTTTGGATTTATGGCGCTTTGCATCACACGGACTCTAGCCACACTCGGCAATTTGCCAGAATTGAAACTGCTATCTCGTGCCACGGAAATATTCAAAGACTGTAGCATATTTATCTATGCTTAAACCAAAATGTTGCTGACATGGTAAACATACGTACATATATATCCGTGAGCAGCAGTATTAACCGATTTATTTTTATTCGGCTGTCTAAGAGAAAGGTTTTTGTTTTTTTAACCTTACGTATGTGTAAGTAGGTATCTGCATATGTATATGTATCTATGTATGTATGTATATATGTCGCTACAGCCAAAATTACTAGGCAATTTGTCACATATGGTATATTGTCTAGAGTGAGATTGTCTAGGTAATCTTTAAATATGACGCCCGTCATCAGATAATAGAGGGGAAAGGACGATTTTTTTAGTATTATAGCAATATGAGCCACTAATGAAAGCTAGTAACAAACTATTACAAAAATATATATTATAATATTTTCATGTAAGTATTTTCATTCAAACGCCTGAAAATGGAAAATTAAATATCATGAAAACAAAAAAACATACTCTTAAACTAATAAAATAAATATAAGCACTACAACCATGAAATATTACCGCATGGCACATTTGAAAATAAAGATTATTTTTAAACGTATTTTATAATAAAGAAGTTCGATAATTTTGACTTTATATTAGGAATACTATGCAGGAACTTGGAATGTACACAATTGCTACATTAACCACTGAATTTCATAACATTACTTCAACGAGATCTGAAGGTGATAGAACCAGTGTAGATCGACCGGGGAAGTACCACCGCCACACCTATTTCTAGCGTGAAGCATTTCTTGCGTTTCGATAGAAGGGTGTGGTTGCCGGCACACATTTACATGAGGCGACCATCATAATCCTTGGGAGTAGCAACGCATCTGTAATTGACTTCAGATGGAACCCATTTTCTGTATGGAGTTGCTTACAGATGTCCATGGGCGGCAGCGACCGCTTACCATCAGGTGGACTGCATGCTCGTTTGCTACTTCAGTCAGATAAAAAATAAAAATAGTTGTAAAAGTCGTACATATAAAGCATTTTTATTTTATTTTATTGTCTACACAGAACACAACCTTCGTTCTCAAAGATGCTGGATTTGTGACGGGATCACAAGAGAGTGGGGCTCGTTTTGGTACAGCGATCGCAAACCTGGGAGATGTGGATGGAGATGGATATTCAGGTAAAGTGACGTGTAGAGAAAAAAAGAAAATAGATGACAAGCTTTCAACACTCATAGCCCCCACACTAGAATTTACTCCTGTGTCGTGGGTACACGGACACACTCAAGACAAATACACAAACACAAAGACCTAGAACATGAATCTAAACTCATCATTCAGATACCTGTCTGGCCGGGAATCGAACCCGGGACCCATTGCGCGTCAGACAGGTATGGTAACCGTTCTGCCACGCGGGTCGTCAAAATGATGATTACAAATAAAAAAGACAAATCCACTGAGTTTCTTACTAAGTCCTCTCAGTGGAGGTCATGCTCCAATCTGGTGGTAGGATAAGAAAAAATATTGAAAATAAAATATAAATTTGAAGTGTATTATTGTTCATATTAAAACTTAACGTAATTATTGAGCAATAGATTACCATTAGTTTGGTTAGTATTGGTTTTAGTATGATAAATAATCAGATAGCGATAGCCTAATGTTTAAAACGTGCCCTTTCGGTCCGAGTTTCAAATCCCATGTACCACTGATTTTTCTAAAATTATGTGCATATAAGAAATTAATTATCTCTGCTTTACGGTAAACATTTTGAATAAACCTACTAGGGATGTAACGGAGGTCATTTATCGGAACCGAAGTCGGAATCGGAGTTTTCAAATTCATTTAATCGGAATCGGAATCGGAATCGGAATCGGAGGTAGTCAGTCATTAAAAATTGTGGCAAAAAAGTGTTTTATTTGGACAAATTTATGTACCTATGTGAAAAAGACAACTGACTTAAATACTGTCATATCAACGCACGGCCCAATAAAATTTTTCACGGTTTTCTTTTATATTGTAGGTGAGCACTAAGAAAGAATCTTTGAAATTTACGTTTGTATGAAAGTCCACCAATTGTAATGCAAATTTAATGAAACTTAGTATTTGGCTTTGTGGTTCAATATATTGTTGAATATTGACAAAATGGTAATGGATGGATCATATTATGCTCTGTGCGAATGAAGTTGCGGGTTCTGCTAGTAAATACTTATACTGGAAGAACATTCCCCTCTTTCCATTGCAGTTAGATAACAAAGGTGAGAAAGTAACGTTTTTTTTAAATTGATCCAACATTTTCTCTCCATGTTTAAAAATTATAGCTCAATTCTTTCCGTAAACCCGAGTCGATTTCAATGATACGTTATTGGACTGCTAGTAACAACGTATGTCAGTAAATCTTTTCAATTTTAATTACAGAGTAAAAAAAATATACACAAACGACGATAACAAAAATTGGCATGTTTCCTATTAACATTTTCCCATAAATAGATAACAAATTGCGTAAATCAAATCCGCTCCAGGGTTGTTTTTGTGCTGATTTTTATTTTGTTTTAATTAATGTAAATAAATCCTTATACAAATATTTATAAGTGTACTTAGTGTTGAGTTTATTAATTATAATTACATTTTATTTTAATCATTTGTTAATGAGTTACTGTCTGATTAATTGATGAATTAAATTAAACTACAAAAGTAGGAAGTTATATCTGATAAATAAAAGCTTTGAAGCTTTGTCGCCGTCCAATTTATTTCTTAACGATTCGTAGATTCGCGTTCTTCCAAGCTTGGTGGATACGACAGATATTGGCGGGCAATTGATTTGACGACCTCCAATATAAACCTCCGATAAATTTTTTCGGAACCGGAATCGGAACCGAAAGTGCAATTACAATCGGAAGTTCCGACCTATCGGAACCGGAATCGGAGCTCCGTTACATCCCTGAAACCTACACACCCGAGAGTTCTTTAAAAAAAGTTGTTGGAGGTATGTGAAGTCCACCTATTCGCACTAGGCGCAGGACCTATAACTCTCTCAAAATATAATAATAATTTATGAATGTTGAGAAACTAAGTATAACCATAGTAATATTTAAATGGAAAAAAATAAACTGAGTAGGTACACATTGTGAAAAATGAAAAAAAATAGTTATCGTTTACCGACTCGTTGTATTGTATTGAATAACTGAATATAACGACCACAAAAATCATTTTTATAATACGTAAGGCGTGATTGATAAAGATTATATTATTTCAGATGTAGCAGTAGGAGCTCCATGGGAGAACGATGGTATGGGAGCCGTGTATATTTACCAAGGAAGCTCTACTGGACTTAAATCAGAATACATCCAGAGGATGATTGCAGAAGATGCTAAGAGTTTCGGCATATCAATATCCAAAGGAGTTGATATTGATGGAAATAACTGTAATGGTAAGTTAAGAGGAAGAGTTTTTAATTACATTATTTTTGATGAAATAGGCGTATTTTGACGACCCGTGTGGCCGAGTGGTTACCATACCGGTCTGACGCGCAATGGGTTCCGGGTTCGATTCCCGGCCAGACTTTAGTTAGTTTAGTTTAGATTCCTGTTCTGGGTCTGGGTGTTTATGTATCCGTCTTGTGTGTATCCGACACAGGAGAAAATCCTTGTGTGGAGCTATGAGTGTAGAAAGCGTGTATTTTATGCAATCGATAGTGGTCACAGCCATTGGAAGACATCTGTCATTAGCTAATAGAATAGAATTTCTATTTAAAGTCGATCATAGTCGGCATTGTCAGTATTTTGGAATGTATTACCATAGATCTATCAGGATATCAGGATATCAGTATTCTGATTATCTATTTGTATTTCAATGCAAACTATACGATAGATTTCATATGAAATGGGTGTTTGTTATAAACAGTACCATTTGCAATCACTTACAATGAATTGCAAGTAGTAATAGGTCTCCAATATATAATTCTTCTTTGTGAATATTCATATGAGTATTGTTTATGAACTTCTTTTCATTTTAACCTTCCACATAATATTAAATAATTGCAGTCCCTTGAATGGGCGTTGGAATCTTGTATATTCTATTAAAATTTATTATTCATTTGAAATGAGGACATCGGTTCTTCATTTGATATCAACAATAAATTCGACCAAATACAAATATATATTTTTGTATCTGATTTAAGTAGCAAACGAGCATGCAGTCCACCTGATATGTGGTCACTGCCGCCCTGCGACATCTGTAAGCAACTTCATATAAAATATGGGTTTTATCTGAAGTCAATCACAGATGCGTTGCTGCTTCCGAGGACTATGATGGGCCCCTCATATAAAAGTGTGCCGGCAACCACACCCTTCCATAGAAACGCAAGAAATGCTTCACGCTGGAAATAGGTGTGGCGGTGGTACTTCCCCGGTCGAAATACACTTGTTCTACCACCTTTTAAATATATTTACAATAGTAATAAGCTGACCGAAGTTAAAAACTTCATAATTTCCATGGCTATTCTCATTGCAGATTTAGCTATAGGGGCTTACAGATCCGATGCAGCGTACATATACAGATGCATTCCTACTATGCAGGTGTTCACAGCAATCAAAGTGCCAGATGCAATGTATCTGCCGCAGAACACTACTAATTTCACAGCTCTGTTCTGTGTTAATGCACCTGCGAAGAAAATGTGGCCGCATGTTAAGATAGGTGCGTATATGTATGAAAATGATGATGCCATTCAGGTTACTAGTCATCCGTCGCATTCGACCGTATTTTACATTAAAAAACTAAACTTCATATTATCCAAAGTAGAATATAGTGAAGTAGTAGTATATAGAGAAGAAGATACTTCACTCGGTTATTTTCGGGGCTCTGTCGTTTTGGTCATGTCTAACACAAACAGATTAATGGAAACATACATTAATATCAGTTCTAACAGCGATGTAGATATCTTCCACGCTGATAACTTAAATAAATTTATACATTTTGGTTGCATGCATTTATAATAAGGCTCTTCTTTTTATTTGTTTTTGAAACAAATTGTTTTTTTTTTCTAATTTTTTTATTCTAAGAATTCGTTCAATAGAGTTCACTTACAACTACATTTCGTATAAATTATGAAAGTTGTATATACCTGTAATGGCGATTCACACTCAACCACACGGATTGTAAAAAACTATTTAATAATGCATAGTGATAAGTCGATGGTGTATCTAAATAAATAAATAACTCGGTAATCAGTATCCTATCCGTTAATTGAGGTCAAATTTCAGCGAAACACACATGCATGTTCTAAACGTCTTGGTGGAATTTAACTTATGAAATGTTGTTAGTATTGCTATGCATCAGGCAGGTCCCTCATTTTTAAAATCATGTGACTTTTCTTTTTAAACAAGTCTGTCATTCCTTATTAAGGTAATAGGCTTTGATTTCTTTGATTCCTTATTAAGTTATCGGATTTAATCTTCATTATGAATATCGGGTTTACGTAAATTTAATAACTTATTTTTTAAAACATTTGTTAATACAAGTTACATTGTTAAACTATGCAATATTTTTAAATTTTCAGATTTCACAGCTAGAATAATAGTAGATCGAGAAGGGAACAGAGCTAGAATTTCAGGCGACTCTGAATATAACGTCTCTCTAAAGCCAGGAAATGATGCTTGCGAAGAACAAACTGTTGAAGTTATGGTAAATATCCACATTAACATACAGATTAAGTTGTTTCAAAAATTATGGAAATACCAAAGGTGTAGTTTCAACGCTGATGTAATGTACTTCAATTGTCAATTAAAATATACACCATTCACAGTATATAACGACTTTTACTTTGTGGCTAAAATAGTAAATAGGCTAAAAAAGTACTCGGTAAATAACATTGATTAATAAAAAGACATAAATTATAAAGATATTTTTTTTTAATTCTAAGGAGATACCGTTCATTTCATATTTTATGCTAAACTATTAGGATATGATAACCGGCCAAAAGGATTAAATTTTTATTATTGGCATCTCATAGTCTTCAAAGAAAATTTCTGAGCTCTGAGATTCAAGTATGAACACATAATTATGACCACATTAGCACCCAAAATGACAATGATTGTAGATGTCTGGATGAAATCTGGATGTATATTAGACCCGAGTGGTGACGTCATCTATCTTATATTTAAATACATCAGTTCTCCTGTACTTATCTACATAGATATATGCGGGGATCCTCTTAGCATTGTAAATGAAAGAAATTCATTATGTAAATGTTTTCTTTTGCAGCCAACCGCGGACTTATCGAAACCTATATCAATCCAGTTTACTGTAGTACCAAAGGAATTAATGCAAGGTAATGAAATAAAATTAAAATAAATAACACTGGACTTACATCACATTATCCTAGAGGCACTTGTAAACCGAAGGTGTTATTTAAATAAACAGCACATTTTGTTAGTCCTGAATTCTGAATCTGGACTAATAAAATTATGTAAATTGGTCACAAACAAAATATTGATGAAAAAGACTCTGAAAAAAAGGTTGCATTATTGTATTATAATTGAAGTTTGATAATAGTTACCTTAACGTATATAATATAATTATATTAAATGCTAATAGCGATCTAACATATACTTTTAAATATACATGAAAAGTAATTGTTCTGTGTCTTTAATAACAAACATTCAAAATTATATTTCATACAATTCATTTTCAGATAATTCACCTTTGTTCATAATGAATGCCGCTAGATTATCTGAGAACTCGGTCTTACATTCATCTTTTGATATACAGCTAACAAGAGATTGTGGAGAAGATCTTATATGCAGACCTTTACTCGTGATGACCTTGGAACCTTTGGTGAAGTAAATATTGAATTTTACCTCAAGAAATTTTATTTAAGCACTTATACGGTAATTTCATCATTTTTGATGTTTGTGTTTGATGTCCACTGTTAGGTGTTTGCTTCAGAAAATGGGGATTTTTGCCAATAGCCCCCATACCTGGCATAGGTGTTGGTGAAAGTAGAGGGTGTTGATGTTAGATAGATGTCACTGTTGCCCATCTTCTGTATGTATCCTAACTCACCCACTATGACATGCTTGGACAGAGAAGGACTGGTGCTATTCAAAACTGACACAAAATTGTGATATGAAGAAATGGACATAGTGAAAATAGTCAAGAAAAATATTTTATTAAATATTTTTAGACAAGGGCTTACAAAAGAGAAAGTAAGTCCAAGGCTTCTGAAAATCAGTGTTTGTTCTTACTATGACTTGAGTAACGTAGATGTAACTGTCTGTAAGGTATATGAAAATGTCGACATAAATTATATTTGTAACGCCCTACATTTGTGGTACAATAATTATGTTATTGTCAATGACGCATGCATTTATCATCGATAGAACTATGATAGATATTAAGTGTTGCTTAGTCATTATAATTATGTTGATAGATTATTGTATATGATTCATCAAATCTGCAAAATTAATAACAGTTTTGTTATGAATCATTAATTAGATTCTTAATAGTCACATTCCAGTAAACTAATGTAAAATTAGATCGTTTTTATCGAACTATCTAAGATAAGGCTAATAACTTCAACTAACATGTATGTATCTTTTTATCAATACCTTAAATATTAAAATTTATTCCTACAGACTAACTTGTATAAAAATCTTATTCATATTAGCAATGCGAAAGTTTGTAAGGGAAAGAGTAACAAACATAGATACTGTTTGTTACTCTTTCACGCAAAAACGGTTGGATTTCCATTTCATTGAGCAGATTGTTTATGATCTACATTAATATGCATTACCGTGTTGGTTCTGACTGAAGCGGGCGAGGCCGCAGGTATAACCAAGTACCTTAAATATGTAATACTAGTTAAGTCGGCGAACTTCGTTCCGCCTAAAAGTCAAATATCTAAAATTATGAGTTTCTCCAAAATATAATGCATTTATTAAAAATTAAAACCTTCCTCGTGACTCACTCTATCTATTAAAAAAGTGCATTAAAATCCGTAGCATAGTTTAAAAGATTTTAGCATACTTAGGGGCAGACAGCAGAGAGCAACTTTGTTTTATACTATGTAGTGATAATTTCTACAGGCTTATTACGTAGGTCAAAATATTTTAATAACAAATTGTAATTTTCTTTCAGTCCATACATTCCAGGCTCGGACGACAAACTTGGCTTTAAGGTTGAAGTTTTGAATAAAGAAGAACCAGCATATGGGGCCAAAGTCATTATAGAATTGCCTTCAAATCCTTTAAGGCTACCAAGTGCATGTGCCTTAGAAGGACTAAACGTAACGTGTAATGTCCCATCACCATTACCTAGAGGAGAAACGGTTACATGGGAAATTGAAATGGAATATACATTCAAAGGAGTACTTCAGAAACAGCTGACGGTTTTTGCTAGACTAAAAGATCCTTTCCATGACATTAATGAGAGCAACATGGATGAGTTGAATATTAGTGTGACGCCTAAAGCGAATTTTAGTGTTAGTGCGTAAGTATTATTTTCATAGTAAAATAATGTTAATAGCCACCAAGTTCACAGAGATATTGAAATTGATGGCATGAATGGATGGGTTAATAAGGATAATCTTTATTGAATGTACGGAACTAGTTTGATTCAACTGAGGAGGTACGCTTCGAGGAGATACCACGCCTTTTCGTAGCGTGAAGCAGTTGTTGCATTTTGGTGAAAGGGTGTGCTTACCGGCTCACTTTTATATGAGACAAAGTGGCAACGCATTTGTGATGTTCTTCAGATAGAACCCTCTGTTCTAAAGAATTTACTGACAGATGTCGATTTGTGGCAGAGGTCACTTACCGTCCTATGGACTAAATATTCGTTTGCTACTAAACCTTGTAACAGGAAAAAAGTTTGCAAAGAAGGCCCAAATTGTATGTGAATGTATGTGAATCGGACTTAGATGCGTTATGAAAATGTTGGTGCAAGTTTTAAGACTTGTAACGGTATTATTGTTTATTATATTAATTAACGCATATGAGCGATGGTTTATTATGTCCTTTTGAAAAACCTTTTCGATAAAACTTTTTTTAAATCTACTATCTTCGATATTTAAAAAGTTTTTTTCATTATTGTGAATATTTTTATTGCATAAAACAACGATCTACAAATAATATTAACATGTCAAACTTAATAGTAATCGAATAATCAATAATTAAATGGAACAAAATAAAATGAATTTGATAGAGGTACGGTAAGAAATAAAAAGTATAGAATAATATACAATAGTAGTGTGATAGTAATGCCATAAGAATACCATTGTCCAAAACTATGATATTAACTAACTATGATTGAATTACGTCTATGACTAATAACTGGAACCGAGTCATGTACAGTAAGTTCGTGTAGTGAGTTAACTTATTCCTTGAATTTCAGTAAGGCGTTGCCAAATACAACAATCGCAGTAACAAGAGAGAATTTCGATGCCGCCGGCAGTGTGAGCTTTGTTCATTACTACGAGGTAAGAGTTACTAAGTATTTGGAAACTACACAAATGAAAAATAGAACTGAGATTTGATAAAAGGAACTTAATATACTGAAATAATTGGTACTCATCACGATCAAGAACAGAGTTGATTATGATGAGTACTACTGGTGGATGTAGGAAATGGCTCTAGTAGACTCAAACTCACTTGAAACAAATAGGCACAAAATACGGAGGACCCTAAAAATAAAGTTTCGATACTTCTCAACAGACCTTTTTTCGTCGTCATATTTTTAAATCCCCTTCCAAAGAAACTAAAATCTGGATCCGCCAGTTTGTAGACAATGTGATAATACGTAGTTAATGGATCTATATTTTGTTCTCTGTTAACCGATTTTTTTTCCTCATTAATGAACGACATACTGCTTTGCATGAATAACGGCAAAATTTAAAATTCATCAATATTCAGTTAAATATATTTTTTGGTGCTCACTATATTATTTTAGACTTGAAATATTGCGGCTCTGTGGACGTACTTTTGTATTACTTAAAAATAAAACAAAAAGCATTGTATGTAGATTCCTGATAATGTTAACCATTTTGTGTTGTGTTATTTTTATTCATGCCTTTGCGCGAGTTATAACACAACTGGTCAAGCATACAATATATTGCTGTTTTCAACGATTTATTGGTCAATTTTTGTGTTTTTAGTGCCACTGAACGAATGACCTGTTCCAATAAATATGATTCATTGAAATTGATTTGCATAGCCGCTAAATTTGATATCAACCGACAGCGTATATATTCCCACGCTTCCATTTAATTTTCTTATGATCGATACTCTTACTTGGATGGAGTTATTGAAATGCAAAGTAATACTCATTTTCCTCAGGTAACCAACTTCGGTCCGTCAGATTGGTATCGTTTGCCAGCGCAGCTCGTACTCCCAGATCAGGTAACCTTTGCACTATAGATCTCAAAATCAAGTAGACGTGCTAAACATATAAATTAAGTTAAGAGAGATCTCACAGCAAGCTAGCGTGACTAAAAGATTAGGCTTCTGACACAGTTGCGTAAATACTGTGAATCAGAAATTGATCCGTCATTGCTAACATTAAAGTTGGCTCAAATCTTCCCTTCCCATAAGTTGAGAAAATTAAGAGATATTTTTTTAAGTGTGTTTATATTACAATTTTTCTATGGTTCCGGTGGACTATGGCCTAAGCTCTCTCATTCTGGGAGAAGACCCGTGCCCAGCAGTGGGCCAATAATGGGTTGATGCGATGCGATGCGATATTACAATGTTTCATTATCATAAAATTTAAATAAAAACATTTAAATAAAGTGCAGTGTAGCTTTTGTAATTCGTTAAAGTACCTAAGCACGTGTACATCCGGTGGTACTTTAAATAATTGTAACATATGAAAACCAAAAAAAAAATCAGTTTAATTTAATATTTACACAATCCTTAAATAGGAGAAAATCAAGTTTTCTTCTCCCAAATATATTACGGTTAGATTAGAGTTACTCTCTATCGAAGGCTGAAATTTAAGTGTCATTTCTATTCTATTCGTGGGTTTTGATTAGTTATACATAATGGTTCCGAATCCTAAGTCAATAGGACCCGGACCCGTGACTGCTTGAAAATTTCGACCCCAACCGATTTAGATATCCCGTTTGTCTTCTTAATCAAATATTGGAAGAGTTAATGTGTAACTGATGTAACTGATATTATAACGGTTTTGATCGTAGTACAGCTTCATTTTAATATATATCTTGATGTATATTTGTATATACAGTAGTCTTAGTTCGGGTTTATTATGTTTTCTCAAGCAATTGTACATTACAATAGCTCACGACGAGCGCCGACTTCTGGACTATGTACTACTGTATATGTTCTAAACCAACATATATTATAAATATTTCTAACTTTTTTGTTGCATAGAAGTTGATGATAATTTTTGGTTATATTTTGTATTCTATGCGTCTTGCGTTGACGCATCCACGTATGGAAGTGTCTAAAAATGCACGAGTTCGTAGCCTTCAGTGTTTTTTATGCGATTTTCATACGTTCGTTACACTTACTGGTTATACTATGATCATTTACTTACCCATAACCTAAATGTCTCACTACTTACTGAAATCTCGGGCAGCATCTAATATTTTATAATCTGTCGAATAAGTCTGTCAAAAAATTTTATATTTGGCGATAATTTTCATGCTCTATGATTCCGAGATAATTAAAAATCGTCTCAGAATATTAATATAACGAAAAAAATTGTTTCTTATGACCTAAAATAATCCGGATGCGGCTTTTGTTCCCATGCCAATCTTCATTATTTATTCGGTTTTGAATTAATTTATATAAATGTTTTTTTACTCTTTAGTGATATTTTTTTTTCTTTATACAAAAGTTCAAGGTGGTAGAAAAAGTGTAGTTCGACCGGGGAAGTACCACCGCCACAGCTATTTCTAGCGTGAAGCATTTATTGCGTTTCGATGGAAGGGTGTGGTTGCCGGCACACTTTTATATGAGGCGACCATCATAGTCCTCGGGAGTAGCAACGTATGTGATTGATTTCAGATAGAACCCCATGTTCTGTATGAAGTTACTTACAAATGTCCATGGGCGACAGTGGCCACTTACCATGAGGTGGACTGCATGCTCGTCCGCTACTTCAGTCAGATAAAAAAAAGAGTACTTAAATGATATGAAATGGTATGTCTTTCTTTTGCATAGGCATACGGGGGCCACTTACAAATTGTCGGTTACATATTCAGTCAGTTATTTATCTAAAATATATTATTAATTTGTGTTTCTTAGGTGAATATTTCTAGTCCAATTAAGGGCTGTGCTGAGGGATACGGTGCGATGGAATGTTCCTGGCAATTACCTGCGAAAGTGTCCATGCCTATTATAGTGGCACTTCGCTACGATTTGGGGATACATAGTAAGTCATTTTTTTTTTCAAATTTTCGTAGTAAAAAAGCTTACAGTTGATTTACGTGATCAACCCAATTATCCCGCAGTCTCCTTAGCGCTGATAATGTCTACCTAGGGTAAGGTTAGTGGATAATATCCATAACCCTGCGCTACTCCTACGGTGACGGGTAGCATTTGATAGGTATCTATCTCAACTAACTAAAATGAAACGTCTTAAAAACGTCTATCTCCCCCACAGCCTTCAAACCAGAATACAGCTGCACTTAAGACTGTTGTTATAATGCAGAATTATTTAAGGTATACCTGATAAAGAACCAGGAAAGGTAACTTAAAAATACCTAAGCTGAAAGGTCACTAAATATCCTTTATAAACGTTAAATAGGCACGGACGAACATTTTGTGGAGTTGCAATATTATTAATAAAAAAAAATCGTGACAATAGGACCAGAATTGTGCTACGTCTCCATTTTAAATAGCATCCCTCCCTCTTTTTCTATGTATGATGTCAAAGGAGGCGACTAAACGACAATCTTTTTCAGCATGTATTTATGTATGGGGTATAATCCATTATTATCCCACTGCTGGGCAGGGCTCTTCTTTTGGAATGAAAGAGTTTTAGGCCATAGTCCACAGCGCTGGCCAAGTGCGAATTGGTGGATTCTTCCTATGTATATCAAAGCCCAATGTGGTCAGGACGTAATCCGGGTGTGATGTTTATTGGCAAAACCCAGATTCGGGGAGAGGAGGACCTATGCCCAGTTGTGTACCTAAATAGAGGTCTGGAATTATTTGGAGATAATTCTATTTAGACATCAAGTTTGTTTATCAATAGCGTTATTTTACAGGACATATTCTGGAGGAAAAAGCACAAGTGAATGTTACTTCCAATATAACACTTTTACTGGGATATAAATATCAGTGAGTATTTTTTTCTGTTATTATTAAGATTTTTCTTTTGTTAATCTCTTACAAATGTAAACTTAAATTGATTGGAAAGTAAAATAATAAGCATAAATACCAAACAGCATAATGACAAATAACTGAAAGTGGCACACTTTCATATGAGGCGACCATCACAGTCCCTGGGAGTAGCAACGCATCTGACTGATCTGATTGACTTCAGATGAAACCCATGTTCTGTATGAAGTTGCTTACAGATGTCCATGGGCGGCAGTGACCACTTACCATCAGGTGGACTGCATGCTCGTTTGACCTAGACTCAGCATAAAATTCTAAACCTATCATTCAGATGCCTGTCTGGACGGTGATCGAGCCTGGAATCTATTCAAATTCCAAATTTCATTTCTTTTTTCCGTTATAATTTCCAGATCTATATCAACAACGACTACGTTAGTTCTAGATCCGCCGCAACCAATCTGGCCACTCATAGTGGGTCTGATAGCCGGATTTGCCCTGCTAGCAGCTATCGTGTTTGCTTTGTACAAAGTAAGTACTGTACTTTGAGCCACGTATTAATAATCCATAAGTGCCATTCCAAAAGGTTGAACTCCGGGCCACTTTTGGCATATTTTCTTTTACTCAAATTTTGCAGTCTCTTTATCCTGGAATCATGGTCGGAACCATCTTGAGACCATTATACAAACATGAACTAGAAACATAGTACAAATCTAAATTCACCCTTATTATCAAGATTTATAATATACAGGGTGTTTTTTAACGAGTACCCAAATTGACACAGATGGTTCATCAGCTGTAATATAACCCATTATAGAAATAAATAAAAAATGAAAAAAATACTAAAAAAACCTTGACCTAATTTATCCCCTAAATACAAAACTCGTGGACCTTAGTTCAACAATGGAAAATGTCATTCAAAAGTGCTGTCATTGATTCTCGCATACTACACTCTATGCGCGTACTATAAAATGGTTGTCCATAAAATACACAGTCATTTTAATAATTTAGAATGAATTTAATTAACTAATTCAGAGTTATTTTAAATTTTTGACACTTTTAATACAATTTTATGTCTAGAATACGATAAAAAATTTGGGTACCCTTTCAAAAAACATAAGTAATGGGTACTCATTCAACGGGTCCTTGGGAAAAGAGATATTTAAATTATTTTTCGTAAAAATTTTTGAATCGTAATAGCTTCTGACTGGATGGATGATTAACCTTTATGATAAATTTGAAAGTTTTGTTTTACGATTTCAAACAAAGAGAAACAGGAAGCTTTCATTTTGATTAAGTGTAAATTTATTCCAAAACATAACCGCGTTGCAACATATTCTTTTCAGTATGGTTTCTTCTCACGAACGAGCAGAGACGAGCTGAAGAAACTCCAAGAACAATCTTTAATTCTAGAAGAATCCAGTCCTTCGTCAGCTGATCTAAATTCCAGTGATGCTGACGATTCTACCAGAGAACTTGTAGACGACTCGAATTGATTTATTGTTATAAGGTAGCGATTTTACAGGCAGAATGTATTAAATTGTCAAAGGTATATTGTCAAAAGTATATAATACCATACGATCTACTTTCAGCAAAATTGTCTCGGTTTGAAAAATGTCTTACGGAACATATTATATTGCTAGATACCTATGTAGAATACACAACGTGTTTTTTTTATCTGATTGAAGTAGCAAACGCTCATGCAGTCCACCTGATAGTAAGTGGTCACTGCCGCGCATGGACATCTGTAATCAACTTCATACAGAACATGGGTTCCATCTGAAGTCAACCATAGATGCGTTGCTGCTCGCGAGGACTATGATGATCGCCTCATGTGAAAGTGTGCCGGCAATCTCACCCTTCCATCGAAACACAAAACTGCTTCACGCTAGAAATAGGTGTGGTGGTGATACTGCCCCGGTCGAACAACACTGGTCCTGTATTAGATAAGACTATTTAATTTTCAAAAATGCTCTTTTAAGTAATATAAAATCAGCTACACTTAAACTAAATCCAATATCAAAAATATATTTAACTGGTTATTGTTAAGAAATATAATTAACTTGTAAATATCCTATATGTAAATGTGGGTTATTAAATATGTATTTGGCAAATTTCAGCAAAATCTTGCCGGTATTATATAACCGGTATAACGCAAAAAAAAATGAGTGTTTGCTACTGCAAACATACATACCTACATCGTAGAATGCTTCGTAGAACATAGATACATATTATATGAAAAACAACCGCCTTTAAGTTATTTTGAATAGACTTAATATAATTAGGTAACTAGTATTTAAGATAAGGGTAATTTAACCTAAACAATAGTGTAATACTGCAATATTCCGTAAACCACCCAAACTGAGGAGCAAAATAGATCATATCAGGGCCCTGGGCGACACTGTTTTCTTACTGACAAAATTTTAAAAATCATAGTTTTAAAATTTTAATTGCTTGTTATTGTATATATTCTCTAGTAAATAAATAGATGTAGATAGATTAGATAAGTATAAATAAATAATAAGGTAATTAAGTTTCAATTTTAATGGAATACTCAGAAGCTTTAAAAATACTCTATTTTTAAATTTTATATATATATCTAGAATTGTAAAATTTATACATTATTTATTTTTACTTTAATTAATAAAAAGTTACATTTCAATCGCAATGTTTTCATTTTTTTTGCTTTTTTGAAACGGTTCTAACTTAGAATAAGCTTGCATGTCCACACGAAACCACTACATCATAATGCGCCTGCTTTGATAGAAATGCTTAGTAATTATAGAAAATAGAAATAGAAAAATAGTTTATTGCTCGTAAAATAGTTACATTTTAGAAACAGGTGAGGCATCCTTTTGAGTACATATTTATTTGTACCCCGCTTTTCCTTTATATGTACAAATACAAATAATCTTTATTTGTCGAATAAGGTGTAATTACATTGGTGTTCATAGTTAACAATTTTCGCTTATTCTGCCATAAATGGCGTATAAAATATTATTTAAGTCTGATTTTAAACATATACTGTACATTAAATTATTAAATTTTAAAGACTAAATTCCAATAATAATAAAACTGTTTGCAATCAAGATAAATGTCAATAAAAATGTCAAATAAAAAATGTATAAGGTATTACAAAAGAAAATTAAATTAAATAAAAAGTACCCAATATAGTGCGTGTGAACGCGCCCGCGTGTGTGATCTATGGTGCGTGTGTGTGTGTGTGTGCATGACATTATAAGCAGATATAGTATAAGATTGACACTCAGCATTTTAATTGAGGGTCCGAGATTAACATCCCTGGTACCTCTGATTTTTCTTAAATTATGAGTGTATGAGAAATAAACCCTCACTGATATACGTTGTAAACAAACCACCTTCTAAAAAACCGTTATGAAAGATATGCTAAACAAGCACTTGACAAGTGCTACTATGACCTAAAACCCTCCCATTCTAAGTAGAGACTGCTCAACAATGGAAAAAATAAAGGCTTCATCACCTTAGTTTTATTGAAGTGAACTACATATTGCTGTCCACATCCAATCAACAGTTTAGACCCTGGTTTCCTAACCTTGGGGTAATTACTCCATCGGGGATAAAACATTGGGGGTAAAACTGGTAATGGACCCCCCATTACCTTACTTTATAATGGGCTCTGCTATAGAAATAATGTAATGGGCGGCAAAAATTTTGCGACCTTTATTTTGGTTTTCAAACTTAAATTAGTATAAATATGACTTTTATTGTCGTCAAACTGAAATTAGTATTCAAAAAAATTAAAATTTTAAAAGCGGGGTAAAATTAGCTTTCCTTCCAGATTACCATATTGAAAGGGTTAAGAACCAACGGTTTAGACAATAGTAACAATATCACAACCGTTCGGCCACTTTTATCTCAGTCAGTCTCTCCGATCGTAATATGCCACGAATTATCGCTGCAAAATAATAAACGTACGAAAAATTGCACAACCCTGATATATGTAGCATCAAGTGAGTTTTTCGTGGACCAAACGGTATGTTTTACAAGTTTTACATCTAATATATGAAAGCTAAAACGTGGACGCTTCCTATACTTGCAGATAGCTCTTCCTGGTATTTAACAAAGTGTTTATCAACACGGAATATTCAATTCGGAAGCGCATGTTTATCGCCACACATCCGTATTAGAATATCCGGCAAGTTATCTGTGTATTTGAGAACATTTTAGCTCCACTAACAAATAATTTTACCTAAACGTCACGACTATCGTTTCAAAAAGAAATAGAAGTAATATTAGTTAAACATTGAAGTGTTGCAAATGAACAAGAGTAAAAATGAAAATAAACATAATTAAGAAAGTGAACATAAAAATACAAATGATTTAAATACGTGCGAAACCAATCCAGGCGTGTCCCAGTTGGAGGATATAGATAGGACAGAACCAGTCTCTAGAAATAGAGAAAATGTTAAATAGAAGATTATTCTTAACCGTTACAAATCAGAATACAATCATATAATTTATTTGGTATAAAGTCTGATCAGCCAAGTCAAAGAACCAAACATAGTTTTTCATCATAAAAATATTGATTAAGCTATATATTCCTTTATGCAAATCTCATCTGTATCGACCGTTTTTATTAAAAAACTTTAGGTATCGACTGTCGTCAACCCATTATTGTCCCACTGCTGGGCACGGGTCTTCCCTCAGAATGAGGGAGTTAAGGCCATAGTCCACCGCGCTGGCCAAGTGCGAATTGGTGGATTCTTCCTATGTATATCAACGCCCAATGTGGTCTGGACGTAATCCAGGTGTGATGTTTATTGGCAAAAATCCAGATTCGGGGAGTACCTATGCCCAGCTATGTACCTAAATGGAGGTCTGGAATTATTTGGAGATAATTCTATATAGACATCAAGTTTGTATCAGGTATCGACTATTGTTATTAAAGTGTCTACTCTTAATAAAACTTATTGCGAGGGATTTGAGCTCTCCGCCATCCCTTCTTTTATTACAATATTAATAATATAAAAGAAAACAAACATTATTGTTCTCACGTTGCTAACATTATTGTATATTAAATATTATATGAATAGTTTATAAATAAGTATGAGTATTTACATATCATCAAATTCTATTGAATCATTTGTCAGTAGATTCTCATTAGATTCGTTAATACCGTTGGAAGCTGGGGTGGCAGACGATGGACCTGAGTTGCCTGGACATGCAGGTTCCTGTAGCTTCTTTAACTTCTCTCTAGTAGATCTAGTGAAGAAACCACACTGAAATGGGAAATCAGATGATTAGTACGTTGGCATAACTCAATATTAACTAATAAATATTAGTAAATACGATGACAACAGTGCCGTTAGTTTGCGTATTTTATAAGGTTACACACAAGCAGGTAGACATTTAGGCAAAATACTGCGACGTAATGGTTTCCGTTATCGACATTAAATTTAAAGGAGTTTTAGTAGTAGCTGTTTATACAAATATATCTAAATTAGAGCCGTCGACAGGTTTTTACATGGTAAAGCAGATCTTGATAGTAAAGTCTATCTAATAAGTAATTCTTACCTTGTACAAAATGTATACAATGACAGCTAGCAATATGATTCCAACCAAGCAACCTACTATGATGGGCCAAATGGGTTGGGATGGCTCGAGGACGAGAGCGGTTGTTACTGATAAGGTTCTGAAAATATAAAATGTTGTATAAAATGTAATGTTATATAAGTTTGTTGTTAAAGAGTTTTTGACGAAATTATCAAAATAGCATATAAAAAATATGTAAAAGTTCTAATAAAGAAATAGGGAATAGAAAGTAATATAACTGTGTAATACACTGTAGCAATTTGCGTACTTAAAATATTTAATAAAGTGACGAAATAAATAGTTTT
Organism: Spicauda simplicius; assembly: GCA_949699795.1. NCBI lineage: Eukaryota > Metazoa > Arthropoda > Insecta > Lepidoptera > Hesperiidae > Spicauda > Spicauda simplicius. The sequence continues at coordinate 19,635,697 of OX453066.1, forward strand.
TACTTAAATCGTATCTAAAAAGTAGTAAAATAAAATATTTCAATGTCGGAAAACCGGGCGATTAAAAATAAATAAATAAAATGACTTAAGTATATAATTTAATTCATGACCCAATAACAACAAAAGAAGATAAACATTTGTTTTATAATTTTATGGAACATGAAAATAGTGCTTATATAAAGAGAAAAACTACTTACTGATGCTTGCCTTCCAATAAAAAGAATAATGTAGATGTAAAGTTTAACGTAGTATTTTCTTCTAGAATATTTCCTGCAGAATATCATAATAATTAATAATTACAATAAATATGATTTAACATGAAAACACTGTCTTGTTTTAAGTAATGTAGGTTTAAAATTCAGATCTGAATGATTAAGATTTAATTTTGACTTTGATAAAATAGGTCTAATATATTTATTTAGATAATGAACATATATTTCCTATTTTAGTGACGTACCGTGTTCCTTCAAATTAAAACTAAGTGGCAAAACAATTTGCATCGATTCTTTGGCTCGTAATGACCAAGTGCAGTCGATTCTGTAATTTCCAATACAGCCATCAATTGATGCTAGTCCTGATAGGTTTACCTAAAACATTAAATTTAAAACAATAGGTATTATTGATTTGTATAATAAAAACACTAACATTAGTTACTTTGCATTCAGTAAAACTAACCCGATTTGGGAGTATGAATTGCGCTGGTATACCATACCAATCAGATGGGCCGTCATTTGATACCTGTAGAAAACAAAAACAAATTAAAATGGCTAAGTACTACTACAATTCATATCACTACTATTTCACAGCTAATATTTGCCACTTAACGTCATTTACTTTCCGTAACTTTTGAATTGTCGTATTATTATTGAAATTGTGTATCTCCTAGCGCCTCAAGATTATATAAACATTCCACCGTAGTTTGACGAGACAGTATTTTACCAGACTTACCATAAACATATGCAAAAAGTTAATACTCCTCGCTGCATCAAAGTTGTCTCTTGTAACAATTATTGTTGTGTTTGGTGCTCTGAAACTGTACAGGATATTTATGATCTACTGCCAATGATTCTTTTTTAAATCTAATCTTTATAAATTATATAGTATCTCGTTTTAAATCATAAATCGGCTTTCAGATCCTACGTTACTTACGCACTGATGCTAAAATTAGCCTGTGGTGTTATAACGATTGACAACTCTTCAGTTTTGTTTTCAATCTCTTCATCTGCAGATGGGATTTCGAGTCTAGCAAATACTTTCAATTCTTTGTCAAATGCCTTATACGAGTACGTGTATTCCATTTCAAAATTCCATGAAACTGATTTTCCTCCATACAACGTTGATGGAACCTTGCAAGTCACGTTTAGTCCTTCAAAGTCACAAGCATCTGGAACCTTAGTAGGAGTTGATGGCAATTGTATATATACTTTAGCACCGTATGTTGGTTCTTCTTTATTTAAAAGTCTTATTGTGAATCCAAGTTCCTCATCTAATCCAGGAACGAATGGGCTAAAATGGATTTTGTAGAATAAGGAGATTTACTCATCAAAAACTGATTAATTTTACAGTAAATTACATAAACAGACGGTCAAGTGCAAAAGTTATCACCTTGAGCTTAGTCAAATTAGTCAAAGAAGTCTTGCAATTGGAAAATTTAATTTAAAAGGTAAAAAGTTATTTCAGAGCAACATCATATACTTGATGACCTGTACTGGGAGTAATTATATTAATTATATCGATCGGCATGGTGGTCATCGTACCAGTCTGACCTGTAGTGGGTTCAATACTCGGCCAGAAAGAAATCTCAATAAAGAATTAAAATTTCTGTTCCGAGTTTTGGTGTTATGTATCGGCTTTTGTGTGTTTATGGAACTTATTAAACAGGAAACAATTATTAACGTGGGAGTACAAAAACAGAAAACATTATTTCATCGATTTATGGCCAAGTATTTTTACTCGCTTACCTTATCAACGGCTGTAAGGACATAATCAGCAACGGCCTACAAATCAGATCTTCTCCACAGTCCTTTAATACTTGCATATTGAGAGAAGAATGAAGAACGGAATCATGGGACAACCTTGCTTCAAATTTGTTAAAATACGAGTACATCGAATCATCTATAATAATATAATAATCGTATTTACATGAGTTTTATAAAATAATGATACAGTTAACAGTGTTTTTTTAAAGAGCATGAAATTTTATGGTGGCTAGCGTAGTAAACTCAAGGAATTTTATTACACATTTTGTATGCTCGGAGCATCGATATAGAAAAACCCAAGATACACATTCAGCGTCTCAAAACTATCCGGAGAAAAAGAGCGCTCATTTAAAAAATTGTGCGCTCATTGCAAGTAGTACAGCGTCGCTAGTTGAACTATACGCACATCAAAAATGCCAAAATGTTCCGTGAACAAATGTAAAATTTTTACGTCAAGGACGTTAAAAAAGGATGTAATTTCATACTTTTGGTAAGTACTTTCCTTGTCGTAGGACAACGCACCGACGTCACTGCGCAGGTAGCTACGCAGTGAGGTATGTAGTGAAATGCATGTACTATTGTAAAAATAATGGTCGTTATGACCATCTTTAAATAGCTACATACATTTGTCGATGGTTTTAGGTGTCATTTTTGGTCGAGACTAGGGTATTTCGATATCGACGGCTCAGAGCAAGAATGATCGCACAAACCGAACCGTAGAGAAGAGCAACTAGTTCAGTTAGTGCGGACGGAACCTCATTTTTCGGACAATGAAGGAAAGATATTAGAAATACTACCAGTTCAAATAGTAAGAAAGCCGATAGAACACTCAGATGGAGCCAATGCTCTACGCAGGCTAAAGGATTCTAACCGATCGGAATTCATTTAAGCTGAATTCCAAAATGGTTAGTTTAAGGCATAATTGGAATAAGTAACAGTGTCATTTGATAATTAATGATATAAATAATGAAAATAAAATAATGTCCTTGGTCTGCCATGTAATCTTGAATTAAAATCGTGTATTCATTACTTACCTCTCATTATGTGATTTACAGTTACTGAGAATTTTATTGGTATAGGAGTTAATAATTCGTCGTGTGACTGAAACAATGTATGTAACATTTTAATTTGAGACTGATGTTTTAATAATCGTATACCAAAATATACATATGTATATTCGAGTAATTTATAGCTTCGTATCTGTTTTAATTGATTAGTACCATTGTTATTAATTGAATCAAATGAATCAAATCAATCAAATGAATAAAATATAAAAGCTACATATTAAAAACAACGTTTTTTAGATTTGAATCTCGAAACCGAATATTATCTAGGACAAAATATTTATTCACCAAGATTTCAATAGTCCTATTTTTGCATTCTATCCAGCCTGGCTGAATATAAACGCCATATTCTGATTCACCGGAGAGTTTGGATCGGTTCCTTTCTGGATCTATTGTTATTTTAGCTCTTAAATCTGAAAATTTAAAACCTTAAAGTTATTAACTTGTAAAAATGTTTATTAACTCGTAAAAATATATCGTAATATTTTTTCCCTTAAATTATAAAATGAGCGGCACTCGGGGTCTGCCGCGGTAAAGCTATTGCATAACATTTTTTATCAATTTATGCAATTGTAACTATTCATTTATTTATGCAGTATTTTATTCTTTGATAAAAATTTGATATTAACACAAACAGCTGTTTATATATTCGCCTGATTTCCGAGCAGCTCGTCTCAATCCGTACGAGCTTCGTACTGTCGTACCATTTAGATACACGTTAAGCGAACGCTCGGCCGCCGCGCTAAAAGCCCGCGCTAATAGCTTAAAAAAAACAAAATCAACGGTTATACGAAACTAAAATACCAAAAACTAAACTAAAATGGTTCTCGATCCTCCTGTGTTGTTATTGAATTTTAAACTTTCAACACTAGCTAAAGTTGAAAAAAAATTGAAAAAATTTGTGTTATCAAAAAAGTACTGCCATACAGAAGCCTCTATCAAATCATATTACTTATTTAATTAGAAAAATAAGGCAACTTACTAATGAAAACAAAAGGCCACATTTCTTTTGAAGGAGCATTAATGCAAAACAGTGCAGTTAGATTAGTAGCATTCGGCTGTAGGTTTGTGGTATCCACTTTGATTTCAGTAAACACTTGCATTGTTGGTATACATCTGAATACATACGCAGAACCCAGATCGTAAGCTCCAACTGCTAAATCTGCAAATAAACATATCACTACATAGTTTAAAACAAAATCCCTTTCCGCTGTCTGTCCATAAGTACGCTAAGATCTTTAAAACTACGCTACAGATTTTAATACAGTTTTTTTTAATAGATAGAGTGATTCAAGAGGAAGGTTTTGATGTATAATATATTCATAATATAGTGGAGGAACACTGATAATATTAGATTTTTGACTTTTTAGAGGAGTTCACCGGGTTAACTAGTGAATGATAAATTATAACTATACATGGTGATGCTAATTAATTATTGCTCATTATACTAATCTGACATCCTATTTTATTTCTATGGTGTGAGATTCATACAAACTAAAATATTCTTAATGGCCGTCCTCGGCGTTGTAAAGAGGACTCCGGGATATCTAAATGAATGCACCCAGAGTCCCTTGAGCCCGTTCCTCATCGGATTCTGCTCGTCCTGAAGGCATAACAGTCTACCATATCTTCAGGAGTTTACGACGATATGCGATTAAAAATATTGCCGACCTTTCCGCGGTCACTGGCTGAACGGTGCGTGGGAGGACGCACCGCCCGCTACTCCAAAAGCCCCCTTTTAGTCGCCTCTTATGACAAGCAGGGGTACCATACTCTGTTTTAATCCTTAATCTACAGGGACGATTGTCTGATACCTAGATAAATAAATCCTAATAATTCTGGAGACACGGACACATAGTTAGCGATATAACGTTAATTTTTTAAAGCTATATTTATGTATTTCGAAATAATATTACTTTAACATTTTTTGTTTTAAGTTCTATTAAATACAGATATTCGTATTTTTTTATAATACTAGCTTCATCATCAACCCATTATTGTCCCACTGCTGGGCACGGTTCTTCACTCGGAATGAGAGAGTTTTAGGCCATAGCCCACCGCGCTGGCCAAGTGCGAATTGGTGGACAATAAATAAATACTAGCTTAATTGTATTGAATTGAAAAGATGTAATTATTTTTAAACATTATTAACGTCTACCTAAATAACAACAGATAAGCGTTAGCCAAATAGTATTTTCCTTACTGTTTATCAACGTGCCGTAAACCGAATTGTTTACGTATTAGTAATACCGCTTTATTACTTATTAACTAATAAACTAGTACACCACTGTATAAATGCTTTAGTACGATAGTAAGGTCACATTTATATGTGATAGAGCCCTTAGTTACCACACGTGGTCCCTTTTTTGTTATCGAGGGGGAAACCTTCACAAGGTATCCAACGCCGTGGGAGAGCAACGCCGGGTTATGTGGTATTTTTACCTTACGAAAACACCCGCGGTGGCAGGCCTCAGCGTTGCGAGGAGAAATCAGGGATCTCCAACGGAACTCAACCAGACTCCTCTGAGCACGATGCCCCTTTCGGGCTCTTCCCCCGTGAGCATTTGAGGTCTCCGTATCTCCTGGTGTATACGACGGCATGCGACCACAGATGCCATCGTCCTACCCGGGGTCGCTTGGTAGACGGTTCAAGCTCCCACTCTAGCCACCTGCAACCCCGGAAGCCCCTTATAGTCGCCTCTTACGACAGGCAGGGAATGCCGTAGCCCTATTCTGATCCCGGAACTACAGGGACGCACACGTGGTCCCTACCAAACCTATTATTTCAACAGTGCTGCTAATAATATCTGGTTTGAAGGGTGTACCTATTATTTCATTTCCGATCGGTTACATCACCTTGAATTTTTGTTCTAAGTTAAAAAATATATCCATACAATTTACCGTTACAATTATCATCATTAACGTCAAGTCCCTTTGATATCGATATACCGAAACCCCTGCCATCTTGTACCATTATTCTTTGATCATATTCCTTCTTGAGTCCTGTAGAACATCCTCTGTAAATATAAACTGCTCCTCTGCCATTATTTTCGAATGGCGCTCCTATAGCAACATCTGTAAAACATTTCTTTGTTATTTTTTTCCTTTAGTTTTAAATACTGTTTCTATGTAACGTTTTATATGAGATCACCACTTTCATTTATCAGAGTATTGGGTTCCAATGGGCACTTGTTTCAATGAATTTCAGACATTTTCACTAGATATGTAGAATAGTAGAATATCTTTGGTTTGATCGGGGAGATATCGCTGCTACATCTATGTCTAAGGTGTAGCAATTTTTCGGTGGAACGTGGAACATTTCGGTGAAAGGGTATGGCCACTGTCAGGTGAATTGTAAGCACGTTTGCGACTTCTTATAAAATCTTTAAAAAACATGAATCTAGCGTGAAGCAGTACTTGTGTTTTAGTGATATACAGACGTCAAAAGTATATATGTACACAAATGTCTTGAGCTTTTTTATATGTTAAGTTTTATAGAGTATTTTTGAATTTTGATTTTAACTGGTTAATGTTTTAATGTTAATGTTTAAAATTTTTCATTATGAATGTATTGCAGTATAATTTTTTGATATGTTTTTATATTCTGTTCTGTTCCTTTACCTTTAAAACCATCCCCATCTATATCTCCTAGTTCTGCAATTGTTCTACCAAAATTAGCTCCACTGTCTTGTGATCCGGTAACATGTCCTGCATCTTGGAGGATGAAAGTTGAACCCTGTGTACAATTAACTTGATTATATATACCAAAATTGTATTGTTCTTTATCACAACGTTGAAGTGCTCTATATATAATAAAACTACGTACCCGTCTTTCAGTTAAGTATACAAATACAGCCCCTTGATCGTAAACCAGTTCTTTATCCTTTACGTAGGTAGGAGCACCCACCAATAGGTCTACCACTCCATCACCATTGACATCGACACAGCACACACTAGCGCCGAAATAAGACCCCAAATGAGGTCCATTTACCTTCGCTTTAATATTAAGAGGATCGTTTTCATTAACTGGTTGCTGAAAGATAAAAACCTGCAAGAATTATAACCAAAATCAAAAAATTGCCGTTGATCCTGTATAAAAGGTCAGATACACGTACCATAATTATATTCAAATTCTTCACGGAAATAAAGTAACGGTAAAGGTAAGGTTGGCAACATAAAACGTACGCAAAGTTTAAAGTCAAAAAAAAGTTTAAGGGTCACTTTTTGATCATTAAAATATCGAATTACGGTCAAAATGAAAAAAAAAATGATTTTATCTTATCTTCTTCTGCAAAAACTCTTGAAATTTGAACGTGGAATTTATCAGTTCTAAATGAGTTTTAAGCTAAAAAAATAACGATCTTGCATCACACCGTGACTAAATGTATTAAATGTGTTGAATGATTATTCTTCTTAAATCAAGCCGTCAAGCAATCAATACGTCGTTTACACAAGTAATAGTTGTTTGTCCGTACCTGTCCGTATCCCCCATGAGATTTGGGAGCTCCCGCTACATACAAAACATTATTATCTGCTTCAAATATACCAGATTCCACGCTATAGCCTGAAAAATAAACCTTTTTCAAATATTTTTAGGTGCTCAAGGAAAAAAATATATTTTGTAAATTTGTTGCGTGGATGTCAACTTGGGTTTGTGGCTAATGCAGTTAAGCTATTAGTTACCATAAAAGCCGTACCAAAATAATTATTAGGTCCCACATCTGGAGTATTGTATAGATTCGTCGTGGTACTGTTGAAGGATACGTTATTCGAGCCTGGGTAGAACGTGAATTCGGATATACCACCTGAAACAATGTTGAAGAAATAGATTTTTATATATTGGAAGTAGCAAAGGAGAAAGTAGTCCGCCAACAATATATATAATTACTGTCTAAATAATCAACCGCGGATAAGACAAGTCTTACATGAGGTTGTCCACATATGTGTCGCCACGATTGATGACTAATTTCGAACGCCTTAGATGATTATTTCTCTCTTACCAAATCTTTCAGACCAAAACATACAGCAACACTTAGCACTGCGTTTTTGGCAGGATCTGTAGGCACCAGCTTGATTCTGGAGGTGACTCCAGAGTTGGGGTGGTACAGGCCTACAAATAGTTCTACCACCAATGAACCTTTACTGTAGATAATTAGTTTCATCACATTCTAAAAGTAATATTATCTTCTAAGTTTGGATTCGCCAACCAATCACCAGATTCGGTAAAAGCATTATGCAACTATATTTATTCAGGATTTGGAGATATTAGGGCTAGATACTTGATGATGAAAGACGAACAGACAAGATATAGTTTTAATTTTCTGATGGTCTTACCAGCCCACTGCAAAAGAGATGGTGCTCCCATGATTAAAGTATTGGCTTCCGTCACCTTGACTGACATTCCTGCTTGTCCATATGAGAAGTAGGGCTGTAATACATCATATATCTGGTAGTCCATGCGTTTGCCGTCGATTTTGTAGCTCAAACGACCTTAAATAAGATGTCAGGCAATAAATAAATATTAATTCAAAATAGATAATTTACGAATATTATTAAAATCGTTTGCCACGTCAAGCATGCGATTCTCCTTCAGGTAAATTGTTGCAGGTGGTGACGGTTATCTGAGTTTAATTTCAAATATTATCAGTTTTTGCGTTTCGGTTTAAGGATGTGTATGCAGGCTCACTTTCATATCAGGCAATCACCTTAATGCTATGTAATAATCTAATGACCTTGAAATAGAAACCCTGTTCTATATGAAGATGACTGTATACATTAACTAATTTAACATTAAAAAAAATAAGTCCCACCTGAGGTACTTCACCGATTCATATTTCAACGCATTAGTAACGCCTTATTGAGGTCAAGGCCAAGATTAAGTTAGATATGTATAATATAAGGATCACACCCTGGCACTACTATTCTCTGGTTCAATGTTAACCACAATAGAAATTATTGTAATAAGGCATAAATGTGGCAGTCCCTCCAAACTCTAGTCACAAAGAGTCCTGCACAATCAAACCAAAAGGCCTAACAGGTTCTTTTTTATCGATGTTTATTGCAAAAAAAATCTTACTTCCATCCATGAGAGGCTTCAGCCATCGTTTCTGATCTTGGATATAACAGGCTCCAAACATTAATAGATACCGGTCACTATGTGGAACACTCCAGCGAGGAGCGCAAATCTGCAAAGAAATTACTGAATTTAGGCCATTTTTCAGAAATATAAGAAGTTAACGTGAATTAGTTTAGTATGCTTATCAAGAGCTGATTGGTTGACATCGTACTTATACTAGAACTTTGTAAATGTTTTTTAATGTATAAATCTAAACGATTACTTTCTTCATCATCAAAGCAAGTATTATTAATTTAATAAAAATTTACTCGAGTAAGATAGTATTTTTTTATCTGATTGAAGTAGCAAACGAGCATGCAGTCCACCTGATGGCAAGTGAACACTGCCGCCCAGGGACACCTGTAAGCAACTTTAAATTGAACATTGATTCTATCTGAATTCAATCACACACGCGTTGCTACTTTTGAGGACTAGGATGGTCGCCTCATATAAAAGTGTGCCGGCAACCATACCCTTCCATCGAAACGCAAAAAAATGCTTCACGTTAGACATAGGTGTGGTGGCGCTACTAACCGGGGACCGGTTGAACTACACTGGTTCTACCACCTGGAAAGTAAGGTGACATCTATATTTGAACCCAGACAAGATCGGTTTAACCTAAGGATGATCGTGTATGCGCTGCTACCCGAGAGGTAAAAGTTACACCTAAGATAAGCATGAAGGTGGTAGAACCGGTATAATTTGACAGGGAAAGTACCACCGCCATACCTATTTCTAGCGTGAAGCATTTCTTGCGTTTCGATGTAAGGTGTGGTTGCCGGTATACTTTTATATGAAGCGACCATCATAGTCATCAGGAGTAGCAACGCATCTGATTGACTTCAGATAAGACCCATGTTCTGTATGAAGTTGATTACAGATATCCATCGGCGGCAGTGACCACTTACCATCAGGTGGACTGAATGCTCATTTGCTACTTCAGTCAGATATATATAAAAAAGCATGTCAAGGGTGACACAACATATATTAGCTTTAAAATCCGAGTTGCATACAGTTCATAATGAGGTATTTTTTCAATTAATGACTTCCCTGTTAAAAAGTTCAAGGGTATTATGACTATTTTCCATGTGGCAATCATTTCTTGTAGGTTTAACCAACCTTTCCAACCAACTGTTTAAGCGATTATTAAAACTTATGAAATAGCAATTGCCTGAATATCGTTACTTTTGAACGTTATTACAACGAAACATTTATATTCAGCTGTTTCGCTTCCATAGTATTTCTAAATAAAACCGTGTCTAAAAATTATGTATCGAAAGTGCCACAGTAAAGACGCATTTAGAAATAATATTCAGTGTTGTTTGCTCCAAATAAAATTACGGACAAAATACATGTAAAGAACTACAGCTTGCATTTCATGGTATATCAGTACAGAATCCATTTAACTAGACTCTACCAGAGTAGGTGATGCGAAATAATCGCTTAATCTCCGTAAAACGGAAAAAGGAAGGTATTATTAATACTGGTTTATCTTACCAACAACTGTCCATCGGGCAATGCAGTAATTTCAGCACCAAACCACATGTCATCGGAGGGATCTGAATGATGCAAATAAAATTGTATTACGGTATTTAAATAATAAAATAATAAGAGAGCATTCAACATGTATCTTTTTTTTTTGTTTTCGAGGGGGAAACCTTCCAAAGGTACCCGACGCCGTGGGAGCGACGCAGGGTTATGTGGGATTTTTACCGCACTAAAACCCCCCCGGTGGCCGTCCTCGGCGCTGAAAAGGAGGACTCCGGGATCTCGAAACGACTTCAACCGGAATCCTCCAAGTGCGCTGCCCCATCGGGCTCCTCCCAGATGGGCGGCTGGGCCCACCTCTCCGTCTAGTCTTTACGACGGTATGCGACCACACATACCGCCGTCCTTCCCGGGATTGCCTGACCGAACGGTTCGAGCTCCCGACTGCGACTGCGACCCCGGAAGCCCCTTTTAGTCACCTCTTACGACAGGCAGGGGATACCGTAGCTCTATTCTGACCCCGAGGCTACAGGGACGTCAACATGTATCTAGTAAGAAAAAATCGCACTTGGCCAACGCAATGGACTAATGCTTAAATCTTTTTCATTCTGAGTGAAGACCTATTCCCGACGTTTGGAAATGCTTAAGGAGTGACCGCCGCCGGAGAAATGTCCGCTCCAAACTTTTGGACGTGGATCCGCCGCTGAGACTTCCAAGCTAGGCAGTACTCGATCGTATGCTGTGCGGAATCCTCGTCGTGCCCGCAATGGTGACAGAGGGCCGTTACCTAACTCCCTGTCTTGTTCAGATCCTGACCCAAACAGCCATGTCCGAGAGTAAACATACCTACTTATCCTACATGCTTATCTATTCCATCTTAGTGCATCTGGCATCTGTGTACTTCATGTAAGACTATGTTCTTATATTAGGTTGTATATATGGAATAATACAAACTATATATTTAGACTTCAGTGACCAACTAAAATTAAGAGACTTTTGCTTGAAATTCATAAAAAAATACCAGGCTTTTATGTTTGGCACATGTTAATGACAGTATCATTTGGTATTTATTCGTATTTTGCTATCCAGTCTAATCTACGTAAACACCATAGTTACCATTGATCTGTAGAGGTGTGCACATAACATAGCCCATATACATATTCCCTAGAGGGCAGTGGTAAACCAAACCAGGGGAAATTGACCCTTCGCCATTCACTCTACTTCTTGCTTTCGGTGCACCAACGTAGAGACTGAAATTCAAAAAAATGCAGATATAATAGAGATACAGTAAAAAAACATATGGTTTTTTAAGAAGACCACTTCACGCTAATAACACGCATGGTATTGGTATCTTCACGGTCAAACCATAACTGAAGGGATTAGTATGGATTCTATATGATAGTAAGTGGTAACCGCCGCAATGACTACAGTGGTGCCAACCCATTATTGTCCCACTGCTGAGCACGGGTCTTTCTCTCAGAATGAGAGTTTTTTTAGGCCATAGTCCATCGCGCTTGCCAAGTGTGAATTGGTGGACTTCACGCACCTCTGAGAACTTTTTTAAAGAACTCTCGGGTGTATAGGTTTCCTTACAATGTTTTACTTCACCGAAAAGCAGTGATAATTAATTTCTAATACGCACATAATTAAGAAAAATCTGTGGTGCGTACTTGGGTTTGCATCTTGGACCTCCTGATGGAGAGCTCAAGTTTCAACCATTAGGCAATCAATGACTACAGTAAGCATCTATAATATGGAACAGAGAATCTAAAACAGATTCGGTGCGGCTCATAAGAAATAAAATAGTCGAATTGAAACAAATAGGTGGTATCACACGGCATTAAATAAATAAATAAATTAAGGTTGTATATTCGACCAGTAAAGTACTACCGCCACGCGTAAAACAGTTCTTGCGTTTCAGTGGAAGGGTGTGGTTGCCGATTCATACCTGTCTGGCCGGGAATCGAACCCAGGCCCCTCTGCGTGTCAGACCGGTATGGTAACCGCTGCGCCACGCGGGTCGTCAAATCTGCGCCATTTCGACCGGTCCTGAGCTACTCCAGCGTTTACTCGCTGTCTTCTTCAGGCCGTCAGTCCACCTGGTCGGGGGCGGCCTACACTCCTATCAAATATTTATATACCAAAATGTGAAATAATAATACATTTAAATAATAAAACTGACATACCTTTTATCACTCAAAAACACTGAATACCCGAAATAATCAGCATCATCATCCGCAGGATAATAAATTTTCGTTGCTTCGTGGTATATATTTAAATCATCAAAACACATGATATTCGAAACACACACAATCCAAAATATAATTCCGTACATTATTAATATGAATGTTTAAAATAACAGTTACCAAAACATCGGATTATCGTGAATGCTGTGCTATAGTTTAATATAGAATGTTGTTTAATTGAGGGAAATATTTAAATGTAGTATTATCGATGACTCATATATTGTGGGATGATGTGGTTTGTGAAACACGATGTATGTGAAGCGATAATTATGATGGTTTGCACGAATAACCGCACACTTCAAAATTAAGGAAATATCTAAAAATATCCTTGATTTTAAAACTTCAGATTTTAGCTACACTGCAGCTAATTTTAAAGGCGTAGAATTGAAAACTTGAGGTGTTAATTTTGGTTAATAGATTTTTAATATATCTTTATTGCTTTAAGTTTATTTATTAAAAAGATAAAAAATATTGTTACAATTCTATCAGGCTCTCCTGTAAAATTTTCGTTTTGTGTTATTTTTTAGCATTCTCATTAAAGTTGCAAGTAAGCTGGTAAAAAACGCTATTCAATATAGCTTTACCGCGGCAGTCCCCGAGCGCCGCAAGTTTTTTATTAAAGATATCACACACACATACAAACACACGTACACAAGTTGTTTTCTTTACATCTTGAAGGTGGTATCTTTGTGGTTTAACTGCGGAGACACCACCGCTTCGGCTACTTCTCCCCAATAACTCAATGTTAAGCTGCTCTGTTCTGTCTATTTTCGAGATAAAATCCGGAGACCAAATGAATAGCGCGACCTTAGCAATAGAATGTGTTTATGAACCTGTTTATGTTTTTTGGGTACGGAACCGCGGAACGAATACGAGGACCGGACGTATTCGATTTACCAGGTAGTGTAATCAGTGTAGTTCGACCAGCATGGAGCCACCGCCACACTTATTTCTATCGTGAACCAGTTCTTGCGTTTCGATGGAAGGATGTGGTTATCGGTACACTATTGAGGCATATGTTACCTAAGGCAACCTTCACAGTCCACGGGAGTAGCAACGCTTATGTGATTGAATTCAGGTAGAACCCATGTTCTATATGAGCTTGCTTACAGATGTTCATGGGCGGCTTGACGTACCTTCGAGGACTTCATGCTCGTTTGCTACTTTAATCTTATAAAAAAATCGAACCAGCGACTCCGCGTAACATGGCTACAATATGATAACACTGCTTCACGATACATGAAATTATCACGTGCCCACTAAACCGATGTGTCAATTTCATTACAGATCTTGAACCTTTATCGACCTCGACTTAAAGGGACCAAAGGTTTGATATAAAGCCTTATTCATACTAATGCAGCATATAATATTCATTCTAATTCATACTAATACATAACGAAGCAGCATTGATATTTTCTCCAACAGCATGTATTCCTTTAAAAATAATGTCAGTGATTTTTTTACTTAATTAATTATATTGAATATTACTTTGACTTATATCAAAGTTCAAATTCCAATGTCAAATTATATATAATTCTTATTATTTTTTACTTTTTAATCATTTTGATTGTTTTATCAAATTTATAATTATAACATTAGTCAATCATCTCAACCAATATTATGTAAATTTTTTTTATTGTTTATTTTATGTTGTTGTCCAAATTGCATTGTTGTTTGCGCCTATAATTAAGGTAACACTTGTTTTATGTCATATGAGGTATTGTAACTTATTGTTAGTGTTTTCCTTGTTGTAACGTTTTAAATAAATAAATAAGTGCTGATTGTTACAATTTTGTTCAAAGAAATATGTTTTTTTACATATAAGCCGAGCATGCAGTCCACTTTTGTTTTTTTTTTCATTTCACTAAAGTAGCAAACGAGCATGCAGTCCTGATGGTAAGTGGTCACTGCCGCCCATGGACATCTGTAACCAACTTCATACAGAACATGGGTTCTATCTGAAGTCAATCACAGATGTGTTGCTACTCCCGAGGACTAAGGTGGTCGCCTCATATAAAAGTGTACCGGCAACCACACCTTCCATCGAAACGCAAAAAATGCTTCACGCTAGAAATAGGTGTGGCGGTGGTACCTCCCCGGTCGAACTACACTGGTCCTTCCACTTGATGAAAACCTGGTCATTGCCAATCAAGGACATCTGTAATCAACTCATGGACATTTGTAATCTATTGTACGTAATACAAGGATTCCATCTAAAGTCAATAAAAGTGAGCCGAGAGCAAATCGTTCTAACGAAACGCAAGAAATGCTTCATGCTAGAATTATGTAGGTGTGGCGGTGATACCTCCCCTGTGTAATCATAATATATGAAATGAAATAAAATGTCTTATTTTTCATAGGCCTACGGGGGCGCTAACAAATTGACAGTTACACATTTTTTTACACTACCATCGGATCGGAACACGACCTCAACTGAGAAGATCCGGCAAGCAACTCAGTGGGTTTGTCTTGTTTCTTTGTATATCTTTTTTTCTCTGCCATCTTGTTTTTACATGGGTAATAAAAGTTAGCTCCAGTATATATGCCCTGCGACCCTGCCATGTATGACAGTGACAGCCTTATGAGGCTCAGCCTCTCAATAAAGGGCCCAAGTTTGAATCCTACTCTGGATTTACGGTGAAGGAAAACATTGTGAGAAACCCTAAATATCGTCGCTTAAGTTCTAACACCGCGGATCTCAAAATTAGCCACTTTTCAGGAGAGCAAAATAACTGTCTCAAATACTTATTTTTAATTATACAACTACCAAATAATATATTGTGTTTAAAATATTAATATACACATATTACAATAATATTTTTTATAAAAATGTAACATGTTCCTATATTATTTTGAGCTACCATTATTTCATTAACTCAAAATGGGCATTTTTTGAGCTATGCTGTGTTAGAACTTAAGCGACGATATCTGAAACTCTGTGAAAGAAGTACTGAACTATGTCTGTCGTCAACCCATTATTGTCCCACTGCTGGGCACGGGTCTCCTCTCAGAATGAGAGAGTTTAGGCCATAGCCCACCGCGCTGGCCAAGTGCGAATTGGTGGACTTCACACACCTCCGAGAACTTTTTTTTTTTAAAGAACTCTCGGGTGTGTAGGTTTCCTCACGATGTTTTCCTTTACCGAAAAGCAGTGATAATTAATGTATAATACGCACATAAATCAGTGGTGCGTGCCTGGGTTTGAACCTCGGACCTCCCGATTGAGAGGGCAAGTTTCAACCATTAGGCTATCACTGCTCCCACTGAACTATGTGAAGGTCTAAAATTCTCACTCTGAGAGGAGAGTCGTGCTCAACAGAGGAACTATTATGGGTTGACACCAATACGTCAATTTTAATTTATCTTACGCCTTATCTAAATGCATTGGACCTACTTTTCCAAAAAAAGGAACCAACGAGTTTTCCTCCTATTATTATTAAAAATGTTGATGATTATCAATAATATCATATTTGTATACATAGAACAAATTATTTTGTGTAACATTATAAATATATTTTATTAAAAATAACCAAAAATTATACAGTAAACAAAATTTTGACAAAACGGCCTTTTCTCAAAACTGTCGTTGTGTGGGTTGATCCTGCTTTGCATAAGTAGGCTCCATTATATAAATGAAGCGTTGCAACTAAATATAAATGTTAAGACCATTAAACCAAAAACAAAACAGTGCTGTTGTAGAATATAGATGTGACGAAGATCTGAACAAGTTGAACTGATGAAGTCGAACAACTGAAGCACTATAAACTTTTACATCTTAAATATTTCACATCTTAGAAATATAGATGGTGTGCACACCGCTTAAGATTGAGTGGTTGATCGCTCTGATAAGTCGTTTAATTACGAGATAACCATCCTCCGAGCTCCAAATGTATTCGATTCACTGAATTTGAAAACCTTATTTCCTAATAAATGGGGAACCATATACAATGTTGATTGCTATGATGTTTTGCAAAGCAAGGCAAGGGCGCCACCAGCCTATGAAGGACGGGAATGGCAGTGAAATGAACCTTCTTGAGCCCTTGGTGAGAACCATGAAAAAGGCTTACTTATGAGGTGACAATTTTGTTCAAAAATGGCAATGCATCTATCGGCGGCTTTAGGGCTTTGCAAAATACGGGATTAAATCCCATTTTGTAAAAAATAAAATGGTTGTGATTTCTATTTTGATGTTTTTTTTGAATTTTGTGGCCACGCAAATAACTTTGACACGTAAAAAAGAAGAGAAATCTAACACATACAGTTTTTCCGGTTCGATCCTTGGCAAGAACGAGTCGATATTTCTGTTATTTCTCAAAAATGCATATAATGCTTCAACTCTTTTTATAGAAAAACTAAAAATATAAGAAAATAATTTCCCATTATATCAGCTACTTGAAGAAACCTTTTATTACAAAGTCGTTTACTAAGGTCTTTATTAACTTCAGCTTCTTTGTAGGGAAGTGGGAATGTTAGGCTCTTGTTGTATTACGTAAGAGGAAACTAGAAACTATGAAAAATATATTTAGTGTGAGAAAATGGAATAAATATTTTATCTATTTATCTAAAATATGGAAAACGTGGAAATTGAAAATAATGATAGTAAGGTGTGCACGCATTTCGATATAAAGTAATAAGGCCACGGAAGTAGCAACGCTGAAGCTACTTACAGTCTACGGGTGGCAGTTCACCATCAGTTACCATAAGATGGACTGCACGCTCATTTATACGAGCGTACAGTCCAATCTTATAAAAATAATTATATTATGATAATTTTTATTATGTTGAAAGATATCATTAATTCTGCGTAGGCTATTAATAGGTTCTTGCAATTCGTCATGAAATTGTGTAGTAGAATCCGATGTAGTCCATTTAAGGAAGGATTTAAGATAGGTCCTTAATCTTCGTATATGGTGTAGATAACATAATATTTCCATGAATTATATGTCCATAGCTAATTTTTGCTTAATAATAAATAAAATAATCAAATTTATTCACCTATTTCTTGCGTGAAGCATTCCTTGCGTTCCGATAAAAGGGTGTGGATGCCGGCACACTTTCACATGAGACGACCATCAAAGTCCTCGGGACTAGCAACGCATCTGCGATTGACTTCAGGTGGAACCCATGTTTTGTATGTAGTTGATTACAGATGTCCAGCGGCAATGACCACTTACCACCAGGTGGACTGCATGCTCGTTTGCTACTTCAGTCCGATTAAAATATATATTTTTTAGCTTCTCGCTGCCTCTACAACAATCACCTAAGTCATCGTTCAGGAGCGTAAATATTGCTGTTGTGCAGGAAACTCCAAAGCAACCGCTGAAAATATAACAATTCACATTACTTTTCGCATTCGCATTGCACTTAAGGATTTTCTCCGCTATTCTATTTGAAGGGTCTGAAAGGATCTTGTTTAAAACGAATTCGCAGACAGTTCATGGAAAGTAACGAGTAAAATAAAATAAAAAAAAAACACGCTTTCTACACCCATAGCCCCACAGTAGGATTTTCTCCTGTGGCGTGGGTACCATGGACACACACTAGACGAATACACAAACACCCAGACCCAGAACAGGAATCTAAACTCATCATTCAGATACCTGTCTGGCCGGGAATCGAACCCGGGACCCATTGTGCGTCAAACCGGTATGGTAACCGCTGCGCCACGCGGGTCGTCAGTAAGTTTTTTGGGTATGCAGTATGTGCTTTTATTTCTTTTACAAGAACGTATTGCCAAACGAACATGCAGTCTGATCGGGAATGGTCATGGTGGCCATCCTCGGGTAAAACTGCAATCCTATTTGGGATAAATTAAAACCTCCAGGTCGATCTACACCAGTTTTACCACCTAACGACTTCCAAAAATCGTCTGTATTTTTTTTTATATATATTTGTTACCTGTTTACTCCGGACTGGGTGAACCGATTTGGATGTTTTTTTTTAATTTGAAAGGTATTGCGTGTCATAGGGTCCCAATTTTTTAGTTCACTTCTGACAATTGCATTTTAAGAAAAGCGCATAAGTAAAAAATAGTACTTGGTACATAGTTCTGAAGTCGACGCTCATATAGAACATAGTTACATCACCGTTATCAGCGAAATATGTTGAGCGCCGACTTCGGGACTATGTACTAAGTTTTGAGTAGATTCTAAACCAAAATATATTTAAGTAAATTATTTTTTACTTTTTGTGACATGGAAAGCGGTAGATATTTTTTGTTAAAAAGTTTTTATGGATGCAAATAATTCTGAACTATAAGCGACATAATTATGCTCCTTTCCCATATCATTACCATAAATATAAATGGAGTTAACGGTTTTTCTAAGAAATGGCTGATAGAAAGGTTGCTTCACACAATTGACTTTCCCTCTTACTAAATTTATTTTCCCGCTCACCGCCATTTCTCTCTGAAAACCAATTTCCTTTGAAATATCGGTTAGGTTTAAACTCGCTGTTTTTCCAAATTGTTACATTAATAAAACTGTCGTTTCACAAATACGGAACAATGTAGAATGCTCAAATGATGAACCAAAGTGTAAATGAATTTATATTAAAGCTATCTTAATTTAATCCAATTACACTATTACACCTAGAAATATGTTTTTACAAAATATAAAAGGAAAATGACCAAAGGTACTACCGAACAATATATCTCTTGAAAGTGCTATAATATTTAATGATAGCCTATTGACAATAAACGCATACGTGTACACATAAAATAATATAGAAATTGACAAAAACTACTACGTACTTCCGTATACTTTAAAGTAAAACTTATAGCAAACTAATAACACGAATTTGAATGTAATTTGAATTAATGATGATCCATGAATTTGAACACAGACAGTTCATGAATTGGATTTACATATAGAATACTCTTCACTGTATGAAACCTATTTCAAACGGGTGAAATGTAGGGAAAAAATAGTATGATTGTTTTACATTATACAAGCTTCACTACATAGTATAAAACAAGGTCGCTTCCCGCTGTCTGCCCCTATGTATGCTTAGATCTTTAAAACTAAGCTACGGATTTTAATGCAGTTTTTTAATAGATAGAATGATTCAAAAGGAAGGTTTTTTTGTATCAAAGCATGCATAATATAGTGAAGATCACTGATAATTTTAGATTTTTGACTTTTAGGCGAAACGATTTTCGCCGGGTCAACTAGTGAAGTAATAAACAAAGATTTAGCCCACCTTTTTTAACGCCGAGAAATAGTCATGAATCCATTTCGCCCGGGTGAGCGCAAGGGGTATGTCGGACTCTTACCGACTAAAACTCCGCGGCGTTCCTCTGGACGTTCGGTGCCGGGTCACGAGAAGGCGTTAACATTTCATTCGCGGCCTGGCAGCGTCGGCTGGCGCTGATGTTAACGCCAGCCACGCTCTGCGAGAGAGGGGCTCCTCTCAGCCTCTCATGAGATGTACATGCAGAACGCACACTCGACACCTCGAACCCTTGTAACCAGAGGCAGGATCCTCCGATTCTGCCTCTGTGGGCACTGGGAAAGAGTGCTTATATGCAAAATCCACTTTCCGGCGTCCCATGCGTCTACGAAAGATGTAGCTCACCTAATGGTAAGTATTCATAGCCGGTCATGGACAACTATAAGAAACTTTATTTGGAACGAGGGTTCTATCTGAAATCAACAACAGATGCGTCTACTCCCTAGGACTAAGATAATAGCCCCATATGATAGTGAACCGGCAACCACACATTTTTATCGAAACACAAGATATGCTACACCCTATATAGTTCTAAGGTGGTAGAACCATTGTAGTTCCTATGGGGAAGTACCAATGCACCTATTACTAGCGTGAAGGAGTTCTTGCATTTCATCGGAAGGGTGTGGTTACCGGCACACTTTTATATGAGGCGACCATCATAGTCCTCGGGGGTAGCAATGCATCTGTGATTGACTTCAGATAGAACCCATGTTCTTTATGAATTTGCTTACAGTGTCCATAGGCAGCAGTGTCCACTTACCAACAGGTGGACTGCATGCTCGTTTGCTGCTACAATCAGATAAAAAAAATATTACCTTTCTATAAGGTTACTCAGAAAACTAACAGAAAATAATGTAATGCGCAGCTAAATTCTAATAAAATTGAGAATAATTTCCACTCATGTTCTCCTATCTAGCTAGACGTAAGGTATTTACGGCCGCGAGCGAAATAACTTGGCTGCAACCGAAATTTGAATATACAAAAGCCACGAAATTTATCGTAGCGTTAAATTGAAGACGTTCGTTTCCATGTGTGCTTACATTTTTACCGTACTGCGACAGGATGGTGATATTTTTAGTTGTATGTATGTGTGTACGCGCTGCAGCCAAACAGCTTGATTGATTGTAATGCATGCTTACCAAACTTCAACAAGCCGTCACAAATGCAAACGTGTGGATAGAGCGTTTGGCTTGGCTTGTATAAGTTTGCAAGCGCTTGGAGCCGGTCCGATCGAATGTCGGTTTTTTGTCGCAAAATAAAGGGAGTTTGTCGCGAGCGCTTGAGATACGTCCACACGTTTGCTAACACTCAGTCTAGTTTGTGAACTGGTGCAGTAATATGCTCGTCTTATGTAAAAAAATGAGCAAACATACTACATAAATATGAGTAAATGTATGTTTCATTTCCTTTCACATATTCTTTTGATTTTTGAAGTGAAACTTCTTTAGGCGCATGAGGGTAAAATTTTTACAGATGAAACGTCACGCCGGTATGCAACGGAAGTGTCGGAAAAGAGAGAGAGAGAGTGATCGAGACCGATTGAGAGAGAGTAAGACAGGGCGAACGTAGCATGAGCAACTAGCCGTGGAGTGAGAGTAGGGAGCAAGCGAGTGAGAAAGATTGAGAGAAAAAGTGAGACAGAGCGAACGTCGTATCACGCCTTTTCCCCTTCCTCTTAATCTTGGAAATTTAAAGTTTTAGATTTGTATAAATATAAACAAGATTTATAAATTAGTTCGCCGAAGAAGTTTCACTTCTGACATGTGTACTTTGTACGCACGCATGTTTTTTTTTAATAAAAATAGCTTAAGCTAAATTTAATAAGCCATCAAATCTCCATGACCATCACGTCCGTCACGCTTACCTTTTCAGAACATAATAACTCGCAAGTGTGTGGATGGCGATGTTTGGTTGCCAAAATCAAGCCAAAAGCTTGTAGAGGTTTGCAGTTTGGGGCAAACCGCAAGCGTGCGGACGCGGCATAACATGTTATTGTGTTGCTGATCAGGGAGAAAGGAGAGAGCTACGCGTTTAAAGTGTACGAGTTTTTATTATCTTAAAAATATAATCAAATGAAAATTAGTAGGTATAATAGTATAATATATAGTATAATCACTATAAGACCGCTTAATAACGATCAACTGAAATTGAAGGCAATGTCGAAATATCGGACCTACAATTTTTATACACCAAATATCTAAAGGGTTTTGTGAGGAAAATACGATACAAATCTCAAAATATATTTTATTATCAAACTGCCTTATTTACTCCGATTACGTACACGACATGACATTGTTTGATAGTGTTTAATTATTAGCTTAAATTAATTTTGCATAATTATCTATGTCTTTTTACTGGATGAGAAAAAACCGATTACTGTCCATCAAGCGATTATATATTTCGCATAACTAGCTTCATTAGCCATCCAATTAACTGCCGTATATTTTCAACCACAGCGTTCAATGCAAAATAAATTGATTGACTCTTGATTAGACCATTCATATAAATGTTGGCTGTAAAATGTGATGTTGCAATTATAGGACAAAGAAAACACAATATGACAATTATTTTGGCAAGCTTTTTAAAATATGTTTAAACCACTGAATTTATGTACAGTAATACCTCCAACTTACGATAGATGGCACTGACCGATAACCACGTAAGTCGAATCCGCGTAAACCGGGGTATAAGAAATATGTAACACAAAATAAATTGTGTAACTTTTATATTATAAATAACACACTGTTATATAATAGTGTGGTATGGTAAGACTATGTAATATAGTAATATATATATAGAGATTGTGTGACGCAGGTGGCACACAATAAAATACGAATTGAGATTTGAAAACTATATAACTCCGACTTCGCGTAAGTCGGGGTAGCGTAAGTCGCGGTATCACTGTAGGTATATGAATTAGGATCACCCACTCACAAGAGCTGTAGTGTTCTATGCGTGTTTATGTATATACATATATGTGTGTGTGTGTGCCTGTGTATGTTTGCGTGCATGCATACGTGCGTGCGTGTGTAGTGTCTTGGGGAACTTTATTTAATGAAGTTTCGTTATATTCATCTTGATAGAGCAAGTGACACTAGATACAGTGAAATTTTTAAAAATTCATTTTTAAGTCCCCCGGTTTGTAAGTGCGCAAAAAAAAACCTCTAAAAAACCTGACCTGGCCTGATTCTTGCTTAACATAGTCGAACCAATTCTTATATACATATATTCAATTTTATACCACCGTCCACCAATTCGTACTTGGCCAGCACTTGGACTATGGCCTAAAACTCTCTCATTTCGAGAGAAGACCCGTGCCCAGTGGACAATAATGGGTTGACGATATTCAATTTTATAACTAAATGACGAAATAAATGCATGAAAAGATATAATTCCAATACCAATTAAATTAACCTTTGGGGATACGTGGTTTTGTGACAATGAGGTCAAACCACAACGCGCAACGAATACAGCATGGATAATTAAATCATTTGGCCATTGTTAAATGTAAACATTATACGAGATTCAACTTTGTGATACGTACAATGAAATGAAATGAAATGAAATGTCTTTATTTTGTATAGGCCTACGGGGGCACTTACAAATTGTCAGTTACATTTTTTTTCTTACACTACCACCGGATTGGAACACGACCTCAACTGAGAAGATCCGGCAAGAAACTCAGCGGGTTTGTCTTTTTTCTTATTTATATTCATTTTTTTGATATTATTACAATCATGTTTTTTTTTACATTGTAATGAGAGTTAGCTCCAGTATCTTGCCTTACAGTTCAGTAAAAGAGAGCCCTGTTTGGCAAGATACGCTACACTTTGACATTTATTAAATATACTATAGTAATGCATATTATTGCTCAGTCCCAAGCTGTTTTGTCTTCTATGTAATCAGAAATTTTATAATAAGCTTTACGGCAAATGTTGTAATCTACCTGAAGTTTATAGTTTTTTTTATTTATAAGAAAGTATGTTTATACAAAACCAAAATTTCTATTAAAATATAGTTGAAACTAGCTACATAGGTGTCATTATTTAAACAGCCTTTCCTCCTACCAATTAAGCTATGACAAAGCTTTTATCGCGGGCTTTGAGTGCGGCGACGGAATCAAGAAATTCCGTAACGAAAAACCTAACACCCCCCACTCCGCCACCTATGTAGCGCGGCCGAGCGTTCGCTTAACGGATCGAGACGAGCTGCTCGGAAGTCAGGCGATTATGTAAGTAGCTGTTTGTGAGAAAGTATGTAGTATCAAAGAAAAAAATAATAATATAAAAAACACTGCATAAATAAATAATTATAATTGCAATAGTTGAGGATAAAATAGGTAGGAATAGCATAAATATAGCACTTTTTCAAAAACAGAACAACATAACTTTGTAATTAATAAAACACTATGAAAAACCAACTTATGTTAGTAGTTGGAAAACTGTTCAACTTTATCATTTACAGTACGAAATAGTACGGAACCCGCAATACGCGAGTCCGACTCGCACTTGGCCGATTATTTACTAAATAAAGCGTATTATTTATCGGTCCACTAATATGGTCTATAACAACTCAAGTGTTAATTCTATCTGTCTGTGTGTCAGACCTTCGTCTACATGGAGGGTTAATTTTCTTGTCAGATTGTATATACATAAGGATAGGACGAAGTTGGTCAATACTAAGAATGTTGGTATATTTTAAGGCTTTGACGGACAACAGAAATTGCTAGCTTATCTGGAGTACTAAGATTGTCTCGTGTCCCAGGGACACATAAACAGTTAAATACACAAACGCCCAGACCGGAACAAGAAATACATCATTTTAATATCTGGCTGCCGGGCAACGAACCTGGAACCCCCTGCGTGTGAAACCGGTACGGTAACCGCTCTGCTAAGCGGCTCCGAATGCTTGCATTAATAGCAATGACTTTCCGGTAACGCGCTTATTTGATAATCATCATAATAGAAAAGGGATGTTACATAATTGTCAACGCTAGCGGAATCAACGAATTGGGGCTACACAATTTTCAAGCATGCAGGTTTCCTCACGATGTATTCCTTCACTTTTATAGGAAGAGATAATTAATTTAAGGCGCACAAGTTCGAAAAATCTGATTTGCCTAGGTTTCGGATATCAAACCCCAGGTTAAAAGACCAAGTTCCAACTATTAGGCTTTAGACACTGTCCCTGTAGCTATGGGATTAGAATAGAGTTACGGCATCTCCTGCCTGTCGTAAGAGGCGACGAAAAGGGGCTTCCGGAGTTGCGGGCGGCTAGAGTGGGAGCTCGAACCGTTCGGTCTGGCGACCCCGGGAAGGATGTCGGTATTTTTTTTTTATTTATTTAAGAAAAAAACAAACAGTAACAAAATACAGTATTACAAAAATATTGTATCCAATATTGTTATACAATTCTGCTACCAGCACCGTTTTCTCCTATTTACTGAGTCTTAATAGTGTTACAGAAACAAGGTTCATAAAAATGAGTCCATTTTTACAATGTTGTTATTAAGTTTGAATCTACAATGACTGTGATATTAAACAAAGATAAAGATTTTCAATATTAATTATTGGTATGTGTAGTTGCATACCGTCGTAAAGACTACATGGAGCGGTGGGCTCAGCCGCCCATCTGGGAGGAGCTAGATGGGGCAATGCGCTTAGAAGATTCCGGTTGCGTTCCTTTAGAGATCCCGGAGTCCTCATTGTAGCCACCGAGGGGAGAGGGGGGGGGGGGGGTTAGTGCGGTAAAAATCTCACATAACCCTGCGTCGCTCCCAAGGTGTGGGGTACCTTTTGAAGGTTTCCCCCTCGAGAACAAAAAAGGCTTCAGACACACTGGATTATAATACGTGAGCATCTTATTTTACTAGCGTCAGAACATCACACTAGTTTTACCCTTTAAAATAAAATATAATAATTAATTCATCACAAAACGCATTTGGATAAGTCTCTGCTTTTATATTAGACTAATGTAATATGATATTTTCAGCTGAGCATGATAGCAATTATAAAAATAAATGGAAATAATCAAAAGCCGGAAACTAACAAAAATGTTGGCATTGAATATTTTAATGATAAACTTTGATTTGCATAACTTACGTACCTACTAACAAATAAATTGATGCACCACAAACGATAAACTAAAAGCGAGGACAGATGTTTTGACGAAAAAAACAAAAATAAGTATCAGTGATAGCGCAAGACATAAACTTAATGTGGACAAGCTACAATTCGCAGAGCCCTCTGCCGACCTAAAAAAAGGTCGCGAACTGTATACAAATATAAGTCGATCTGCAGTTTATAGACTTTTTTTTATCTGACTGAAGTAGCAAACAAACATGCAGTCCACTTTATGGTCCACTTTATGGCCGCGCATGGACATATGTAAGCAACTTCACACAGAACATGGGTTCCATCTGAAGTCAATCACAGATGCGTTGCTACTCCCGAGGACTATGGTGGTCGCCTTATGGGAAAGTATGCCGGCAACCACAACCTTCTACCGAAACACAAGGAATGCTTCACGCTAGAAATAGGTGAGGCGGAGGTACTTCCCCAGTCGAACTACACTGGTTCTACCACCTTGAAAAATAAGGTTGCCAAATCTATACAAATTTAAGTCGTTCTGCAGTTTGTCGACTAAAAAAGGATCGCCAAATCTATCCTCCGTTGAAATAAAACAAACAATACAAACTTGGTATTATTTGCGAATTTTTATATCAACTTGAAATTAAGGTAATAAATTTATTAATAGTAAAATTGATTAATGAAATTTATTACAAATTAGTGTCCTGTTTTTTTTATTTTAAATTTTTAGCTGTTTTATTTATATAGATACAACAAAAAAGTAAATAAAATTAGATACCATAAACTAGACGAAATAAAAACTAAACTTATAAATAAATAACAGAAAGGAACTTATTATTATAAATAAAACAAGCCATCTAAAATTGCCGTGTGAGGCATGGTTCCCAAAACACTGGCGGCATTACCTTGCTGTACAGCTAGACTTAATCTTTGTGCAAAGTAGCCGCCAGCCCTTTGGTCCCCAGAAGCCAGAACAAGTCTGGTAGACATATCTGACATGAATTTTTTCATGTCAGATGACCATGGACCCATGGTCTCTATTGCAAGCGCCGCAAACAAATAATTGTCTAATAAATTACTATATTTGCGGCGCTTCAAAATCTGGGCATGGTCGGCTGCAGCCCCAGCGCTCACGGAGGTGTTAATTATGTGCGATGGGGCTAACGTGTCGACACAGGTCGCGTCCCATACCAGGGGTCGTCCGAGACTCCACGGTACTAAGGTGATCCCATCGGGCCTCTTGCCATCGTCTCTAAACATACCAGCAGGTTCTAAAGTCGCAGGTATAGAGACGGTAGCAAGAGCCCGACGAATCAAATTATTAAGAGTCCCGTGACGATAAAGCCTGCCAGCACTCCTGATACAGGACAAGCCATGTCGACCAAACCTGTCCACCTCCTGCCCACACAGACAAAAATGAGACTCGCAAATCTTGGCACCGAGCCGGAGACCTATAGAAATTCGCAACGTTATAGGATCTAGCACGGTGCCAATATTCACAGAAGGGAGTGCGTGTAACCAATTACCTGATTCGCTTTGAGCTACAGCTAATAAACGAGCCCTATCAGTGTTGTCCAAGCATCCTTCAAGAAGGCAGGCATACACAGATTTAAGTGATGGTGTGTCCCAGGATGATTGTTTTGTCTTATCTGTATTTAATAATTCTTCGTTCGGAAAGATAGCACTCCAGGCTCCCTCAGCCTCTGACATGTACGTCACCCGAACATCATCCAAATTAGTTTTAAGGATCTCGGAGATTAGGGTGATTGTACTATGACAAGAGGCTAAAAAAGCCGGAAGTGCTAAACTTTCCGTCGTTCGGACTCCAATGCCACCAAATCTAATCGGAAGTGTTGCCTGCATCCAGGAACGCTCATCAAATTTTAAATTTAGAATTTTCGATAAGCAGTTTTGTAATAACGTATCTAAAATATGAGTGACCGACGAAAATTTCCAAAAAGGACAACAACGTAATAAATACAAGAATTTAGGAGCGAATAAGCAGAGGCGTAAAATGTACATAGCCATATGAGGTTTTAAATTATAAAGTCTCTCCGAAATATTTTCAAAATGAAGTAATTTAGAATTTATAAACGGAATAAATGCATCATCAAATATTGGAGCACCTAATACTGTTAAATTTTCTAATATTGAAATATTTGGTGATATTGAATTAACTTGATCGTAAATGTTATGACATTGTTCTACAAATAATTGTTCCGAAAAAAAATATTCACATTTGTTAAAATTTAGACTAAGGCCGATCTGATCAAAACGCTGAATTATTAATTTAAGATCCTCCAGTACAGTTGATGCATTTCCTCCTAAAGAACCATCATTTAAGTACCATACATTAAATTCTGAATTTAGTTGTATGATTATAGGTTGTATTGCCAAACTGAAAATTGCTGGACCAAGAGGGTCGCCTTGCTGACATCCCACGCATGACTCGATAATATTATCGCCAAATAATAATTTTGAGGGGGTACCATAACATTGCCACATGTAGTCTTAAATTTTAAGCATTTCTTTTTGAATTTCTGTAAGAAGGGTACCCCTATCTACCGAATTAAAAGAATTTTCAAATTAGTTGACCTAGTCAAAAATCTAATATTATCAGTGCTTCTCCTCTATATTAAACATGTTTTGTACATGAAAACTTTGTAATTGACTCTGTAATGTAGTATTGTCACAGTCAGCAGCATCTTTTTGTGATTGTAAAACCTATTTTCCTCTATTTACTTTGAGCATTCTTTTAGAATAATTTATTTAATTTAAAGCTTTGTTTTTGCGGCAAAAGAGTAACATAATTCCCCCCCCCCCCACTTTTTTGATTACACATTTAAAAAGTATAGCCTATGTCAGTCTGGTCAGATGATTCCAATGATGTATTGAATGTTACAATCCAACAAGCGATTTATATCGTACCAAAAAATGGGCTTAGATACATACGTATAAGACATACGCTTGAAAATCGTCTTCCTTCTCACGCAGTTGAACAAGTGCCGTATGGTGTAGGACTTAAATAATACCATTACCTTTCTTTCCGTGAAACTTATAAAATAATACTTTTCCCTTGTAATATCAACACGCATTACGGTCGACAGCACGCATGCATGGCACAGGCATCCCAAAAACATTCATTAAAGATGTCCTATTTCCAACAATGTATCTCAAAAGTTAATAAATTGATGGATTTTAATAGCTTAATTTACTACAAAATATAATAATTTAAGTCAAAAGCATGTTAATTTGTTATCACAAGAGGTCAATGATTTTGTTGTTATAATAAACATTGCAGATAATTCTGTTACTGTATTCGATAATTATTTTATCTATAACTAGTGAGCGGTGTACAGTGTATCGTGTTTTATACGTGAGTGAATAATATGGCAACTGTTTAAAGTTATAGTCCGGTCAAATTAGACATTCGGTGCTACATAAATTCGCAACAAGCTGAATTTCGGTACAATTGTTCAAAATACGATTATAAACAATAGCTGAAAGTTCCCCATCATTCCCGTGTGTGGAAAAAAAATTATTCAAGGTCAAATGTCAAAAAAATGAGTTTTTCGCGATTTTCAGCAAAACGGTAAGTTTTATCAGAAAAATATCTCAGACTAAAATTGTAGATCATTAAATTATCTATAAAAAATATATCAAAACTTTTTTTCTCACGAGACACCGTTTCGGAGATATCGCAGTGTAAAAAGTTGTAACAGTTGCAATTGTCATAAAATGCATACGTTTCCACGCCACGTGTATAGAATTCAAAAACGAACATGCAGTCCATCTGAAGGTAAATGACTGTGTCACCCATGGACATCTGTCATTAACCCCAGATAACATCAGGTTTACCTGAGATTGATGTACTTAGCGCGTTTGGTGGTTTGCGGCGGAACCAAAAAACGGATCCGCTGCTGGGTGTGGAAGGTCGATGCCTGTAGGGTTGTCTTGCGGGTGTCGACTTGCTCATGCCCACGGCTCCTGGGTGACGGTCTCGGGATTGGACCGTCGCCCAGCGGATGGGGCCTTGGAGATAAGGCGCGCCTTTGTGTTTTCTGACGCGCGAGGGGAGCTTTATGCTCCACGCGGGGAGGGACTGTGGGAGCGGCCAGGCACGGCGGGTTCGCGAATGACTGCGAAAGCTTACCCGTGTTCCCTTCGTACGGTGCGAGGAGAACACACAGTGGGGATTTAGCCGGTAAGAGTCCAGCATAACCCAGCTGCCGCCCCGGGTGGCTGGGTATCCATGAGGATTACCCACTTAAAAAAAAAAGAAAGACGCTGAAACATGTAAAAATAAAAATAATAAAAAATCAACAAAAATGTCTTCTTAAAATAATAATAGAAACTCAATACAAACATAACAGTTGATAAAAACGCGTGTCCCAAGGCTATACTTACGTATAAATGAAGGGACTGGGTTTCATTTTACCTGATATTCTTATAGTTATAGCTGATGTATAATTTATATTTTAAGTGCAAGTTACAATGACCGACAGAAAAATATTTTAATCTATACTACATAATATTACAACTCTAGGGATGAATATACGTGACGTACTCATGCATGTTATGACAATTGCAACTGTTACAACTTTTTACACTGCGATATCTCCGAAACTGTGTCTCGTGAGAAAAAAAGTATTGATATATTTTTTATAGATAATTTAATGATCTACAATTTTAGTCTGAGGTATTTTTCTGATAAAACTTACCGTTTTGCTGAAAATCGCGAAAAACTCATTTTTTTGACATTTGACCTTGAATACATTTTTTTCCACACACGGGAATGATGGGGAACTTTCAGCTATTGTTTATAATCGTGTTTTGAACAATTGTACCAAAATTCAGCTTGTTGCGAATTTATGTAATTTCACCCTAATTTTTTGGTCTAATTTGACCGGACTATTAACGTAATATCTACCAAACAAACATTGCTTATTAATATACTTCACTAAAGGTTAATAAAAGGATTATTTACTGCCAGAGGCATAAAAAAATCGTATAACTAAATGAAAAATAACGTACGCTTTTGAGAACACACAATAATTATGATTATCTAAAGCTTATCTTATTATTTTTTCCTAGATATAATACCTTTGTCATGTCAATGACCGTCAGTTTTATAGCAGTATATTTTTATTGTATGAATTATATATATTTTTCATATAATTCTTAAATTGCTATGATCCCTTATTTCTGAGGTACCGTGGATTAGGTAACTTGTGTTTCGAGGAGATGGGGGTAATGAAGTGGTTACTGGCTTAGTTTTATGTGAGGCGACCATCTTAGTCCTGGGGAGTTGAACCCAACTGTGATTAACTTCAGATAGAATCTCTAATCTATATAAATTACTTACAAATAGCCATGGCCTGCCTTGACCACACACCATCAGGTGGACAGTATGTTTGTATAATAAAATTCATCACTTAGCTGTGTAATTTTTGATATACTAGTTGACCCGGCGAACTTCGTTTCGCCTAAAAGTCAAAAATCTAAAATTATCAGTGTTACTTCACTATATTATGCATGTATTATACATAAAAACCTTTCTTTTGAATTACTCTATCTATTAAAAAAATACTTTAAAATGCGTAGTCTTAAAGATCTAAGCATACATAGGGACAGAGAGCGGGAAGTGACTTTGTTTTATACTATGTAGTGTTTTATACTGTGTAGTGATAGAATTTAGATTAGATCAAACTCATATTCCAGCAGACCGGTGGATTAAGTACCTACTGTGCTCTTGTATTGTTTGAACAGATCAGACTTCTTTTAGACCCTTAGATGTCACGCGTGTTTATGCTCGGGGCAAGTCTCCGTCGCATGAGTGGTACATGAAGGTGCAATCATTTCACGTCCTCTGTTTGTGTAGTTTATGTAACAGCAAAAAGTTTTATAAAACTATAGGATTAGAGTGGAAAACATGCGGAAACTAAATGTGCGTGGCACGAAAAAAATCTTAACGAAATAAATACTAGAAAATTAAGGAATGCTAATATGACCCCTTATTTCCATTCCTTTTGTTAGTAAATTCTTAGATTTCACAACTTTCAAGGTTACTGAGTTTCTATTTTAGAATTAATTGAGTACTGCTTCGAAGCCATTAAAATTGGGGAGATTACTTCTAATTAGTTCATCTTTTGACTAGTATCTGCACGTGAATCCACTTAGAAGTGAATCAAGGTCAATTTTTATTTAAGTAATATTCTTTGTTCCTACGGGATTAACGTTGTTGATTGATGAATGATGGCAAAGAGCGTTGATTTAATACGATACCTACACCCAATTTATTAAGAGTAATGTAGGTTATTTACCTTATGAGCTTACACTTCATACTAAGTATTTTCCAAGATTTAACTAAGATTTAGTTCAAGTTCCAGATTCAATTCAAGGCCAAGCAGATATCCAAATATTTAACAATAGTTAAAACGTTTGAATAATCACGAAAAAAATATTATGTGTAAGGGCGTTGGGTTGAAGATTTTTTGAAGTAGCAAGAGAAAATGCAGTCCGACTAGTGGTATATGTAATGTCATTTACCAACCACATCTTTGACCAATTTTCAATAGACCGTTAACATCGGTACACCTACTTCTAACGTGATACAGTATACTTATATACAGTAAGGTTGAAGGGCTGGCTGACGTAAGTACAAGACGACCATCGTAGTTCTTATCAGTGGCTACGCAACTAATTTATTGCATTCGGTTGTATTAGTATGCTATATTATTTTACAGAATTATTTACCACTATTTGGTACATGTTGGTACACAACTGTGAAAAGGTACGAAGACCTATATCAAAAGCTTTCAATTAATGAACGAACAGATACTTTAATATTTCTACTATTAGAGGGGGAAGGTTCATTATTTTGTGTTTTCATGCTTGCTTCCATTAAACTTAGAGTATTCGAGATAATGATGTTTTTGAGTATAATTAGTACGTTTTTAGTCCTAAATGTATTATCGGAAGATGTGATTACAAGTTCTGAAAACGAAATGGACCTTGTGATCGAAATGTTAATGAACAATGAATTGAGTGATTTTAAAGATTCAGCTGAAAATTTGAAAGAGAAGAATTCAGGTAAGTCTTAACGACTTAGAAAGTGTTTAAAGACATTTACTTAAGTTTGTCTTCGTTTCACCCATAGACATCTACTACAGACTGACATGCGCTAGCCGACATAAGCGCTGTATTCTGAGGTATGAGGGTGCCTTCCAATGAAAATTTAAATAATTGATAATTTAAATATATAAAAGTAAACAACTACAGTAATGTACCATACAATAGCAACTGTTAATAGTTGAAACAAACTTTTCTTTCTTTCCTTCTATATTACTTAGAGTAAATAAAATAAATTATTATAAAAACAAAAAGAGGAATAATAGACCGTTTTAAATTAATATACAAGTTATAACACTTTTATGTTACTATTTTGGGACATATTTTTAAAAGTGTTAAGAGAAATAATAGAATAGAATCTTCTTCTTAGTTCTTACGCTCTTGACAGAGTGGTCGTGGTCGTCAAGTAGTCCTTTGGATGGCTGAAGTAGCTTGCCTCATGATATAATTTAATAGAATAGAATAAATTATTAAAAAAACAAAAAAATCTCACTAATTTAATTTTAGCGATCGGGTTTTTCTTTCCATAATGTCTTGTTAAAGATACGAGCTAAGGATTCGAGCTACAAATGCGTGCTAAGAACTGGAGTCAAGGATGTGAGCTAAGTATTTTAGCTACAGATGCATGCTATGGATTGAAGCTACGGCGCTATGGAGATACAATCGGTGTAGCCATGTGCAAAGTAGAGTAGACTGTTACAGAGTTGGACATGGAGAAAACACGAAAATTAGGCGCACGTTCATAAAACATCTTACTCGTTTAGCTTATCTACCAGGCACATCATAGGTGGTAGTGCATCTTAACTGTAGCCTTGTCTTAGACATTTGTTATCCAAATAAAATTTTATCAATTCTTTAGGTTTTTAAGTATTCACACAGTATTCTGTGTGGTCGGCTAAAGACGCTTTGATACCCCTGTCAACTAAGTTGGAACGCTTTAAAGAACTATGTCTCCCTTACGGTTCTATACTGTAAACGGTAAAAAATTATATTATTCTTTAAAAATAATATTCTTATAAAGCAGAAATAGATGTGGTGAACGGATAGCAAAAATATTACAGAGGATACGTACTACTACTACGAGGATACTACAATACAGTTCATTCTTCAAATTATGGTTTAGAGGAAACCTACTCGTACGTGTGCTCATGCTTAAAATTCGTCATTTATGAACCTTAGTTTCCATTTTGCCAACCTTTCGGCCTGTATAAACCAGTATAATACCTACTCACTTCAGTATTGTAACACAAAATGTTCAACTTTTTTGTACTTTATTTCTTTACACTATCATTCAAATTACAGTAACAGAATGCTAATTGATCCTGAGTTTTTCTGAGTATAGGTTCGGAAAGTGGGTTTAAGTTTGATTTTGCTTTTCAGTATGCTTATGTTTGACCTGTACTTAACTGAGTCGATTGCATCAATACAAGACGACCCTGGATTAATTCTGCGGCCCCTATGGCGTCAAGATTACACAGTTTGCAAGCTATATTTTATTCAATAGTATTGACAGGCACGGCTTATGTCTACCTGGACCATATATACATTCTAATATATTGGATAGGACAATATTCTAATAATCTCAACTCAAATCCGGCTTGTTTATCTGTAGATATAAATGGAGTTGAACTTCATTAAAAGTCAAGGGATCTTTTCAATGATTAATCGATATGTCAGAATTAAATACTAATTATTGTTTTACTCACACCGCCAATTCGCACTTGACCAGCGCGGTGGACTATGGCCTAAACTCTCTCATTCTGAGAGAAGACCCGTGCTCAGCAGAGGGACAATATGGTTGACGATGATTGTTTTACTTTAAATTCCAGCTGAAGAACCGGTATTCTCCAATGGAGTATGGAAGTGTGGTAAATGCAACAATATAGATGATTCAAAGCTTACATATACCGAGACTTACAATGTTGAGGGAAATTATGACGAGGAATACATCGATTTAATGGTATGTAGTTAATATTTTCATAATGTATGAATACATATGTTCTTTGTAGTATTTAGGTTAGGTTTTTTAGATAGCTTTTCCTTATTATGAATTCATTATGATGATTATAGTCTACGAGCCTCAAGATCCTCGTTACGTATACTATGTATAGTAACGCACCTGTGGTCACTTCAACTTCAATTTCAGGTCAACTTCGGGTCAGATTTTGATCCTATCCGAGGTTGATTACAGATATCCATTGGCGGCAATGGTCATTTAACGTCAGGTGGAATGTATGCTCAATCAATTATACAACAATCACTGTTATCAATAACCCTTAACATTGTGACGTGTTCATCTCACATATTATTCACCATGTTTTTATTCCTTCTTTGCATTTTTTGTTTATACTATTTTGTTTAGGAAGATTCTTTAGGAAGATGACATGTCCTAGGATTAATAATGTTATGTAATGTAGAATGATATTGGTGCATATCGTAAGCACCTGTAACGTGCATGCCGGTTCATTTACCTAGATATGAGTTATTTTGTAACTGTTTATGTAATGCTGTTGGTGAGTCTATAAAATATATAAATGCTAAACATTACCTACAGGTGGGTCTGTCGCTTCAGAAGATGAGCTGCGTGACGGTGTCAGGCCCGACTGCCGAGCTCGGTGACGTGACGCGTGTAAGCGGGGACTGCACGGGCGAGGGAGTGACGCTACGTGTCAGCGGCGCGGCGCAATACGACGTACGGGTTTACGAGTGACGTTTTGAGAAAAAATAAGGTAGTTTTAAGAGATTGTGAAATGTCGTGTAAATAATATTATGTTCTTTATAAATTGTTATAATAAAATCGTGGTTATTTATTCAAAAAGTATCGTTTTTATTTTATACTAGCTGTACCCGCGGCTTTGCCCGCGTGCAAATCAACGTGTCACAAAGTTTTTCCTGCGCACATCTCGACACCGTGGGAATTCTATGATAAAAAGTGGCCGCTCAAGGATTATTTGGTCAAACACAGAGTGAAAAAACGAATTTAAAGTGTGTATTTGTGGGTAGGAACGTATTGTTATGTATTTTTTTTTAATTAGACGAATTCTAATGTTGTAAACCGCTTTTTTGAACCAATTTACATTCTTAGTGGTCTGATTCACAATATCGGGATACTTCTTTTCAATCAACTCCTCCACATTTGAACCAAAACGTATCGATTATAAAGATTGATTTGAACTTTTCCGAATTGGAAAATACTATTTGAAGTAATTTTGGCGGATTCAAATTTCTAAGTAAGAGTATAGGTAAACCTACTTTTAATATTAATTTGTGTTCAGAAGTTCCGGAAGGCATTAAGGAATTCAAAAATTCTGTTGGATAATGTATTGCTTCCTCCATCTCAATGACTCTCATCTATGTCTACCGAATAGTAGATCTGTGACGCTTCTTTAAATTTTGAAAAAAAAAATCATTTATTTTATCGACACGTTCATTGGTGGGTGGGTATATAGCCGTCTTTTGGAACCAATTTATAGTGTTATTGGTTGTATTAACAATATTGGGATATACTTTTTCAACCAACTCCTCCACATTTAAACGAAGACGTATCGATATAAAGATTGATTTTAACTTTTCCGGATAATAGTGCTTTGTAGCACTATTATCTACTTGAAGTAAATCATTAGAAAATTGGAATATCACTGAACAGCGACATATATTCTAAGTTCATATTTTGTTTCATGTGGCCACAGATAAGATCTTTTAAGAGGTGTATTTGTGTGCGTAAATCCCGCATTGTTCTTTGTAAAGCAGAAGACATAATCAAAACACTTTTACAATTCATACGAACAGGGCGCACCCGCTCGCAGGGCGCTGCCGCACCCTGCTCGCTTATTTTTTA
The DNA here is from genome assembly GCA_949699795.1 of Spicauda simplicius. Taxonomy (NCBI): domain Eukaryota; kingdom Metazoa; phylum Arthropoda; class Insecta; order Lepidoptera; family Hesperiidae; genus Spicauda; species Spicauda simplicius. Next base: position 19,672,877 of record OX453066.1, read on the forward strand.
TGTTTTCTTTTATGTTCCAACCTAACCTAACCCATCCTGTTTAAAAAGCTACAGCTAAGTCCAACTCTTAACAATAACTTGACAATACTCCTGCATTTTTAGGATTTAGGTATTCAAAGTGACACTTTTCATCATAATGGTCTCTCAGGAACGGGTTGTAATGTATTGTAATCAATAAGTACCAAACTCATACGGCTTAAGTAGGGTTTTTTTTTTTTTTTTTTTTTATATAACACAAAAACGCCACAGACTGATCGTCCGTGCCTTTTATCACAATAATTCTTCTTTTTTTTTAACAATAAGTCTTTATTTCTTAGCTCCACGTTAGGCCATCGCTGTCACCATCACACTGTCGTGTGCGGTGGTGACAACGTTGGCAATTAAAGAAATCTTACAATTACGCTTAATATATATATAGGACCATTCATCATTTTTATTTACATGGTGTGTATAATTCAGTGCATTGTACATAGATGTATATGTGTTGTAATTTTGTTTTTTTTTTTTTTTACGTATAATGCTAAGCTATTGTATATAATTCTAAGGACACTACACTCTAATTACATTGTTATTACTGTAAGTTGCGATTTAATTCTTTCCGGAGGCCACTTCGAACGTGCAATTTTCCTTATCTATGATTTTTGAGTCCCTGCTACGGATTGCCATGGAGATGTTGTAATCTTCCAGCCTTTCATCGGTGGCAGTCATAGCTCTTAGGATGAACTGAGCTACGGCGTCATCGCTGTAGTCGGTGTAGTAAGTGCAGCTGGTGGTATGACGCGATACTGCCACTACTGCGTGGGGGACGCTGTTGTGCAAGTGGAGGTGCTTTGTGGAGGCACGCACAATTACCGTCGTCTCGCTCGTTAATCCCTGTGCTTCGTGTATGGTCAGGGTGCGCGATCCCTCCCCAATCCCAAAGCCCTCTTTCTTCAGACTCTCCTTCTCGGCTTGGGTGTGTACCAAGTAGAGTGTCCTCTCGAGGGTCTTTGGGATCAGCGCATCGGTGTACCTCTTCAGCTTCAGGGATCTCATACGCGACGTGGACGAGTATATGCCACTGTATACCTCGCTTAGGGCATACGCTACGTCCACCGGATTCCTGTGCGTGCACAACAGTTCTTGGCTTATCCTGGTTATCTGGTTTGGTCGACAGTATCGCAGTTCGAATAGGCTGTTGCGTTCTATGAACGGCAGCTGGTTAACATCTCCGAGGAGCACCACTTCCTCCGCTCCAGTCAGTCTTATCGCCATCACAATGGCTCCGAAATGGTTCATGAGTACCTCGTCGACTAATAGTAAGTAGGCTTAAGTAGGTTGTGTACTTAGATTAGCAGGGTTCATGAATTGAAGTTTAGTTTATTAATCACATTTCAGTTTAATGAGCTGTCATTAAACTTATAATATATACTAAAAACAACTGTAAGCATTATGTGACTACCTTTTATAATTTAGGCTTGCACTATCCCGCACAGGGAGGAGTTGAAGGTAAAAAAAAAATATCCCGTGTCTTTGCTTAGTATTCTTATTACTTATACGTAAGCACTTGCGAGCCAACTTCTATAGCTTGGGCTTGCAGTACCCTGCATCATCAGGGCTGAGGAGTTTAAGATCGAAATTTTCATCATGTGTCTTTGCTGAGTAATTATATTACATACCCGAAAGCATTAAATGGCCAACTCCTATGGCTTAGGCTTGCAGTACCCTGCATCATTAGGCTTGAGGAGTTGAAGATCGAAGTTTTCATCTTGTGTCTTTGCTTAGTAATTATATTACATACCCGAAAGCATTAAATGACCAACTCCTATGGCATAAGCTTGCAGTACCCTGCATCATCAGGCTTGAGGAGTTGAAGATCGAAATTTTCATCATGTGTCTTTGCTTAGTAATTATATTACATACTCGAAAGCACTAAATAGCTAACTTCAATGGCTTAGGCTTGAAGCACCCCTGCATCATCAGGGTTGAGGAGTTAAAGGTCAAAATTTTCATCATGTGTCTTTGCTTAGTAATTATATTACATACCTGAAATCACTAAATAGCTAACTTCTATGGCTTAGGCTTGAAGTACCCCTGCATTATCAGGGTTGAGGAGTTAAAGGTCAAAATTTTCATCATGTGTCTTTGCTTAGTAATTATATTACATACCTGAAATCACTAAATAGCTAACTTCTATGGCTAAGGCTTGAAGTACCCCTGCATTATCAGGGTTGAGGAGTTAAATGTCAAAATTTTCATCATGTGTCTTTGCTTAGTAATTATATTACATACCTGAAATCACTAAATAGCTAACTTCTATGGCTTAGGCTTGAAGTACCCCTGCATTATCAGGGTTGAGGAGTTAAATGTCAAAATTTTCATCATGTGTCTTTGCTTAGTAATTATATTAAATACCTGAAAGCACCAAATGCCCATCTTGTATAGTTTAGGCTAGCAGCATCCTGCATCATCAGGGGTGAGGAGTTGAAGGTCGAAATTTTCATTTTGTGTCTTTGCTTAATAATCATATTACATACCCGAAAGCACCAAATGGCCATCTCCTATGGCTTAGGCTTGAAGTGACCCTGCATCATCAGGGTTGAGGAGTTGAAGATCAAATTATTGTCCCATGAATTTGTTTAACAATCGTATTATATATCCATAAAAACAAATTGACTTACTTCTACGGTTCAGGCTAGCATTACTCCTGCATCATCAGGATTGAAGAGTTGAAGGTCAATTTTTTTAGGAAATATCTGCTTAGTAATCTCATTCTACATTCAACCCAATTGGACTCCTACAGCTTAGGTTTGGCCGAGTATCGGTAATTTCGTTAATTTGCTTCAAAGAAATGGATCCTACGATCAGAACCATACCCTTGAAGTAAATTCTTTCAAATAAAAGAAAAATCATCAAAATCGATTGGCGGGATATTGAGTTATTCATCTATTTATCGCGCACATCGTTAATGCAAATATCAGACTTATGCGCTTTTCTTATGGATGCCACTGTCAAAAGTGAACTAAAAATTAATGGGACCCCATGACACGCACTACCTTTCAAATGAAAAAAAAATAATCCAAATTGAACGGATTTGGAGTGCGGAGAAATCGAGTAACAAATATAAAATAAAAAAAATAAATAAAAAAAATACAGACGAATTGATAACCTTCTCCTTTTTGAAAGTCGGTTTAAAACTATGTTTTAACATAAAAATCAAAGCGAAATACTATAAAAAGAACCCCTAGTAAAGATCATATTCGTATCTTTAGCAGTTTAGGCTCTACGATGTTTATTCAATAGATGAGTGAGAGAGCATCCTTTCGTTTTTATATTAAGTATATATAGATATAGAGATATAGATGTGTATAGTATCAAACAACATAGGTACACACATAACCAATAAAAATACATAACAAAGGAATACATTTTACAGAACATTACATATTTAGTTTCAACCAATTCAACTATGCAGTTACTTATCTTATTAACACTTATCGAACACAGAATAAATACTGCGTAGTTTAAAATTGACATAACTTTTTTATTTATAAACCGATTTACATAAAATAAACACTAAATGTTAAGTGAAGTTTCCCACAACACAGCGATGAAAATTATTTTCAAATTGGATAAGCCGTTTCTGAGATTAGCGTTTTCAAACACACAGACAAACAGACAAACAGACAAACAGACAAGATTTCTAAAAACCATTATTTTGGGTTCTATATCGTATTAAAGACCTCTAGAAATGGTTTTCACCTAAATTTATTCCATGTACAGACAGCGACCTCTTACAGATTTATTATAGTATAGATTTGTACTTTATAATTATACGAAAATATTTATAATTATACGCCAACTTTTTAAAAAGGAAATATAATAAATTTAATATCTATATTTAAAAAACGTGCAATATCGGTGATCTAGATTTATATAAATGTTTATTTTTGAAAAAAAAAAAAAAAAAAATCGTAAAACCGGCTCTGATTTAACAGCCTTAAGACTCGTCAACTCGTAATAAATAATGGCGTAATAAATAATGATTTTCATTTATACATATATAGCCTGATAAACGTAATCGCAAATGCATCTGATAAGCTCATTGACATGACGCGTGTAAGCGGAGACTGCATGGCCGAGGAAGTGACACTACGTGTCAGTGCTACGTCCTATACCTAAACATACTTACTTATAATGAAACTAAAACTTTTAATAATAGGAAATCAAATAAATATAACAAATATGTCCTAAATAGAGCCTAAAGATTAGCTTTATAGATGAACGATTCAATTCTCAACAAGCTTTACATCCCTTAACTTATGAAATAATAAATAATGGTGTCACAAATACAATGTATATTGTAACTGCAACTAATAACAATTTCAAAACACATGCCACATATATGTTGTATATATGAACGCAATCAAGAACACAGTGTTACAATTTACTGTACTCATGAGACATGAATCGAAGTGGACGAGAAATTGGAATGTCCCGGATAAGCCCCGGGGATCTCCCGTGCTATCTCAGTGAAAACTCTTATCAGCTTGCTCCAATATATCAATAATATTTGGAATTTTTTTTTTGAAGTGAAACTTCTTTAGGCGCATGAGGGTAAAATTTTTACAGATGAAACGTCACGCCGGTATGCAACGGAAGTGTCGGAAAAGAGAGAGAGAGTGATCGAGACCGATTGAGAGAGAGTAAGACAGGGCGAACGTAGCATGAGCAACTAGCCGTGGAGTGAGAGTAGGGAGCAAGCGAGTGAGAAAGATTGAGAGAAAAAGTGAGACAGAGCGAACGTCGTATCACGCCTTTTTCCCTTCCTCTTAATCTTGGAAATTTAAAGTTTTAGATTTGTATAAATATAAACAAGATTTATAAATTAGTTCGCCAAAGAAGTTTCACTTCTGACATGTGTACTTTGTACGCACGCATGTTTTTTTTTATTTATTTATTTATATCAGGCTACAAAGGCCCATAGAAACGAATACACAAATACAAGTAAACAATATTACAAATTAATACATAACAATTAATAAAACTATGATACTATACAAAATAGAAACTAACAAATATAAAATATTAAAATAATATACATAAACTATATTTATAATTCATGTAACACGAATGTGCGGCGTCGTGTTGCGGATGTGTATTTGATGTACACGGAGGCTGCAATGTTGTAACTAAGTCAAATAACACATTGTTCGAAAGTAATTGAATACACGTTTACCGTTTATTTAGGTAAAATCAGAAGCTTAAATATGCTATATGTTATTAAGATAGTTCAGCTATTGTAGACAGTAATTTAAAACAAGTATAATTGTTTGATAGAGCAGTGATAGCCTAATGGTTGAAACTTGCCCTCTCGATTGGGAGGTCCGAGGTTCAAACCCAGGCACGCACCACTGATTTATGTGCGTATTAGAAATTAGTTATCACTGCTTTTCGGTGAAGGAAAACATCGTGAGGAAACCTATACACCCGAGAGTTCTTAAAAAAAAAAAGTTCTAAGAGGTGTGTGAAGTCCACCAATTCGCACTTGGCCAGCGCGGTGGACTATGGCCTAAACTCTCTCATTCTGAGAGAAGACACGTGCCCAGCAGTGGGACAATAATGGGTTGACGAGAGAATCGTTTGATTCCATCTATCAGCCCTTGAAAGTCCACTGCTGGACACAGGTCTCCCCTAATCTGTGCCACTTTGACCGGTCCTGAGCCATCTGAATCCAATCCATTATTTGATTATTAAAACCAAATAGCCGACTGCTAAATGATTGATTGTTTTTAGTTTCAGCTGTCTAGAACCTTCAATATGGCAGTTCCATATCCAGCAGTAGACATAAAAGGGCTGATGGATGATGTTCGATTTTGGGATTTATTTAGCACCAGCGTAAAACTCTACATAAATTTTCCACGATATTCATTTTCAAAGCATAATTACGTAGTTTCTTGACTATTTCGTACAAATTTGGGAAATTATGGAACGGGATTTAATAGAATTTACAGAATATTCCAAAGACGAGATACACGATGCATGTTTGGTATTTGCATGTAAAATAACTCGTATCACGTCAATATCGTCTGAGCTATGCCTTATAGTGATTGAGAGTTTAGCATAATGCAAATCTTGGTGCGTTTAAGATAAATATGCAATATTTCGCTATGATGTGATGCAATATTTTGCAATCATGTGAGAATATTGTGCTGCATTCGTTGAGCTATTAGTAAAATGCATTAATTAGGTTTACAGTAAAGACAACAGTTTTATTAAGTTTCTTTCTATAAGCTAGGGAAGTATTTTTTAAAATTCAATGTAGTTTAACGAGTAAGGTTCGACGGTGGAGGGAAAACCACACCTATTTCTATCGTGAAGCAACTCTCGTGCTTCGGTAGAAGAGTTGTGAGTCCTAGAATGCTCGGGAGTAACAATATAACTATTCTAGACTTTAGATACCCCTTTTTATGAAGTTGATTACAAATGTTCATGGGCTCGCAATCGGTATACCTCTCACAGGAGAGGTATACTGATTGCGTGTCGTATATTAGAATCAATCTTGAGATTGAAAACTTGTAATAAATAGGTAATTCTTCAGTGGATTCCATCTCATATTCAGTTAAACGTAAATGAAGCCGTAGATTTGTTGGCAATACAAGCTGCAGCAGATGGGACTCGACTTGCTGTACTACCTCCTTAATTCAATCATGTTAAAATTATAAAGAAACAACACAAAGATGCTTGGCAGGAGTATTTTGACAGGAGGTCTCGTGAAAAGGGTGTTTGGTACCGAACAATTGAGCGTCAAATATCAAAATCACCAAGGTTTGATAATGTACCCGTAAACAGAAATTATTTGAAAATTATACTCAAAATTACGGTCCGGACACATTCCGTCAAGTGGATTAAATTTTTTATGAACCCAGTTACTTCAGCTTTTCAGTGTGGTATGGTCAAAGACATAACTCATATTTTGACGCAATGTGTTCGTACCGAATTATTAAGGCATTTGTATTTTTACTTATAGTATCTAAATAGCATCCTGGTTTCCCGATGTGAGATGAGGCTAGTGTGCTAGTTGGCTGATATGGGACTAAAAATTGATTGTATTTTATGATACGACGTCGATCTATAATGAATATTTTAGTCTTAGGAGGCGATGTGATTGCCAAGCGACAAAGCCCTTTATTTTATAATTTAATAAACAGCCCAGACCCCTTTTTTTTTAAGTGGGTAATCCTCATGGATACCCAACCACCCGGGGCGGCAGCTGGGTTATGCCGGACTCTTACCGGCTAAACCCCCACTGTGTTTTCTCCTCGCACCGTACGGCGGGAACACGGGTAAGCTTTCGCAGTCATCCGCGAACCCGCCAGTGCCTGGCCGCTCTCGCAGCCCCTCCTCGCGTGGAGCATAAAGCTCCTCTCCAACAGCAAGGCGCGCCAGAAAACACAAAGGCGCGCCTTACCTCCAAGGCCCCATCCGTAGGGCGACGGTCCAACCCCGAGACCCAGGGGCCGTGGGCATGGCAAGGCATCCCTACAGGCATCGACCCCCACACCCAGCGGCGGATCCGTTCTTTGGTTCCGCCGCAAACCACCAAACGGCCGCAGAGGATAGGGAGGACGGCAACGACACACCGCATCTCCTCTTCCTCTGCAGCCCCACCGCCAACGCATCTGACGGTGCGCCCCCGTTCGGTCGCGGGACATAGGGTGCACGGCAACGACACACCAAGACACCTCTCCTCCCGCGACCCCTCCTGGCTGCGTCCCCGGATGCGTCCGGAGCGGGCCCTCAGCCAAGCCCGCTCGGAGCGTCCCCTCCCTGGGATCCCTCTTGGCTTCACCGCGGCGCCCCCAGCCACGGTTACTGAGCCCCCTCACCACGACAAGGTGGAGATCCCTTCGAGGGGGTAGAAAACAGACCCCTACTGAATAAAATGATAATAGATAGATAATAGTTAATAGTTACTCGTGATCACGATCCCTCGAATAGTTAAGTGGTGATCACGAGTACCTAACTAGTACTCGTGATCACCAAACTCGGTTGAAATTGGCAACGAAGATTTTTCAAAAAAATGCGCATCGTGACTTCTCATTGGATATTACAAACAGAAGGGAACCTACTTCCCAATTATGAGTACCCTTTGCATATATTTTTTTTATCTAATTGAAGTAGCAAACGAGCATGCAGTTCACCTGATGGTAAGTAGTCACTGCTGCCCATGGATATTTGTAAGCTATTTCATACAGAAGATATACGAGCACATTTTAAGTAATCATTTTACTCGTACCTTGAAGCCCCCTATTTCATTTCACTACATACATATAATGTAATATTAAAAAAACAAGAAATTATGTTTAATTTTTCACTTGACAAGACGATTATTTCCACAAACACAGATCAAGAAGTTTAAAAGTAAATCTTAATAAAATATGACAAGCAATAAAACTGAAAATAATAATCGTTTCAATTTTATTATGCATTGGAAGCTTTCTATGTCATTTTATTTTACTCTAATCCGTGAACACTAACCCTCGTATAAAAATAGGCCGCTGTTGAAGCGATAAGACACGGTATCCTTTATACTATGATTTATGAATTCCAAACCCCTGTCATGTACATTTTGATTAAAAAATCTAATATAATATTAAGTACAATGATTTTACGTTAGAAAATAGATGCCCTAGAAATGTGGTGCTGGAAAAGAATGCTTGGAGTCTCGTTTACAGAGTTTCGCACTAACGACTCTTAACTCCAAGAGCTTGGCATTAAGCAACGTCTGTCGAATTTAGTGCAGCATCGAATCCTTAAGTTCTTCGGTCAGGTTTCCCGGTGAAAAAATGATGCCATCGAACGTTTGGTCGTGCCAGTAGTAGTACTAGTAGCGCCATCTCTTGATGAATAGCGGGAGGTCGCTACAGTAGAATGATAATATGATAATGTAATACGCCCCCCTCCCTCTTCTTTACAATATCAACATGGTGAAAGATGCCGCTGCAGTAGTCTCTTTTTTATGTATAAAGATGGCGCCCTTCTATACATGGTGTTATCTGATCTGGCTTTACCTTAAAACACGCTTTAATATTAATATAACGCTTTCTACACTCATAGCCCCACACTAGAATTTTCTCCTGTGTCGTGGGTACCATGGACACTCAAAAGAGGAACACATAAACACCCTAACTTGAATTTAAACTCATCGTTCAGATACCTGTCTGGCCGGAAATCGAACCCGGGACTCATTGCGCGTCAGACCGGTATGGTAACCGCTTCGCCACTCGGGTCGACAAAAACGGAACCCTATTACTAAGACTCCGCTGTCCGTCTGTATGTCACCAGGCTATATGTCAGGAACCGTGATAGCTAGACAGTTAACATTTTCACAGATTATGTATTATAAGTCGCTAAACACCCAAAATTACACAAATTAAAAAATATAAGATTCCTTTTTATATTTGTACCTTAAGGTAAGGCATACGGGCCACTTGATTGAAAGTACTGTAGACTGTGGACATTTGCACCAGAGGAGTCACCAATGCATCGTTGGCTTTGAAGGCGAGCTCTTTATTCATGCAGTTTTAGTGATAACGGAATAAATAATTATGACGTATAATTTTTAAATTTGAATGAAATTACATAAAATAAATTAATTAAATTAAGTTTATTATACCAACGTATCTTTATAATAGACCCACTAACATAATATTATATTCCACACAATTATCTTTGCTAAAAAAAAATAAAGACTTAATTCATATTAAAGTTTACACAACAGGTATTTCCGCACTCCGTCCATGTAGTTGGGGATAAACTCCGCCCACTCGATGCTTCTTGGGTCGAACTCAAAGCATTTTTGGTCAGTCTCGGACAGGGAGTCGAAGAGAGCGCACGTTCGCTCGGCGTTTATTCGCCAAGAGCGTGAGGTGAAGTACGTTACTGAATCACGAAATCGAACTGCAATTTCTTGGGATTTCACGTATCTGTGAATAATGTTTTACTGGTAATAAAAACTCGTGGTTCAACTGCAGCACTTTCATATTACTTCGACTAAAAGTGGTTGAATTCTGTGTGGTTCAATGACTCATAGCCATGCTTGTTTACCTTTTACCTTACAATACTAGTGTTAAATGCTGCTGTGTTCTGGTTTGCTGGGTACCTGAAGCACACGTACTTGTCATCAACCCATTATTGTTCCACTGCTGGGCACGGGTCTTCTCTCAGTATGAGTTTTAGACCATAGTCCAACGCGCTGGCCAAGTGTAAAATTGTTGGGCTTTACACACCTCCGAGGATATTTTTTTTAAAGAACTCTCGGGTGTGTAGGTTTCCTCACGATGATTTCATACACGTAAAAGCAGTGATATTTAATTCCTAATACGCACATAATTTTAGAAAAATCAGTGGTTTTGAAATCACCTGAGTTTGAACCTCGGACCTCCCGATCGAGAGGGCAAGTTTTAACCATTAGGCTATGATTGTTCTAGCCATTCTTATCCGGGGCCCTTCAACTTAGTCAAATAGTAATGAGTCCAACCTCACGTGAGACTCTTGAGGTTGTTTACAGATGTTTGACATATGCGAATTTGCCATTTCCTTTTTTTATAAAATTTCTGTAGCTCACGAATTCGGATAAAAACTAAAGTTTCATTGCTCAACAGTTATCGGTTTGTTATGTGAGCCAAAATTATTAATGTTTTTAAAATATCAATAATTTTAAATTTAACATGTTCACAGTACGCTCGATCATAAGTACAGTAGTGGCAAATGAAATAAACAAAAATTTTATCATAATTCGGCGACTAGGTAAGGTAATCTTTACTTATCCAGAAAAAAAATCTCAGAACTAAACATCAGAATAATTACCTTGTCTGTTTCCCGGAAACGTGCAAAATGCAATCTAATATCAGAGCAGGTGTTTTTTGAAGAACGGTTGCTATGTTTAATATCCTCTCAGACTGCGTAAAAAATGTTTTTGACATCAAAGAGATCGCTTCTGTAAAAATACAAGTCTTAATTTAATAAACAAATATGAATGCCGGTACATAGATATTAAACACTAAATTATTCCCACGGCTTTGCCAGGTTCAGTTTCATCTTCCAGGGCCATTTATATCCTATGTATTAATCAAGGTCATAAACTATGTGTGTGCTAAATTTCAGTGAAATCAGAATGGTAGATTTTAGATAAAAGTGTAATAAATTACTGTAACTCTATTAGTCTTCACTTATCTTCTCACTACCATCTATATGCGGATGACTTGCAAATTTACAACCACGCTAGCCTTAACAACTTGCACAGCGCCATCAAGATTACTAACACGGATCTGACTTGTATTTCGACTTGGACCAAAGACTTCGGATTAAAATTAAATGCCACTAAATCCCAGGCAATTATTATAGGGAGTTCGCGTTTGATTGCCAGAATTGATTGGCACCTGTTACCGCCTATAACACTGGATGATGTTGCAATTCCCTATAGTAATAAGGTTAAGAATTTAGGTATCTACATGGACCAACATTTTTCGTGGATACCACAGATCACGGAAGTCAGTAAAAAGCTCTTCGCTGCAATGGGTTCCCTTCGCAAACTGAAAAATGTTTTACCTATACCCACAAAAATTACGCTTGCGCAATCTCTACTTCTACCAATACTTGACTATGCTGATGTGTGTTATCCTGATATTACCGAGGAGCAATTAAATAAGCTTGAGCGTCTTCAAAACATTTGTATACGGTTCATATTCGGCTTACGGAAATATGACCATGTGTCAGAGTATCGCGCTAAACTCTGAGTGGCTCCCAATTCGTCTTCGCCGAAATGCTCACATTTTATCTCTTCTGTACTGTATATTATTTAATCCGACCTCTCCACCATACCTCAAGGAACGTTTCCCCTTTCTCCACCTATCACATGATAGATCCCTTCGCTCCACTCATAACCTTACTCTTTACACTCCTTCCCACTCAACTTCATTTTACAAAAACTCCTTTACTGTTTCAGCTATACATTTATGGAACTCCCTTCCTGTTTCAATCCGTTTTGCCCAATCCCTATACTCGTTTAAAAATCTTGTGAAGTCCCATTACCTTAAGTTCTAATTTTCCAATCCTCTCCTTACGCTTTTTGCTATCCTTAAACTGTATTATTTTCACAATTGTTGTTATTTAAAAAACTAGTTTCGCTTTTACTTTTTTATTAATCTGTACGTTGCTTTAAATTCATTAACCTGATTTTTGCACCCTACCTATTCTTTATTTTCACCTTAATCTTAACTCCATAACCTTAGGTTGCCTGGAAGAAATCGCTGTTGAGCGATAAGGCCGCCTTTTGTATTCTAATATTAAGATTTCATTGTATTATTTTCCTTGTTGGGTACAATAAAGTATATTATTATTATATTATTATTATAAATGCACATACATAATCGCAAACTTTCGCATTTATAATGACAGAAATTATTCTGTCAATATCATGTATTGATGTTTTTTGATACATAATCTTATTTTCAATAGTAAAATGTTAAAGAACACATTCAGGTGTAAGATTTTTAGGATCAATCTCGCGACAAGCTTTTATATTATTTATAACTCTACGTTGCAAGATGACGAGTTTGACTAATACAAGGTTAAGTTCTTCCCTTCTTTTCAATGCATAAAAAAATATTTTATTTTTTATTTTTTTATCACTACAATCAATTTGGGTAACATTGAACAGCGGTGTAACTTTGAACAAAGTTGTGAAAAAAATATATTAATTTATTACATGGAAACTTCGTGTTGTTTCAATATCGTACCTGCGTAAAATTGATCGCCAAAATGTTGTTTAAAGCAATGAAAGTGAAAAAAGGTACCGGTCAATGTCATAATTTAAAAAAATACCGCCTTTTCCGTAGAGAAGTTGTTGCAAGTGTTTGATGCTCCGTTTTGAAATAGCAATTATAATATAAAACTTACCGTAAACATGGTATGTTTTGGTGTTTATCTTTAAAATGTATATTGTATATTATTATTTTGAAACTGTACTATCCGTATCCCATGTTGAATTTTGCGTAAAACTGTTAAACTTTTGACGATGTCGAAATTGGATGTAATACGGGTAACTTTGAACGGTTCAAAGTTACCTGTATCATAAAAAAATATTTTTTTCGGAGGCTCAGGGTCGCTCAGCGTGCTATGGAGAGGGCTATGCTCGGAATTTCGCTACGAGATATGATTCGCAACGATGAAATCCGTAGACGAACGAAGCTTACCGACATAGCTCTCAAAATTAGCAGGCTGAAGTGGCAATGGGCTGCCACATCGCTCGTAGGACCGATAACCGATGGGGAAGAAAGGTCCTCGAGTGGCGACCATGTTTAGGCAAAAGGAGTACCGGTCGCCCCCCTACCAGATGGACCGGTGACCTGAAGAAGACAGCGGGAAACCGTTGGATTCAGAGGACACAGGACCGTTTGGAGTGGCGCCATTTAGGGGAGGCCTATGTTATGTCCATGTTCCGTCCATCCTTTTTTTTTTGTTTTCGAGGGGGAACCTTCCAAAGGTACCCGATGTTCCGTCCATCCTAATAATGGATGGATGGATTAAATAATGGATGGATGGATTAAATAATCAAAAAAACTAGTATCTTATTTTACCACCAAATTGATCGACCTTGATTCATATGGCAAGACTAAGTTAAGTTGTCTATTGTATTTATATATCAAAATTAATGTATTTTTTATAGATTTGGTTTTAATTAACAAAAATATGTTAATTAATTTTACTCAGACCTTAAAATATTCGATTAATGACGGATTTTATATTCTCAAAAAATTATATTCAAAGTTACCCAAAACTAAGGATAACTTTGAATTTGAGTTTTAGGGGTAATTGTGGATAGTTTAATTGTTTTCTCCGTAAATTTATTGTGTTAGATTAATAAACCAGCTAAAAAGGACACTATTCATTTAATAAAAACAAGGTGCAATAAATATAAAACAGATTATAATATCACAAATATTGTAAAAAATGTTCAAAGTTACCCAAATCGAGGTTAGTAATTGTATTATTTTATCTCATGCCAATATTAGGAAGGTAAAACAAGAATCTCAAATCTGCTATTTTTGAATAACGGCTGGTATTCATTAAGTAAAAGCCTTTCATTTTATACTCATAATGGGTGGGTTTTACAAGTGATTCAAATTCAGCTTGCCAGATTTGACCCAAATACTGAAATGAAATTTCTTTTTTGACATAGTCCTACAGGGCACTTACACATTGCTAGTTACTTTTTTTTCTTACACACTATATACACTGGAAGTAAGAAGAAGAAAGAAGAAAAAAGAAGAAGAAAAGAAGAAAGGAGAACTAAACTAAGAAGACCCGGCAAGAAACTAAGCGGGTCTGTTTTATTTCTCTGTTTAACTTTTTTCTCTTTCTCTTTTTTATCTTCTCTGTTTAACCTTCTCTTACGTAGTAAATTGCAAGTTAAATAAAAGTAATAGAAAAAAAAAGATGATAACATTCAGGTATTAAGGGCACATAAGAAAACTTACTGATACGATCCAAGCTAGCCATCGTGCTTATTTCCAAAAGTTTTCCTACCGTGAGAGGATTTTTGCAAGAGGTACAGCTATTGTAAATTGGGACTTCATTTGACCTGCGATAAGAACATTATGCAAATATTAATAAAAAAAAATGTATATTACGGGTATATTAATATGTATGTATTACATAGTATCTCCGTGGCAACGCCGGATCCCTCCTTCTGGACGGAGGATCTAGTGGTGACAGAGGGCGAAGTCGACGTTGCTGTGAAGTGCATGGCGAGGCATACAACGGCGCCGGGGCCGGACAGAATACCAGGACGTGTTTGGGTCTTGGCGCTCACGGTGCAGGAGGAGAGACTGTGTAGGCTCTTCACCGCCTATTTCGACCACGGATAATTGCCGCCGGTGCGGAGACAGTCGATGTTGGTGCTCCTGCATAAGCAGGGTAAGCCCAAAGGCTCCCCGTCGGCGTACAGGCCCATCTGCCTGTTGGACGAGGCGGGCAAGCTGTTCGAGAGGAACGTCGCCTCTCGAATCAGCAAGCACCTTGCGTACCCCGGCCCGGACCTGTCTGAAAACCAGTTCGGCTTTCGGCAGCAGAGATCGACCGTGGACGCCTTCCTTCGTGTCCGAGCGCTCTCAGAGCAGGCCATCTTCCAGGGCAGAGTAGTTATGGCAGTTAGCATTAACATCGACAATGCTTTTAACTCTCTGCTCTGGAGTACGATCATTGAGGGCGTGTCTGACTATCAGGTGCCCTCCTATTTACAGGAGGTGCTGAAGGCGTACCTGTCGGACAGACACATCTGCTTTCTTGGTCGCTATGGGAGCGTTCGCGGGAGGAACGTCGTGTGCGGAGTGCCGCAGCATTCGGTGCTTGGCCTACTACTGTGGAATATTGAGTGAGTATCGTCTGCTGTGCTGATGACACTCTCGTCCTCACGGAAGGGGAATGTTCCGAGAGGACGATTCAGCTAGCAGAACTCGAAGATGCTCGCGTCGTGGCGGAGATCCGCAGGTTGGGCGTCGAGATAGGCCCAGAAGACAAGACTGAAGCCATGTGGTTCCACAGCTGGAAGCCGTGAGGCGTGCCAGCTGAGACCTCAGTGCGCATCGATAGAGCGGTCGTCCAGATAGGCAGATACATGAAGTACCTCGGCCTAACACTGGACGGCCTCTGGTCTTTCCACTAGCACTTCAATCGTCTCGTCCCCCAGATTCTAAAGGTGCAGTGGCAATGCACATGCTGCTGCTGAATCTCTGCGGACCTTGAAGGTTTCCCCCTCGAAACATCGAGACGAGAAAAAAAGGTATAAACTAGTATAGGAAAAAATCTTTAGTTTCAAAATTTAAAAATAATAAATGAAAGATCTATAGCATCACTTGTTTGAATAAAATTTTTGCTTTTAAGATATTTTCTTCAATGTTTTTTTTTTCCGATTAACGAAAGGTTTTTGCTTGTAAGATGTACTTTAAAAAAATTATAATATAACCTGTTAGCCTTTACTAGCAGCTTCCCACGCGGCCAAACGTCGAAGACAATACAATATATTTTTAACTCTACGAACAATGTAAAACCAAGTATACGGTTGGTTACTGATGTTCTTGAGCGTCAGTGACTACTTAATAACAGATGGAATATTATTACGGCAAATAAACGAACACGCAATCCTTTTGATAGTATGTGACCATTGCTTTTCATCGACATCTTCAATCCGCATATACTAGAGCGTTATCTGAGATTGGCTCCAGATGCGTTGCAAACCGTGAGGAATAAATTGGAATGACTTAGATAAGTAAGTCTCCCTTAATACCCTTCAAATAGTGCACAGCAGCGTTTAAAACTGCTATTATATCGTCAATCTATTATTGTCCCACTGCTGGGCACTGGTTTTCTCTCGGAATGAAAGAGTTTTAAGCCATAGTTAACCGCGCTGGCCAAATGCGAATTGGTGAACTTCACACAACTCCGAAAACTTTTTTTTAAAGAATTCTCGGGTGTTTTGGTTTCCTCACGATGTTTTCCTTCACCGAAAAGCAGTGATAATTAATTTGGACCTCCCAATTGAGAGGGCAAGTTTCAACCATTAGGCTATCACTGCTCTAAACTGCTATTATTAGGCTGCAATAGATACGGCGGTGCGGTCGAGGTCGAACACAAATCATTAATCCCTTAACGTGACCTTCTTTGTCTTCGTTATTATTATTGTTTTGTTTTTAGTTTCTAATAAGCAAGTAGTCTTTAAGAAGTTTTATACAAAACTAAAGTTCTATCTGAAATTAATCATATATGCCGAGGACTAAGATGGTTGCCTTATATGAAAGGGAGCTGGCAATCACAATCCTTCACTAAAACGCAACTAGTCCTTCATGTTTCTTTCTTTGTTTCTCTCTTTCTTTCTTTCTCTTTCTTTCGTTCATTATTTCTTTCTTTCTTTCTATGTCAGAAATAGGTGAAGGGGTGTTACCTCCCTAGTCGAATAATTTATATGCTCTAAATGACTTACTTTTATTATATACGTCCATGATATACATCCATCATGACTGTATGCTTTATTTACTGCTTTGTCGTCTTTTTCCGTTGTGTTCTTCTTTTTTTGCTTACCTCTCACATTTAGCAGCTGCAACTATAATAAGGTTTGCAACGTAATCAACTGGAATTAAGTCGATGACATTGTTGTAATTGCTGAAAATCACTCTGTTAAATCCCTCAGCAGTGGAATACAGTACTCCGGTGGCTCCAAACCAGTTGTCCAACCAGCCCGCCATTGGTTCTGATTTGCTTGATGCTACTGGAAATATTGAAAAATATTCAAGTTTTCGTACTAATACGGTTTTACGTTATTTATAAATATTATTTATAAACACATAAGCTATGATAACACAGTTAAAACATTTTAATATGTATCGGGTACTTAAGTTACGCAGTTTTTAACTTTTTCATGACCAAGATCCATTTAAATGAATTCAGATGCATTTGGAATATAGAACAAAATGGATCAATTCTGGGTTAGTATTGTTCCAAAATGTAGATTCTTTTGTCAGCGAATTTCATTTTATTTGTGTTGTTAACGATAACTTTTCTCGTTAACCATAATAGATGAAAACTAATAATCTTTAAAGAGCCTAGTATTATGAGTATTGGTTTTTCACGTCAAACGTTTATTAGTCGAATTTTTTTCATTTCTTGATTAACGTGCGCATGCGTTTTTTATAGCGATTTGCTTTAGTAATAAAGAAAACCATGCCGAAAAGTTCTTTATACCTTTTTCAAAGCTGTGTTACCTATAATGTCAGACTATAAAGAGTCAGAGTTGTAGACTGTAGACCAAAATCCTTCAATGATCTTAAGTTTACGTCAAATATTGGGAAGGATTGATGAAGTTCAGTCTGTCTCATTAAAAGTTGTTTCAGATCGGTATCCCTCATTAAAAGAACGTAAAGCCACTGACATTTTCTTTGAGAAATTCTCGAAACCAATAGTTCTGTGTCTATAGACGTTAGTGTTTATGGATATTTCAACAATCGAATAGTATTCTTTCTAACACCGGTTAAAGTTTATCTTTGTGGATATTTGTGTATCGATTTACAACTCACCAATGGAAGGTCTGATTATAGTCGAAGGAATGCTTCTGTGGTATTCTGACACGAGGTTTTCAGCGAGCGCCTTCGTAAAGGTGTATGTGTTTGGTCTCTTACTGTTATCTGTAAGGCAAATGCCATTCTTATATTGTTATTAACACAATTATGTGCATAGTCTAATCCATATATTAATACGTGAAACAAAAACTTGGGATTCGTTTTTAGATACTTGCCGCAGACGAAGGAGTATGAAATTACGCACGGTTATAGTTGATGTAAAACAAGGATTGAGCTATTTTTTTCAAATGATTCATAAAACATACATAAAATCAACTAAAAACACATTACACACACTACCTTGCATTTGACACAAACACATAGATACATAATAAATGAAATAGAACATTCAATGTCTTAGTATGAAAACACATAACGACATAAATGTCAGATGTCTTTGTCAAAATACCCGCTATTGCTTTTAAATGTAGCTTAGCTAATTAAACCTCTTTTTACCTTTAACGGGTGCGTTCATAATAACTTGAAAATTATTTAAATTACGGTCGAATTTAGACCGCGGCGACGGGTGACTAGTACTGTTAAATGGGCTAAGTCACTTTCCGCTGCTAGTGTTAGCGTTAAGTAAATTTGTACAAACTTCGCCTCTGTTTGCAAATGCAATTTAACACGTGGTGGAACTTGTGTAGTTTGATCGACAAAATCATGTCAATGATAGTGGTTCAAACATTTAAATGTGTTATGATTTTTACGTACATAGGTACTAATTTATAGTTTATTCTCGCTGACATAGTAAACAGGCGACGCATCTGGAGGTTACTGATGTTCATGAGTCACAATGACCACTTACAATTAAATGATCTGCAATATTTGAATGCTACTTCTATTACATCTATCCATCCATCAGCCCTTTGATGTCCACTACTGGACTTAGGCTTCCCCTAAATGGTGCCACTCCAACTGGTCCTGTGCCCTCTGAATCCAACGGTGTTCCACTGTCTTCTTCATCGGTCCACCTGATGGGAGGAGGGGACCTGTACTCATTTTGTCTAAACGTGGTCGCCACTCGAAGACCTTTCTTCCCCATCGGTTATCGGTCCTTCGAGCGATGTGGCCGGCCCACTGCCACTTCAGGTTGCCAATTTTGAGAGCTATGTCGGTAACCTTTGTTCGTCCACGGATTTCATCGTTGCGTCATGTCTGAATGACAATGAATTTACTGAAAAATCTCACTTAAAAGCTTCATTGTTTCTTCTTCAGAGAAGGTAGTCCGATTCTCAAGTTTTTTGACCTCTTCTATTGGTACAGGGGGAGGGTACAGTACTTCCTCAATAATATTCGCGTCTGGGTTTGAATACACCGTCGATATGTACACGAAGGCCTCCATGAAAATAAAAAAAAAAACATATAATCTTGGACTTACAGCAAATAGCTAGCTGCAGCTTGTAGTCCACCTAATGGTGAGTGGTTACTGCAGGCGTTACTGTGTTATTGAAGATGGTAGAAACGGTGTAGTTCGACCGGGGAAGTACCACCGCCACACCTATTTCTAGTGTGCAGCATTTCTTGCGTTTCGTTGGAAGGGTGTGGTTGCCGGCACACTTTCACATGAGGCGACCATCATAGTCCTCGGGAGTAGCAACGCATCTGTGATTGACTTCAATTACATGGAACCCATGTTCTGTATGTAGTTAATTACATATGTCCATGGGCGGCAGTGGCCACTTACCATCAGGTGGACTCCATGCTCGTTTTCTACTTCAGACAGATAAAAAAGGCGATGGAAGTCTTTAAGCAACTTTATATGGAGCTAGGATATATTATGTTAGGCAGGGCGTGCTCTATTATATACCTATTAAATTTTTACAGACCTTTATATTCTTTATCTTCTGACACAACTCCAAAATACGCTTAGTGCCTTTAAAGTTTATATTTAACGCAATTTCCAATGGCTCATTAAACTTTATCGTTGCAGCGAAGTGGAAGACCATTGATACCTGAAATTAAAATAATATATTTTAATACTTAAAAAGAAATAGTGATGAGAAAGTACTATAAAGTCTGCCAGACATGTGTTGGTCGTCCCTGTAGTTCCGGGATCAGAATAGGGCTACGGCATCCCCAGCCTGTCGTAAGAGGCGACTAAAAGGGGCTTCCGGGGTTGCAGACGGCTAGAGTGGGAGCTCGAACCGTTTGTTCAGGCAATCCCGGGAATGACAGCGGTATGTGTGGTCAAATACCGTCGTAAATATTAGACGGAGCGGTGGGCCCAGCCACCCATCTGGTAGGAGCCCGATGGGACAACGCGCTCGGAGGATTCCGGTTGTAGTTTTGAGATCCCGGAGTCCTCCTTTTTAGCGAAGAGGAGGGCCACCGAGGGGGTCGAGAAGAAAAAACAATTCTTGTGTTGGTAACCTTTAAGGCTAAGTGCAAACACCTCAAAAAGTCGTTCTTAGTTTTCCTCTAGTTACACCGCTGTTATTAGACAGGAATAAATTTGATGGTGGAACCTATCATAATCCCCCACTTCCAAAGGGATCACTCACATAAGACTTATATTGGCAGTCGCTCATATTAGGTACATGCTCGACTTTCAAGCACTCAGCCATTTTGATGGCGGCAACTAATTTAATTTGGGCTGGACTATGTAGCCTGTAAATTATTTCATATAGAATTTATATTAAATTGATCGTTTCAAGTAATATTGCGTTGCTAATGCATCTGTGACCAACCTCAAGTAAGAAACGATATTATCTAGGGTTGATTACAGAAATCCATGGGCGGCCGTGACTACTAACCACCTGGACTGCATGTCGCCCAGTAGGCTTTCGACAGCTTCTTTTGGTTTATTGATACTACTACTATATCCTACAAGTACAGTAGAGTGAATCATAATATTTTGGCACTATTTTTTAATATCCTGCGGAAGTTGATACATATACATTCAATGTTTGTCCATTTGACCTGACGATAAACAAATTCAATACAATTGAACCCAAACATAGGTAATTATTTGTACAACTGCATTTTCCTCGATACTTGAGATAAGAAAATAATTCAATATTATGTTTGTACGGGGTTACTTTTTGTAAAGAACAATTACCGTTTGAATTAACATTTCTTCATCTTCAAGTTTCATCCCAAGTTTCGGGTAAGCAATATCTCCATAAACTGGAATTAATTTCTTCAAATCATCTGGTCTTTCATTCCTTAGTCGGTTAAAAAGCTGTAAGAATTGCACGGTTAAGATAAGTTATATCCACGTGTTGTATCTTTTAAAATATGGCAGTGAAAAACAATCATACGATTCTAATTCTTTTTGGACTAGAGCAATATTTTTTTTGATAATATAATGTATATTGTACATACATTAAGTTTAATAACGTTTTAATTCATTAATATTTTTTTGGAGTTGATTACAAATGTGCTCGGGTGATCATTAACAATGAAGTGAACTGAATTTTTATTTGCTACTTAATATTATAAAAAATTAACATGACTTTAATATGGCAAAAATAGTTGCTATGTTATGTAGTCGGATCATAAAAAGGTAGGTATGTCTTGTGAGTAATCTGACTGAATTTCTCTTACTGGCAAGTGAAGCATCTTCTTAAATCTTTCATCAGCATCAACATTTTTCTTCTCTCGTACCAATAAGTAAATTTTTGAAATCTTCGGACAGCTGTAAAGTATTTTTTCTACGAACACCTAAAGTACGTCATAAAATTCTGTATTTAATTTATGTTCATTATTGTATTGCAAAAATAAAAAAATGTAAATAAAATTTAAAATAAAATTATCCCATCGCTTAAACGATTCACTATCGTATTAAAAATGAAGCGAATGAGATCTCAAGAAACTAAATATAGATAAGGAAAATTTAATTTTTCCCAAGTCAATGACATCTTGTGACTAAAATACAATGAATCATAAGCTAGCAGACGATTTGTTTCGGTGAGAATTCAAGAATTGTGTAATTCATTGTAAAAGAGGCGCAAAATGAAAGGTCACAAATTAAAAGTTTCGAATACCGACACTTCAAGAAGAACGTCGTTTACCAAAACACACACCGAGTCT
The DNA here is from genome assembly GCA_949699795.1 of Spicauda simplicius. NCBI lineage: Eukaryota > Metazoa > Arthropoda > Insecta > Lepidoptera > Hesperiidae > Spicauda > Spicauda simplicius. The sequence continues at coordinate 19,695,067 of OX453066.1, forward strand.
TTACGGGTTTCCGAGTACGTCCTGAGTCACCTCTCACTTTTCATCTCTTTCACCTTTCATTTTCAAAGGATAAAATATCTGACTACATAAAGTGAACTGCACCACAGGTCTCCCCACGATGCATGTTGGTATCGTTCTCAATATCCAAAGCAGTGATGCATCCGTATGTAATAAATAACATAACATAATATTAATTTGTATAATACAACCATCATCGCCTTGCGACCAGGAAGACCGACAAACTGAAGAAGACAGAGGGCAGATGTGGAAACTATTAAAAAAAAAACATGCGTGCGTACAAAGTACACATGTCAGAAGTGAAACTTCTTTGGCGAACTAATTTATAAATCTTGTTTATATTTATACAAATCTAAAACTTTAAATTTCCAAGATTATAAGGAAGGGAAAAAGGCGTGATACGACGTTCGCTCTGTCTCACTTTTTCTCTCAATCTTTCTCACTCGCTTGCTCCCTACTCTCACTCCACGGCTAGTTGCTCATGCTACGTTCGCCCTGTCTTACTCTCTCTCAATCGGTCTCGATCACTCTCTCTCTCTTTTCCGACACTTCCGTTGCATACCGGCGTGACGTTTCATCTGTAAAAATTTTACCCTCATGCGCCTAAAGAAGTTTCACTTCAAAAATCAGAAGGTACGATAGCGATAGAATTGGGAACTTATATAACGATTAGGGAAGGCTTATATTCAGTAGTGAATTTCAAAGGCTGTATTGAATGATATATTTGTATAATAGTTACCTTTCCCAAAAATCCCGTGAAACCAGTGACGAATATGGATCTACCAGCGTATGCTTCGCTGACGGGCTGATATGTTTTTTCTTCTTCAAATGTTTCCATTTTGAGCTAAAAAAAATGATATTTGTACGTGAGCTTTGCAATATAGTTACACCCAAATAAAAAAGTCAATCAATTACTGTTCTAATGTCTGTTTTCATTTTTATCATTAGCTTATCTTAAAATTTTGACTTTTTGCTGTCCTTTGCAATGTGATTGTGCAAGTTAAAAACTCACTTCCCGGTTTTCTTTCGGCTTTTCCCGGCTTCAAATATACTTGGTCGTCGTCATTTAATAATTTAAAATTTGCAGTATTATTTATTCGTTACTTAATTATAACATGTTTAAGCCCATTCTATTAATACAAAATAAATGTAGAGAAGGTAGCATACTCGTATACCTAATACAAATTACATATTATATTTCGTCGTCAACCCGTTATTGTCCCACTGCTGGGCACGGGTCTTCTCTCAGTATGAGAGAGTTTAGGCCATAGTCCACCGCGCTGGCCAAGTGCGAATTGGTGGACTTCACACACCTCCCAGAACTTTTTTTTTTTAAAAGAACTCTCGGGTGTGTAGGTTTCCTCACGATGTTTTCCTTCACCGAAAAGCAGTGATAATTAATTTATAATACGCACATAAATCAGTGGTGCGTGCCTGGGTTTGAACCTCGGACCTCCCGATCGAGAGGGCAAGTTTCAACGATTAGGCTATCACTGCTCTCATATTATATTTACAAATATTTAAGGCTTATTTATTGCAAGTATGTTTTATTCTAAATAACAGGTTAGCCTAAATAGACATAGTGCAAGATTAACAATATTCACGTAATATTTATTGATATAATGAAAGGAAATGTATACTTTCCGTTAAATTTATTTTAATCAACGCACAGCTCTACTACTTTGATTAGAAACGTGAAATTTGGTAGCATGTGTTATAAAAACATGCTAGCAAATTTCAAGTTTCTGAATGCGATTACTAATAAAGGATTTTAGCACGTCTAGCAGGGGATTTGGTTTGTGCGTCATTATTTGCGGGTTCTATTAGTCGTGTATATTTTTACTGTTGGTTTGCCGAGCTATTTTCGCGCTATAACCGCGCGAGCTATAACCTATCGCGTATCAAGTATCTTAAAAATGAATCGCAAGTTTTTGCTTCACGTATTAATTTATATAATGATAATGATTTTGGTTATTATACAAAAAAATATTTTTGCAAAAATATAATTGACATGGCATTGTGAGAACCCTCCTTTTCTCACAGTGCAGCGGAGAGACCTACTAGTACATGTTTTTAATGGTGCATTAACATAATTGACTTTTCTTGATGTTTAAATTAACAGCTGTTTGTGTTACGACGTTGACGACCTGCATGGCAGTGCGGTTACCGTGCCAGTCTGACTCGCAGTGGGTCCTGGATTCGATTCCCGGCCAGATATCTGAATGATGAGCTTAGATTCTTGTTCTGGGTCTGGGTGTTTGTGTATTCGTCTTTGTGTGTGTCCATGGCACCGACAACACAGGAGACAATCCTATTGTGAGGCTATGAGTGTAGAAAGTGTTTTTTAAAAAAAGAAATTTCTCTGAGTGGGTTTGAAGCACCAGAAATAGAATTATTAAAAAACAATAATATGACAATCGTTTTTAGATTTGATCTTTAATAAAGCAAAATTAAGAATCAGTTTTTAAATCATACCTTCAACGAAATTATAACGTAATGAACAATAAGCAATCAAAAGTAACTTACGGTAAATTGAGCCAATCACCCAACCAACAACCTCACACTACACTACCCAACAACAAAATCTCCCAATTGAGGTAAAACGAGATGATTTAAACTTAGGTAGCAATTTACATGACTTAAAAACTCACAAATAAAATTTGTTAATAGTTCCTGTAAATAAGAAAAGTGTGACTGCTTGTATAGAGTCACACACTCTAATCTGAGTATTTTATGGTGTATACCTATATCTAGATCTGAGTTTTTCAAAATATCTGCTGAACGTACTCCTGTTAAAGTTTCCAAGTGACAGCGGACCCCCTTAACTTAACCCCCACCCCTTCTAAAGAAAACAATAAAATTGCCTGTAGGAGAAAAAAAAATATATACAAACTAGCTGACCCGGCAAATGTTGTTTAGCCATATAAAAAATTAAAAAAATGTTAAGGGTGGACAACCCTTAAGGGGTATGAAAAATAGATGTTGGCCGATTCTCAGACCAATACTGAATAAGCATATAAAATTTGGTAAAACTCGGCCAAGCCGTTTCGGAGGAGTTTGGCAACAGAAACTGTGACACGAGAATTTTATTAGATTTTCAGTTACATTTTTTTCTTACACTACCACCGGATCGGAATACGACCTCAACTGAGAAGATCCGGAAAGAAACTCAGCGGATTTGTCTTTTTTCTTATTTATAACCATTTTTTTTTATATAATTACAATCATGTTTTTTACATGGTAATAAAAGTTAGCTTCACTATATATATTTTTACTACTATTAATGTGATGGGTGTGCTTGTTTGTTGTCACAAACGGAGTCAACTTCAGGAATAATTTTGGTCAATTTTAACCCTAATTCCAAGTCGGCATCAAGTCGATTTCTAAATATATTTTTTTATCATGACCAAGTGTGAAAACCCACTCTCACATAAGTGCCAGTTACCACTTGTGCCGCACGTGCCTGCCTGTCACCACGCCACCATTTCGTAAATCTTGTCGCGAAACCCTAGGGGTTTGCGTACCCCATTTTGCGAAACCCTGATCTAGAGTACTGAGAATACTTCGATAGCGTGATTCAGAAATACTAGTGGCGCCATCTATTGATAAGTTGCTGGAAGTATCTGCCTTAGCGCCATCTCTAGTTGAGTTGAATGAATGTCGCCACGATTTGTTAAGATTGTAATAACAGCAATGGCGTGCTCATTGCTATTACTTGGCGAATCTTTGGAAATATTGACGATATTTAAATAAATCTTATTGAATATGATAGGACATTTATCGATAATAGATTTAGCCTATATTTTACTAAAATCGAATAATTAAAGAAAGAGTCCAAGAACCCAAATGCCTCTCTATACTATGGAGTCTCTGAGACGGTAGCAGTAGAGAAACTGGACGGTAACGAGCTAACAAAGATTAAATGCTTATAAGAGAATCATTAAATAGATTTTAATGCAGTTATTACTCATGAATAGAATTTTTCACTAGATACATTTATACATCAGAAACAGATCGGCCGTGAGCACAATCCATGCAACTGAGTGACAATGTCGGCAAAAATAAATTCAAAAACCGCATGTTGAGAGTAACCGTTAAATATTAAAGCTATGCAATTTTTCCGCGACAATATTAGTCTAAATCAAATATGGAATTATTAGTATTTCCCCGATAGACTTTACATTATACGTGTAACGCAGCAGTGATGAGATGCTTTAATGTGGCGTGGTGCGGTGACAAAGGAGGTGCGGTGTGGTGACGAAGGAGGTGCGGTGAGGCGTGGGGTGAGGTGCGGAGAGGAGAGGTGCGATGGTTGACGTGGCTGAGCTGTCATTATTGAAAAAGAATTGAGAATAAAATGTTGGATAAAAGTATTTTTCTGGTGTCTTATTTTACAGCATTATATATGTTTATTTCATACGCTTAGTTTTGCGTTTTAGAAATCAACATTCTATATTTTTCCCTACAGCGTCAGAAGGAGAGTAAGGTTTTTTGAGTGAATGTATGTTTATATGTACTACTCAACCAAAACAATTAGGCGCATGACAGTTGGAACGTCATTTGAACTAGGGATTTCCCATCCTGATATCAAGTATATTTTATTACCGATTAACTTAAAGATAACTTTAAGTTAAATTTAACTTAAACTTAACTTCAAGTTTACTTGCTTGTTCTGGGTCTGGGTGTTTGTGTATTTGTCTTTGTGTGTTTCCATGGCACCCACACACACAACAGAAAATCCTAGTGTGTGGCTATGAGTGTAGAAAGCGTTTTTTATGCTTACTTAGGAATTTTCAATTGAGTACTACTGTTAAATATCTATATGTATAGTCGGACTGACTTATTTTTATGCACATGTTGTCTATTTAAATATAACTTATTCTAAATTAAAATATTACAATTAATTCAAAGGAATAAAGTTATTTTGATACTTAATTAATTAAATAAATAAATATTGTAAAAAGTATTGCAAATGGACAGTTAATTAAAATTGTTTTATCAAATATAATAGGTATTTAAATTTTGAAGATATCTTACAAATATATTATAATCTAATAGAGAAACACTGATAATTTTAGGGTTTTGATTTTAGGCGGAACGAAGTTTGCCAGGTCAACTAGTTTAATACATAAAAAACGAGATAACTGACTACAAATTTGAGTTTTAACAGTCGGTTTCTTTGTTTTCAGATTAATTTCTAGTTTTAATTACAGTGGATCAATCAAAATCACCTTATTGTGAACAATTGCACCTGACTCTTCCTGACTATGACATATTTCCTATGTTGCAAATTTGCTCTGCAGTAAATTTCGACATTGCCACAACAAGGAAACAAATTGATAAGAGTTATCAGTTTAATTTTCCTCGTTCACGTCCTTGCACTCAATTGTGCAATAATCCATAAATAAACTAAGTTTAAATAATTGCAAAATGAAAGTGTTTCATTTTTTTTTCCGTGTAGGTGGTAGGACCAGTATAGTTCGCCCGGGGAAGTACCACCGCTACACCTACTTCTAGCGTGAAGCAGTTCTTGCGTTTCGATGGAAGGGTGTGGTTGCCGGTACACTTTTGTATGAGGCGACCATCATAGTCTACGTGAGTAGCAACGCATTTGTAGCTGACTTTAGATAGAACTTCATGTTCTTACCAACAGGTCGTTTGCTACTTCAACCTGATAAAAAAAATCATTTTTTCGATTATCCATAAATTATAAGCTTATATTATTGTTTTACTTAATGCATAAATTAATTTTAATATACAATGCAATAAATCGTAAGATTTATGTGTGTTTGTCTTTGTGTGATATGTCGTCAACTCATTGTTGTCCCACTGCTGGGCGCGGATCTTCTCTCAGAATGAGAAAGTTATAGGCCATAGTCCACGCTGGCCAAGTGCGAATTGGTTACTACTGATAAATATCTATATCTACATATATTCAGACCGTCTTATTTTTATGCACATGTTGTAAATTTAAATATAACTTATTCTAAATTAAAATATTATAATTAATTCAAAGGAATACAGTTATTTCGATAATTAAATTAATAAATTTTGTAAGAAGTATTGCAAATGGACAGTTAATTAAAATTGTTTTATCAAATATAATAGATACTTAAATTTTGAAGAGATTTTACAAATATATTATAATATAATAAAGAAACACTGATAATTTTAGGGTTTTGATTTTAGGCGGAACGAAGTTCGCCGGGTCAACTATAAATAATAATAGGTACTTAAATTTTGAAGATATTTTACAAATATATCGATATACATAACCAAATATAATATAATAAATATAGGGCTGATGGATGGATGGAACCAAATATAAATCAAATATAAATATTCCTTATTTGTAAAACGTAACAAAGTCACTTACCAAAAGTGTCCACGCCAATTGAATATGAGCTCATATATAAACACACTCAGGCTAGAGAACTTTTGCAATGAACTACTATGCTACTAAAAGTTACAATAATAATAAAACTAACATAAAAATGCGTGTTTTAGGAACACTGCTTCACAATGTAATGGCATTGCAAAGCTTGTTTCGCTGAAGTTTTCATGGTCAAATGGTTTGTAGAATTCCGCGGTCCGTTGGAGGTCCCGGAGACCTCTTTATAGTAGTGCCGAGGACAGCTACCGGGGGCATTTTAGTGCGGTAAAAGAGCGCGTTCTGAATCAACCCCGGAAATTTCAACCCCCTGTATTGGAGTGAAAAGTGACGTAAAAGTGATTGGCTGGATTGCGGTGCCTTATGGATGCAGTGCCCTTTATTTGGATCACAGTGACCTAAGGATTGCAGTGCCAAAGGAATTTGCAGTGTAAACTGGATTGCAGTGCCGTCGAGTTTAGCTGGAACGGAGTGGAGGCCTACGCAGGAACCAACCGTCCAGTGGAGCGAGACAGGTAAGCCCAGTGTACCTCTCTTTCACACTTTTTCCATCCTACCCTCCGCAAAGTTCATTTCGGGGAGTGAGCAGGACGGCACCATCGTGTGCCTTCGATCACTTGTCCCTTTCTTGGAGAAAGGGTGTAGTGCCGGAGAGACCGCGCGCAACTGAATACCGTCGTCCGTCGCTGGCGCCACTCGCTGGGCTTTGCACCAGCGCAATCAACCCGGTGGGGGATGGCCGCGCGGCGACAGAAGAAACAGGAGGAGGAGGAGATGCGCCGGTCCTCCGGCGCTCCCCAACCAAGTACGAGCAGGGATGAGGGTAGGCGCGTGATGGTGCGCGACTTGTTCGCGCCCCGGAACGTACTACCACCCCCTGCGGAGGAGCCCCTGCACTCAATGTTTGTGCAAGGGGGCAGAAAGAGGGGTGCACGAAGAGGCTACCCGCGTGAGGTGTTCCCGCCCACCACCGGAGGCCCACCCGTGCACCAGGTAAACCCGACGGCAGAGGAGGAGATGGCCGAGGAAATAGGAGCCCTTCAAGGCGGCGACATGCCCGGTCTGGAGGCCGACGAGATAGGACCGCTGCCGACTCAACGTGATGAAGCGTCTGCACCATCAACAACACCTAGGAGGGTGAGTAAAATCCCACGACGGGTCTCGCCCTCCGACGCACTAATAGAAAGACCCGCGAAGGTGCAGACGCTGGAAGCCGCGAGGACGAAAGCCAGAGGAGAGTCCTCATCGGAGTATGAGGACAGCGTGGAGGAGCAGGTGCTAGGGGAGGATACTGCTACTGCTGTGTCGCCAAGGCCGGTAAGGCATAGGACCCCCCCGCGATCCCCCTCCCCATCCTCTCCGCCCCCGAGGGCACCCTCCGTCGAGGCCGGCCTCGACTCGACGTCATATGTTGGACTGGCATTGACCGAGTCACCGTCCGGCCGGACGGAGGCTACCGCGACCCACCCAAATCCCGCCCAGCACCCCACCTCTCCCTCCCCGGACGCTCGCAATAACGTTTGTAATGTTATAAATGTTGTTAGGGACAGGGCTGGTAGTGTCCCAGTCTCACCAAGCGGTGTGAGACAGGGACTCTCATATGCTGCGGCAATGTCATCACAAGCACCACAGAGTGCTTCACCCACCCCAACCCCGGCTGCTGTATCAGCGCCGAGCACACACGTCGTTGGTGGGCCCTCCCAAGGGCCTCAAGGCGGCGACAGGCCAAAGGGCTACCCCCCCATTGTGGTGGAGCGCATGCCCAACTGGCCGCAGCACTTCGAAGTGCTGCACGCCCGATTGGGTCGTGCACCGAGCGCGCGACCGTATGGAAGGGGGATACGATTCCTCCCCCAGACACCCGAAGAGTACAGGGTTGTTCAGGCGTACCTGACCGCCCTGTCGGACACAGAACCGGACCTCTCTTGGTTCTGTTATACCCCACGGGAGGACCGTCCCACTAAGGTGGCTGTACGAGGACTCCCGGGGGATACGAACCCGGAGAGGGTGTGCGGGGCGCTCAGGGCGCGTGGATTCCCTGTACGCTTCGCCACCTACATCCCGCCTAAGAAGGGACGCCCGGGATGCACGTTCCATGTGCAGTTGGACCACATGGAGCAGGAGCAACTCGCTAGCCTTTACCGGGTAAACGAGTTGCTGTATATGCCGGGAATAATTGTTGAGGCATGGAGGGGCCGCGATGGCTTGGCGCAGTGCCACCGCTGCCAAGGCTTCGGCCATGCCTCATATAATTGTTTCCGGCGCTCCAAGTGCGTCCGGTGCGCAGGGCCGCATGCAGCCCGGGACTGCCCACTCCCGCGAGACGCTCCAGGACGCTGCGCTAATTGCCAGGGGGCGCACAAAGCCAATGATAGGCGGTGTGCGTTCCTCAGGCGGGTGGCGCGGCGCCGGAACGTCCCGCTTCACCCTCCCATTCCCGGCCCTCGCCAAGAGCGGGGCGCTGCACCCACCCGCCCAGTATCCACTTCTGGAGGTCGTGCGCCGCCCACCGCAAGGGGAAACCAGGTACGATTTGTGGAGGAGTACGCGACCACTGCCGGTGCCTCTCTCATGGCTCCGGCTCGGGACGCGGCGGATGCGCGCCGTGAAAAGCAGCGTAGACGACGTGTCCTGAAAAGGCAGCGAAGGAAGGCGGCTCGGCGGGTGCCCCTCGCCGAGTCGACCCCGCAACAGGAGGAGCAAACACCATCCGCTCCAGAGACGCATCCGGCAGTGGTCGTGACCCCCACCGCGGCGGAGGTGCCGGCGCGGACGCGGGCAACACCTGCGGCTGCGCCGGCGCGTCCGAAGCGCAAAATCGCCAAACACCCCACCCGTGCCCCTCCCACAGCCCAGCCTGTCGCCGAGGCGGGCACAAGCCGGGAACCGCAGAGGCGGTCGACAATCGAGGATCCCCAGGAGCCCCCGACCCCCCGTCCCCGCAGTTCCCTCACACCCATCCCCGTCGTGCGGCCCTTTCGGGCCCTCGGGCTGGACACGCCCGCTGAGGTGCTCGTCACCGCCGCTCAGGCAATCAGCGAGGTCGTCGCCCAGCACCCGGACCTTATTGCGGCCGTACGGCGAATCATTACCGACCTCCTCGGGATACAGTGCGGCGTCCCTTCGGGTGCTGTACTGGAACCCGGGAGGGGTTAAATCCCATCTGCATGCGCTGCGTGGTCTCGTACGGGAGCAAGACATTCATGTAGTGCTCCTGGGCGAGACTAAGCTGCGCGCAGACCTCGATTTTAGACTGCCTAACTATCATGTATATAGGCGCGATGAAGTATCGCCTGCGGGCATGGCCTATAGAGGCACCGCGGTCGCGGTACGGAGCGACCTTATACATGAGGAGTTGTCCCACCCGCCATTCGCGCATACTCGCTCCATCGGGGCAGTGGTGAGAGTGGCGGGAAGGGACCTGCGGATCTATGCGGCTTACCGCCCGCCAGGTCCCCTCTTTGACCCGCAGGACATCAGTACCATCATGGATGGTGATACCCCGACCTTAGTGGCTGGCGACCTCAACGCCAAACATTTGGCGTGGGGATCCAGAGTCGTCAACCCAGTGGGACGGAGGTTGTACGAAGACGCCGAGGCAAAGGGATATGAGGTACAGGGACCCGAGGCACCCACCCATATCCCCTCGGCCGAGTCACACCAACCAGATGTCCTAGACATAGTACTCCACAGGAATCTCCCGTGTCCAGTCCATGTGGAGGTGCTGTATGAACTGGACACACCGCACCTCCCCATTTTAGCCGTCCTTGGCCTCGGGGCGGCATGTGTCGAACCCCCCAGGCTCCGCAGCAAGACGGACTGGGATAAGTTCACTAATTTAATACCTTCAATTAAGTTCAGCGGCGCGCTCTCCTCCGTAGAGGGGGTCGAAGCCGCATCCGAGGTAGTTCAAACCTCTATTAAGTTAGCCTTGGCGGCTTCGACCACACAGCACCCTGTGGAGGCGCGCCGCTATAATACACCGATCCCAGTCCGTCTTAGCGACATGCTCGCTAAGAAACGCAGGCTGCGCGAGCTCTGGGCGCGAACACGGTGCCCCCGGGTCAAGCGCGAGTTAAACGCTTTGGCGGAGCGGTTGTCTGCTGAGATGGCGGAGTTGCGAGGGACCACCTGGGAGACGAGAGTCGACCAGGCTGGTGAGTCGCAAACGTCACTCCATCATCTGAGCAGACAGCTGACCCGATCCAAGTTACCAACCTCCCCTCTCCTAGATGGCGAGGGGAGGAGGGTAACTTCAGCGAAGGACCGCGCGGAGATCCTTGCCGAGTACATGGAGGAGCAATTCTCGCCTCATCCAGCAGCACCGTCTGTCTCCGACCACCACGAGCACGTGGAGCGCAGAGTAGGGGAGTTCCTTAGTGGCCCGACACCGGCACTCGAAGGGATAGAGTTTATCTCTCCCACGGAGGTAAGGAAGGCAGTCATGCGTCTACCCAGGCGCAAGGCTCCAGGTCACGACGGAATCCCCAACGGAGGAGGGCCTTGGTCGCAGTGACTAGGCTCTTCAATGGGATCCTGCGCACAGGTCACTTCCCGACCATCTGGAAGTTAGGGAAGGTAATTGTACTCCCGAAACCGGGGAAAGACCGCCGTCTCCCGGGCAACTACCGCCCCATAACGCTGCTATCGACCACAGCAAAGCTGTTTGAGAAGCTGGCGTTGAAGCGAATGCAACCCTTCCTTAATATAAGGGAGGAGCAGTTCGGCTTCCGCGCTGGCCACTCAACGACGCTACAGCTGACGCGAGTACTCCATCATCTAGCATACGAGCTCAATTACGGGCGTCATACGGTCGGCGTCTTTCTCGATATAGAGAAGGCGTTCGATCGTGTGTGGCACGCGGGGCTCGTATTCAAAATGATGGAGCTGCACGCGCCGGTGACGCTGGTACGGTTGATAGCTTCGTTTTTAAGTGAGCGGCAGTTCTATATTTCGGTTGAGGGCATAGCCTCAGACCCTAGACCCATACGTGCAGGAGTCCCGCAGGGAAGCTGCCTCTCGCCGTGGCTCTACGCGCTCTACACTAACGACATTCCCACCCTTCACGGTCACCTGGAGGACTGGGAACGTGACGTTACGCTCGCGTTGTTCGCAGACGACAGTGCGTACTTCGCGTCAGCCCGTCGAGCTGACATTGCTGCCAGGAGGATGCAGCGGTTACTCGACCTGTTACCTGTGTGGCTGGATAAGTGGCGCATGGCTGTCAATGTCGGTAAGACAGTCGCAATACTTTTCAGCCGCAAGCGTATCATGCCCGCGCCGCTACGGATCCGTGACACGGATGTAGCTTGGCAGACAACAGTTAAGTACCTAGGATGTAGTATCGATCGCTCGCTGCACATGATCCCGCAGGTGGAGGAATCCCTCCGCCAGGCCAGAACGGCCCGAGCGATGCTCCGACCGGTACTACATTCTAGGCTACCATTAAGAACGAAGCTGATGGTCTACAAGACCTACATTCGTTCACGACTTACCTACGCGGCGCCGGCATGGTACGCGTTGGTATCAAGGTCGAACCGCCAGCGTCTCCAGGTGCAGCAGAACCTAGCCTTGCGAGTAATCGTAGGGGCTGGTCGCTACGTCAGGAACGACGTGTTGCGGCGCGACCTCAAGATCGAGACGGTCGAGGAGTTTGTGGTCCGCCTAGCTCGTTCAATGTATGAGCGGGCGGAGGCTGGACCACATATACACCTAAAGGGGTTCGCGCCTCTTCACGATCGACCACCTGGGGGGCGGCCGCTCCCGCGGGAGCTCCCTGGCTTGGCGACCTCCGACCATCAGGAGGACGACCGTCGGCTCGTAAGCGACGCCCAAGTACACCGCACCACCCACTAAACAGTGGGGATGGTAAATATCCTTTACACTTGTATATAAAATTATAATGTTTTTTATTAACATTTTAATATTATATATAAATGTTAAAGATCCGGGAGGTATTCGACTTCCTTGAGAATTGCCCGGGTAAAGAGGGTACCCCTCGAGGCCCGAAATTCCCTACCCACCGCCCTTATGTTGACATTGCCTTAGCATATGAGAGACCCGGAGGGTATGACGTCCCACGTAACGTAAAAATCCCACATAACCCTGCGTCGCTCCCAAGACGTCGGGTACCTTTTGAAGGTTTCCCCCTCGAAAACAAAAAAAAGGATTCCGTACAGAAGGTATTCATTTTACCGAAGGTAGAGTAGAAATAAGCGTGTCACAGAGGCCAAATTACGTCGTAACTTAATAATTAATGTAGTTTTTATATAGCAAATTACTACAAAATAATACATATATTAAATATTTTTGCAATGTTGATGCAAAAACTGTAGAATAATAAATTCTTCTGATAATACTTAGGTACCTACTATAGCTATATTGATACAAAACATTTTTTTTTAAACAGTATGGCATGACTAAGTATATTTATACGCAGAATAACTTATGTATTAAAATAATATCTGTGTATGTCAAAGATAGACTTCATAATTATATTTGATTTGATAATAAGTCGAAACTTAAAGACATTCCATAAACAACGATTGTACTTAAGAAGATGGTAAAAAACATTAATTAAACAATGGTTTTTCACAGTTCAAGGCGAAATTTAAAAAAGCGATCTTTTAAATAAAAAAAAAATGTATACATAAAAAAATTAACGGGACTGTAAAAAACCAGTTGATTACCTTAGGTTTTATTTGCTTTTTGTTTTTAAGCAGTCGTTTATTTGTTTTTATGTTTTATTAAACCGACTTCTAAAAGGAAAGAGGTCATCTATTCGTATATAATATATATTTTTTTATGTATGTTCAGGCGCTTTGGCCCCACGCAGCCGGCTCATCTATACGATTCGGTCACACAGTCGATCACAGGCGGTCCCGAATTTCTAGCAGCTTTCCCGGAAAATTGGAAAATGTTGGTTACTTAACGTCTTTTTAAATGGGCGTTTCTGGACCGATTTCAAAAAAATAGTAATATATAAGTGTTATATTATCCGAATGTTTCTGACCCATTCTATGATCGACTTTATATAGGTACAGCCGCTAGTTTTTATAAAGATGCTTACTTATTTCCATCAGCGGCAGCAACCACTTACTATCAAGTGCACCAGACTGCATACTCAGTTTCTATTTAAAATTGATTTAAAAAAAACCGGCAAAGTACGAGTCTCGGACTCGCGCAAAGGTTTCCATTCTCGCAAAGGTTTTTGAAGGTGGTAGAACCAGTGTAGTTCGACTGGGGAAGTACCACCGCCACACCTATTTCTAGCGTGAAGCATTTCTTGCGTTTTCAAAGAAGAGTGTGGTTGCTGGCATACTTTTATATGAGGAGACCATCATAGTCCTCGGGAGTAGCAACGCATCTGTAATTGATTTCAGATAGAAGCCATGTTCTGTATGAAGTTAATTACAGATGTCCCTGAGCGGCGGTGACCACGTACCATCAGGTGGACTACATGCTCGTTTGTTATTTCAGCCACATAAAAAAAAATCAATGTCTGTAAAAAATGGCAAAAATAACGTATGTTGTATTGTACCTTTTCTTAAATATCAATTTTATTCTATTTTTAGTATTTGTTGTTATGGTGGCAACAGAAATACGTCTTTGGCAAAGGGAGATCTCCGGACAGGCTAGGTGATCATGCCTGGGGAGCGGCCGTGCTCCGACAGTCGTTGTTCGGAACTTATATATATGCGGGGTATTGAGAATACTTCGATAGCGTGTTTCAGAATACTAGTAGTGGCATCTCTTGACGAGTTGCAGGAGGTCGCCACACATTATTTGTGAAAATTTCCACCGCCTAACTATCACGGTTCATGTGTAGGGATTGCAATCCGGAAAACCGGATCCGGTAATCCGGCGGATCCGGCACAAATTTGCACAAAACAGATCCGGTACCAATTCATCACCGGATCCGGACCTCCACCGGATCCGGTGATTGTATATTTGACAAAGATTTCACATTACAAAAATAATTACCGTTAGAAATCGATCTTTTTTTTTACACGTTTTTAACCGGCATTAATGCCGCCGGATCCGGTCGGATCCGGCCGGATTGTGAAAAAAACAGCCGGATCCGGCCGGATTGAAAATGAGGCCGGATTGCAATCCCTATTCATGTGATATAGTCTGGTGACAGACAGATAGACAGCGGAGTCTTAGTAATAGCGTCCCGTTGTTACCCTTTTGGTACCCGAATGAAAGGAAGGAAATACTGAAAATTTAAAAAAGTACGTTCGAACAAAGTACATAAGTGAAACTTCCTTCGCCAACTATTTTTTAATGTTGTTTATCTGGGGCCACGGCAGTGCCCCCGCCAAGTCGAGCAAAAAAGCGGCACGGCCGTACCATACTTTTCTCGAAGCAATTCGGGCCAATGTCAACCCCCTATAACTTCCTTCTGGATAAAAGTAGAAGTGCAAATTTTTAATACCCAAGAGGGCATTGTATGAACACGGTATAGTTTAAATTTCATTCAATTTTAACCAGTAGTTTAAAATTATAACGAATCAAAGTTCCTTATTTTGTCATTCACTCACTCACTCACTGACCGATCATCCAAAATCGAAGGCACTTCTAGGAGATATAGAAGCTTCAAATTTAGAATACAATTAGTATTTGGTGTATGAATCGAGGAAAAACTTAAATATTTTTCAATTTCCATCCAGTTTCCTAGATACATCAACTGCATAAGTAAAGTTGTAATCCCATATAAATATATACGATTACAAAGTTATATTGGTGGTTAAATAATGAGTATACCCGTATACATGTATATATAATGTATATATGTATAATGTGTGTATAAGCAAAGTAAATTGCCCGAAATTACATAATTACTTAGAGACGTTTGACGAGGGCGGCCATAAAAATTTTTAACTTTAAGAAAATTCGTTGTTGATATACAAGATGTTGGAGGTACCAGATAGGAAAAATGTAAAATCAATACTTAAAAAAAATCCAAGTCTCGCAAGTCAGTTTTCCTACCGAAAAAAGTTGTGAGATCCATGTATACCAAGTCGATTATTAATTTATTCAGTTCCTGCTTAAACGAACTTTCTGTCTTAAGTTGTTATGTAATGTTCTAACCTAACAACATCTTATAGTTACCATATCAATATTATAAATCTTTAACGTTTTAAATAAATAGATTGACTTGGCAATAGAAAAGAAAAAAAAAGTACTCGGTGTGTGAAGTCCAGCAATTCGTAGTTGGCCAGCGCGGTAGACTATGGCCTAAAACTCTCTCATTCTGAAAGAAGACCCGTGCCCAGCAGTGAGACGATAGTGGGTTGACGAGAGAAATATTTTATTCTCACTCGCACGTTTGTACTAACTGTATTTGCATTAACCAATAAAAGACGTCCGAAATTTTCGTGTCGCGTTTCATCCGTATAAAATACCATTTAATCTAAATTATAATTATCATATCTGTTTCTGTTTGTAAATTGTCACAAATATTATTGTAGAATTAAAGAAATGTTCAAAAACTTTCCATACAATTTAATGTAGATACTTTACGATTATCTCTCATATATTACTTATAATTAAGCATCTTATCTTTAGATTTCCTAATATTCTAAATCCTCATTTGCATAAGTGACCTCTAAATAATCTAATGTGACGTTGGTGTTTATGTTATGTTATAAAATAATAACATACATGTATATAAAATAATAATAACCTGCCTCAATGGCTCCGAGTTTTAAGCCATGCAACATTGGTATAGGTATAAGTTTTTATCAGTGTTTTTGGTATTATGGAACACCGGCTTTACCACACTATTTGTTCATCTTTAAATAAAATTCATTTATGAACAACATGTCAGAAAAATTGGTTGTCTTTTGCAGAAAACCAATTGTCGGACCATTTCGAAATTTCTTGAAGTTAGAAGTACTGCTCTGCGAGCTCATGCTCTGCTAATGCGAAGAGGTCTGAAGGTCTGGGGAGTACAAAAACATTGTTCTGAAACAAAATTACTTTGTCTCTGGTCCAATGTCTTGTTTAAATTAAGACAATGTCTTGTATTTGGTTTTGCCAGGCTACACAATACCGCTGTTGTTCCACCAGACAATGAGCATGGGTTCTTGCCGATGCGATTTAACTTAGGTGCTATTGGACTGGCTTCACGAAGTAGAAGCCGAGGATTTTCCCGCTTGGGGTTATCAAAATAAATATTTTTCGATATCTATCCTCATTCGATAAAACGATTTCTTTACATACTGTTGATGCAGTATTTCACAATTCAATTTGGGATTTTCCATTTGACGTCTTTACAATTATTTAGGACCGTTCACCTACATTCCTTATTGATCTTTCATTATTGATCTTTCCCACTGCTCGTAAACGTGATTGTTCTTTATTTTGTCTAGGTAATGCTTCTGCTAATTGACCTTGAGTTTGTGCATCACCCAATAACTCCTGCAACTCCTCATCTTAGCATTTATGCGGCTTACTAAAGCACTTACTGTTTTATTTTTTACATTCAGAGCATCAATTTTAAGTTTTTGAAACTATTTTTTATATGTTCTAAACGATGACGCGTGTTTACCATCTGGGGGCACGGTATTGGTAGGTTAAAAAATATCCATTAATTTTGGATTCATAAAAAGCACCTGCTAACTAATGATAGCAATATATCATAATCAAAAAACTCTTTTTCATATTATTTATTGAACATTGCACAGGTGTATATGGCAGTCGAAATAGTATTCTACATATTATTACACAATTTGTACTAATATTATGCATACTTTTTTTTATCAGGGGGGCAATTTCCATCTTCAAGCTCCGCCCACTCGTATGTAGAACTGCACTTCACACCTCCACACTAGGTTTATTGTCATAGGCAGCAAGGAGGAAATAATAGTCTCTAAATCAACTAAAAATTCTGGTGCTGCCAGTACTAACGATAATTCCAGCCGCTAAATTATTATTTACTAAGATTAGGAATTCGTAGTGCCAGTGATGTGAGGTAAGTATTAGACGGTGCGGTGGGTCCAGCCGCTTATTTGGATGAAGCCTGATGCGACAACGCGTTTAATAATAATAATAATAAAAATAGTCATTTATTTCAGCCCCTAAGTTCCATAGATTCGGTTAGTAATACAATTCTCTTAACAACTATGTTAGTAAAATAATTATAAACAGCACACGGGTTAGTATTAAAAACAACTTAGCCTATGTTAGTGTAATAAAATGTATTAAAATGTATGCACAGATGCCTATTAAGGAGCGTGTGTGCGCCATTCCAGCAGGCCCAGAGAGAGCAAACATGGCCGATGCGCTACAATGACGCGGCCTCCCCAACACCGCCCTCAGCACATTGTTGTACTGCACACGTAGAGCTCTGAAGGTCCCCCGTCTATAGTCAGTCCACAGACTGCACGTGTAAAAAGTTTGGCAATAGGCTCTAAACAGCGACAGCTTTACCTGCTCATTACAACGTGCAAATCTGCGGGCCAACATATTGCCCCGGACCGACATCGCCCGTCGTTCACGCTCTAATATAGAGGAATTCTCCTCAGTGACGAGGGCGCCAAAAGCGACCGCTAAAAATAAAACAATTCACATTACTTATCGTATCTTGGATTACACTTAAGGATTTTTCTGCTATTCTATTCGAAGACTCTGAAAAGATCTTATTTAAAACGAAATTAACAGACGATTTACGGAAAGCAACTGGGAAGATAAGTTCAGCGTGTATGCATTACGTACTTCTATTTCTTTTATAAGAACAAATATCCAAGAGTATTTAGCCAATCTGGTAGTGAATGGTGCTCGGTAGCTCGTGGACATCAGTAAGCAATTTTACATAAAACAAGGTTTCTATCTAAAGTCAATTGTAGACGTGTAGCTAAAAAGAGGCGACTAAAAGGGGCTTCCGAGGTTACGGGCGGCTAGAGTGGGAGCTTGAACCGTTCATCCAGGCGATCCCGGGAAGGACGGTGGTATGTATGGTCGCATATCATCGTAAAGACTAGACGGAGCAGTGGGCCCAGCCGACCATCTGAGATGAGCC
Source organism: Spicauda simplicius (assembly GCA_949699795.1). Taxonomy (NCBI): domain Eukaryota; kingdom Metazoa; phylum Arthropoda; class Insecta; order Lepidoptera; family Hesperiidae; genus Spicauda; species Spicauda simplicius. The sequence continues at coordinate 19,713,501 of OX453066.1, forward strand.
CGATGGGGCAACGCGCTCAGAGGAAAGGTTTGCCCCTCGAAAAAAAAAGACGTGTAGCTACTCCCTATGATTGAAATAAAACCGAAACGTACGGTTACTAGCACCGAAAAGAACTACGGCACAGTAGAAGTAGGTGTGACGATAGACGTTAGTTGAAGGTAGTAGTTTGACCTTCCCGTCCAAACCTTAGTCCTTAGACGAATGTTAGTTCTAATGCCTTTTGAGTGTTTATTTTCATAATACCCATTTCTGCAAAATAACATTTTTTTAAGGCTATGTTTTGGTTTTAAGACAGGGATGACATATTTATGCCTAGATGATCTTAACTAGACTAGACTCTAGGTACTTACAATACAATCACAAACTGTCCGTGGGAGGGCGCTGGTGACTTGTATCACAGGCTTGGAAAAGCCTACAACAGGCACCAGGCTCTCACTAAGGAAGGTTACTGTACTGTCCTAATATATAAACCTAGTTGTAGTCTAGTACATAAGATCTCCCGTGAGAGCAAATAAACGTTAATATTATCTTAATTCTCAGGAAGAATCATCTATGGCCATTGTCAGATAAAACTGCACTATTTGGAATGATTTAGAGATTTCCATGGGCCACAGTGGCTACCCAATTTCAGGTCGACTGCTCGCTCGTTTGCTTAATAAGCGTTATAAAAAGTTGGAGATGAAAATAATAAATTTCATGCGACATGTGCTTCTTTCCCACATCATTACCATACACAAACTGAGTTAACGTTTTTTCTAAGAAATGGCTGATGAAAGGTTGCTTCACTCAATTGACTTTCCCTCTTACTAAATGTATTTTCTCGCTCAGCGCCATTTCTCTTTGAAAACCAATTTCCTTTAAATATAGGTTAGGTTTAAACTCGCTATTTTCCCGAATAGTGACGTTAATAAAACGGTCGTCGGTAATATTAAAAAAGTGAAAGGTCTTCAGGATGTCTCTTGAAAGTGGTAGAAGGTAGAAGGGTGTAGTAGCTGGCTCATTACATATATGAGGCGATTATCGATACTATACCAGTCTGTATAATCTGTATGGCCATTTCATTTTACTATCATTTATCAGTGGTATTTTACGGGGTTGAGGTATAATATGGTTAATATATCACAAATATATTTGAATGGGTCTTTGCTTTTAATTATATACTAATCAAATTTGCTTTCAAGTAAGTGACAACGAAATAATTATAAAAAGAAACCAACAGCCGGAAGCTAACAAAAATGTTGGCATTTAATATTTAAATGATAAATTTTGTTTTACATAATATACGCACTAAAATAAATGAAATATTGCTCCACAACCGGTGATCAATAACAAATGTTTTTTGACGAAAAAAATGGAAACGAGCTAGAGTAGGTAATATGGGGGCGCCAGTGTTGTCTGGCCTCTACAGCCAGGAGAGGTCGCAGGAGAAGCAGTGTCTCGGTGTGTCGTTGCCGTGCACCTAATCTCTCGCAACTAATCGGGGGCGCACCGTCAAGTGCGTTGGCGGTGTGGCCGCAGAGGAAAAGGCGATGCGGTCGTTACCGTCCTCCCTGTCCTCTGCGGCCATTTCGTTGTTTGCGGCTTACCAAAGAGCGGATCTGCCGCTGGGTGTTCCCACACCGGTTGGTGCCTGTAAGGTTTAGAAGGCTTTGCGGGTGTCGGCTTGCTCATGCCTACGCCTCCTGGGTGGCGGTCTCGGGTTTGTTCCGTCGCCCTGCGGATAGCCAGGGTATGAGATTGATCGAATCTTCACACAAACCAGTAGAATAACTACTGCGCTTTTGTATCATCTTTTAGAAATTCGAAAAGCTTTAAGACATATTTCTTGTCACGCAGATTCTTGTTCGGAAGCGTGTCTCAATCTCACGCATGATTTGATCAGCTACAGTCTTTCCGTGCCCTGTATGTATGTAGTTTAATTTACAGTAAAAGTATATATGAAACAATAGTGTAGCGCAGCAGTTATCAGATCCTTTAATGTGGCGAGGTGTGGTGACAAAGGAGGTGGGGTGCGGTTAGGCGAGAGGGGGAAGAGAAGAGAGGTGCAATGATTGACATAATATGGCAGAGCTGTTCTTATTGAAAAAGATTTGAAAATAAAATGGAACAGAAAGTTAGTTAAAAGTATTTCTATTGTCTTATTATTATATAGTGTCTTATTATACAGTGTTATAATAGCATTCCAGTGGAAAATGTCAAGAAACAAACCTGCTTGACAGGAAAATAGTCCCACTCTGCATTAAACATTACTAAAAGAGATTAAGAAATGCTAATATGACCCCCTTTCCATTCCTTTTCTTAATATAAATTCTCAGATTTCACAACTTTCAAGTTTTAAGGAGTTTCTATTTTAGAATTAATTAAGTACTGCTTCAAAGCCATTAAAATTGGGGAGATTACTTCTAATTAGTTCAACTTTTGACTAATATCTGCACGTGAGTTCTCTCACAAGTTAATGGAATCACCATTAACTTCTCTTAATTTATGATGAGATACATTAAAGGTTTATTTACAATTAGCTATACCCTGCGCGTGTCGCTATGTCCCCACAAAAAATAAGAAAACCATGGGCTTCATGCACGACAACTTTGCTAACTATCAATATCACAATCAAATGTATAACTATACATTTGATTGTGATATTGTGATTAATCATAAACTTATGATTATTTAAAGGATATTTTATATATTCAGATCAACGACAACACGGCCTAAGGCTTTGTAAGGCTGTGTTGTTGTTGATCCAGATAGACGAACAAACAGTCTGGTATTTTTACTATTAGAGAGGGTGAGTTCATTATTTTGTGTTCTCAAGATTGCTTCCTTTAAACTTAGAGTATTCGAGATAATGATGTTTTTGAGTATAATTAGCACGTTTTTAGTTCAAAATGTTTTATCTGAAGATGTAATTACAAGTTCTGAAAATGAAAATGGACCTTGTGATGGAAATGTTAATGAACAGTGAATTGAGTGATTTTAAAGACTTAATTGAAAATTTGATAGAGAAGAATCCAAGTGCAAATAGCTTAAAACATCCTTAAGTTATAGTTAAAATTAGCTGCACCCTGCGCACCTTGATACGCCATCACAAAAAAATACACCAGAAACCTTCGCGAGCTCATGAATAACAACTTTGCTAAAGATCATCACATGATCAAATGAATAGTTTACGATTTTATAGAGGACATACAGACAAACATTCATTTTTATATATAAGATATGAATTAGTCGCCATTGTGCCTATAGGCACATATTTAAGAGTTGTAGTCTAGCAAGGTTGTCTTTTAACCAAAGATGTGCTATGTTTTTTATATGGGAGGATTGGACCTATTAAAGTGTACTAGTAAACCCGTAGCATCAGTCGAAATTCGACTGTAATTTAAATTAAAAAACTAAACTTCATATTGTAACTTCATATATAAAAAGAGGTTTAATTAGCTAAGCCGCATTTAAAAGCAATAGCGGTATTTTGACAAAGACATCTGACATTTTTGACGTTATGTGTTCATTGAATGTTCTATTTCGTTTACTATGTATGTGTTTGTGACAAATGCACGGTAGTGTGTGTAATGTGTTTTTAGTTGATTTTATGTATATATATGCATTATTTTGCTTCACGTATTAATATAATTATTATATTAATACGTGAAGCAAAAATTTGTGACGGATTTTTAAGTAATATGCCGCGGACGGATTAGTATGAAATTTTGCACGGCTATAGTGGACGTAGAGAAGGAGTGCAGAATGTTAATATTTTTTTCAAATAATGCATTTTTCATACATAAAATCAACTAAAAACACATTACACACACTGCCTTGCATTTGTCACAAACACATATGTACTTAGTAAATGAAATAGAACATTCAATGTCTTACTATGAAAAGACACAACGTCAAGAATGTCAGATGACATTTGATTTTTAATTTAAATTACGGTCGAATTTCGGCCGATGCTACGGGTGACTAGTAATAATAATTGTGTCATCAAAATATATATAGCTAAGGATTTACGGGTGTAAGCTACAGGTTGACCTGCAAATTTTGTGCTTTGGATTGGAGTCATGGATTTGACCTAAGGATTGGATTACGATGCAGGCCAAGGTTTGGAGCTATGGATTCGAGCTATGGAGCGACGACCAATGTTACCTACACTGGTTAACGAATTCGCAGAAAATTCTAAACATAAGATACACGATGCATGAATGGTATTTGCATATAAAATGTTTAATTTGCATCACTTCAATAAAGTCTGAGCCATCTTTTATAGCTATTGAGAGTTTAGAATATGATGGAAATCTGTTTGCGTTTAGGATAAATATAGAATATTTTACCATAATAATCATAAGAGAACAATGCACTGTATTCGTTGAGGTATAAATAATTATTAGGTTTTTTATATTTTTTATGTTATAGAAGGAACAAACGAGCATTCAATCTAATGTTAAGTGGCCACTGCCACTCATATCTAGTCAACTATTTTTGTCTCACTCCTGGGCACGGGTCTTCTCTCAGAATGTGAGAGTTCTAGGCCATAGTCACCGCGCTGGCCAAGTGCGAATTGGTGACTGAAAACAGATACAAATAACTTTATATAGAACAGGGCAGAAGTATTTCTAGCGTGAAACATTTCTTGCGTTGCGTTGGAATGGTCTGATTGACTTCAGATAGAAACCATGTTCTGTATGAAGTTGACTACAGATATCCACGGGCGGCAGTGACCACTTACCATCCGGTGGAGTGCATGCTCGTTTGCTACTTCAGTCAAATAAAAAAAAGTATCGGGAAATTTTACTACTATTATTACTTAGTATGATGTGAGATCTTTGACATAATGATGACCCCGTTACGTGATGTCATCCAAGCATTAACTGCATTATATTATTAATGCTGTACTCTTAAAGCAGAATCTAGATAGAAGGTGATAGAACAAGTGTAGTTCGACTGGGGAAGTACCACCGCCACACCTACTTCTAGCGTGAAGCATTTCTTGCGTTTCGATGATTATATGAGGCGACCATCATAGTTCTCGGGAGTAGCAACATATCTGTGATTGACTTCAGGTAGAACCCATGTTCTGTAGGCAGTTGATTACAGATGTCCATAACAGGCAGTGACCACTAACTATCTAACCTAGATGTCCTTCTTTCTAAAGGTATTCACAAAACTGATGTTAAAGTTCATTACGATGTCTTAAAAACTGTGATTATTACAAAAGGTTAGGTCTCTATAGTTCAAGATGACAATTCCATTCCAACTCTTTAAGTTGAATGTAAAAATTAAAGGCTTTGACCTCACATTGGAATGAATTTACGTAATAGCCGATTACGTTAATAAGAAATATAATTGTAAAGACCTTGTTTGTTATTTTATTTTATGAACTGCTGAGTTTTTGAAACATTGGTATGAATGGAAATTTTGAATATAATTAGATATCGTGGTATAATTATCGTGAATATAATTAGATAAATGGTAAAATGAAGAATAAGTCTTGAAGACAGAAATGAAATTATGCAAAACTATTTTAATTCCAATTGATACAAGTACTTAAATAAAGTTAAATATTTCCAGCGTGCAACTGTGCTAAACAGGTTTATGATTAAACAAACAAACAATAAAAAATGAAATGTTATTTTCATTACTGACTTATTATGACTTAAAAAGGAGTGCTATGCTATGGTTCAACAAATATACATAAGGGTTGGCGTAATGTGAATCTGTGATAGAGGCATATTACAGTAACAATAGTATATTAGCATATGCTAAAGAATAAAGGTAGAGACAAAAAGAGGAGACAGAGGAGTGTATGTGTATATACACTTTAGAAGAAGAGGAGGAACTTATTTGAAAAAAAAACACAATATAATAAGGTAGAAGATTCTGCCAAAAAGCAATTATACATAAAATATTGTTTAACATAAATCGCGAAATGAATATTATAAAGGCGAAAGTTTGTGAGTGGTGTATGTTTGTTACCTCTTCACGGCTAAAAGGCTGGAGTGATTTAAATAAAATGGTATGGAGTTTGTTGATACTCTGGATTAACATATAGGCTACTTTTTATTGCGGAAAATAACTTATTCCCACGGGATTATCGATACATCGATTTTTAACGCGGGCGAAGCTACGGGGTTCGCCTAGTTCAAGATAAAGTGCTAAATGAGGTTAAATTAACAAAGAAACCAATGACAATCAAGCCTATTATTTTTATTTATTAATGAACATATTTCGTTGGCTTGGAATTTTTCCATGCTCAAATTTTCATAATACAAAATTACGTAACGCTTATAATTTTAATTTAAGTAGTATTTATACTGAGAATGGTTAGTTTTTTTCTTTCAAACAATTTTAAATTTCTAGTGTGTTCTTTTGTTTTTACACAGTTTTATCTACTTTCACTTCTTACGTAGTCTGTCAATAATGAAATCTCGCAAGTTAAATTTGACCAATCCTGGCCACAGCTATTTCTAGTGTAAAGCATTTCTTGCGTTTCGGTGGAGGCACGAGGTTGCCGGTACAATTTCACATGAGGCGACCATCATAGTCCTCGGAAGTAGCAACGCATCTGTGATTGACTTCAGATAGAACCCATGTTCTATATGAAGCTGCTTACAGATATCCATGAGCAGTGTTAACTTACCATCAGGTGGACTGCATGCTCGTTTGGTACTCCAGTACAAATATAAAAAAGAGTTGAAATTTTGAGGATAACTATGCTAATGGAATGTCAATTTGATATTATACATATACATCGAACCGATCTGATAATGAAGTTTCAAGGTTATTTTCATTCTTCCTGATTTCCACCAATTATCAAATCTTACAATCTCTTGAATCACTGCCCGGTTTCCGACGATATTTTGCAAATGTCACTTTAAATCAGACGACAATGTTACAACACGAAGCTGACCTGATGATATAGTTGAAAATGGTCAAGTAATCACTACATAGTATAAAACAAAGTCGCTTCTCACTGTGTCCCTTTCGTATGTATTGTTTCTTATGTATGCTTAGATCTTTAAATCTACGCTACGGATTTTAATGCAGTTTTTTCAATAGATGCAGTTTTTTCACCGAGTCAGCTAGTAAGTAGGTATAAGTTTAGTTCATAAAATTATTGTATAACTTCTTAGCTATTTTATTAACAACGAATAAAACCTTGCTATGATAATTTTATTTATTTGTTATATTAAGTTTTAGGTGGCTTCTGCTTAGTAAGGTTTGATTAAATGGACATTTGGTAGGGAATAATTACAGTAGATTTTTATGAGAATTAATTAAATCCGACTTTATATCTTTATTACGTATTAAGGCGAACGTATTTGCGTAAAAATGTCATTAAATAATTCAAAAACAAAGAAGTAAATTAAACTTGGCAGTTATTCCCAAAGAATTTACGAATTAATCAAACTCAATAAGTATGAATCAAATGCAAGAAAAAAAATTGGAAACATATTTGAATGCAAAGATGAATAAAACGTTTATAATTTGTTATTGACTTAATTTGTGACGTTTATCTAATATATAAAATTCTCGTGTCACAGTTTTTGTTGCCAAACTCCTCCGAAACGGCTTGACCGATTTTTACCAAATTTTATATGCTTATTCAGTAGGTCTGATAATCGGCCAACATCTATTTTTCATACCCCTAAGGGTTGTCCACCCTTAACATTTTTTTTAATTTTTTATATGGCAAACAACGTTTGTCGGGACAGCTAGTAAGTTATATAATATAAAAACGCAGGTTTCTATTTTCTTAATTTCGCATGAGCTAATGAAAAAAACAAGGGAGTCTTTCATATTTTTTAAATATTTTACCGTCAATGCACTTTAGTATTAACTATGTATGATAATTATTATCTGTAATTCTTTTGAGAGTTGTAGTGTCTGGTTTCGAAAATGTATTTTTTGTTGTAAATATTACGGATATATTAATGTTTAATAACATGTGCAACAATAAAATTTAAAATCTTTTGTTATTGTCTTTGTTCCCAAGTAAAACTTAGAATTTTGTATCACAGTGCAGTAAACGTAGGAAAATCGAAAAAAATAGCTTTGTTTGCAAATTTTACCGAGTTTAATTTAAAAATCGTGTTAAGATAAATAATCTTATGTTTTTTATTACAACAAGTTTCCTCATTATATTTTAATACTATATTAATGTTTTAAAATTAAGCCTCAATCAAGTACGCCAAGTTGAAATTGTAAGCATGCATCTATATTTTTTTTAATTTGTGGCTATAAAAAGTAATGAACACTTGCTTTCACTGTGATTTTTTATCACCTATTTAGATACGATTTCATGGCTGACAGTAGAAGTTTTTTTTGTTGTCCAAGATGGATAAGCTAAATCATTTTATTATGCCATGAGACCTGTCCCTAGACCTAAAACATATTTCTTAACCTTATTTACTTATCTGGGACTTATCTATGTATTAAGTACTAGGCACCTGTAAAATCGGACGAATATAGAAGCAGCTGTTTGTGAGAAAGTATGTAGTATCAAAGAAAACAACTTGAGTTAATATCAAAGAAAAAAAAATATTGCATAAATAAATAAATAATTATAATTGGATAAGTTGATAAAAATGTCATGCAGTAGGTTTACGGCACCAGTCCCCGAGTGCCGTACGTTATTTTATATTCTTTTGATTATTTGTAGATTTCTCACAGATTTTTATTTTTTCTGTTGATTCTAGATGTCCACAAAGACGGATTTTGCTATTCACTATATAACCTGAATTATCTACAGAAAATGAAGGCAAATATTTTTATTGCATTTATATAATAAAAACGTAATTCTCACGGTGAACAAAAAATTAATTCCATAGTTATATCATGCTTTATTTTTCTTTATGTATTTTTATTAAACCTACGACAATTAAAAATACGACACGGAAAAAAACGAAACGCAATATTAAATAATTTGAAAACTCATTCCATCATTTTAAATATTTTCGTGTGCAATTAATATTAATTAAAATAACAAAAGAGGGTTGGCGAGTGCCATCTTAGAAAGTAGTAGTAGTTTAGTAGGCTTTTAAGAGAGATTAGGTCTTTTTAGTCTTTTTTTAACTTTTACTTTTTTTTAAATTTGAATCTTTTTTAACAGAGAATTCCATGTACCAATTTGCATAAATAATTGTTACGGGCAGAAAATGACCCTTATCAACCTACCTACCTACCTCATTTCATACTTTCACGCTAAAAGATAACGAACTTATAACATGGTGAAAGACCCGGTGAGATGTGTACATAGACATTAGTGCGATGCCAGAAAGAATTTTGCAAAGCACTACGTACTTCGATAAAAAATCAAGCCTTGAACGGAGTTCTGTAGCGATCGGTTTTATGAATGTAGCATCGACACTTTACTACCTGTATAAAAATGGTGAAACAAAAAATAGTAGTTAACAAAATAATAATTAAAAAAAACTAAAAAGATATACGGCCAGCTTTTCAAGTTACTTTCACGTGTCACTCCCCACCAAACAAATATAACCTTGAGCCTTAAGCAAGTTCTTCGGATTTTTTCTAAGTGATTAATGCAATTAATACAATTTAAACTGGTTTTAATGCAACGGGTTGTTCTTTTTTAGTTTTTAGTTTCATGTACCATTTCCGACAATAAAGCACATATTTCCGTATCATTAGACCTGCCGTAAAAAACGAAAGATTAAGTATCTTGACAGCGTAACATACAGAGAATTTTAATATTTTAAATTAGACATGTTATTAATATTATAATTGCTTATTACTTTGTTTATTACGCTTTTACGAAAAAACTACCGTTCGGATTTCGCTGAAATATGACACACATAGCTTATTACTTCGTTCAACATAGGACACTCACTATCGATGTAGACGTGACCGAAGCCAGTAAAGCAGCGGAAATAACCAAGTACCTAATATACGCAAAACATATTTTCGGAGTTAACTCCTTAAGAATCGATTTGCATATATAAGAGCCCGGTATGAGAAAAAAGTGAGGAGTAAAATCTACTGATGAATGACCTCGTTACGTTTTTTATTGAGTATAACGCCATCTAGTTAAAAAATTAGAACTCTTTTATCAGTACGCGTGAATGGTAAGCATAGATTTCGTGATTCCGTTTTATCGAAATCATGGTATTTAAAATAGTAAATCGTTACGATAATTAACGTAAATACTCTGTAAATACATACAATATTAATATTTAAATACGTCGTTATATATTTTTTTATAGTTGGACCTAACGATAAAGTAGACGGGCCACCTGCTAGAAAGCAGTCAACTTCACCTATGGACATTTGCAACACCAGAGAAGTCGCCAATGCATCGCCAGCTTTGAATGAGGGCTCTTTTTACACCTTTATTGCAGAACCCCATAGCTATTTTAATAATAAAAGCACTAAGCACTCAGCTCCTTCAAATGAACTGATGAGGCATGATGAATGAACACTTACTCGATAAGGTTCCATCCACATCAACGGAACTCGTGGCAGTCTTATACGGTTCGGTTTCCGCACTCTTTGCTGCCACGAAGATGGTTATTCCATTATATTCCATTATAGGTAATTTCAGAGCGCTATGTATTGGAACTCTTTCAGGAAGACGAAAAAAGGCCTCTCCTTTCATGCCGGCGATGCATTGACTACTCTTTTGAATTTGCAAATGTCTATGACTCATGAAAAAAGTTTTGTCACCAAATTGATCTACGTGTGATACACCTGAAGATGTCCAACATCTCTTACTAAAATGTGCTTAAAATCAAAAGGAGAGCATTGATGGAAAAATTAAAAATAAACCAATTTGATGTTGGCACCTTTCAGACTAACATATCGAACATAGACAGAATTGCATAGATAGGTACAAGCATATGTAAGTGAATAAAGTAATATTTAGTAACAGTAAAAATATGGAACAGTATGGAAACTAAGCCTTGTTTATGAAATAATTAACTACACTCTATTGAAGTTGTAGGGTTGTCTCAATATTTTTTTGGTAATTATGTTATTAATAGGTACTTATTTTAGCATTTATTGTCATGTAGTCATCAATCAATCGAATTGTAATATCTACGCAGTTTTAAAATAGTATAGTAGGTAATCTCACAGCTTCGTATTTTAATCCCAGCATGACGATAATTATTACGTTATTACTTAGTTTTAAATACAGAAAACAGTTTAATATAGATACTTGTAGATGTTTGGAAACGCGTGTGGTATCTAGTAGGTAATTAAAAAAAACATTACGCAGAAAATGTTTATTCTTCATAAATTACAAATTATTGAAAAATACATTTTTCTGCGACAACACGTTCGGAGTTCATTATTATTAAATTTTATAGTGTGAAAAATTCAATACTAGTGGCATTTTTAAAAAGATCGCGAAAACAAATAGCAACGAAACCACTCGTATTGACGCGACATTCGCTACTGAAGCACCGCGAAAACCCCTTAGCGGCCTCGTCAATGCGTATGTGTGAGTGTGCCGTTTTCGAACGCTTGTAGGAAGTTTCCATACTGTTCCCAACATTTCTACAGTGTACTTTTCCTTTCAAATAAAATCCATGCTCGATGACATCACCATTGGTAGTAAACTGCAAGCATTGACCGTATTTAACCTGTCGTAAACTTAATTATAAGGTAAACCTGATAATAAGATAATCATGGGTAAAATCTCGAATATCTGACGTAAAAGGGTCATTATCATTTTCTCGTTGATCATGAGACGTAGCCGTGATAAGGACAAACAATTATCTTTTCAATAAGTTAGTGATAATCTTACGGTACGTTGCATCTTTTTCGACACATGATGTAGAATGCACTTCTTGAGATATCTTTGATATGGTGTGACATGGGAGGTTTAAGAGATTTATGAAAGGTACAAATCTTGTTCAAAGCCGGAAAAGTGTTGGCGTTATCTGTGATACGCTAAGTTACGTATGACTATAGACAATTGATAAGTTTTTTTTTCATATGATTGAAATAACAGAGCACGCAGGCTACCTGATAGTAAGTGATCACTGCCGCCCATGGACATCTGTAATCAAGTTTTTTTTTATACTTCAACCTAACGATAAGGCAGACGGGCTACCTAGCCTAGATGGAAAGTAGTCACCGTCGCCTATGGACATTCGCAACACCAGAGAAGTCGCCAATGCATCGCTGGCTTTGAAGGAGAGCTCTTTTCGCATCTTTCTTGAAGAACCCCATGTCATAGCGCTCCGGGAATAACTCAGGATGAAGCTCATTCCACACCTTGCACGTCCGTGGCAAAAACTAGCGTGCAAACCGAAGTACATACAGAATATGGGTTCCATCTGAAGTCAATCACAGATGCGTTATACTCCCGAAGACTGTGATGGTCGTCTCATGAGAAGGTGTGCCGGCAATTACACCCTTCTATCGAAACGCAAGAAATGCTTCACGCTAGAAATAGGTGTGGCGGTGGTACTTCCCTGGTCGAACTACACTGGTACCACCTTGAAGAACTATCTGAATGATGAGTTTAGATTCATGTTCTGGTTCTGGGTGTTTGTGCATTCGTCTTGTGTGTGTCCATGGTACCCACGACATATGATTATCCTAGTGTGGGGCTATGAGTGCAGAAAGCGTGTATTGATAAAAAATAGGTGTAGCTTGTGAAGTCAAACCCCAAAAAGTTCTACTCTCAAATTTTCATAATAAATTTTAATTGAATATATATTCAATAAACATGTCGGAGATTATTCAATTCTCATCAACATCATTAGTAATCAGTGGGTTTGTGAGCGTCATTGACCTTTATATTCAGAGTTCCCCTTAGTATTCAGACATTAGGATACCCGAAAACACTGCAATCTTTTTATACAAAAAATGTTATCCAATGTTAATATTAGTATTATAAAACTTTAATAGAATAAATAATTATTTCTTTGACATTTTGATAATACAACATAATTTTTGCATTGAATTTATTAATTAATTTACAATCATTATATTTATAATTCCTGTAAATTAAAAATATATAGGTGAAGTAAGAGGATATATAATGCATTAATTTAACACCATATTGTACCTTATTTTGCAAATAAAGATTATTATTATTATTCATTTCCTTTGTTAAACATACATGATGAAATAGAGGTGATATATTCAGATGGTGGGAGCTTAGGCCGGCTTCCCACCACGACCGGTTACCCTCGTAGCATAGGACTCCCCTTACTATTATTATTACTACAAGATAGTCAAAAAGAATGACAATAAAGTCTTATAACTTATTATTAATCCCAGGCAGTTGCGGCATGAACACAGACCAACCGTGAACAGAGACTTAACTTTCTGAGATATGATTGGCACACACGCTATTAATTATTCAAGCGAAACTCATTATTTTTTGCTAACCTTAAAGTAAACTAAGACTATAATTGTAGTTACAATTATGTTTAAACATATGCAATTATGCGTACATAAAGGTTGAATCATTATTCAATAGACAGTGCATTATTTTTTTATTAAAGTGTATTAAAAGTAAATTTTCACACCTGAGATAAAAATAAATATATTTAGTAGCAAAAATCTTAAAATTGTAGTGCTTTTTAATATTGTGTTGTATATGTATTTTTTCATCTTTATGATATAAAAAATAAGTTAAAAAATCTGTGTCTGACGAGAAGTTAATTGACATTTTTTTAAATTTCGACATGAATCCTTTATTAATATGTAAATTAATATGAATCTACAATTTTTAATGCGTTAATATTGTACGCCCACAGAGCATAAACAGAGAAAACCCGTAAAATTTGAAGATCTACACTGTACCTGTTTAAGTGCAATAAATAATTACTGATTACTGATTACTGAGGTAAAGTAAGAGTAAAACGCAGTGCGTCAGAAAAAAGTAATGTTTTTCGAGCATCTGTATGTGCATTTATTTGATACACCTACAGCCTTTACAGCTGAAACACATTTAAGAATTTTAAAATACTTCTTGTATTTTAAAATTTTTCTAATCTAAATCACAATTTATCTCAACTGTTGTGGTAACTGAGAGTATATAGTTTAATATGTCGGCAAAAAATCAGTTTGATGGTTGAATTTTGTTTTGCAATATCGAAATGGATGGCAAATAGATATACTATTACAAAAATATTATAACAGTTTTGTATTAATATTTTAACAACACTCTTTTGCTTTGAAATAATTAACTGAAAGGTGTAAACAAGTACTACAATAATGAAAGATATTGAAAAATAAATCACATATCATAACAAGGTGTTCAGGAAATTCAAGGTGGTAGAACCAGTTTAGTTCGACCGGGGAAGTACCACCGCCACACCTATTTTCAGCTTAATTATTTCTTGCGATTCGATAGCAAGGTGTGGCTGCCGGCACACTTTCACATGAGGCGACCATCATAGTCCTCGGGAGTAGCAACGCATCTGTGATTAACTTCAGATGGAACCCATATTCTCTATATAGTTGATGGTGGACTACATGCTCGTTTGCTACTTCAGCCAGATAAAAAAAAGTATTTTTTAAACACAACCAAAAAACAACCAAAAAAATATTTTATTAGTTTAAGCATCGGAAATTGATGAACATACACAAAATATTATTTAATAATAATATAATAAATATATATATAATTATTTTTTTTTTTTATTTTTTTTGTGTTTCGTTTTTGTTTGTAGTGGCTGGAATTGACGAGTTTACAACCATCTCTTGCACGTCATCCAAGGAAATAGGGCATGGCTGAAAAACAGTGCTGTACGGGACTCAGGTTTTCTCTCAGCAAAGTTTTTCTCTGAGCTGTTTTCTTTGCCTCTTCTTATTGATTTTGTTTTGTCTGTTTATATTAACTGTATTATTAATGATTATTCCTCCATAATTTGGTTAGTTTATTTCATTATATGTTAATATTGGGCCAATAGACTGTTTTATTATTTATTTTTTGATCTATTAAATATACGCCGACCAAAAAACCTGTTTCTAATTCAAATCTAAACACTAATAATATGTTTGTCACCGCTTCAAAGATTCAAAGATTTTTAATTATTTCATTGTTATAATATTTTTCATCTTTTCTTTCTTGAGTTTTTTTTTGTAATTATTTATGTATTTAATTTCTGTGTTAAAAACCCATAGTTATAATTATAGGAATAAAGGGTCATTTTATAATCAACATATAATTTTTATTGTTAAATTTTTATTTATTATTCATTTGTATTGTTAGATTTCAGTTTATTATGAAAATTTATTTTATTTATTTTTGTTGATACTACTTCGAAAATTACTCAGAAAATTGTATACGGACATTTCGTATGAAAAGCTGTAAAAATTAAGTCAGGAATAAAATTAATTACTACGACAGCCTTTAAAATTTTTCGTCAGTGTGGTGTCATTACAGTATACTATTATTGAAAGGATCAAAAGTAAATACAAGAAAATACAAACTATACTGAGAGCGACGATTACAATTTAGCTCTGTCCCGATTATGTCAACGTATCTGTACTACACTAATTATAAAAAATATGCCGGTTATACAACTCATAAAACATAGGGCTTCATTAAAATGGCACAAATTTGCATGTTGAATGACACAGATACACAAACACATATTTAGTTCTTTTTTCTTTTTGAATCCTCCAAAAGGTATTAGTCACAATAAAAGCGACGACAAATCATGTAGAATTCTTACCCACTATTAAAAAGACTAATCATACACCGGTGGCTGGCCTTGCCTCTGAACTCTGGGATATTTAAAAGAACGCAACCGGAGTCCTCTGAGCGGGTCCTCTGAACTTCGACACACTGTACGACGTTTACGACGACATACAATCACACATACCGCCGTCCTTTCCGGGGTCGCACAAATAACGTTTGCCACCCACAACCCCGGAACCTCTTTTTGATCGTCTCTTACTAAGAACAGGAGATAACATAGTCCTAATCTGGTCCCGAAAATGCAGGGATATCATACAAAAATGTAGGCAAATTGCTAAAAACTTTCAAGTAGTGAATATAATAATTCAGTTTAATATTAATTGTTTCGTAATATTTCGATGGCAACATATCGAATATTTCTTAACTTTTCCTGTTATAGACCGGTGGTTAATATACCGGTTCCGAACTCTTTGTTTTTAATTTCAACCATACAGACAGATAGGTACTACTATTTCTTCTTACTCACTCTAAAAAATGGTATTACTAATATATGTGGATATTTTAGGTATATACAAGCGGATTTTTATTTTCATTATTTGTACTCATAGTTTATATTAAAACTTTTTATTTTTTACAATTAACCTGCAAATATGAATCAATTGTAATGGTTTCTTTTTACCAAATTATTATGTCAAAACTTTTATTTTTATATTATTACGTCAAAAAATATCTCTTTTCGTTGGGAAATAAGTAGAAAAAATCAAACTGCTGTTTTATAATATAAAAGTCTATTTACGAAGGTGGTTAAAAATGTTTAAATGCTTCAAGTAATTAAAAGTAAATAATACACTATCTTAATAAGGATATAATTATTCTGATTAATTATTATTTATTTATATATTTTTTTCGTTTCCCAACAACACAGCCGGTGTTGTCCAAGCGCGATGTCCCCGGGTGCCCCTTTCGGGCTCTTCCTTGTTGGGCGTGAAACGCTCATCGCACCTTCTAGTATTTACAGCGACATGCCGTCCTTCCCGGGGTCGCTTGGCAAGACGGTTCAAGCTCCAACTCTTCCCGCCCGCAACCCCGGAAACCCCTTTTAGTCGCCTCTTACGACAGGCAGAACGTACCGTAGCCCTATTCTGACTTCGGAACTATAGGGACAATGTGAGTACTTAAACCTTGAACCACAAAAACCTCAACCTTAATTTACTCAATCACGTTGTTTAATTCTTTACTCTGACAAAGTATTAATTGTTTATATAATTTATAATCAAGTACATTTAATGCATTTATGGTTATTATGGTTTTTATTATGGTATATGGCCTTATACCTGTAATAGTAAGAAAAAATAATTATTTAGATCTGTATATACATATAAAACGGAGTCAATTGAACGAAAGTTAAACTTACACTTGTTCTTGCTACAGATATTAAATTGTTCAAATCAATGAGAACAGGAAATGTCGTATGTTTTAACGAGTCATTACAATCTAAGTCATCTGTCATTAAACGTGTATCAAATTAAATAACTCTTTATATAGATATCTTATCCATAATTAATACATGAATCAAAAACTTAGGATCCGTTTTTAAGAAACTTATCGCAGACAGAGGACTATGAAATTTAACACGGTTATATGTGATGTAGAGAAGAGATATCAAACGCTAATATTTTTTTAAATAATGCATACATAAAATCTACTAAAACACATTAAACACACTACCATGCATTTAACGCAAACAAATATATAAGGAAGTGGTTGCGATGATGCGACATCAGGAAGGCCAGGAGTCTTCATTACTGTCCATTCTTGAAGATTTCAAGTAAAACACAGGAGTAAACTTCTTCAATTTATTCACAATTGAGGAGGTCCGATCGCTTCGACGGTTCAACAAGAATATCTTTTTACCGGCAGGCGCTTGCCTTTTTATAACAAAATTGCATGAGGTGACAATAACAAATTTATGGAGGGTAAACTAAATTACAATCCTAAAAATTACCAAATATTGCTTATTTAATAAACAAACAATTTTCGATCTTCAAACTAACTAAATATTATTTTCGGCGACGTGTTGTTCATAAATACGCGGTGTCGCGCCGACATATATAATAAATGAAAAAAAAACATTTAATCTCTTACTACGAAAACTATATGTTTCGTCATCAAAAATGTCAGATGGCTTTTTAAAAATACCCTTTAGTGCTTTTAAATGCAGGTTAGTCAATTGAACCTCATTTTAACTTAACTGGGAGTATTTAAAATAACTTGAAAACTAATTAAACTTTATTGAATTTGAGACATATTCGTGCTACTTTTAACAATATCTAGTTTAGTTTTTGAGTTGAATTACCGTCGAATTTCGACCGTTGCGACGGGTGATTATAACTTTAATCTACATCATTAGACATTAAACGTGATGGGGCAGACAAAATCAGATTTAATTTGATTTTGTCTGGCACATCACGTTTAATAATATTGACACATACGACCTGTGTCTGCATAGTAGTTAGAGATTGCAATCCGGAAAACCGGATCCGGTAAGCCGGCGGATCCGGCACAAATTTACACAAACCGGATCCGGTACCAATTCACCACCGGATCTGTACCTCCACCGGATCCGGTGATTGTATATTTTGACAAAGATTTCACATTACAAAAATAATTACCGTTCGAATCGAAATCGATCCTTTTTTTACACTGTTTTAACCGTTCTATTAATTCGGCCGGATCCGACCGGATCCGACCGGATTGAGAAAAAAACGGCCGGATCCGGCCGGATTGAAAATGAGGCCGGATTGCAATCCCTAATAGTAGTGTTTATATAGAAACGTCTATATACAATATGTATAGAACACTTGTGACTGACACGAATGCCTGTAGATAAATGCAGCGCTAGGCGACAAACGTGTTGCACATTTTATAATTTATGCAAATTATAGTTAATCTTTTGATAGTAAATATAAGTCGATCGCGTCGTAAGATTACTTCATATAATGTGAAGTGGAAAACTTATACGAGGAAGTAAAGCTAACTGTGCAAATAAAAACCTAGAGGTACAAGTGCTTATGTGTGTGCATTGGATTTTTTTTCAAAACCGTAAGTAAGTTTTTGTTTATCAAATATTTACTGCCATTTTATTTGTCATTTTTATGAAAAAAATATAAATAATGCGTTTATAACTACATTTATACAGTTTTTATAATTAAATAATTTATGTACCATAATATTACAGCTAATGATTATAACGAATACTTCTTTAATTACCGTATTTTGATAGAGTAATTAGCAAAAATATACCATTTAGTACATTTGGTTAATTATCCTTTTGTATTAACTCTTTTATGACATTTAATATGAGATAAATAAATTATAATAAATGACGTGTCTGTTTATAAGTACTCTATGACGAAAGAGTTATAAGTGCTAAGTATCAGAACGAATTGGCATTGTGTTACTGAGTTTACCATCTTGCAGTGAAAATTGTTTGAGTGAAAATGTTCCGATTATTGAAATGCACCGTTGTATTTAATTCAAAATTAATTAATAATCAGTGCATCGTGCTTAGTAATTGTGGGTATCATTCGACCTCGATTTTATATAGGTAAGTTATTTTGTTTACACTAATAATTCAATATATCAAACAGTCTCAATTTTGAGACAAACTATTAAAACTAAGTTTTTTTACTTTTGCGTCAAATGTAGGGTTTTTCGAGAATACGCATTAATAAACGCATTAATACGCATTGAATGTATTTCCATTTCTTTGGCAGAAAAAAGGGATGAAGGGACGTTTTTTCTTATCATAACAGTATGAGTGTCAAATTAAGGCTAGTACATAGACCACTACAAATATATATTGTTACACACTAGAACATTTTAAACACAACACAAAATCAATTAAAATATTATTATAAAAAGACCTGTCAATCATCCAAAATTGAAGACAATTAATCGTTTTTAAACAGTTTTGTTTTGCTTAGTGACTTTTTTTACTTTGCCCTGTTTGTTTATTTCTAGTAATAAAAGTAAACCTAGTTATACGAATCAGGATACCACATACCAGCCAGTTGCAGATTTCTATGCGGGGAAATCTGTCTTCTTGACGGGAGGCACTGGATTTTTAGGAAAGGTATTTAAATCAATTGAATTAAAAGCGGATATTAAATAAATTGAATTAAAATTTTAATTAAATAAATTGAATTAAAATTTTAATTAACTAATATATTGATCGTAACGATAAGCAACAGTAAACAGAAAGCAAAGATCAACAAAAAGGAATTTCATATTTATTGATTTTTATTTTTGTGACATTGAGGTAGCAAATGAGCACGCAGTCGAACTGATGATAAATGGTTACTGCCGTCCACGGAAAACTGTAAGCAACTTCATACAGAACAGAGGTTCTATCTAAAGTCTATCACAGATGCGTCGCTTTTCAAGAAAACTAATAAGCTCCCCTTATACCTATATAAGTATACGTCGAGTAAGTTTATATCGTCGTCAACCCATTATTGTAACACTGCTGGGCACGAGTCTTCTCTCGGAATGAGAGAGTTTTAGGCCTTAGTCCACCGCACTGGCCAAGTTTTAAACTGTGACGTTGTTTTAATGAACTTAAATATTGTTTTTGTTTTATCTCGGTATTAATTTATTTTTGGTGACTTCCTGAAGGAAAATGTTTATTTAGTTCACATTATCTTATACGTCGACATTATACGTTTAAACTTAAACATGTTTAAATTGTATAGTTAGCTATAATTTTATTCTAACCTATATTTTTCACTGGGTGGTCCAAACGGTGTAGGTCGACTAGGGAGGTGCCACCGCCACACTTATTTCTAACGTGAAGCAGTTGCGCTTCGGTGGAAGGGTGTGGTAGTCATTTTTATATGAGGCGGCCATCTCAGTTTTCGGGAGTAGCAACGCATCGGTGACTGAATTCAGATAAAAACACTGTTTTATATGAACACGTCCATGGGCGACAGTAACCACTTACCATTAAGTGGACGAGCTTGTTTGCTACTTCAATTGTATAAAAATGTATACATAAAGCGAAAAGTTACATCTTTTACATAAATTGTGTGCACACAGGGGTGTGATATTTCACATGGCTGTTCTTGATCTAAAAATAGTGCGGAGAGGTAGTATTTATGTAAAATTGTTAAATAGTTACATACACAATAAAATTAAAAAATGTTTACATTCACTTCTATACCAAAAAACGTAAAGTTAACAATGTGTGGTGTCTGTTAAAAAAACATTGCTTTTAAATTAGGGAAAGTAAACCTCATTTTTTCTTTTATTTTTTTTAGGTTTTTATAGAAAAACTTCTATCCAACTGTACTGATATCGACAAAATTTACGTTTTGATACGTGGAAAGAAAGGAACGCCTGTTGAACGGAGATTGCAACAGTTACTACATAATCCTGTAAGTAAATAAATATATAGGAGATATATCTTCATTATGTACCACTTCCTATTTAAAAAAGACCGATAATTTTCTTTATTTAGGATAATAATTAGTTTTCATGGCAAAGAGTAGTATCGAGCTACCAGTCCTTATATACGAAGTACCTACCTGAATTTATAATATCTTAGTAAACGGTTTAATGTCTTCCGTAAATGGCCTATCATGCTCAAAAAGGTTTGAAGGTGGTAGAACCAGTGTAGTTCGACCGGTAGAAATAGGTGTGGCGGTACTTCACCACCGCCACACCTATTTCTAGCGTGAAGCATTTCTTGCGTTTCGATAGAAGAGTTTGGTTGCCGGCACACTTTTATATGTGACCACTATCGTAGTCCTCGGGAGTAGCAACGTATCTGTGATTGATTTCAGATAGAGCCCATGTTCTATATGAAGTTGTTTACAGATGTCCTTGGGCGGCAATGTCCACTTACCTTCAGATGGACTGCACGCTCATTTGCTACTTCAATCAGATAAAAAAAAGTTCGAGATCTGTGTTCTTAGTAAGAGTATAACATGTTTTCTCCAAACAACTATAGCTTTCCACTACAGCAACCAATTGCATCAGCAATTATCACAAAAAACTTAATGTTGCAAAAATATCGATTACTACCTTCTTTATTATGAGGGCAGATTATGTGACCTCTTAAATATACACGTCACTAAATATTTATTTTTTTGCAGATCTTTACCAAACTGAGGAACACAAACCCGGAATATTTCAGCAAAGTTGTTGCTATCGCTGGTGATATAACAGAACCTGAATTAGGAATCAAACCAGAAGACAAACAAACTCTTATAGATAAGGTAAGGTTTTATTAACTCGGACCTCTTTTTTTTTGTTTTCGAGGGGGAAACTTTCAAAAAACCGGTAGCCGTCCTCGCAGCTACAAAGAGGACTCCGGGATCTCCAAAGGAACGCTACCGAATCCTCTGAGCGCGTTGCCCCATCTGGTTCACCCAGATGGGCGGCTGGACCCACCGCTCCGTTTAGTCTTTACGACGGTATGCGCCACACATACGACCGTCCTTCCCGGGATCGCCTGGCTGGACGGTTCAAGCTTGAACTCTAGCCACCCGCAACCTCCAAAGCCCCTTTTAGTCGCCGGACTACGGTAATAGGACTACGGTATCCCCTGCCTGTCGTAAAGACAGGCAGGGGATACCATAGTCCTATTCTGATCCCGGAACAGCAGGGACGCGGCGCTCTCGGACCTCTAGTGGTACAACTTATTTACATTATGAATGCAAATTGCAAAGTGTGGTTTGGTGTGTGCGGTTTGATGAATTGAACAAACGTAGAAAAACCGACTCGCACTTGACGATTTTGAATGAATAACAATAGACATATCTATGTTTTCAAAAATTTGTCTGTCTGTTTGTCTAAGTGTTGTAATCGTATAAACTACAAAATTTCATTTAAAGGTTTCAATTATGTAGTTCAAGTCCATATGAGAAGTAAGATTTGGTTTTTATTTAATTTTATTTCATTAAATTACCCATAAATTATTTAAAGATATTTGTATGTTATCAGTAGGTATGTGTAGGTAAGTCAGGGAGCAATGCTACTTTTTCATAAGAATGCGTTTACAATTTTTTTTAGGTTTCAGTACTTTTCCATTCTGCAGCGACAGTAAAATTCACAGAATCGTTCAAAGACTTACTCGACGTAAATCTTGAAGGAACTAGAAGAGTATTAAATCTAAGCCAGCAAATGAACAAAATCGAAGTAAGTTTTTCTAAGTTACAAGTAGCGATAAGACAGACGGGCTGCATGATGAAAAGCAGTCACTGATTGGACGCTTGCAATATAAAAGGAATCGCGACTTTGAAAATATTTCCCTTTGCACCCTTTGCACCTTTCTTGGAGAGCACATGTCATAGTGCTTCGACTATATCTCGGGAGGAAGTGACAAGTTGACAGACTTCGTATATGTACTATGCTTTGTAAGTTCTATACAAAAACGTTTTGATGCTCGTTTATATGCCATTTCGCGTTAAAATTTTATAGATTAAATGGTTCAAATTTTAGACTTCCTTACTTAAGTTCATTATAGCACAACGAAAGGGACTGATCTCAAAATGTAGTAAAATTCAGTTGATAACTCTAAATATACTGCTAGTTACATAATCTATCGTCTAGCAAATAAAAAGCTATGATAGCGTCCTAAAAAGGGCAAGCATAGTGTAAAGTCTTTTAAATAATCGTCCCTACAGTTTAAGAAACTCCCTGAAATGCGAAGACGATTATATTTTCCACCAAAAGCAATTATAGTATTAGGTTTCTTAAAACTCACTTTCTCTTTAGTTGCTAGCTAGCTAGCTAGCTAGTTGACCCGGCAGACTTCTTTCCGCCTAAAAGTCAAATATCAAAAATAAAGTGTTCGTTTACTATATTATGCATTTTCTTATACATAAAAACCTTCCTCTTGAATAACTCTATCTATTAAAAAAAAGTGCATTAAAATCCGTAGAGCGGTTTTGAAGATCTAAGCATACATAGGCACAGACAGCGTGTACAGTAACTTTGTTTTATACTATGTGGTGATGGTCATATTTTTATTTTGCAGAGACTAGTTCACATATCTACGGCGTTCTCAAATTCAGATAAACTACTTATCGATGAAGTAGTATACTCTCCACCTAAGAAATTAGAAGACGTACACCATTTCCTTGAAAATTATGGAAATGATAATAAGGAAGTCGAAAAATACATAAGTGAGTAACCATTGAAGATAATATTACCAAGAAAATATAAATGAAATGATATAATTACGGCAATAATATAATATAATGATATAATTATCGGACCGATAACCGATGAGGAAGGAAGGTTCTCGAGTGGCGACCACG
This sequence comes from Spicauda simplicius, assembly GCA_949699795.1. Classification (NCBI taxonomy): domain Eukaryota; kingdom Metazoa; phylum Arthropoda; class Insecta; order Lepidoptera; family Hesperiidae; genus Spicauda; species Spicauda simplicius. Next base: position 19,737,453 of record OX453066.1, read on the forward strand.
TTTAGGCATAAGGAGCACAGGTCACTCCACCACCAGGTAGACCGATGACCTGAAGAAGACAGCTGGAAACCATTGGATTCAGAAGGCTCAGAACCGGTTGGAGTGGCGTCATTTAGGGGAGGCCTATGTCCAGCATTGGACTTCAAAGGGCTGGTGGATGAATGGAATTACGGCAAACGTTTTTTTCCGTTTAGCATCAGTAGATGTTGCTACTTCAGTCTGGTTTGAGAGATTTATCAGTACCTCTCAGTGAAAAAAGAACTCCCTTTAGGCATTATATTTGGAAAATAGAAAAGCTCGCACACATGTAATGTCCAAAAATCAATCAACTACCCATAAAATGCAGAACGCTACCCAATTTTCTCTGAATTCTACATATCCCCTTCTGTAGGCCTCCAGTGCCCATATAAAGTGTTATACGGGCATTGGGTCTATACCGCATACAGCAGTTTGTATTATAATATGCGGGCATTATGTCTATAACGCAGATAGTGTTATCTTTGTTAAGAACTTTTTTGAGAGAACTACTTTAAAAGATCAAACCCAGTAACTTGACTGCCACCTGCCACTTGTTATGAGCATCTTCGAGAGACACGACTTTAGAGGATCGAATCAGAAGAATCGAATCGATCGAAGTGACATCACCGCCACTCGCCAAGTCATCAGTTCAGTTCAGCTTGACAGGTGGTAGAACCAGTGTAGTTCGGCCGGGGAAGTACCACCGCAACACCTATTACCCACATAACGTGAAGCATTTCTTGCATTTCGATGGAAGGGTGTAGCCGATACTCTTTTATACGAGGCGACTATCATAGTCCTCTCGAGTAGCAACACACATCTGTGATTTACTTCAGATAGAACCCATATTCCACCATAATTGTTTAAAATTAATATTAATTAATCAAATTATGTATTCAATTCAACAGAAGGGCATGCGAACACCTACACGTTCTCTAAAGCACTAGCGGAATCTCTTGTTTTGGAAAACCACGGAAATGTTCCCACGATCATTGTCAGGCCATCTATTGGTAAGAAACGATTGATTGTGCAATTCTATACGACCAAACCCAGTTTCAAGTATTACACTTTCACTGAGCACTGATAGTGTAATGGTCAAAACTTAACCTCTCAATCTAAGTTCCGGGGTTCGAATTCCAAGCGTGAATTATAAATTAAATTTGCTTTATGATGTTCGTTGGTGACGTTGGTGATGTTATTTTTTTATATTTTTATTATTTGTTATTAATGTCCTTATAGTATCGCCAGCTCTCAAAGAGCCCTTATCTGGATGGGTCGACAGCTGGGTAGCGGGCACAGCCCTCTTCACTGACGTGGCCCGAGGCCTTACTCGCATCGCGTATGGAAACAGAGAGGTTGTAATGGACATGATACCAGTGGACTACGTTTGCAACCTAACTATTGCTGCAGCAGCTAAGAGTCCAAAGTAAGCTTATGAATTAACTCTGGAAAAAATATTTTGAAAGTTGGATTTCTTCGAAAAAAAAACATAAACTGCCTAGTATCGTAATTCAATAAACTTCTTCAAAGACGACGTAGAGTAACAAGATTTGGAAGAAATCTCTAGAACTCTAGACTAGACTCTAGAATTTCTACATGTTTCAAAAACTGGATTTTGAATGAAAACAATAACGCTTTATAACAACAAAGTGCGTAAAATAAATGTGTGTTTAGTTTAGAATTCCTCGATATATAGACTATCTTAGAATATTCAGTTTTGATAATTCCTGTTGAACATCTTCAATTTCAGGTCAAACAAAGTTGAAGTTTACAACTCTTGTAGCAGCTCCACAAACCCTATTACGTGGACGGAAGCTACGGATTTGTTTGTTAAAGAAAGCGGTAAATTTGGATATGGTAAGTTTAGGATAAGTCGTAAGTTGGAAAAAAATAGTACACAAGTCCTGGCCAAGCGAATGGTCGTAAGGAAACTGGAAATCGTTAATTGTAAAAGTCAACTACAGGCATATATACGGCTGTGGATCCGGAAAAATGTTGATGGTGTAAAGTATTTAATCCATCCAGCCAAAAAATCTTGAAAAGACAGATTGGATATCTTTACAGATTTTTTATTTCTCTCGTCAATCCATTATTGTCCCACTGCTGGGCACGGGTCGTCTCTCAGAATGAGAGAGTTTAGGCCATAGTCCACCGCGCTGGCCAAGTGCGAATTGGTGGACATCACACACATCCGAGAACTTTTTTTTAAGTACTCTCAGGTGTGTAGGTTTCCTCAGAATGTTTTTCTTTACCAAAAAGCAGTGATACTTAACTTCTAATACGCACATAATTTTAGAAAAATCAGTGGTGCGTGCCTGGGTTTGAACCTCGGACCTCATAATCGAAAGAGCAATTACTATTAGGCTATCACTGTTCGATCTGATTTTTTATAACTAAACTATTATTTATTTCAGGAGAACTACCTTTCCCAAAGTTGTTTGTATCGCAGTCACACTTCGTGGTTTCATCGTTAACGTTCTTATTACAAACGATACCATCGTTTACAGCAGATTTATGGCTAAAAGCTACGGGCAAGAAACCAAAGTAAGTTATGTGAATAAACTATTTAGAGTGAGGAAATTTTCTCTACCGCAGTGCGATTAAGGGAATATTTCAAAATCTTTACATCAAAACTCAGTGATTTTCAAAATGAATTCACTGGTTTTTTAATGAAACACACAAAAAATGCGCACAAAACAAAATTTTTGACAATTGGATTTATGATCAGGATCTCCGTGTCCTCTATTACTAGATAGACCTTCACCTAGAATCTTCACCTTGTTGCAGTGCTACTGACAAAGATATTGAACAACTTTTGCGTCGAACTTTTAGTCATTTTCTTGTAGGTACCTTTACCTATTTCTTGCCTTATTTATCTTTGTCTATTAAACGATATCTGATATCTTTAATCCACCTCATAGTGTTTGAGGTTAATTAAATATATCACCGATGACCTCTAGAAGACAGCGGGAAACCGTTGGATTCAGTGGGCACAGGACCGGTTGGAGTGGCGCCATTTTGGCGAGGCCTATGTCCAGCAGTGGATATAAAAGGGCTGATATCCATCAGCTCTTAGATATACACTGCTGGACTATTTTCATCCATCCGGATGGATGGAAATATATAACAAAACTACTCAATGTAGGCCACAGATGCTTTGTTACCCCTCAAGATAGATTTAAAATACCTTACATAAATTTCTCCCGAAATATAGCGGCATTTTACATAATAAGGAAAATAATGACGAGGATGTATGTCAATCGTGCCCCCAGAGGATATAAGCATTTCTCTACATCAACTATAACTGTACGTAATTTCATAAACCTCCGTCTGCGGCAAGTATCTTAAAAACGAATCACAAATGTTTGCTTCACGTATATGGATACTGATATAAAACGTGATATTTTGATTTATATTTACAGATATATTCAAATGCAAAAGAGGGCAGTTTTGCTGCGCGATCTCTTGCAAGCGTTTATGACAGCCTCATTTCATCTCAAAATCAATAATACGGCGTCAATCATATCTTCCATGGATGAGAATGATCGTCAGCGTTTTGCATGTGACCCAAGGACCATAAACTGGAAAGAGTACATGTCCATATACTGCTATGGTGTGAAACAAAACCTTTTGTCTGATAAAAAATAAATATAATTCAACTCCTTGCTTTTTATTCCTGATGTTTCTTCACAGTTAAATAAATAATTTATGAATTTTCCATACTGCTTGAGGTTATTAATAATACAATACTTATGTATGTACACCGATTTTACAAGAGAGCTAGATAATCGTTAAATCAAACGATGCCTTTTGTTACTATGATTTAAATGAATAAAATAAGTAAAGAAATCTATATAATTATATACATTTTTTTTGTCACAATGTTCGTTCCCGTACTCTTTCGAAACGGCTTGACCGATGCTCATGAAATTTTGTGAGCATATTGAGTAGGTCTGAGAATCGGCCAACATCTATTTTTCATAGTGATAAGAGTTGTCCACCCTTAACATTGTTTTTAATTTTTATATGCCAAACCGTTTGCCGGATCAGCTAGTTTATCATACAAGGCTATTCGCAGTGTAATTGAAGTAACACGTTTTTAATTCAAAGCTTTTTGGTACAATAATTATAATACTGTTTCCATAACTTAAATTTTATGACTTTTGAATGGTCATGCAAAGAAGCGATATTAAGAATATTTCTGCTGACACACAGCAGTACAACACAAAGTTTGTACTCGAAGTCCTAATATTATCCAGAACTTACAAAACCTTGTAAGAGTTGAGAATAGCTTCAGATTATCTGCATGTTTCTTAACAATATCATCTATGGTGCCTTCAAACTAAAGAATGCCTAATATATTGATTCTACGTTTCTCATTTCACCTGATGATCCGTGGTGATTGCCCCTACAGCCATCTGTAATTAGTCCCAAATACAGCGTACCACCGGGAATATTATCAAATATGAAAAAAATAAAAGGGGTAAAGGTGGAGCTATCGAAATGGAAATTGGCGACCTCCCGCAACATTTTTTTTATCTGACTGAAGTAGCAAACAAGCATACAGTCCACCTGATGGTAAGTGGTCACTGCCGCCCATGGACATCTGTAATCAACTACATACAGAACATGGGTTCCATCTGAAGACAATTAGAGATGCGTTGCTACTCCCGAGGACTATGATGGTCGCCTCGTGTGAAAGTGTGCCGGCAACCACAGCCTTCTATCGAAACGCAAGAACTGCTTCACGTTAGGAATAGGTGTGGCGGTGGTACTTCCCCGTTCGAACTACACTGATTGTACCACCTTGAGAGACAAGACTCATCCAGAGATGGCGCCACTAGTATTTATGAATCACGCTATCGAAGTTTTCTAAATATTGTGCATAAATTCTAGCTCCGAATAGAGCCAATCGGACCACGGCCAAGGGATCCCAAGGGATAATCACCTAGGCTGGCGGGAGATCTCCTTAGATTGTCCCACTGCTGGGCACGGGTCTTCTCTCAGAATGAGAGAGTTTAGGCCATAGTCCACCGCGCTGGCCAAGTGCGAATTGGTGGACGTAATTAAAGGTAATAATCCCTGCTATAATTTATTATTAAAAATTACTGCTATTAATCACATTAAGAGGTTTAATTTTTTTTTTTATTATTTCATAAAAAAATAAGTGCTATTATTTTGTGTATAATATGTGATTATGTTGATAGATTGAACGACTGACAGTTTCTATAATAATCTATTTAGTTTAATCACTGGGGTGATTACATATTTTTCACACATTAATTAAAACAATAATACAAACATTTTAAAATACACACAATACATATTTTTCACACATTAATTAAGACAATAATACAAAAATTTGAAAATATTGTTCTACATTACACACCAGACAATTAGCAGATTTATTTAACAATAAATAAGAATTATTTTTTATTTTTGGTCTTTTTGTACCATTGAAACGTAACAAAAAGTTGCCGTCTCGAATACAAAAAAGTTCAGCAAATCAAAAAGTCCATGTCTCATAACGTTCACCAATTTTAAAACTACTAGTTTGATGTAGTCGGCTTCATAGTGAGCTAAATATGTTTATTTGTTGTAGCTATAAAGCCAGATTTGCAGATGCGAAATTCAAAATATTTTGGTCACTTAACCAGAAACGAGAACTCGTCGGTATTTGACTGCGTATCAAACGAGCATGCAGTCCACCTGATGGTAAGTGGTCACTGCCGCTCATGGACATCTGTAATCAACTGCATACAAAACATGGGTTCTATCTATAGTCAAACACAGATGCGTTGCTACTCCCGAGGACTATGATGGTCGCCTCACGTAAAAGTGTGCAGGCAACCACACCTTCTATCGAAAGGCAAGAAATGCTTCACGCTAGAAATAGGTGTGGCGGTAGTACTTCCCCGGTCGAACTACACTGGTTCTACCACCTTCAAGCTACTACACAGTGCTCGATTGTCCAGTGAAGCCGCAATGCCCTTAATAGAAGCCGGTGGCGAAGAATCGCAAGAGCTGTTGGCAAAGACAGCTGTGACGACTGACCAGTCGTCATCATTATACCACGACCACTCCGCCAAGAGTGTACGACTAAAGAGAGAGAGAGATAAATCCAGATTCAATATAAATAAAAAATACTTGTTAAATCAGCTTGATAAGACATCCATTTAGGACACTAAATGTATGTCATATCAACTGATCTATCACAGGTCTACTTAGGGCTAATAAAAGAAAATATATATATGTCGGAAATGGCGGTATTGTGGCAACACCGAAACGCCAGCGCCATCTAGTGGCGTTCGATGAAGTTAGGGTTGTACCAGTTTAATGGCCGACACCTCAGTCTATCGTAGACGGTCGGCCGAAGCAGACAACTCTAAAATCATCCCGCGTTCTTAGTGCTACTTCGTTGTGAAAAATATTGAAGTCTCCAGTTTTTAACACTGAGTTAATTACCTAGTACATTTTACATTCATAGCCATAGAAATGCGAAGAACTAACAAAGATATAACTTTGACGTACATTTCAATCTATTTATATATTTTTTGTTTATTTATTTTAATTACAACCCATTACATCATCATTACACTTACGTTTTTGTACTATAATACTTAATTATCCGTGACAGAAAGAGTGTACTGTTATTCGTTTTTTTTTAATTTGGTTACGGTCAAATTAAAAATATATTACAATTCACATTTCATCGTATTTTTAACAATAACTAAATACATTCGGTTGATAGCGTTGTTTTCCACTTTTCATGCAACTTATTTATTTATTTATTGACACATCAACAGCATATCATACAAAAATTTATGTAACAATCTTACTTCTAAACAATAATTCAGTATGAACGCAAATTACTGGTGTGTACATCAAACGTTATCATACGTGTTCTTACTTAAGGAAAAAATATGTGTGCGTGTACTAGCGTACACTCGTAAGAAGTGAAACTTCTTTATGACGTTATTTTTCAAAAAATAATTTACTATATGCAACTTTACAGAAATTGGTTAAATAAAGTTAAATTAGATAAAGTTTAATAAAAGGCTTTTATTAAACTTTATCTAGTAATCTAATCTATAATAATCTATCTAATATCACGCGTGGTAGGGATAAGAAAAAGATGTCGCGTAAAGGAAAAAAAAGATGGCGCGTAACAGAAAAAGATGGCGCGTAACGAAAAAATGTTAGACTAAATTTTTTTCCGACCCCGATAAAGAAGTTTCGCTTTTGTTTTCCAACCCCGATAAAGAAGTTTCACTTCAAAAAAAAACTATAATAACAAAATTAGAGTAGAATAATTTAGTTATAATTTATTTATTTATTTATTTCATTAGAACCACCAACAGAATTACATGGACTACAAAAATAGAGAAAAGTAGTATAAGGTATGGAAATGCACATAATTCTACTTACAGGCAGTCACAACATGCAATTAAATAAGTGAATACAATAACAAAGTTGAAATAGTTTACGTGAGTTTAAATAAATTAATGAAAACTAATATTTTATACACTGAATAATTTCGTTAGTTTATCTTTGAATTTCCTTTCAGTGTCGCTAAAGGGGTCTATAGTGTTATCTTTAGATAAGACTTCCTTGTATAATCTAGTTAATCTAGGTATTAGTGAATGGTAACCAAGCTTGGTTCTGTAAGCAATTCTGTAAGTTCTTGGTTTGTGAGTAAGAAAAGATGTAGGATGCCGCGGAACACGAGAGGGTACTTTAAATGATAATTGGCTTAGTAAATAATAATTTAGATTATATTGATTTAGTTGATAAAAAATGATTATTGAACTTCCTTTTGAGGGTAAAAAAAGAGTGGTGAAAAATATCAAAACTGTCGTTAGTAATGGTAGACAATCGGTTGTACTAGGCGCATATAGGTGAGATTTAGAACTTTAAGTTTTAGTTTTTAACAACATATCCGTAACACCTTTAGAATAAATCGGGACGTATTTATCCCAGTCAATGGTTGTAGGGTCGCATTGGAAGGTACTTCTGTCATTTTCATCTAGCGTAGACATCAGTTCTTGCGCACGCGCAGTTTTGATAAGCCAACTCGTGTTAGTGACAGGCTCACCAAGATTACCTCGGGCTATAGCGCCCTTCACCAATTTCAAGTATCTGGTGATAAAAACATTTACAGAATGAAAAAGAGTTCAATATTCAAAATATTATGTACTGAAATTAGTAATATTCTGGTCTTAATAAAATATTCATTTTCGAATATCAGACCATAATTAGCGCTTAACAGTAAATTAAACAGTTGGTAGAGCCAGTGTTCCACCGGGGAAGTGCCACCGCCACACTCGTTTCTAGAATGAAGCGTTTCTTGCGTTTCGATGGCAGGTTGTGATTGCCGGCACTCTTTTATATGAGGCAACCACCATAGTCCTCAGTAGCAACGCATCAGTGACTTCTGACAGAACCCTTTTTCTATATAAAGTTGCTTTCGGACGAGCATGGGCTGCAGTACCAAAACCACTTGCAATCAAGTGGACTGCATTCTCGTTTACTTCTTCAATCGGATACAAAACACTAAAAAGGACAAAACCTTGGCTCTCTTCCCGATAATCGCAGCCACGCGTCAACAATGTATGCTGGTAGAATCTGCATCATGAATCTGAGAATCGGTATCGCCCACCTTGCTTGTGTGAAGTAAATTGTTGGAAACGGTATGATGGCTGAAATACGAAAACATTTATTGTTATTAAATGTCACAATGAAGGTGAAACTGAAGGAGAAACTGATGTTGACAGGCAAAATTGAGGGCAAGAGACCTCGAGGCCGAAGTCCCAGGAAATCCGTCCATTTCATCATCAGGTATCTAAACACCTGGAGATACCTGTCAGCACGGTACTCCACCAAGCTGCCGATGGCAATAAGTGGAAACAGCAAATTGAAATGGCTTCGCATCAAAATCACGATCCTCAGTAATGAGGCACGACGGAAGAGATAGAAATGTCATGATTATTATTTTTGTCTTTTTCTTACAAATTTATCGAGTTTGAAATCTTCGTGTGCACATTTTATTTCTTGTATATATGCTTTGCTATTTCTCTTATTTCAGATATCACGTTTTATTGGCACTTCTCCCCTTCCTTTGCATACAGAAACCTGGTGGTAGATTATTTATTGTTTTTTTTTTAAAGTTTTATATGAATCATTTTTGAATAAATAAATTTAATTTTGATTAATAACGGTTGAATTTCTTAAATCTATTTTACCCCGATCTGATTTTCTCAGAACTTGTGTATGCATTTTAAATAAATCTGTTTACTTAAGAAACTCTTTCATTTATATTTATTACCAAGTCGATCTAACTGAGTTCGAGATCACATAATTAATACGCACACCAAGTTTACTATAAACATAATGTTACACACATTAAAGTTCATTACAATCCACAGACATTAAACGTGCTAGACTCGATTGACATGTTTTCAAACCGCAACTTTGAAAACATGCATCATCGGTAGTCCACTGGTTCAACCCGTATCTTCATCACCTACTTCACATTAAAGTATTAGAGGACAATATGTGGAGACAAACAATATGTGGAGGACACACATATTGTTTTAATGTCTATTTAGAGTTACTAAATAGACATTTGCCCAATAGTCGCATATATCAAAAAGTATATCACTTACCACTATTATTTTTGTTGCTTTCCTTTATATATAAATCACATAACTTTGCCCAATTGATAGGATTCTTGTGACTAGTCGCTATGTTGTAAACATTGCATTTATGTGTTCTAAAACAATGAAAACAGATTTTATTTCTGATCGTGACTATTTTTCTTAGTATCTTTTAACAAATAACTTGAACACAGAAATTCGATTTTTAAATATTCCTATTTAAAAATTTAATATTATGAATACATGCATACGTATTATAAATGTGACATTTTCTAAGGATGATTGTTTGTTATTCTTTCAGACAAAACATCTGGTCAGATTTAGCTGAAATTTGACACATAGATAAAATTGATGTCCTGGATTAACTTACGGTATATAATTATTATGGAAAATGTGGTAAAAGCGATCGAGCTTCAACAATAAGCTAGCACATTCAATAAATGTAAGCATATGAACTTACATATGCTTACATTTATTGAGTATTAGCATTTTCTGTGGACGAAATTAACACCAAGGTAGTAACAACTGTCCACGACGTGGGGTCTAAGTATTTTAAGACCCACTCCAGTGGTGGCTCTCAGGTTCTCTCAGAGCATACTCTCGGTCTTATGAGGGAGAGGCGAGAGCTATGTGTGCAGTCTCCAACCTCAATGTCGAGATACAGACTGCTCAATAAACAGATCTCTCAGAGTAGGCGACGCGATTGGCGTGCTCACAACACCCGACGCGTAAAAGACGCTATTGAGCGAAACCGGGGCTCAAGAGTGTTCGCCAGGGATCTGTGCATTGGGCAGAGCCTGCTGACGAGGTTGAAGACCGAATCGGGCACCGTAGTTTCGTCTCAGCCCGATGTTCTGAGAGAAATTGAGAAATACTACGGACAGTTGTATGCTTCCGCACGAGCTCCCGCCCGTAACAAGGCGGACGACAAACGTGCCAAACTGACCCGACACTATACTGAGGACCTCCCGGACGTCAGCCTGTACGAGATTAGAGAGGCTCTCAAACAGCTGAAAAACCACAAGGCACCGGGGGATGACGGAATCACAACAGAGCTGCTAAAAGCTGGCGGTAAACCCGTATTAGTGGCGCTCCAAAAGTTGTTCGATTCCGTCATTACTAGCGGGACAACCCCGGAAGCGTGGAGCAGAAGCGTAGTGGTGCTGTTCTTCAAAAAGGGCGATAAAACCCTCCTGAAGAACTACAGGCCCATTGCGCTTCTGAGCCACGTGTATAAGTTGTTTTCGAGAGTCCTCACTAACCGTATTGCACGCAGGCTTGACGACTTCCAGCCTCCCGAACAAGCCGGATTCCGAAAAGGCTACAGCACCATGGACCACATACACACGCTTCGGCAGATTATACAGAAGACCGAGGAGTATAATCTGCCGTTATGTGTTGCTTATGTGGACTATGAGAAAGCCCTCGATTCTATCGAGCACTGGGCGGTGCTGGAGTCCCTTCAGCGATGCCAGATCGACTATAGGTACATCGAGGTGTTGAAGTGTGTATACACAGCCGCCACCATGTCAGTCCGAGTACATGACCAAAGCACGAACCCCATCCAATTGCAGCGGGGAGTCAGGCAAGGCGATGTCATATCGCCGAAACTGTTCACCGCTGCGTTGGAAGATGTGTTCAAGCTGATGGAGTGGAAAGGTCTTGGCATCAACATCAATGGCGAACACGTCACACACCTTCGATTTGCCGACGATATAGTCATCTTGGCAGGTTCGCTGACGGACCTCAGCACAATGCTAGGCGACCTCAACAGTGCCTCACAACGGGTGGGTCTTAAGATGAACATGGACAAGACGAAAATCATGTCTAATGTCCATGTCACACCCGTACCGGTAGTTGTTGACGGCACTCCTCTCGAAGTTGTCGACGAGTACATTTACCTGGGACAAACGATCCGGATGGGTAAGTCCAACTTTGAGAGGGAGGTCACTCGAAGAATCCAACTCGGCTGGGCTGCGTTCGGGAAATTTCGTAGTATCTTTTCGTCCACAATTCCTCAGTGCCTGAAGTCGAAATTGTTCGAGCAATGTGTGTTGCCAGTGATGACCTATGGCGCCGAAACGTGGTCCTTCACTAAAGGCCTCATTCGAAGGCTCAGAGTCGCTCAGCGTGCTATGGAGAGGGCTATGCTCGGAATTTCGCTACGAGACATGATTCGTAACGATGAAATCCGTAGACGAACGAAGGTTACCGGCATAGCTCTCAAAATCAGCAAGCTGAAGTGGCAGTGGGCCGGCCATATCGTTCGAAGGACGGATAACCGATGGGGACGAAAGGTCCTCGAGTGGCGACCACGTTTAGGCAAAAGGAGTACAGGTCGCCCCCCTACCAGGTGGACCGATGACCTGAAGAAGACAGCGGGAAACCGTTGGATTCAGAGGGCACAGGACCGGTTGGAGTGGCGCCATTTAGGGGAGGCCTATGTCCAGCAGTGGACATCAAAGGGCTGATGGATGGATGGATGGAAGCATATGAATACAAGATCAAGCATCATAAATCGAATCAGCCTTAGTGCTAAATAATAAATATGTTTTTTTTTTTATTATCAGCTACGACACCAAAAATAGATTGTCCGTGCCCGTTAAAAAAAAATTGGGTTCGAAGCAATCGTGCACACATACTTGGAAAACGAAATCGGTTGAGTGGTTTCAGTGATTTGCGTGAATGAACACAGTGACACGTGAATTTTGCATATCACCGCTGTGCCCGCGATAGACAAATGTAACATGACCTACATATAGAATTACAAAATATTAAAAAAACATTCACAAGAAAATAAGATTTTTTTAAGAAAGTTAATACATTGTACCAAATTATACCATACAATAATACCACAACAGGTAGGAACTACCGCTAGCCGGTAGCTACTAGCCGCTACCGTTAATTTAGCCATGACTATAATCCATGCAACTCGAAATATTGGAAAAAATCAAAAACCACGTATAGTAAAAGTTACATTTTAAAATGTATGTATTATGTAGGTAAGAAACATAACATTAGTAATGAAGTAAAACTAAGATAAGACATTATATTAGATGTTTTACGAGAAATCGCATATTGGTGCAAGGTTACCAAGTCTCAAAAATGTATTCCCCTAAAGCCTTCATTAAAAACTTCTAAAATCCCCCATAATGAATTATTAATCGGAATTCTTCGTGGCAACCTGAACTGACGACGAAAAAAAAAGGTGTTTGGGTGTAGTGCATGTCCTTTTTTGTGCATGTACTTATTTATCCCCTAAATTTGGGGGAAAAACTCCTAAGTTGGGAACCCTGTATTGGTGCTATCCTTAAGTTATTTTATCCTTTAAAGACATCATAATTTGTAATACCATACCGACTATTTTTCGCAGCTGCAATGATCAAGAAATTGCACACATAATCCACAGGTATTATATCCACCACTACCCGTTTGTTTCCATACAGAACACGGGTTAGGCCTCTGGAGATATCACAGAGTAGAGTAGTCACAGCCACCCAGGAATCGTTGTGGCTCGGAAGTGGGTCCTTATATACTGAGGTCACTGAAAGTAATGATAAATAATTGGAGTAAATTAATTAGCAATTTTGAATTTGCTAGTTTGCTTAAGGGAAAGTGAAATTAATGAAACATATTAATGCAGAGTTACCATGTTTTAAAAAGTAACCCATGAGGAGGCACAGATGAAATAAAAAAAAGTGTGGCACTCGGGGACTGCCGCGGTAAAGCTATTGCATAACATTTTTTTATCAATTGTAATTATTTATTTATGCAGTATATTATTACTCTTTGATATTAATTCAAGTTTTTCTATGATACTATATACTTTCTCACAAACAACTGCTTACATATTCGTCCGATTTCCGTGCAGCTCGTCTCGACCCATGCGAGCTTCATACTGTCGTACCATAAACTTACACGTTCAGCGAACGCGCGACCGCGCTACATGGTAGGAGGAGTGGGGGTGTTAGGTTTTTTTCGTTACGGAATTTCTTGATTCGTTCGCAGCTCTCAAAGCCCGCAATAAAAGCTATGCAATAGCTTAATATAATAATTTTTTTAAACTAGAAATCTTCGTGGTTCGTTTCCGGAAGCACCACCATCACATTTATTTCTGCCTATTAACAGCAGTGTTATACACTGCGGAGTTCTGGTTTGAATGGTGTTGTAAATATTACCCAAGTCGTTCCAACTTAGGAATCAAGACTAAAACGCATTTGTATCTAGCCTCAGGCAAGACTTTGATCTCAACTGAGATTGATTACAAGTGTCCCTGGGCTGCAGTGGCCACTCAGCTTTTACCATAATTTATAAATATTTCAACAAGTAAATATTCAAGCAACAAGAATCATAGTTAAGCCTCGCTTCCCGATGTATATCGCCAGATGACTTAGTAGTTATTGGGGCATTTCGACCCTGTAGCTCAAGAACAGAAAAAACAACGACTTATAGTATTTCTTGCCATAATTTAAAAGATGACTAAAGTAGCTGTCGGAGTTTTGAAATTTCTAGCTGTTCTTGCGTTTCGATAGAAGAGTGTGATCGCCGGCGTACACTTGCAGGTCTTAGTTCTCGGGAGTAGCACACTAACCTTTTCTTTTTATATAGTGGGTAATCCTCATGGACACCCAGCCACCCGGGGCAGCAGCTGAATTATGCCGGACTCTTACCAGCTAAACCCCCACCCCAGTGCCTGCACTAACCTAATCTAACCTAACCTTTGTTCTACTTGAAGTTGCTCACAGGTGTTCATGGCCGGCTGTGACCACTTACCATGGATTGCATGCGCCTTTACTACATCAATCTTATAAATATAAATATATTTACACATTAATTTATATGTGCAAGTTTACACTTACCCATAGATGGTCTAACTATTATTGTTGGCATATTCCCATGATTGTTGACAACATACGCCTCTACCATTTTCTTCGAAAAAGTGTAACTATTTCCGTGAATATCTGCAAATAAAATCTATAATGTCATCTTAATTCTTCACCGGTTCATCGTTTATTTGTTCGAACTAGTCACCCGTCACATCGGTCGAAATTGAACCGTAATTTAAATTAAAAAACTAAACTTCATATTGTCCAAAGTAGTACGAATTTTTCTCAAATAAAATGTAATAATTTTCAAGTAATTTTGAACGCACCCGTTAAATATAAAAAGAGGATTAGCTAAACCGCGTTTAAAAGCAATAGCGGGTATTTTGACAAAGACACTGACATTTCTGACGTTATGTGTTTTCATAGTAAGACATTCAAATTCAAATTCAAAATTCAAATTCTTTATTGGTATAACAAGTTGTACACAAACATAAATTGTTGTTGGGACATCCTTTTAAGTAAGAAAAATACTTGTGCCAGGATGCCCCGCTCTTCCGTAACTTAAATAAACTAGTACAATTTGCTTAATAACAATGAAAATATATTAATGTAGTATTGAGTAAGAGTGCATGTGAATGAGTTTCTGTATGTGTGTGTGTGTGTGTGTGTGCGCGCATTGAATGTTCTATTTCGTATAATATTTATGTGTTTGTGACAAATGCATGGTAGTGTGTGTAATGTGTTTTTAATTGATTTTGCGTAAGTTTTAAGCATTATTTAAAAAAACATATTAACATTCTGCACTCTATAACCGTGAAATATTTCATACTGATCCGTCCACAGCATATTACTTAAAAATGCTTCACAAATTTTTGCTTCACGTATTCATATATAAAATAAATATTTATTATTGAATACAGAACGAAGTACAAGTACTTCTTTATGCCATTTTACTTTTTTTTAAGCATTTGTCTATTGTGTCTAAATAATTTAATTTAATGCCCTTAAGCTGAAAGCCTGAAAACTATGTAGAAACATCTATCTTTTTGAATTTAATCTTTTTAGTTTTCGATACAATTGCTCGTTTTTAACAGGTTGTTGATTAATAGATAAAATATTTTAAATAATATAACAACTTTTATTATTTGACATATATTTTGACAACTCCTAGGTGTGTAAGTTTCCATATTTCCTTCACCGGAAAGCAGTGATCTTTAATTTCTAACACGCAAATCATTTCAGAAAAAAAATAGTACAAAAGTTAATGGCTGAGATTCAACCTAGGCTATCACTGTTTGAGCTGTAAAGCGTGCCAAAGAAATGAACATTATACATAAATACACTCGAAAATGAATACCTCCCTTCTGACGCCGTTGTCTGAGAGTGAAATAGTGCACGTACCTAATAGTTCCCGGATTTTCTTCGGATCATTCGTTTCTATTGCTCTATACGTATCTTCTATCTGTCTCGGTGGTGGGTAAGGCATTTCTTCTATTACACTATAAGAATTTGTAAATGTCGTTGATACATGTACGAAGACCTGTAAGGAAGAAAAAGTGAAATGAGCGCTTACCAATGCACTTTGGTTTAAAATTGGATCAAATTGGGGAACACAATCCAATTACCATTTGTGTTTTTTTAAGAACAATTTCGTGATTGGGGTACAATAATTAAATAGACGAAATATTGATTAAGTTTACGTTACAATTATTAATTCGAATAACAGTTTCAATAATAATACGAATACACCAAAATACATATTTCGGAATAGAACAAAACTTCCTAGTGATATTCAAATCTATGCTGACCAAACCCCGATTCAGAAACAGTATCTTATAAACTTAAAAGAAGATTTGAACAAACGCGTAGAAAATGGCGAAAAGAACCTGATCATTAAATATATCAAAGGAGTACCCTCTATAACAACATATAATAATAACCAAAAAAAACCAGTAGCAGCACCATTACTTCAGCCAACTTGTACCGAGACTTCTAGTAGAATAAATCACCATATAGTAGCAAGATATGAAGATATTCCTTTACATCCCTCATCACTGCGATTCCTGTATGCAAATCTGCGCAGTATTCGTAATGCTGGTAAATTTGATGAAATAAAATGTACATTAAAAGCGATACCTAGAAATACACATCTACTCATCTTTACGGAAACTTGGATAACTTCGGAGGACGATGCCAATATATACCAATTAAAAAATTATACACATATTTACAATTACAGAAAAAATAGCAAAGGCGGTGGTGTTTCTATCTATGTGCACAACAGTATTAAATATTCGTAAACGGAAATCACTACCTATGGATATATATCCAAAAATTGTCACTACATATAGGAGTGGTGTATGAGCCTGGGGAAACGAACTTAAATAATTTTCTGGAGGTATACTCATCCCCGTTAGAACAGCGAAGAAGAACATTAGTTTTTGGCGATTTTACCATCGATTTACTTAGTAAAAACAACCATACTGCAAAGTATTTAAACGAACTGAAGGAAACAGGTTACGAAATACTCAATAAAATCAATTATAAATACTGCACGCGAAAAACAAACACAACAAACACCATCCTGGAACATGCATGTACAAATGTAAGAAATCACTCATTCCATTTGTCGATAATAGAATCCTCTCTATCCGACCACAAGGAGATATATCTCGAAATTGGCAAGCTGGCTCCGAAAGAAAATAAAAGAATACATTACCAAGCACTAGACTATGACAAATTGTATAATGACGCCTTATCAACATTAACCAAGAGTACGGCCTTTATTACCTAGAAAAGTACATAACGGAAATGATAGACAAGAATAGAATAAACAAAATAAAGTTTTCAAATTATTTTCAAGATGAATGGATAAACAAAAACATAATTGATTCAATAAATTTAAGAAACAGTTGGCAAGATAGTAAGCTCAAACCTCAAGATAAAAGTATAGAAAAGAACTTCTGTCAAGAACAATACCGAGTCAATATGTTGATAAAAGAACATAAAAAAGTTATTATATCAATTTGTTTAATGAAAATTATAGTCAACCTAGAAAAATGTGGGAAACTATCAATAATTTAGCACTAAATAAAATTAAAAACAGCTGTACTCCTCCAAACTTAACATCGAGCTCGGGACGGATTACTGAAGGTACGGAAATCTGTAATTTATTTAATTCATTTTTCTCATCAGTTGGCACAGAGTTAGCAAAAAAATACCAAAAAAATTTAAAAAATTAAACACGGACAATAGTAATGTACGAAAATAACGCAAAACATGATGTTACTTTAAGCGAATTCTCGCCGTGTGATACAAATGAAATAGCCCAAATAATTATTAATTAAGATAGCAACACCAGTACCGGTTTAGACGGAATAAGCACTAAATCAATGTTTCAAAAATGTAATTATTGACAAGTTAACAAACTGTATTAATAAATGTTTAAAACACGGTATTTTTCCTAATACACTCAAAATAACTAAGGTGAGTCCTATTTACAAATCTGGTCGTGAATCTGACCCATATAACTACAGACCAGTATCAGTTTTGCCCATTATATCTAAAATATTTGAGCGTATCTTATATGATCGATTAAATTTATACTTAACTAAAAAAAACTTCATCATAGCTGAACAATATGGTTTTCAGCCCAAATCAAGAACTCCCACGGCCGCAATAGACTTAATAACTAAGATTAAAATGAATATTGATAAAAAAAATATTGCCCTAGGCATCTTTATTGATTTGAAAAAGGCCTTCGACACAGTAAGCCACGTAAAGCTTTTACAGAAATTAAGCAATATTGGAATTACAGGCACAGCCCTTAAAATGTTCACAACATATTTATATAATCGAAGCCAAGTCGTAAGGATAGGTAACTACACTAGTTCTTGTAGCCTCGGGGTCAGAATAGGGCTTCCGGGGTTGCAGATGGCTAGAGTGGGAGCTCGAACCGTTTGGTCAGGCAATCCCGAGAAGGACGGTGGTATGTGTGGTCGCATACCGTCGTAAAGACTAAACGGAGCGGTGGGCCCAGCCGCCCATATGGGAGGAGCCCGATAGGGCAGCGCGCTCGGAGGATTCCGGTTGAAGTCGTTTCGAGATCCCGGAGTCCCGGATCCCGGAGAATCGGCCAACATCTATTTTTCATACCTCTTAAGGGTTGTCCACCCTTAACGTTTTTTTTTATTTTTTATATGGCAAAACAACGTTTGTCGGGATAACTAGTTACATATAAAAGTTACAAGTCACAAATTAAGAAACAAATATAAAATTCAACTAAGTGAGAACGTCGTATGGAAGGAAATCTGTTTTGTTTGAAGGAGTACAACTATTCAACAAGTTACCAAATTACATAAAAGAAAGTGCAACCTTAAGTGTTTATAAAAGGGAACTTAAAAAATATTTAATCACGAATGTCATTTAGATTAGATAATAATATACATTGTTAAAGCAGCCCAGAGGCAATAGTATAGTAAGCACATAATTATAAATCTTGTACCTCATTATAAGTGAAACTGTATGTTTTTATGAGAAATAAATTTCTTTAAACCTCAATTGTGTAACTCCTTTAACCTATGTAGTAAAGCGATCGCCAGTATGACACGCATTGGGATCCGGGTTCGATTCTCGGAAAACAAACCTGTTTTTAGAAAATAGATTTAGATTTTAGCTCTGGGTCTGGGTGTTTTGTGTTCTACTCAGGTCTGTCCTTGGTTTTCGAACTTCTAACGCCAAACTACGAATGTTAACACATTCTTTTAGAGTTATGACTTAAAAATCACTAAAAAATTCAAGACTCACATCCAATTTTTTTATTTTCTTCCCCAAATCCAAAACCTTCTTCGTGCCTTCGTAATTGACTCGCATATGGTCAGATATGGGTACTGTGAACTTTACTTGAGCTGCTGTGTGAAATACAACTGAAACCTGAAAAAAAAACAATTTTCAAAAACGAGGCAGCTGACTGCGTAAATTACTTACATATTTAATTTGCACGAATAAATACATCTACCTATATCTTCTATTCTATGTACTTATAATAAATCTGTAGAGAGGTCAATTCTGTACATGAAATATATTTTTAAAATAACTATCTGTGATGACAAAAATGCAATCAGTAAATTTTTTGTCTGTCTATCTGTCCGTCTTCATAACGTTTATAGAAACAAAAACTACTCGACGGATTTAAACGAAACTTAGTACAATTATTTTTCACACTCCTGAGCTTGTTATAGTATACTTTTCATCACGCTACAATCAATAGGAGCAGAGCAGTAAAGGGAAATGTTGGGATAACGGGAGAAGTTACTCCATTTTTTAAGCTTACGTGTGCTTCAACCTTAATGGTTAAAGCTACACAGAAATCTTGTATGACGGAAATGTTCTCCCTAAAATTATGTTAAAAATATCCCACGACAGCATATGTCTATCTTTTATGGTTGACACACAATAACACGTGTAACTCCCGATAGCTTAGCAGTACGATGCTTTCTGATTATATTTGTCTACTCTTAAGTTTATAACACTCTCAGTCATCCCTACATATCCTGCACTTGGCTATTCAAACAAATCTAACGATTCCTTTATTATAGTAATCCGTCTAACGCTATAGAAAATATTATGTAAGAAAGATGAATGAAAAAAATCTATGCATAAATCAGTCCACACTTTGGGCTAACATTGAATTTTGTATTTACTACATTAAAATCCATGTATTCTTTCAAATGTTATAATAATATTTAAAGTAACTTTTTTCTAAGAGGTTGAAACGCGGGTTAGACCTAGTGGCTGACAATTAAATAAATTATTATAATAACAATAATAACCAACTATTTAAAATAAAAAAGATAAATAATAACTACAATAATAAATAAAAAATATTATAAATAATATATCATGAAGTGGAAACTTAGTTAAAGTATTTTTTTTTGTAAAAAACACAAACCGCTTGCAGCGTACCAATTATGTACATTTGTATGCAAAAGTGTCCGGTCAATCATAATTTCTATATTAGGTAACGTTGCGATGCACAATAAAAATGAATATATAGGTATCATCATAAACTTTTACTATAAAAAGTATGAAGTTCGAAAATAATTCACAGCGATTAACAATTTTATGAAAAAAGTGACATTTATGACAAATTCTAAGAAAATATAATTTGCGAAGTTATTTGCATATCTTGATTTTGAGCTCTGTTCCTTTAGTGTTATACAATAGTACTATTGAACGAATATAAAGTTCACGCGAAATATGTATCTGCAATAAAAGCAAAGTTAGAGAAAGGAACTCCGTTGTATAAACCTATAACGTATAAATAAAAAAAATAAAAATAAAAGTATTTTATTGATTTAACACATTCACGTTGAACAAGTTTCAAGAGCCCTGTACTAGGTACGAGACCCGTGTTACAGGTACCCTGCTCATCCACCAAGACATAATACATGTGTTATTTAAAAGACAGATTAAAGTATAATCATTTTACATTATTTTAAATGTGTCTCGATCGCATAATAAAATACGATTTTGATGATATACTACAATTTCATTTTGTATTTTGTTAACGTTATTCCGTCATAAAATTAACTTCAGTCGGTAAGTTTAGCATGCAACTGTATATCACCCATTTTATTCGTACTACCATGATGAATCTAAGGACACCTCTACTGGATTACGGTGCATATAGAATGAACTTAATACATTAACATAGAAACGTCTAGCGTAATCTGCATATTGATATGCATTACCCACCTCAATACATAATTCAGTTTATAATATAGAGTCAAGTTGACCTAGTAGGAACTGCTATACTACATAGTTTAAGTAATTATTTCAAAACTAAACGATTATAATAGGTTACTATAAAATAATATTATACCGATCTTCTCACTCGCGCTGAAACTATAAAATAACATTGAATTATTATAATTTTTGAATGAGTAGGTGTATTTAGTATAATTTAGACCAAATGGTACTAAGGACTTCTAAAACCTTTAAAATAACTACAAATTTTTATTTGATACGATTTCATACACACAGACAGATAAAATATCAAATTTATGGAACGTACACTTACCTATACCATGAGGTGTTCATTGTACGTGTGCATTGTACTATATATATTTAATTTTAAGTGGTGCATATGTAATAAGATAATTAATAAGAGCAGTGATAGCCTAATGGTTGAAACTTGCCCTCTCGATCGGGAGGTCCGAGGTTCAAACCCAGGCACGCACTTATTAGAAATTAATTATATATAATATTATAGGAAAACATCGTGAGGAAACCTAAAAACCCGAGAGTTCTTAAAAAAAAGTTCTCGGAGGTGTGTGAAATCCACCAATTCGCACTTGGCCAGCGCGGTGGACTATAGCCAAAACTCTCTCATTCTGAGAAGACCCGTGCTCAGCAGTGGGCCAATAATGGGTTGATGAGAGATGAACGTAATATAACAGCTTATTTATAATACCTTTTCAATAAGAGTCTGTTCATCACCAAGTTTGATTCCCAGGTTAGGAGCAGCGATATCACCGGCAATTGGAACCACCTTGCTTAGATCTTGAGGTCGTGTTTGTTTTAGTTTTTTGAAAACCTGTAAATACACAATTTAAAAAATAAATATTTTTGAAACGAACTGGTCACTGCTAAATTTAGAAAAGCGAACACGATCCATGGAAATCGGCAAAAATAAAAATATAATGCCGCTATAATACTAGTCTTAAATCACGCAATAAAAATCAATACTTAAAAAAAATCCAAGTCTTGCCACTAAGTTTTTCTACCGAAAAAATTTGTGAGATGCTTGTAATACCAAGTTGAATATTAATTTATTCAGTCCCTGCTTAAGGGACTTTCTGTCTTAACTTTTTACGTAATATTCTAACCTAACAACATCTTATAGTGACCATGTCAATATTAAAAATCTTTAACGTTTTAAATAAATAGGTTGACTCGGCAATCGCATGGACACAATCACACATAATGTATCATATCTCACAAGTAATACATATATAAATTAGATCGTTTAATGCGATTGCCAAGTCAATAAAAAGTCACTAAAAAGTCAAAAATAATTTCTATTAATTTTGGTTTAGAACATACTCAATACTTAGTACATAGTCCCGAAGTTGGCGCTGAATTGATAACCTCCTCCTTTTTGGTTGATTAAAAATAAAAGATATTTAAAATGTGCATTATTTCGCGGAAATATAGACGCATCAAACTTAATCGATGAGCTGTGTAGATTCTTTGCGCCTAATAACCGCCTTCGTTGCCGTAAACATACACTGTTTGCTGCACCACTGACGGGTACGTCCGCGAGAGCCCTCTCGCCTATTCCTCGCGTTCTCACTTCACTCAACGCTCTTCTGGATGCATACCCTGAGTGCGATCTGTTTGCGGATGAATGGTCGGAAATTTTATCTGTATGCTTAAAGTTTTGTGAGTGTGAATAACTGCGGTGTCTACAATTGGTTTTCTTATATCGTTTAAATTGTAGAAGATAAATAAATAAATAAATAAAGACAGTTTTACTCCTTAGTCTACCGCGCAGGCCAAGTGCGAATTGGTTAGTGATCATGGATCATGTATTTCTGCAAGTTCTTACAGAACTTACTGCAATTTCATGCAGAACATGGATCCTATCAGGAGTCAGTCACAGATGCGTTGTTACTCCCAATGTCTAAGATGGTCACCACGCCCTTTTAACGAAAAGCAAGAATCGCTTCACGTTACAAACACGTGTGGTGGTGATACTTCACCTTTCGAACCTGACTTGTTCCACCATCTTTAAATATCCTATAGATTCATATTTTTAGTCTATAACTGTACTATAACAATGAGCTTAAATATAAATTATTATCAATTTCTCATCGTCGTGTACAACCCTTTACTTTCCCAAAAGTGAGCACAGGTCTTCTCTCACAGAAAAAGTCGGTCATAGTCCACCACGCTAGGGGATTGGTAGACTTCACATACGTCTGTAAAAAACATCCCACTAATGCCAATTATCAAAACTTGCAATATCTATTTTTTTCACCAAGAAGAATTAAAGCTAATTTAGTCTAAGTGCCTATATATCATAATTATTTATTTCACCTACAATTATAATTTCAAGGGTACAAAATTGCGATCAAAAGTACACATATATGTATTTGAAATACAGTTACATGCTTACCGGATTATTTAAAACTTCTTCAAGCCTCTGGTGGACGTTGGCGTTTTTCTGCTCCCTTATCAGAACATATACATTTTCTATATCCTTACATGTGAATAATAGCCGCTCTATCATCAGCTGAAAACAGATCAAAATTAAATATATTTACTATTTTATATGAGAATGAAGCACCAACAGCAAATGGAGACTACCTCATAGTAAATTGACTCAGTCGTCCATGAACGTCTGTGACCAAGTCCATATTATAGAAAACGACATTCACAGGTGGTAGAACCAGTGTAGTTCGCCCGGAGAGGTACCACCGCCACACTTATTTCTAGCGTGAAGCATTTCTTGCGTTTCGATGGAAGGGTGTGGTTGCCGGTACACTTTTATATGAGGCGACCTTCTTAGTCCTCGTGAGTAGCAACACATCTGCGATTGACTTCAGATAGAACCCATGTTCTGTATGAAGTTGATTACAGATGTCCATGGGCGGCAGTGACCACTTACCATCAGGTGGACTGCATGCTCGTTTGCTACTTCAGTGAAATAAAAAAAATATAATAAACGAGTTCCATCCATAGTCCATTACAGATGCGTTTTCATTTTTAAAGACCAACATTGTCGCCTTATATATGTACTAGCAGAATCGACGCGACTTCGTTCGCGCAGACTCTAATGTAATCTATCCAACCATTATACATTAAGCACCACTCCTGGACATGTCCCTCTCTCCATCCGTAACGGGGATTTGGTCAATAGTCATAGTCAGCAGTGGGTATTGATGCTATTCCGATAGTAGTCCCAAAAAATTGTGACGACTGCTTTGCGTAAGGGTACACTGATCATTGTGCGGTGGCGGTGTCCAAATCTTTCGTAGATATTGATTGATATCTCTTATATTGTACAACATCAATAGATATCGCAGTGTATGCAATAAAAAATGAGCACAATTTTTGTCACTTTGAATCACATTACTCAAGTTTTAGCAAAGACGCCTTAAACATTCAATAATAAAAATAGCTTATGTTGCTCAGCGATAATGTATCATTGTAATGGTGAAAAAATTTCTAAAATCTGGTCTATAGTTTTTAAGTTAATTCATGACAAACATACAAAAATACAAAGTTTTCCTCTTCATAAAATTTGTATAGATATAGATACTTCTATATCTATACTAATATTATGAAGAAGTCAGCTGGTATTCACACACTAATACAAAAACGCAAAACTACTTTAACTTAGAAACAAGTGTGGTATTTATACCTTTCAAGTCGAAACATAGTGGATCGAACATCGTTCTAAATTTCTCATACTTTATCACTTTGGGTTAATTGAATTTATCTTGTGAGCACTTTTGTAGTTCTTAAATATTGCACTTTTACCTTGTTTTGCGCTGTCCTTTACCACTCTTTTTATTCTACTCTGCTCTACTCTTTTTTGCTCTTTTATACGTTATTCAGTTCTGTACTGTTTTAATTTATAGCGTGAAGCATTTCTTGCGTTTCGATAGAAAGGTGTGGTCGGTACATATGAGGCGACCATCACAGTCCTCGTGAAAAGCAACGCATCTGATTGACTTCAGATAGAATACATACTCTATTTTAAGTTGTTTACAGATGTCCATGGGCAGCAGCGACGATTTACCATCAGGTGGACTGCAAGCTCGTTTGCTACTTCAATCAGATGAAAAAACTGTTTTATTTAATTTATTATGGCTGCAGTTAAATTCGCCATTTTTTTGCGCTGCAGATCGTGCCAAAGAAATAAACATGCATACATCCGCTCGAAATACATTACCCTCCTGATGTAGTCAAGATAGATACAAATATTTGTTAAGCAACGTCTTTAGGAAATCAAACAATTGTACGCACTCTTCCGATGAATCCTGTCGCTCCAGTTATGAAAACGGATTTACCGGCGTAGAAATTCGCGATTGGCTGATAATCATTTTTGAGGCAGGAATCGGTGTTAACGTCTCTGGCAAGACAAATAAGAAAAAGTGATATTAATATGCAAATCTTATTAATACTATAAATGTGAAAGTTTGTAAGAATGTTTATGTGTTTGGTACTCTTTCACGCCAAAATTATTGATTACATTTTCCTGATATTTGCACATGTAGCTTATGAACGTGATTAACACATGAGATACTCATTATCATGGTAACGTGATCGAAGCGGGCGCAATCAAAGTCAGTTAAGGTGGTAGAACCAGTGTAGTTCGACCGGGGAAGTACCACCACCACACCAATTTCTAGCAGGAAGCATTTCTTGCGTTTCGATGAAAGGGTGTGGTTGCCTGCACAGTTTTATATGAGGCGACCATTATAGTCCTCGGGAGTAGCAACTCGTCAGTGATTGACTTCAGATAGAAGCCAAATTCTATTTGAAGTTGATTACAGCTGTCCATGTAGCATTCAATCAGGTAATAAGTTACGGGAATAAGCTAGTTTTTAACCCGCCACTGGTGACGTCTAATTGACAAACATCCTTGGTGACGCTGGTCCTATGCACCGGAATTTCAATTTAATTATTTTTTAAGAATCAACTAATAAGTCTACTTATCAATAGCTTAGTTACACTCGTTTATTTTATACAGTGTAAAAGTGTTAGCCTCATATGAAAACCGAATAAAACAATACTTATAAAATCACTCTACTTAGCAATCAAACAAGTACTACAAGCAGGCACTATGTGCTCAAGACACAAATATTTTTTACATTTATGAGATAAATACTTCGTTTTTTATATTTTAACCGACTTCCAAAAAGGAGGAGGTTCTCAATTCGAATGTATTTTTTTATGTTTGTTAGCTGATTACTCCGGACTGGGTGAACCGATTTGGATGATTTTTTTTCCTTCAACTTCATTTCTACTACCTTCAACTCCTCAATCCTGATGATGCAGGGGTATTGCTAACCTGAATGATAAACTTTAGTCATTTGATGTTTACGTATATAATAAGACTGGTAAGCAAGTTCATGGCACAAAAATCTGACCTCCAACTCCTGAACCCTGATGAAGCAGGGTACCTCAAACCTAAACTTTAGGAGTTGGGCATTTAGTGCTTACGGGTATGTAATAAAATTACTAAGCAAAGACAAAAAATTGAAAAAATTTGACTTTCAATTCCTTAACCCTGATGATGCAGGGAACTGCAAGCCTAAGCCTAATAGGAGTTGGCTATTTGATGCTTTCAGATATGTAGTAATAATACTAAACAAAGATATAAGATGAAAAATTCGACCTTCAACTCCTAAACCCTGATGATGGAGGGGTACTTCAAGCCTAAACCATAGGAGTTGACCATTTGGTGCTTACGGGTATATAATAAAATTACTAAGCAAAGGCATACCACGAAAATTTTGACTATAAAACTCCTCAACCCTGATGATGCAGGTCCATACGTATATGGACTAAGAATACTAAGCAAAGACACCCTGATGATGTTGGGTAGTGCAAGCCTAAATTATAAAAGGTAGTCACTTAGTGCTTACGGATGTTATTTAATTACGAATATATTATAAGTAAAATGACAGCTTAATAAACTGATATGTGGTTAATAAATTAAATTTTAAGTCTTCAACTCTGATAATCTAGGTATACAGCCTGCTTAAGCATACAATTCAAACCGTTCCTGAGAGGACATAATGATGAAAAGTTTCACTTTGAATACCTAAATCCTGAAAATGCAGGAGTACTGTCATGTTATTGCTTAGATTTGGACTTAGCTGTAGCTTTATATATAGGATGGGTTAGGTTAGGTTGGAATATATAAGAAAACATAAAAATTAAGCGAGCAGGGCGTGGCAGCGCCCTGCGAGCGGGTCCGCCCTGTTAGTATGAATTGTAAAAGTAGAATTGTTTTATGTTTAATTAATATGCATATGTGGATACAAGAAGCAAAAAATAAATAAAAACTTAATGACTTTATCATAATAAAAATATCGCTATATAGTCACTAAAAAGCGTGAAATAAAAACTTTGTAACAAAAAATATCTACCGACTTCCATGTCACAAAAAAGCAAAAATAATTTAAATTAATTTTGGTTTAGAACATACTCAGTACTTAGTACATAGACCCGAAGTCGGCGCTCAACATATTTCGCTGGATGACGGTTACGAAACTATGTACTATATGAGAGCCAAAAATTAATTTAAATTATATTTTGCTTTTTTGTGACATAGAAGTCGGTAGATATTTTTTGTTAAAAAGTTTTTTTCCGCCATCCACGCTCATAGCACCGAATATTTTAAAGAACGACCGTTGTAGGGTACTCATCCGTCTTCAAATTTTAGAAAATTTTTGTCTCAACAAACGAAGTAACTTAAACAGTTTAAGTTACCTCGTCGTTTCTTTGTCGTTCTTTTATATGCGTTTCGATAGGTTTTATGTACAAATTTTTAATAAAGTGCTAGCGTTGAGTTATAGGTTAGAGCCCTGTCTCTAGCAGCAAAGTTTTCCTCGGATGTGGGATCTTCTGGATTGCTATTACTTTAATCTGCTGACGATAATGATTGGTCTTCGTTATTTAATAATAAGTATTCCATTTAAAAGAGATCATCATACTTTAATCTGCTGTCGATAGCAAATGATCTTGGTTATTTAATAATATGTCATTTAAAATAGATCGTCGTCATCTGGAGAACAATCTATTCAGGTTCGAAACTTATGCAAAAAAGTCCACGCCTAATGATACATTATTATGTTTTTTCCTAGTTTTATTGTACCGCCACATATATGTATGTGGCGGTACAATAAAACTAGGAAAAAACTCAATGACAATATAGTATACTAATATATTAGGTACTTAATAAGACAGTATATTACATGTAATATAAAAACATATACATCGTTTTGACTTACACGTTCGATGACGCCGGTCCCAAGCACCGGGTTAGGGCCGAAACTCGGGAATGTGTGTCCATTGCGGTGCCGTGGGGAGAATTATAAGCGGGGAACGTATAATAATGCAGCAACTTGAACGCACGATACTTATTGATGGCGAGTGTAAAATTATTACAGATTTTACACCCGGTCTCACAGGCATATAGGACACCAATGGCGACTTAATAAAATTGCATACTAATATAACTGAATTCATTAGCAATATACATTTTTTCTTTAACCTTTCACGAAACATTAATTCAGTAATTAAATAACTCTACTGGAAAACAAAAAAAAAACTAAATTGCTTAATAACCTTTCAGTTGATTGTTTTGAGCAGTCGACGTTTCGTTTTATAATAATTGAATTTATTATACCTTTTTTTTATTTTTATTTTTTTTTTTTATTTTAGGTTTTTTTTTTACAATTGTATAACCATAACATAAACATAATATGTGTGTCGGAATGGCAGTTTAAATGTCGTAAACAGATGGCGTCACAATGGCCGCACGTGCACCGGCCGATGTCGAATGATCGAACCATCTACCTACATCTAGTTACCCATCTACCTGTGTTTATTATTTGCCTCTCATATAAAAAGGGGTGGAGGACTATGTCAGGCGCCCATCCAAATCAGCTAGTTGTGAATGCAGTCAGTTACATCCCTAACAAGGATGCATCAGCTCTACATAGACGCCCAAGACATGTCCTAGACTACCCTGACGATAAGATCACCACAGACATTGCCCATCGACCCCCCTCTCCGTTCCCCACATACACTCAACAACAACAGATACTACACACACCGTCCCCGCCGGCGGAGGCGAGGACCTCATTACAGCACAATCCTCACAAGGTATCCCCGCGTGATCGGTCGTGTATCGCCAGTGCCCCACACTAGCGTAACTGATCTAAGCCGAGGTCCGTACCTCATAGGAGGTGCCCTTGGATCAGCCGCAATCCCCATTTAACCAGAGGCGGAAGGCCAGGACTCCGGCATTGGTTGGATCCGCAACCGTCCCTCCCTCTAGCGAAGGAGAAAGGTGGAGGAACCCGGCAACGGGGACCAAAGCCATCCGTCCCTTCCAGCCCACAGTCTTCTTGTCCCGGCTTGAGCTTTAGGCTCGCCACAACAAACCCGGTGAAGCTGTAAAGGCCATCAGGGCCAACAGCAACTACACAATTGCCAAAAAAAAAATCCAGGCGCGCATTTTATTTGGATGTGTCGCAGGGCACGGACCGCTGTCCCTGTAGCCTCGGGGTCAGAATAGGGCTACGGTATCCCCTGCCTGTCGTAAGAGGCGACTAAAAGGGGCTTCCGGGGTTGCAGACGGCTAGAGTGGGAGGTCGAACCGTTCGGTCAGTCAATCACGGGAAGGACGGCGGTATATGTGGTCGCATACCGTCGTAAAGACTAGACGGAGCGGTGGGTCCAGCCGCCCATCTGGGAGGTGCCCGATGGGGCAACGCGCTCGGAGGATTCCGACTCACATTTGTCATCTAACCAAATTCATTGATTTCGGATAACTGTAATTTCTGAGTCATTATTTATTCTGATGTCTAAATCGGCTATCTTAGACTTCCTTCTTTTAAAGTATTCCTTTGTACGATTTCTGATGTACGGGATCGGCGGCTGTTCTCCGACATGAGTCAGCTGTCCTGTTCTGTTTTCCGACGTGTGCAATGTTTTATTTGTACCGTATTATTAGTACCGTATCTCAGTGTTATGATACAATTTCAACACAAAGCATAAAATATCTATTTTCACAGAAATACAAGAAGCAGCGTGAATAAAATCACCTGCGAAACCCGCGTTGCGGAGTGGTTACCATAACGGTCTGACGCGCAATGGGTCCCGGGTTCGATTCCCGGTCAGACAGCTATCTGAATGATGAGTTTAGATTCGTGTTTATAGGTCTGGGTGTTTCTGTATTCGTCTTGTGTGTGTCCATGGCACCCACAACACAGGAGAAAATCCTACTGTGGGGTTATGAGTGTAGAAAGTGTGCGTGTGTAATTTAATAAATAAAAAAAACCAACTGGTTGCACTCTGGAAGCGCCGGCAGAATATTAACGTTGTGTATTTTTGATGTTTTGAATTTCCAAAACATTTTTATAATTTTGCACGTATATCTTTAATTTATCTGTAAAAAGTCTCTATCGTACTATAATTTGTATGGTAAAATACAATACATTATTACGGTAGCATACGCAAACATGACAAGTTATATTAATATTTAACACTCTTAAAATATATGTATTTATGGAAAACACGTCGCCGAAAATAATTATTTTAGTTAGATTATAGATCGAAAATTGCTAATATTAAATTAGCAATATTTAGTGATTTTAAGAATTGTAATTAAGTTTACCCTCCATAAATTTATTATTGTCACCTAACCAAACATTGTTATAAAAAGGCGCCTGTCGGTAGAAAAAGATTTCTTGTTTAACCGTCGAAGCGATCGGACCTCAACTGTGAATAAATCGAAGAAGTTTACTCCTGTATTTGACTTGAAATCTTCAAGAATGCATAGTAATGAAAACCTCGACCATCCTGATGTCACACTGCACGCACTCACTTCGTTATATAAAATTCAACATATGTTATGAGTTTTAGTTCATTTTATATATGTATTATGCATAATTAAAAAAATCATCCGGCATTCCTTCTCTATACAAACTAGACTGCTCCGTATACGGTAATTTTCTTAAAAACGGATTCCAAGTTTTTGCTTCATGTGTTATTATAAAGATTATTACTGCTCTACGGTGACAAAAAACATTGTGAGAAACCTACACTTCTGAGACTTCTTTAAGAAAAAAAATCTCTAGAGCATGTAAAGTTTCGTCCCTGTGGTTCCGGGATCAGAATAGGGCTTTGGTATGCCCTTTTTCTTTTTTTTGTTTTCGAGGGGAAACATTCAAAAAGTAGCCGACGTCGTGGGAGCGACGCGTGTTATGTGGGATTCTTACCGCACTAAAACCCCCCGGTGGCCGACCTCGACGCTGCGAAGAGTACTCCTGGAACTCCAATTGACCGCTGCCGGTGTCCTCAGCGTGTGCCCCATCGGGCCCTTCTCTGGTGGGCGTGAACTGCACCGCACCTTCTGGTTTTTACGGCAACATGTAACCACACATGCCGCCGTCCTTCCTGTGGTCACTTGACCAGACGGTTCGAGCTCCCACTCTTCCCGCCCGCAACCCCGGAAGCCTCTTTTAGTCAGAGACAAGGACAAGAATAGGACTACGGTAAGAATAGAACTTTGGTATGCCCTGCCTGTCGTAAAAGGCGACTAAAATGGGGCTTCCGGGAATGCGGGCGGATAGAGTGAGAGCTCGAACCGTCCAGCCAGGCGATCCTGGGACGGATGGCGGTATGTGCGGTCGCATATCGTCGCAGACTAGACGGAGCGGTGGGACCAGCCGCCCATCTGGGAGGAGCCCGATGGGGCAACGCGCTCAGAGGATTCCGGTTGCGTTCATTTGGAGATCCCGGAGTCCTCTTTTTAGCGCCGCGGTCGGTCACCGGGGGGGTTTTAGTGCGGTAAAATCACACATAATTCTGCGTCGCTCTCACGGCGTCGGGTACGTTTTGAAGGTTCTCCCCTCGAGAAAAAAAAACAGGGCGTGTAAAGTTTACAAACTCATATTTGGCTACTACGACTACGGCCTAAAACTCGCTCATTCTGAGGGAAGACCTACGCCCAGCAGTAGAACATCAATGGGTTGATGAACCTCCAATTAATTTAACCGCAACGTGAACCATCGATCTTTTATTACTCTGGTACTATATTACTCTTTTTAGGGTTCCGTACTCAAAGGGACCGTATTGTTCTCGTTTTTAATACTAAGACTAAAAGTAAGACTCGGCTGTCCGTCTGTCTTTCTGTCACCAGGCTGTACCTCATAATCCGTGATAGCTAGAGAGTAAATTTACACAGATCATGAATTTCTGTTTCCGGTATAATAACAAATACTAAAACAGAGTAAAATAAATGTTGAAGGGAAACAAAAATATTACATTTGAATGGCAATCCATTCAAATAATTAATGACAGGAGCAGGTAGCCGCTTAAAATATTTACAGAATA
This sequence comes from Spicauda simplicius, assembly GCA_949699795.1. Taxonomy (NCBI): domain Eukaryota; kingdom Metazoa; phylum Arthropoda; class Insecta; order Lepidoptera; family Hesperiidae; genus Spicauda; species Spicauda simplicius. The sequence goes on from OX453066.1 coordinate 19,770,100, forward strand.
TTTAGTTATAATGGATGTTTTATGAACTTAACGCAAAAATAAATATTTAAATTAAAATAATATAAATATTTCAGGGTCTCATAAAACAACCGTGATTTTTTGCATATATGTATTTTATACGACGGTATAAGTACGGAACCCTTAGTGCGCGAGTCTCGCACTTGGCCGGTTTTTTATTAGTCTGCCGTCAACAGGTTAATTTATATGTTGAATATTTACATAACAATTAATTAAAATACATCTTATTACGCGACTATTGACCTACATGTACCTGCATATCTTGTTTTGACTGAATAATTTAGCTATTTTCCTTGTTTGATACTGGTAACTAAATTAGAATATCACATAAATTAGTAATGCACCGATAATTCCATGATAAAATTAATGTTCCAAGGCCAAAAAGGCCTTTTGTTTTGTTCAAAGGGAAAACCTTCAAAAGGTAAATGTCGGCGTGGGGATGACGTATTATGAATCCTTACTCATTAAAACCCCACAGTAGCCGTCTTCGTCGCCGGGAAGAATACAGTGGGATCTCTAACGGAACGCAACTGGAGGACTCTCAGCGCGTTGCCCTATTAGGGTCCACCCAAGTGGGCGTAAAGTCCACCTCGTCGTCTGATGTTTACGACCAAATGCAATCATACCTACCGCGGTCCTTCCCGGAGTTGCTGGTGGGTCGGTCCGAGCTTCCACTCTTGCCGCCCGCAACCTCAAAAGCCAGATGAGGCTTTATATAAGGGATAATACGTTATACAAGGGATAAAGTCCAAGTTCCCAATGTACAATGAACGATGCAATTTTTTTGGCTCTTCTTACAAGTTCCACTTGCAGAAGTTTTATTGCATTTGTCAGACATATTAAGACACTAAGATTTAATCTTGCCGTAAAGCAAGATGCCGCCATTGTTTAGAGCACCATGCCTCACACGGGAATTTGAATGGTATATTCCATTATAATTATTATTATCTGTTGTGTATATCTGTATAGTTATAATATCAATTTTAGTTTTTTGGTGTTCTTTGTAATGAAACAAATAATTTGGTAGATACATTAAAGAATTTTGCCGGTGCGGTGAGTGAGTCTCGTAGGGAGGTCTTTCGCTGCCTAAGTTGTGGCGATGATGTTGGCTTCGTTCGAAAGTGATTCACTATCCAAGTGGATTTTCCGCAGTCTGAGGCCCCATTGAACCCCGAGAATTTGGGTATTTCCCATGAGTCGGTGAAGAGGCCGCCACATTCACCGGTAGGGTGCCGTATGACTCCCAGTTTCCTCGCCTGCAATCGTCTGAGAGGTTTCGTTATTATATATGGCAGCTTCTGCTTTCTCGACTATCTCTCTCAGTAGCTTCAGGTCTTTCAGGAAGGGTGGCATGATGTTACGGCACGTTCTTTTATTGTCCTCCTTCGTCGCTACTGTCGGTGCTTTGAATTCGAGAAATGCGTTTAATAAGTGATCCAGAGGGATCCTCGCTTTCCAGAGAGTTGGCGGGTCGATTATGCCCTTGTCGGCATTGGTCGGAGGTTCTCGGGTGTAGAACTGACACAGTCAAAAGCTCCTGTAAGGGACTCACCCTTACAGGAGCTTTTGACTGTGTCAGTTGTGTGTCGAGCTTGTGGTTCACATGTGGGAACGTAATGGTAGGCATTCTTGGGGGAATTATTACTGTCTGCGATAATGTGGAGTTTCTTTTGGGTACTATACGGAAGATGGAGTCCAAATAGTTAAGGAAGTGTATCCTCTTTTCTTGTTCCTCTAGGATTTTTGTCAGGTTTGGCTTTTCTATTTTGGCACCGATCATGACCTCTGTCTCCATTCGATTCGGGTCGACAGGTATCTGGGACATTCCAAGATCATATGCTAGACTGTCTCGCTGATATTGGGATCGCATTCGCATCCCGGCTGTCTTTTAAATAAAACCGGTGTGAATACTCTCCCATTCTTCCGTGTCCCGTCAAAGCTTGTACTTGTGCCGGTGTCAGTTTGGTCTTCCTGGTGATCGCGTAGGTCTTGCACACGCCCAGGAAGAAGGTCTTCATAACTGACCCGGTGCTCGAGGTGGTATAGCAATCTTGCCATTTGCAGGTAGACTACTCTCTGATTTTTCTTTTGACGAATGACAACGGAATGTCTGCGTAGTCCGGGGTGGTGGGTGTGTTCTTGGCGGCTGATTTCGCTAGCTCATCTGCCCGTTCATTACCAGTGGTTTCGATGTGGGCTTTGATTCAGAATAGCTGAATTAATCTTCCTTCTTTTCTAAAACACAACTAGTTTATACAATTAATAAGAATTACCCCTATATTAAAGGGGTAACTTTAGCATACTACATTAGTGATATAACGAATATTATTAATCGAACATTCGCGAACGCGAATCTAACTATGCCTTACAGACTTTTGCGAATGCAAATGCAAATGTTGCTTTATTCAGATTTTAGTTTAGGGATTCTGAGGATCTAGATTTGGCGACCTTTTTTTGCTTAGCATTGCTATTCAATATTCACAAAAACATTCGCACATTCTTGCGTTGCGAATGCGAATGCGAATACGTTATTCGTTACATCACTACTACATTATAAATCATACGTTCAAATTTCTTTATTTTTTAATCAATATATCATCTATAGAAGTTTATCTTCAGCAATAAATTAGATAAAGCATCAAATGGTTTAAGCTTTTAAATCCTAATTAAAATCTAATTTGTTAATAACAGTATTGATGAATATTTGGAAGTAGAGAGGTCAATGCGAATTAATAATCACTTAAATGTTGATTGCCTCGTTAATTTTAACTTAAGCATATTTTATCCAGTCATTGCATATTTCCAAAGGAATATGTTAAAATTAAGCATCTCGCAGGTTATGTAAATAAGAACTTTAAAACCTTTCAAAGCTAGATGGGGACCGTTGGTGGTTAATTAGGAAAAAATATTTATCGATATCTATATAATAGAAGCCAGAGTTACATAAGTATTAAAAAAATCACATAGCAAAATAAAAATACGTTATGTAAATAAGAACTTTAACTGGCCTTTCAAAGTTAGATGGGGGCCGTTGGTGGTTAAGTAGGAAAAAATATTTATCGATATCTATATAATTTAATATTGATAGAAGCCAGAGTTACATAAGTATTAAAAAAATCACATAACAAAATAAAAATACGTAGATACGATAACATATTGGTGTATAGAAGTCTATTTTTTGTTATTTTGTTTATTTTATTTTTATTTTATTTATTTACACACCAACAGCTTTACACACAAATCTTAAACATAGGATACGTAACACTGATGCATACAACTATGCGTGCATGCCAATTATAGGCGTGAACATCAGTTACATAATTACTACTTTCCTACAGTCGTACTGAACAAAATAACGCTAGAAATTTAATTAAATTATATTAAAATCGGGGAACAAATATATTTAAACATAACTATAATGGTGAGAATTCTAAGCCTTAAAACAAATGAAACATAGGTGTGTATGTAATTACACTGTATGTTCTCCGAATAAAACATAATAAAAATAAAATAGAATACTTAATTGGAAAGTTGAAGAACTTTCTGCCAACACCTTCGATCAATAGCGAGTATTGTTAGTTTGTTGCAAAATTGTGATGTGGTCATTACTAAGTGAATGAAATAGGAGAAAGTATATACTTAATAAATTGCCTCTCTTCTTTGGGAAGTCGAGTAACCTTAGATACAAATGTTACCGACTAGCATATTTCCGCTGGTACTTGGTAATTTGGTCATATATACTAGGGGAGTAAGTACCCATCATCGGGTGCTCATTAATCCAGATCAGAGTTGCGCAGAGTGGGGTTCACCATTCGATGGCAGGGGGTTCGCGACAAGATTTACGTAATAAATTATATTTTTTTCCTAAAATGGACTCCTTTTGTGACAACAAACAGGCACACCCATCATATTAATAGTATTTAAATTACATTTTGTTGTTACCTTTTATTGAAATAAAAACATTTTTTCCTTTAATAGCCAATTTTATTGTTTTCTTTGGGGGGGGGGGGGGATTAATTAGTTAAGTTAAGGGAGTTCGCGGTCACTTGGAAACTTTAACAGACCCAACAACCCTTATCCAGATCATATGTCACCTATTTCTAACGTGAAGCATTCCTTGCGTTTCGATAGAAGGGTGTGGTTGCCGGCACACTTTCACATGAGGCGACCATCATAGTCCTCGAGAGTAGCAACGCATCTGCGATTCACTTCAGATGGAACCCATGTTCTATATGTAGTTGATTACAGGTGTCCATGGGCGGCAGTGATCACTTACCGTTTACTACTTCAGTCAGATGAAAAAAAGACTATATGTTACCTCAAAATACGAACTATAAATAAATATATTTGTACTTCTCTATATTGCATTCAATTGGTTTGTGGCGACGTCCCACTACTTATCAAGGGATGGCGCTACTAGTATTCTGAAACACGCTATCGAAGTATTCTCTATGCCCCGCATATATACAAGTTCCGAACAAAGACTGTTGGAGCACGGCCGCTCCCCAGGCATGGCCGCTCCCCTAGTCTGGCGGGAGATCTCCCTTTGCCAAAGGTTTGATACCATTTCAACCGGAAAAGCAAGATATGTATGTATAAAAACCACCCATCACAACGACCGAAATTCTATTGTAAATCAACTCGAAAACTAATCTGGATAATGTAAAAGGTAGCAAAAATATTTCCCAAATTAAATTAAATTATAATTCAAATGAAGTTTTATGTACCTCCTGCAAAATTTTTAAATGTATTTTTCTACTGCGTATTATTTTATAGTTATTTTAAATATACCATTAAAGAGAAAAAGAGGTTTAATTGACTAAACTGCATTTAAAAGCATGACGAGTACTTTGCCAAAAGAATCAGGCATTCTTGACATTATGTTTTCATAATAAAAAAACAATAAACGTTTTATGTCGTTTATTATAAACTACTTGACCCGGCTAACTTCGATTCGCCAAAGTTTTCGCCAAATTTATGATTTTAAAATGATCAGTATTTCTCCACTATATTATGCATATATACTACTCAAATCAAAACAGGGCCCACCCAATGATCACCTACAAATTTGTATACAAATATTTTGCACGGTTATTTTTATATGCCTTTTTTTCTCGAGGGGGAATCCTTTAACAGGTACCCGACGCCGTGGCAGCGACGCAGGGTTATGTGGAATTTGTACCGCACTATAACCCCCCCGGTGGCCGTCCTCGGCGCTATAAAGAGGACTCCGGGATCTCCAAAGGAACGCGATCGAAATCCTTTAGTAATAGTATAGTAATAGTAATAGTAATAGTAATAGTTTATTTGCACAGAACAGGTACATAATATCCGATGTTACAAATAAAATTTGTTCGCTTGTCCTGCTAACAATGTGATAGCATGCAAATATAAATTATTCATTACATAAATATGTGTGAATTAGTCATTAAAATTATTTTTATTACAAAGATAATTAATATTCCCTATCATTTAAGAAGTCCTTTATATTATAATAATTATTCATTAATAAGTATGTCTTTAATTTCAATTTAAATTTATTATTGGATTCATTTTTAATGTCATCGGATAACTTATTATATATTTTAACACACATTCCATATGAGTTTCGCTGGAGCAAAGAAGTACGTGGTAGTTTATCAAGTACCAGGCGTTGGCCACGCCTGGTGTTTCTAGGGTATAATTCTTTTGCTGTTTTAAAAAGTCCTTTGTGGCGCCGAACGAACAGGCATGCTTCAAAAATGTACATAGAAGGTAGCGTCAATATGTTGAGTTTTTTAAATAAAGGCTTACACGACTCATATGGAGCTACACCACATATAGCACGAACACATTTTTTTTGGGCTAAGAATGCTCTATTTACGTGAACAGAGTTTCCCCACAATATTAGACCATATCTCAAAACTGAAGCGATGTAGCCATGGTAAGCAGTAAGGACTGTGTCGAGACTCGCTGATTGACGTAGTCTGACTAGGACATATTTAAACTTATTTAATTTTTGACATACATTTTCGATATGGTTTCCCCAATCTATTTTGTCATCGATCGTTATACCGAGAAATGTTGTTTGTGCTAATTCAGTTAAGGATTGTCCATTATAGTGAATATTTATTTTATGTTTGATTTTATTTTTCGTTTTAAATTGCATGTAATTGGTTTTATTTAAGTTAATTGTCAAATTATTATATGTCATCCAATTTATTGTCATTTTAATTGTATCATTTATATTAGCTTCATATTTATTAATGTCAATTTTATTATTACATGGTATTATAATAGAGATGTCATCAGCAAATAATACAGTACGATATTTTGTCACTTCTGGGATGTCATTTATGTATAGGAGGAATAAAAGAGGTCCTAATACACTCCCTTGGGGAATTCCGACTCTACTATACAAATATTCGGACCGGTAATGTAGAGCTTCCCCCTTTTTATTAGTTTTTGTCACCTGAACGCATTGTAATCTATTATTAAGGTAGCATTTTATCCACTGAAGCGCAGGTCCACGAATGCCATTAAAATAAAGCTTTTGGGTTAGTTTTTCGTGACACACATAGTCAAATGCTTTTGACATATCAAAGAACAATGCAACAACCTTATTTTTATCGTCAATATTTTTGATAATTTCATGTATTAATGTAAAACTTGCTAGCGTTGTCGATTTGCCTTTTAAAAAACCATTTTGTTCTTCTTTGATTACGTTAAATCTGGTCCAAAACTTTATTAATCTACTATGCATTGCTTTTTCAAATACCTTTGATAGGACTGGAATCAAAGTAATTGGTCTATAGTTGTCAACATCTGTTTTTTTGCCTTTTTTGTGTATTGGTTTTACTATAGATTTTTCGTTGACACTTCGTCATACCCTACAGCGTTAGAATTTTTTAATGATTTAATAATTATATATACTTCGTGTTCAGTACATGGGCTTAGAAATATGGAGCTCGATAGAGGTATCTTTTTATTAAGAAATGTCTTACTTACATTGATGTCATTTAATTTATCTCGTTTTGCAAAATAACTATTAAATATTTTAGCTATTAATATAGGATCATTGATATTTTTATTTTCGTGAGTGATTGATTGTATTTCATCATGTGTGACATTAGGCTCCTGCTTAATTACATTCCATGCCGCCTTGCAGATATTTTTACTATTTAATATATATCTTTTATTTGAATTCTTTTTAGCCCTTTGTATACATTTTTTCAATAATTTTGAGTAATCATAATATTCCCGCTTAGATAACTGTGATTTGTATTTATAATATTTAATTCTTAATCTGGTTTTAGTTTTGCAGCTTGTTTTGATGCCTTTTGTGATCCACTTAGACTTATTGTAGCCCCTTTTGATCCTTATAACTCTTATAGGAAAACACAGTTTGTAAATTAAGCAGAATATATCATGGAATGATTCAAAGGCAGCGTTAAGATTTTCCTTGTTATATACGTCAGAAAACGTTAAGGTACCTATATGTCGTTTGAACATTTGTATATTTTCTGCACTAACATCTCTTTTATACAGTATCAGATCGTTGTATTGATTTTTTTTTGCTGAAAGCGGAAAATGAAGCATTTGGCCAGTTTCGTGGTCTGACAAACCTAAGTATAATAATCCGGCTATACTATCTTTAATGTTACTGATGATATGGTCTATACAAGATTTGGCTCTAGTAGGATCATTTATATGCATGATTAAATTATAGTTTTTAATTAAATCTAGGTAATATTTCGTTAAGTTATTTAATTTTAATGTATTTATGTTAGTATCTCCTGCTATCACTATTTTTTTCTTATATTTTTTAGTAATTATATGTAGAAGCATGTCAAGTTTATCTAGAAAATATATAGGGTCGGAATTAGGTGTTCTGTATACACAGATAATTATTAAATTATATTCCGGTATTTCAACACCACAACATTCAAAATTTTTAAATTTAGCGATCTGACTAACAAAATCCAATTTGTGGTATGCAAGACCATATTTTAATAATATACCAACTCCCCCTCTAGCTTTAGTCCTACAGAAGGAAGATGCAATATTATAATTATTAATTTTAATATTGGTCTCAGATCCTGCCTGGATAAATGTTTCCGTTAAACAAATTACATCTGGTTGTCTATTTTCTGCCGATAGTTGTGAAATGACAATATCTAATTGGTCTTGTTTTGATAAGAGGCTAGCTATATTTTGATGTAGGATATAAAAATAATGTATTTCTTTATTTGTATGATCGAAAAAACGTTTCGGGGTGTGTAGGCGATTTGATTGGTTTATTAACATCGGATAAGCTGTACTGTTTTGGAAAGTAGTACGGTATAGTTCCTTTTTTAGGCACGTCATTATGTGATGTATTACATTGTTTATTTGTGTTTTGTTTGAGATTTTTAGTTAGGGAATATTTTGCTCCAGCCGACGTCTTGATTATATTTTTAATATTCCGTATAAATTTTGTGTCGTAGTCAATGGAATCTATGTTAAAATTCAATTTGTTACATAAATAAGTGCATAAGTCATCCATTTTTTTTAAATAATTATCAATTTCAACGAACTTACAATTTTTGTATTGGTTACATAAAATTTTCAATTTGTTATTGAGTTTTAAAGTATTTACATAGGGATTATCTAAAATTTGAATTACATAAATATTATTATTACAATTTTTCTTTAATACATAGTGCAATTCGGTAATTAAATTCAATGGGTTACAATCATTTTCACCAACAGATATTATAATTTTATCATGAACCCCGTAGGTATTGTTTAAAGACCCTTTTAGGATTTCTTCAGTCAATGCATAGGGTTTTGTACTCGACGAGATGGTATACTTGAATATTGTCTTTTTTTGTCTCGATGTATGCAAACGCGATGCTAATCCTATACATTTTTGATCCCCGTATATCCATATTTTATTAGTGCTATTTATGGACTTTGGGAAGTTTTTGTCCTTGCAATTATTTAGCAAGTTAGTTTCTGGCACTGTTTTTATTTCAGATATTTGCTGTCCAGCATTTGACTTTGTCTCTTCGTATTTACGTTTCCTGTTCAATTGTTTTTTAACAGTTTTTATTATACGTTTTGTTTTCGTTTTTTCTGAGTTCAACCTCTTTTGGATCCTTCAAATTTTACAGTATTGTCGTTTTATATGTTTTATAAGAATATATTTGTCATTTATGTCTGTATTGTCTTTAAGGTTTAATTTAGGAGTTGTTTGTGTAGGTAGAGTAGAGAGTGTCACCTCTGTGTGTTTTAAGGTTCTATCAGTGACAATTTTGCGTATTTTTTGCGCAGCTGGTGACGATATGTTGGCAATTAGATTATCTGAGATGCCGATCTTTTTATAGATATTTATTGTTTTATTTTGTCGTTCAATTTTCTTTTTTAAAGAAGAGATTTCTAAGCATAGATTATTCACCTCTTGATGGGCAGTTTGTAGTTCTATTTTTAGTTGAATTATTTCTTGATTTAGTTGATTGTTATCAGTTCTATCACATATACTATCCTCATTTGTACCTGGTAAGCTTCTTATTGATGAGTCCATAATAATTGAAACATCATATTCACTATCATCATGTAGTGTCATATTATGTAAATCCAAGTACGATCTACTTCTTCTTTTGTTTCGATGGGTAATGTTTGACTCTTCCATGTCGGTGATAGTAGTGAGAAAAAAAATGAAATATACCAAAAATAATCTTTTTCTCGTTCGATTTTTACACAATATTTTTAATAGAGTTTTCTGATACGATGTATTTGTTAAAAAAGATACAACTAATAGTTCTAGATTCCCGAGATTTGAACCTGAGTTGAGACAATGTTATGCAACGACTACGTATCTCTTAGTACCGCATACACCACGCTTCAGCTACGTAAGTCGGGCGAAATAGTGGTATATAATGTTATTGTTTGTTTCCTTATAAAACAGGTGATGAGTCAGTTAAGTTCTCATTGCACAGCACTTATTTGCACTTTTATTTATTTGAAGTACCGTCGTTAGAGCAATATTGTTTGCGGGTTTATTACGTTTAGTTATTTGATTTTGTTTTCTCCACTATTTTATCCACATTTGGTTTGTTCACTTTTAAATCAGATGTTATTGTTTATTTTAGGTAGCAGTTCATATTTATTTATATGTTTAGCTAAAAGATTCACAGTAGTATTAACGCTGGGTTTGAAGTTGGTGATCTTTCGTCTTTCGTAATTGAATTGTTTGTCAAATATTCTTAAGTATTTATCTAGATAACACTGTCACATAGCAGTCACAACTTTATTTACCGGTTAAAAGCACTTTTACCGTTGAAGTCGACGTCGGATCGATTTTAAAGTAAATAATACGCGGAGCTCTTACGCTCGTGACGGTAGCTCCGCTACAGATTCGCCTTTGAGCGCCTTGCCCCATCGGGGACTTCCCAGATGAGCAGCTGGGCTCACCGCTCCGTCAAGTCTTTACGATGGTATGCGACCACACATACCGCTATCCTTCCCGGGTTCACCTGACCGAACGGTTCGAGCCCCCACTCTAGTTCCCCGCAACCCCGGAAGCTCCTTTTAGACGCATCTTACGAAAAGCAGGGGATGCCGTAGCCCTATTCTAATCCTGGAACTACAGTGACGACTTTTATATGACTTGAACACTTAATAGTAGTTGACATGTTTATGAGTCTGTGCCAGCGTTTCTTACGATAACTTCAACATTATTTTCAAGTAGGTGGTCAAATAAAGTGTAGGGCTAAACCAAGTGATTAAATGCATATTTTTGTCACTCGCGTTCTTTGCTGTATTCTTAACGTTGCTGTTCATTTCCTTCGATTAAGGCATAAATTCTAATCAATATGCCTAGTTTCTGTCTTCATATGAACATGGAAAATGTACCATTGCCTAATGGTCTACCGTACATGTTGTTAATCTTATTTTAAATACGTAAGCATGAAATAATTAAGTTTTATGGCTTAGTCATTCAATGCCCCTGCACCATTAGGATTGAGGAGTTGAAGATCCGATGTTTCGTAGTATGCCTTTGCTTAGCAATGTTATTATAAATCCGTGAGCAACAAATGTCTAACGTTTATGGTTTAGGCCTGCAATACCCCTGCATCATCAGGGTTGAGCTGAAGGTAAAATTTTTCGTCAACCTATTTAAGTATAGATATGTAAGACACATTCCAAGTTTCATAAGAATCAATTTGGCAGAAGTCGAGTTTTCTCAAATTATCTAAAAAAACTTGAGGAGTGGTGGCGGTTTCCATCTCATAACTCAAAGAGCTTATCAAAGCATACCCATGTCCAAGAGAAAAAGTTGCGTGATGAAATTTCCTATCAAATGAAAGAAAGAAAATCAAAATCAATTCAGATACACCCAAATTATTCACGATTTTAAGAAACCGACATTTTCCAATGTTCCGGGTAAACTGCCGCAAGGTTTTTATTTTCCTCAATATGGGACTGCCTGTGAAACTAGCCGCCTACAATTTTATATGAATCGTATCGGTAGGTCGACGATTTCTGGCCATTTTGCCCGAACATACATAAAAAAATATATTGAACATATTGAACATGCAGTTCACCTGATAGTACCTATGTAGCCACTGCCGCCCATGGAAATCTGTAATCAACACCAGAAAAGGCAGTCTTGTCTGGTTGGCTTCAAGTGTTTTGCTAAACCTGGGGGCTAATTGAAATGTCTAGTATGATATTACGTGTCCCTGTAGCCTCGGGGTCAGAATAGGGCTACGGTATCCCCTGCCTGTCGTAAGAGGCGACTAAAAGGGGCTTCCGGGGTTGCAGACGGCTAGAGTGGGAGCTCGGACCGTTTGGTCAGGCAATCTCGGGAAGGACGGCGGTATATTATGTGGTCGCATACCGTCGTAAAGACTAGACGGAGCGGTGGGCCTAGCCGCCCATGTGGGAGGAGCCCGATGGGGCAGCGCGCTCGGAGGATTCCAGTTGAAGACGTTTCGAGATCCCGGAGTCCTCCTTTTCAGAGCCGAGGACGGCCACCGGAGGGGTTTTAGTGCGCTAAAAATCCCCTATAACCCTGCGTCGCTCCTACGGCGTCGGGTACCTTTTGAATGTTTCCCCCTCGAAAAAAAAATATATTAGGTACGTTGCAATTGTTTTTGTTAACAGGTAATAAATTCAAAATATCAATCATTTCTGGAAAAAAAAATATAAGAAGAGCTGTTAAATAAACTTCAATTCATATAATAAATAATTATGTATTTAAATTTTATAAAACGCTAATGACACATAATTCATACTAATCCATTATGTCTTATTACGTTTTCATAGCCAAACGCATGGGCTGCTTGTGACTTTGATTTATTTATAGATAATTATTAGCCTTGAGATGATTTTTTGAAGTGAAACTTCTTTAGGCGCATGAGGGTAAAATTTTTACAGATGAAACGTCACGCCGGTATGCAACGAAAGTGTCGGAAAAGAGAGAGAGAGTGATCGAGACCGATTGAGAGAGAGTAAGACAGGGCGAACGTAGCATGAGCAACTAGCCGTGGAGTGAGAGTAGGGAGCAAGCGAGTGAGAAAGATTGAGAGAAAAAGTGAGACAGAGCGAACGTCGTATCACGCCTTTTTCCCTTCCTCTTAATCTTGAAAATTTAAAGTTTTAGATTTGTATAAATATAAACAAGATTTATAAATTAGTTCGCCAAAGAAGTTTCACTTCTGACATGTGTACTTTGTACGCACGCATGTTTTTTTTTAAATAAGTAGCAAACTTGTTCAATACATTGATCTTGGGCGGTTACGAGGCTTAGAAGGCGATCCTTTGGTTTAGTAAATGTAAGCCTCGATGATGAGATGAGATAGATTCTCATAACATACAACAATGTTCTTGTCTAGAAAATAAAAAATGTGTACGTGTACTAGCGTACACTCGTAAGAAGTGAAACTTCTTTATGACGTTATTTTTCAAAAAATAATTTACTATATGCAACTTTACAGAAATTGGTTAAATAAAGTTAAATTAGATAAAGTTTAATAAAACTCTGTTATTAAACTTTATCTAATAATCTAATCTAAAATAATCTATCTAATATCACGCGTGGTAGGGATAAGAAAAAGATGGCGCGTAAGGGAAAAAAAAAAGATGGCGCGTAACGAAAAAATGTTACACTAAATTTTTTTCCAACCCCGATAAAGAAGTTTCACTTCAATAATTCTTTAAAAAGTCTATCTATGTATATTCTGGTATACATATATAATCTATATTTTAAGATTGATTCATAGCAAACATTTTTACCTAATAATTTTAAGGTACATAACAAATATTGGTATTTATAAATCTATTCTCACGAATTCAGTACTAATCATTATTTAAATTTACCAGGTGGTAGAACCAGTGTAGTTCGACCGCTCCTCCAAGTTGGAGTGCGCCTTGTCGCGGTGGGGGGAGGAGGGCTTAGTAGCCCACTGCAATCCAGCAGTGGTGGTTGGGAAGCACTGCGGCTATTACGTATCGGGCGGCAGTTGCATTTCGTTGGTACGAAATATATAGCGGTAGTAGTACCGCATGTGGGGGTTGTCATGCGCTGCGTTTCTTCCATATCGGGCGACAGTCACACGTTGCAGACCATCAGGATGTTTGCCCGGGTCAAGGGAGATGGGCGTGGCGTGCACTCACCCTGCCGTCTAGTAAGCATTAACTTGCCGCCGTCACCAAAACCGCAAAGCATCAAAGTGTCGTGGTTATGTCTGGCGACTTTGATGGAGTCGGGGCCTTGGCTTAACCGCCCGGACCGCGAGGAGAAAACCTCTTTAAAAACCCAAAACGCCGGACATTAGGATACGTGGCGTACGACCGCTTCTCACAACAAATGAGAGGTAGTAGAGAGTAGACTGGGACAAGCCTGCCAGCTAACGATCGCCTGAGCAGGACCTCTCAACCCCGCACAGTATCAGAGTTACCAAGAGACAGTCTCTCTTAGTGGACCGATTTATTTCGTCTATTGTTTTAATAAGGGATAACATATGTCGCTGGATGTATCCTGAGTTACGTTAACGGCTAATTCGTGGAGTATTTATGTAAAAGCGAGTGAATTATTGAGTAAGTTTATAGTAAGTTTAGTGTAAATTTTCATCAATTCGGTTGGTATGTTTTTTTTTATGTATGTATTTCGATTTCTCCGCCAACTGTGGAAGATTTTCTTTCGTTCGATGTAATTTACTTGCAGTTTGATACTATTGTCATTAATAACTTCAGAAATATGTTGAGATTGCGATGTAGCATCATGTAAGATATTATGTACCTATGCAGACTTGAATCGAATATTACTTAAGTAGTCCTTAGTAATCTTACGATAACTTAAGTCATCAGCTTGCATGAATTATATTTAAGAGCAGTTAGTCATTATCATAATATTCTGTACAATTTTGTACAAATGTATGCAGTTTCTAATAAGTAACACCTTTACATTAATAAAACAATAGGTATATTTTTTTTCACCATCAAAAAGTAGAGATTTCAACGAACAGAAAACATACCAACTTTTTGAATAAAGCTGATATTTTGACGGGTGATTTTTCGATTGAAAATTAGGGTGTTTTTTCGATATTAATTCAAAATAAGGTGAAAAAATATATATTTTTAATCAAATAAATTACAGCGTATTTGAGACATAAAAAGGTAAGTTTTCAAATTTCGTTAAAAAAAAAATTTTTTTGTAAAAGATAAAAAACCAAAAACTTGGTTTTTTGAATTTTTCACATAAATTTTGAGGTTATGTGAAAAAAGTGTAAATTCAAAAGTTTTAGATCTTTTTATTACCTACAACTTTGCCATTTGACTTTTTTCGATAGGACTTTTAGTTTTGCTGGAAATCGAGAAAAACCGTTTTTTACCCTTAAAGACTCACCCCCATCCCCTTCCCGACCTCAGATCGCCCGTAAATTATTTTTCCCTTCATTTTTATAATATCCCCCTCCTTTTCTAATGGGTTTCATCCTACTGCGATTTTAATTGGTTTTAAAAATTATCGACCCTGGTCTAGAAGCAAAACTATTGAGGTAAGTAGACAAAAAGTTCCTTAACAAAAGGGAAAAAGCTGTCGATCTATCCATTTGTCTGTCACCAGGCTATATCTCATGATCTGTGATAGCTGGACAGTTAAATTTTCACATATAATGTATTTCTGTTGCCGCTATATATAATAAATAATTGCATTGTCATCAGAACTACCCGTATATTCCAATTTCCAGGTCAATCGGACATCAAGAAGTGGGTTAAATTGAGGTTCCAGATTTGACCTAAACATACATATAGACATATTTATATATTTACCACAAACATTGTAAGTTAAATAAGCTTTTAAAATAAAATAAATGTTTAAGCCCCCCTTAACTTCCATATAAGAAACTTTTTTTCGCAATATTAATAAGAAACAACAGGTAGAGCTTGAAATATTTAAGGAATATTCAATCATATATGCACTTTAAAAATAAATTATAATAAAAAATAAATAGGGGATTCTCATACAACAAACTTGATTTTCTGCCGTTTTGTTTATATATAGTATGGAACTCTTCGGTCGCGAGTCTTCTCGAACTTAGCAAGTTATTTAGTAAAGGGAAAATATAAGTTGCTGCCTAAAAAGTCCTACCGAAAAAAAGTTGTTTAGTTAAAATTATTAAGGGTATAAAATTGGATATGTATAAAACGCTTTTCTAAAACGCTTTCTACACTCATAGCCCCACAGTAGGATTTTCTCCTGTGTCGTGGGTGCCATGGACACCCACAAAGACGAATATAAAAAACACCCAGACCCAGAACAAGAATCTAAACTCATCATTCAGACACCTGTCTGAATGATGAGTTTAGATTCGTGATGGTAACCGCTGGGCCACGCGGATCGTCATGTATGTATATGTATATGTATATGTATGTATGTATGTATGTATGTATGTATGTATGTATGTCACTTATTTTTTAAACGCGGGCGAAGCTGCGGGTTTCAGCTAGTTGATAGTAAATGCTTAGTTAAATGTATAGAATATAATATATTAACCAAATTTGTGGGGTCTTAAAAATTGAAGTATACACCAGGCCCAAAAAGCTATAGAAAAATTGATAACTCCTGAAACACGTGGTTTACTGGCATTTTATTTTTTTAATGTTGAATTTAAACAAAAAACGTAATCTAATATTCTCGTAATTTATTTATGTAACTTATAGTTTTTTTCAGATACCAGTTCGTGCGTCGATATTATATTGTAAAGTAATAAGAAATAATAAAATTGTATTCTCACCTATACGTGACACTAGTCGAAAACCGGCAAATAGACGCTATATTGTCGTTAAAAATAGGTTTGTAAATAACTAAACACCGAAGAACGCGGTGCATTGTTCAAAATATTTTCAGGACCACAGCACAGTGCACCATTTAGCGTTCTAACGTCGAAAAGCCGCACTATCTGTTACATTACGTACTTATAGTGGATTCGTACAGAGTAGTGATGGGAAAAATATTCGCATTGCTTTAAGATATTTGCAGTCGCAACAATTATGCGAATGTTTTGCGAATAAAGAATCGCTTTGCAAAAGTTCGCCAAATCTATATAAATTTCATTTCAAAAAGCAGTTTGTCGGCCAAAGAAAGGTCGCTAAAATTTATATCCTCCGGCACCAAGAACTGGAAAAAAGTACGTAACATTCTCATTCGCATTCGCATTTGCATTCGCGAATGTCATATAATAACATTAGTTACATCACTGGTACAGAGTTACCAGGCTACAGAAGTTACATGCAAATTTAAATAATCTTCGAGGAATTATAAAACGATCGAATAAAAAATCTTAGCGACTGATTATGACATACTGTTTTAATAACTTTAGCGATAAGAATTTTGTTGGCGAAAAATTAACTAAACTAACTAATAAAATCCAGACCGAGCTTACGAAAAGTGAGGTGTGGATAATACATTTCAGATATTAAAATCCGTCCCACTACATTGCTAAATGAGCGTCTGGAAATGCAGAGGGAGCAACTTCAATATTAGGTTCCTGAGCGGATATACATGAAAAAAATCACTCTGAACACCTTTTCCCCGATGATGCAGGAGTGCTGTCAGCTTTTTATATAGGGTGGGTTAGTTTAGGTTGGAACTTAAAAGAAAACATAAATCGCAGCGCCCTGCGAGCGGGTGCACGCAGTTCGTCAATTCAAGAATTTTTTGAAGCTTCTCAATTTGAATTTTAAGTAACTCAAATTAAATTAATTATATTGGTCACTTTAAATGTTGAACGGACTGGCACATATAGTTATAGGCAATCGATGAGACAAAAATATATTGATAGTGTGTTTTTTTCTGTTAAAAAATCTGTCATGGTAGAAATATACGTGTAATGTTTGTCTCGGTCACTTTAAATAAAAATTAGATTAGGCGAGGCCTATGTCCAGCATTGGTCTTTAAAAGGCTGAAAGGATATAGTATAAGCACGTTATCAAAGTTATCGCGCGAATCTGTACTACTTCTTACCCAGGATTTTTATTTCATGTGCGATTAAAATACCTAATTAGGGATAAATTACATAAATTTACGTTTACTAAATATGAATAACTTTCGTATTTAAATATTTCTTTTGTTTCAAGACTCAATAAATGTACTTAATTGACCTAAATTTGTGTATTCATATCCCCATAATGTGTGGGAAATCTAAATAACTACCACAAAGAATTAGCTAAGTACGGTACGTTTGCAATATCTTAGTGTGGCAAAATTTGATGACTTGGTTTTTGATTTTTATGATTTTTATGGTTAATAAAGGAAATTAGTTTAACTAAAAAAAGAATTGAGTGCAAACATGCCTAATGCCGGCGCCAGACATAAGGTCACGTAAGTGCGTGATAAGTGCAAACTTCTTTGACGAACGTTGCTCACACGTTTGTTCACATATTCTTGTACCTGCCACATATGTGTTCAAAGATTTGATCACTTCTGTGAGCTCACAGTTTTCAAGTAGACCCCAGAAAACAAGGACGATGGTTTGGTTGGCGCAATTCGCTTATATTATTTGTGTTTGTTTAATTATTTGACTTGGAAAATATAATTAAAAACAGGTAAAATATAGACGTCAATGGATTTATTAATAATAATATAATTTAAACTCGAAACTGCTTTTACTATACCATATACATCATTAGTTCGTTTGGTTGTTTATGCACAACAGCTTTCTGTGGCGCACAAGTGTGGCAAGCACTCAAACATTTGAACACTTATTCCTTTGATGTGCGTTAAAAAACCGACACGAAACGCCAAAGCGCACTTCAGTGTTCAAATATGTGTCAATAGTATCAAATGCCCGTGCCATACATGTGAACCCGGGACCCACTGCGTGTCCCGGTAACCGCTGGGCCACGCGGGTCGTCAACTAACATGTTTTGATTTTACTCATAAATAAATAAATTATTTCTGATACCCGTTTAGCTTAATACCGGAAGCATTTTATTATAAAAAATGTAATAAATGATATCACTTAAAAGACAATTGCCCATAATAACAATTACCAATTTATTAATCATAAAATATTAACACTTTCAATGTAATTACGACTTTGATTAACTTTCATATTGTTTGTTTCATTATTCTTTTTTTTTGTGTTACACACGTTTAGATATGATTATATGATTTAGCCTTCAAGATGCCAGCCAATCAGAGCCCAGCGGTATTTTTTTGCTATAGTGGAGGAAGCTTTCAAAATGTACTGGACGCCATGGAAGCAACGCCGCGCGGAGTTATGTGGGATTGTAACCGTACTAAAACCCCACCGGTGGCCGTCTTCAGCGATGCGTAGAAGACTCTGGGATATTCAATGGAATACAAACGGAGTCCTTCAAGCGCGATACCCTCTTTCGGGTAAGTTTTACGGCGGTAAGCAAAAACAAATGCCGAATTCCTTACCGGAGTCTCTTGGCTGGGCAATTTTTTTGGCTCTTACTCTTACCGCCCGCTATCCCGGAATCCCCATTTTAGTCGCCCTGATTACAGAGGACAAGTTTATGACCGAGACTAACACAGACGATACACATTACCACTGCATTGCGGGGGGTAAGAGTGAAGCCAGAAGGCTAGTCACCCAGAGAAGAATGGCGGCATGTAGTCGTAGACACCAGAAGGTGCCGGAGGACAGTTACACGTCCCCAAGAGAGGAGCCCATAAGGGGTGTCGCTACTAGGGGACACCGGTGCGGTTCAGTGGAGATGCCGGGGTTTTAGTGGGCAGAATCACATTTAAACCGAAGTGGCTCCCGAGGCCCTGTAGTTCCGGAATCAGAATAGGGCTACGGCATCCCCTGCCTGTCGTAAGAGGCGACTAAAAGGGGCTTCCGGGTTGCAGACGGCTAGAGTGGGAGCTCGAACCGTTCGGTCAGGCAATCCAGAGAAGGACGGCGGTATGTGTGGTCGCATACCGTCGTAAAGACTAGACGGAGCAGTAGGCCCAGCCGCCCATCTGGGAGGAGCCCGATGGGGCAACGCGCTCGGAGGATTCCGGTTGAAGTCGTTTCGAGATCCCGGAGTCGTAATTTTTAGCGCCGAGGACGTCCGCCGAGGGGGTTTTAGTGCGGTAAAAATCCCACATAACCCTGCGTCGCTCCCACGGCGTCGAGTACCTTTGGAAGGTTTCCCCCTCGAAAACAAAAAAAAAAGACCGGTACGGTTACCGCCGGGCCCGCAGGTCGTCAAGATTATGATAGCTTTGTTAAGAACTCCGACAAAAAAAGGGGACACGGGTGTGGTTCAGTGGAGATACCGGGGTTTAGTGGGCAGAATCACATTCAACCCGGAGTGGCTCCCAAGGCTTCGGTGTACATTTAAAAGGTCCCCCGTTACTAAAAATACGTTCATGAACTATGCAAGTGCCAAATAATAGCGAAATACGACCGACAGTTTTTGCATGACAAATTGACAAACACGCACACATACTCACAAAATTTTACATTTATAATACTATTTATGATATGTAAATGCAAACTGCAGTTTTTTACTCGTATTTTATGTTGCTTATATCACTTTTCGAAGTTCAGCAACCCCAGGTGCGGTAAGGAATATAAAAACTTAGTGCAAGAATACATTTTATTATAGAGAAGTGCATAAAATTCGTTAATTTAGCACAAAAGAAAATATAGTGTTCAAAAAGAAATAACAAGGCGAAGTGATGATCATTTAATTTAAACTGTAAATAGCCTTTTGTATACTTAGTATTATAAATATGACTGAGTAGTTTTTTTTAACGTGCTAATCTCTGTATCTTTTTGGTTTTGCATCTTAATTATACAAATTAGAAAAACGACCTTTACACGTTGAATACTTATTGACTAAGCAAGTTTTCTATGATTTTTAGTTGTTTAGTTGAAAACAAACGAGCTGTCTAGCTAAGTGGTCACTTCCGCCAGGAGTTAGGTGTAAGCAATTTCATATCGAACAGTGATTATATCTTCCATGTTCGTACGGTGTGTCTCGGTGGCGCAGCACTCAATGTTGTGAATAAATTTAAATATCTAGGTCACATTATAGACAATATGCAATATGCTTGTCCGTAGACTGGGGTTGCGGACGGCTAGAGTGGGAGCTCGAACCGTCCAACAAGCAACCCCGAGAAGGACGGCGGGATGTGTGGCTGCATCTCGCCGTAAGCACCGGATGGTGAAGGGGGATGGTACACGTCCCCCAAGAGATGAGCCCGTGAGGGGCGCTGCGCTACGGGACACCGGTTCGTTCCGTTGGAGTATCCGAGTCCCCTACAAGCGTCGAGGAAGGCCACCGAGGAGGTTTTAGTGGGTAAAAATCCCACATAACCCGGAGTCTCTCCCAAGACTTCGGTGTACCTTTTGAAGGTTTCCTCCCCGGAACAAAAAAGGTCACATTATAGACAATATGCAATATGCTTGTCCGTAGATTCGTTCGGATTACAGCAGAAGTGAAAGTAGGTCTTTTTAAGGCATTCTGTCAATCCTTCTACACCGGTGGACTGTGGGTGACTTATTCGCGCCGGGCTTACAACGCCTTGCGCGTCCAATATAACAACATCTTTAGGATGCTGCTGGAGCTGCCGTGGCGGTGTAGCTCCTCTAACATGTCTGTGCTGTAGCACAGACGCCGCTGAGAATTTCTGTTGTGACTTATTATACGTGTACGTAATTGCCCCAACAGCATTCTAAGGACGATTGCTGCTCGACCGGACTGCCTCATCCAGAGGCACTGGGTGGAGACAGCCTTTGGTCCAAATTAATTACTAATAATACTAACATAGAATTTAAGCACAATTGTTACTAATGTACTAATAATATACGGATGTACCAACGTCTGAAATAAACGTTATTATTATTATATCTGAACTACAGATGATTGCTACTTCCATGGATTAAGACAGTTGTGTCGAATAAAAGCGAAACAGTAATCACACCCTTCCATCGGAACACAAAAACTCCTTCACGCTAGGTGGCTGTGGTAGTTGTACCTTCATGGTTTTCTATATCGTTGGGTGACAAGAAAAACTCACTAACTACAAAAATTGTATAATCCCGATTATTTCACTTCGTCGTCAATCCATTACTGTCTAACTGCTGGGCACGGGTCTTCTCTCGGAATGAGAGAGTTTAGGTCATAGTGTGGACTATGGCCTTCGCGCTGGTCAAATGCGAATTGGTGAACTTCACACACCTCCGAGAACTTTTTTTGTTTTAAAGCACTCTCGGGTGTGTAGGTTTCCTCACTATGTTTTCCTTCACCAAAAAGCAGTGATAATTAATGTATAATACGCACATAAATCAGTGGTGCGTGCCTGGGTTTGAACCTCGGACCTCCCGACCGAGAGGGCAAGTTTTAACCATTAGACTATCACTGCTCTTATTATTATTTATTTCAATACACTATTATTTAACAATACATTATTATAACGTAAATAATATATATGGATACAATAATCTGTACGATATTTTATTTAATGATGTAACCTCAGGACATTTCATAAAAATTAAATTTTGGGATCACAATATTATTAAATGCTGTTATATTCATGTTGCATATTCTGTAGTTAGTGAGATTTTCCTGTCACCCGACGATATTATACTTGTTACCTATTACCTGTTTATTATACTCGTTCAACTATCTTACAATATTTATTAAATTTGATAATCTGGAATAGAGACCGAGCATATAACCTCTATTATATGCGCAATTGTATTTATGAAAAGTCAAATAAGATATTCATTGCATTATTTTATTATAACAGGCTGAGGAGAATATAACTAGGCTATATACCTACCTATATACCTAATAGCTAAGCTGTACATACAACTAAGCTATAGATAAAAATTATAAAGAATAGATATAAATCATTCTTATTATTAAAATTTTTCAAGTGGTAGAACTAGTGTAGTTCGACCGGGGATGTACCACCGCCACGCCTACTTCTAGCGTGATGCATTTCTTGCATTTCGATAGAAGGGTGTGGTTGCCGGCACACTTTCACATGAGGCGACCATCATAGTCCTCGGGAGTAGCAACGCGTCTGTGATTGACTTCAGATGGAACCCATGTTCTGTATGTGACGTACAGATGTCCATGGGCGGCAGTGACCACTTACCATCAGGTGGACTGCATGCCCGTTTGTTACTTCAGTCAGAAAAAAAAAGTTTGTGAGAATGTATGTTAGTTTGTTACTCGCAAAAAGTAATGTGGATTTTGCTGAATTTAGTCACACACTTTATTTATGATCTAGATTTCTAGATTAACACATAGTTATAGTCGATGTAGAGAAGGATTACGCAATGCTAATATTTTTTTTAATAATGCATAAAACATACATAAAATCAACTAAAAACACATTAAACACGTCGTCAACCCATTCCCACCGTCCACCACCACCACCACCCCACGTCAAGTGCGAATTGGTGGACACATTACATTTACACTATTTATTACATTACACACACAACTTTGCATTTGACACAAACACATACATAATAAACAAAATAGAACATTTTGGAATACGGCGAACCATTTTGGAATACGGCGAACAATATATAATTTAAGACGTGCATGTACCTACCTGTATTCCACAATATAGACGACTTATTGGCTTCTTCGATAAACACAAAGTTATTGCTAAAGAGCAATTTGGCTTTCAAAAACATAAGTCCACAGAAGCGGCTGTGTTCGATCTCGTTACTAATATCACGCACAATGTTAGTAGCAAATTACAAAACACAGCTTTGTTTTTTGATATGTCGCGTGCCTTTGACTTTGTATCACATAAAATACTATTGAAAAAACTAAAAAAATGCGGTATAAGAGGAATAGCTCATGACTGGATTAGGTGCTACTTATCAGAACGCCATCAATGTGTCGATATTTCTTCCTTAAACAGGAAAGCAATTTTAACTTCTTATAAGTCTCGATACCGGCACAATGGATGTGGAGTCCCACAAGGAAGTGTTCTGGGACCTTTACTGTTCCTAGTATATATAAACGACTTGCCCAAAGCTATTACACATAAGTGCGTTTTATTTGCAGATGACATCTGCGTAAATGTTGTTAGTAAAATCGCAAATAATCACAATGATGATGTCAACCTTAATTTAAAAACAATAATAGAATGGCTAAAACTCAACAACCTCACGGTTAATGTGACTAAGACAAAATTCATTCATTTTGCTAACCAGGGTGCAAAAACCAATAACTTAAATGTAAAATACAAAGAAGAAACAATTGATTCCGTAAGCTCAACTAAGTTTCTAGGTATTGAAATAGATAAATATTGTAACTGGAAGAATCACATTGAAAATGTTTGCTCCAAAGTCAATAGATTTGTCTATGTACTTCGACGACTTAGCAAAACAAGCGATCGCAAAATGACGCTCATGGCTTACCATGGCTACGTTGCCTCGACTTTAAGATATGGCCTTGTTATATGGGGTAATTCGTCACATATTAATAATGTATTTCTGGCACAAAAAAGATGTGTGCGGGCTATAGTTGGTGCACCTCCGTGGGAATCATGCCGTTCATTATTTAAAGAATTCCGGATATTACCACTAGCCTGTATGTATATTTATGAGGTTGCCAATTTTGTAAGAAAACACAGCGATAAATTTATACTTAGTAACAGACGTCGTGGGTCTAAAAAACTAATCATTGAAGGCATAATGAAGACTGGTCTATTCAAAAGAAATTGTTATTATATGTGTGTTCGTATATTTAACAACTTACCAGAATCTCTAAAAGACTTGCCTCTTCTAAGATTTAAAAAAATGCTGTACGAATTTCTAATCATACATCGATTTTATTCACTTGCAGATTTCTTTAATTGTAATAATGCCATAATATAATATTTTTAATCGAGATCAGATATTGTTATGTTTGACGCCACGTAACAAATGGTAGTATTTCTAATATATTTCTTATGACATTGTACGATATTGAATTGTGTGTAATTTATTAGGTATCTGAATTTGACAAAGATTTTATTGATTGACATAATACTTTTATCATAAATTAAATATTGTAATAATTTGATTATATTAATGATTCATCTGATTATATAATAATAATGATAATTGTACATTAATATAATTTAAATTTCTATATTTTATAAATTTGCATGCCTTGACAGGTGGATCTTGGCGAACTGATATGTATATTTATATAACGTTTTACTGTAGAACATTCTGTGTACCCATGTCCATGCAAATAAAATAAATAAATAAATAAATAAATAAATAAAGATAATTTGATTTGATTTGAATGTCTTACTATGAAAACACATCGTCAAAAATGTCAGATGTCTTTCTCAAAATACCCGCTATTGCTTTTAAATGCAGCTTAGTTAATTAAACCTCTTTTTATCTTTAAAGGGTGTGTTCAAAATAATTTGATAGTTATCACTATTTATTTGAATTCGAGAAACATTCGTGTTACTTCTGTCAATACGAAGTTCAGATTTTTAACTTAAATTATGGTCGAATTTCGACCGTTGTGACGGTTGACTAGTAACATTACAATGGCAAATTAATCATATCATTTTATATCATTAATGCACTAAGCTTCTTGTTTTGAAATGAGTGTTCATCAAGGTTCACCTCTGGATCCGTTTTTCTTTACTTTCAGAAGTTCACAACGTTATTGTGGTGCATTTTTGTTCTCAAATGTGTATGGGACATTTCACACCAAATTATGAATTTTCCAATAAAAGGCATTTAATTTTTAAATTGTTATAACTTTTTAAAATTTGACTTATCGTGGGGACAAATTGAGAAAAAAATATAACTTCACTAAATCATTTTAAATGTATTTATCTAAATTACAACAAAAAACAAAAATGTTGGGATGATTGATTTTTTTATAAGAAAACATAAAATTATATAAACATGCAGAGAAATTTATTTACTTAGAGGTAAAGTAAAAGATAATCTTGGGTGTACTTTTATGATAATTCATTTCCTGCCTTGTTGCTATTCGTATTATCAACAAGTATTAATCATTAAGTACGCCTATTGCCGTATCGTAAATGCTTTAACCCAGTTCATGATGGATTCGAAATTTATGACAATAAGGAATGCTGGTAGGTAAATGAAATAAAATGTCTTTATTTTTGTATAGAGCACTTACAAATTCTAGCTGCTTCATCAGTCCAATATTTTAACATACCGTAGATCTAAGTCTATCTAATGATATTCTCCATTGGAATATGTCGTCTAAAGTTACGCCTTTCAAAAGGTACCCGCCGCCATGGCAGTGACGTGGATTACCTTCACCCCCCCCCCCCCTCCCCCCTATTTCTATACTCAGCGCTAGGTGTAGGACACCGGGATTTCCAACGGAACACAACCAGAGTCCTCCGAGTGCGATGCCCCTCTCGGGCTCTTCCCTGGTAGCCTCTTTTAGTCGCCTCTTACAACAGGTAGAGGGTAACATAGCCCTATTAAGATCCCGGAACTTCAGAGGAAAACATTTGATTCCACAAGGTGTGAAACCATTCCTTTTATTTCTAAATTAGTCTTGAACCTGCATTAAGTTAAGTAACGAGAACTAAAACTACATTTAGTTTTCTCCTCATTAAATAACTGGTAGTAAGAGTAGTTAGGAATCAAAGGAGTAACTACCCCCCAGCAGTATTTAAAGCTTTTAATATAAGTGCCTCTTCTTTATTTCTATAAAACAACATTACGCGCTCCTATTTTTCTGTTGATGGATATGTTGGTAGGAGACATACGTACGAGGTATTGTATAAGTCTTAGTGTAGGAACTCATCCATAAAATCGATCTCAAGTACGAGTATATTAACCACAAAGGCAACTCCGAAGACACAAATTAATTCTCAAGTCCTCAGGGATGGCAACATATCAGTGAGTAGTCTAAAGCTAGGCGCTTTAAGTTGCCGTAATCGACACGATAAGTAGACAGCCAAGGAAATCCGACTGAGTTTTCAAGGTAGCAACGTATTTGCAAATGTAAAAATATCGTATATTTGCAAATGTGCAGTGTTATCTGTAAACTTTAGCACTTAATGCCGAAAAAGCAAATCCAGGAAAAAAGATAATACTTATCTGTCGCACTTATTGTTTTTAAGTCAGTGATGAATAGCAATATACAAGAATGTATAAGTACCATAACGATGATACGTTTATCGGTAAATTGAATACATTTACATACATTTATATACATTTATCCACCGTTTAAAATATTTTTTATTAATGGTTCTTTTTTCTTGCCTAGCTTGGCAGAGTGAAACAAACTAATTAAGACGACCCGCGTGGCCGAGCGGTTACCTTACCGGTCTGACGCGCAATGGGTTCCGGGTTCGATTCTCGGCTAGACAGGTATCTGAAAGATGAGTTTAGATTCCTGTTCTGGGTCTGGGTGTTTGTGTATTCGTCTTGTGTGTCCATGGTACCCACGACACAGGAGAAAATCCTAGTGTGGGGCTATGAGTGTTGAAAGCGTGCGTGTTTTTTTAATTAAAAGACAAACCCGCTGAGTTTCTTGCCGGATCTTTTTAGTTGAGGTCGTATTCCGATCCGATGGTAGCGTAAGAAAAAAATGTGACTGACAATTTGTAAGTGCCCCCGTAGGCCTATACAAAACTAAAGACATTTCATTTCATTTCAAACAATAGAAAAAAAAATCTACCATTATTACGTTTGTCACCGCTTGCAGAACATTTTCTTTAAACTAAAGATAAGGCACTGATAGAAAGTAGTGACTATCGCCTATGGACATTTTTGTGACACCAGAGTAAATAAATCAATACTAATGAATCACCGTCATTGAAGGAAAATTCTTTTCGCACCTTTTTAAAGAGCTCTATGTCATAACCTCTAAACCTCATCTTGTATTATCAATATGTAAGAGCAAACTAAAGATAAAAAATTGTAAGCACTTACTGCTTATTTATTCTTAATCCCAAAATTCTATGAATATTTTGCAAGGTGAAATTAAAAAAGAAATGTGCAACAACGCAAATGTATGAAGACAATTTTTTTTTATCTACATATACGTATGTATATGTTGAGATGTTCGAACGGTGTCTGCGCATTAGTAGGTAATAGTTACATATACATTCTCAGACCTCAATCGAGGTACGGTACCGGTATAAGCAGTTTCTAGGGTTGTACGCAGCAACAGAGAGAACTCGAACCGCCGAGCCTGCGACTCCGCAAAAGACGGGTTAATATGTGGTCGCATGCCGTCGTAAACACGAGACGATGTTTTGAAGGTAGTAGAACCAGTGTAGTTCGACCGGAGAAGTACCACCGCCACACCTATTTCCAGCGTGAAGCATTTCTTGCGTTTCGGTAGAAGGGTGTGGTTGCCGGCCACTTTTACATGAGGCGACCATCATAGTCCTCGGGAGTAGCAACACATCTGAATTTGACTTCAGATAGAACCCATATTCTGTATGAAGTTGATTACAGATGTCCATGAGCGGCAGTGGCCACTTACCATCAAGTGGACTGCATGCTCGTTTGCTACTTCAGTGAAATAAAAAAAAAACTTCTACGCTCAATTGAGCCGAGCTTAACTAGGCAACAAACTCAGAGGACTGGTTGCGTTGCTTTGGAGATCCAAGAGTCTAAGGAGAAATGGCTAAGAATCCCACATACCTATTTAGCGTGCCCCAACCGCGACGAGTATCTTTATGAAGATTTTTCACTCGCAGTGAACTCAATTTGGCGAATCATTGGCAAGTAATTAGCAACAAATTCCTAAATAGGTTTCATTTGATTCTGCTAACATGTCACTGCCAGTGCGATGGCGCTCTAAAACTTTATAATAATACACCGAATTTAATAAATGGTTTTTACCAAAACTATTATTAGATTACCTGTTCTTTGTATTTCATAATTCATATGCATTGTCCGAAGTATATATAAATATATTTTTTTTCTCTGTAAAATGTAAATCAAGTATTTCGGAACGGAAACAAAAAATTGATTGATTAGTTTTCATAGGGACTTTTTGTGACACTAAAGTAGCAAAACAGTGAACGATTCACTTGCTGCTAAATTTTCAATTGATAATGCTATTGGACATTTGTAATAACCTCTGATAAAATTAAAGCTTTACGTGGTGTCACCAATTGATACTATGGAGACATAGAAAAAAGAAAAATCCATTTTTTACTTATTATTTTAAATTGCGAATTAGATAGGAATATCGTTCATTTCAAATTTCTGTATAAATACCGGTCGTACTTGTAAATAAAATAATTATAAACTTGAGACCTAGTCTTGTTAAGAAGTAACCCCTCTACAATTAATTGGCGAACCCGATAAAGCAAGAAATATAGAAGAAAAGGAAAAAGTAGTGAAAGGCGAACAATATGAAGAAAAGCAGTGCGACCTGGCATCTGTCTAAATAAAATAGAAATAAAAAAAATATGTGTGCGTGTACTAGCGTACACTCGTAAGTTTATTATTATTAATTATTAATAATAATTATTATTAATTATTAAGGACATTATTTTTCAAAAGATAATTTACTATATGCAACTTTACAGAAATTGGTTAAATAAAGTTAAATTAGATAAAGTTTAATAAAAGGCTTTTATTAAACTTTATCTAATAATCTAATCTATAATAATCTATCTAATATCACGCGTGGTAGGGATAAGAAAAAGATGGCGCGTAACAGACAAAGATGGCGCGTAACGAAAAAATGTTACACTAAATTTTTTTCCAACCCCGATAAAGAAGTTTCACTTCAAAAAATAAGGGTAAATACCAGTACTATTTGTGAATAAAATGATTAAGACCTCATCTTGTCGAGAAGTCGAGAAAACCTCCATAATACTTGAATTTTTGACTAAAGATATGAGCGGCTAGTGCTACTTAGCATTAGGTTAATTGCATGCTTGTTTGTTATTATTAAAGTATAAACTTGTAATTACTATCAAAACTAGACTGCTTAAACTAGATTTTGCGGGCAGGTATTTTGTTTTTTAATATTTATTTATTTACTTAACTTCACACAAGGCGACCATCATAGTCCTCAGGAGTAGCTACACATCTGTGATTGACTTCAGGTAGAACCCATGTTCTGTATGATGTTGATTACAGGTGTCCATGAGAAGCAGTGACTTACCATCAGGTGGACTGCATGATCGTTTGCTACTTAAGTCCCCCCGGCCGTCCTCGGCGCTTAAAAGGGGACTCCGGGAACTCGGTCCGACCGCAACCGGAATCCTCTGATCTCTCTCGATCGGGAGGTCCGAGGTTCAAACCCAGGCACGCACCAATGATTTATGTGCGTATTAGAAATTAATTATCACTGCTTTTCGGTGAAGGAAAAACATCGTGAGTCCACCAATTCGCACTTGGCCAGCGCAGTGGACTATGGCCCAAACTCTCTTATTCTGGGAGAAGACCCGTGCCCAGCAGTGGGACAATAATGGGTTGATGCGGAAAGTGCCGCAGAGGTAATATTTCAATGAAACACCACACTAACAAATACGATTCTATTATAACTGAATTTTACACTATCACGGCCAAGAAAATGACAATCGATTATTTTAAATAATCTTAAATAGAACTTTAAAGTCTGCCGAGCACGTGGATGCGTGCGCCCTCGACGACTCTCTTCGATCGAATGACCGATGTGCAAGATGGCCGCCTCTCCAGTGCTCGGCGTTACGTCAGAGTGAAAACTCTATAATGTAGGGTAGTTGCAAATTAACTAAGAATAAAATCGATGCGCCGACACATTTAATACATACATACGACATGTATGACAAGCATGTCATATGTAATTTTTAAATGTGGCACTTACGTTCAAAAAAAAAAGAGTAACGAGACGAGGGTTAAAAATAATAAATAAATAATATTAAAAATATTTTTAAAAACAAGCTGTTATTAAAATTAAGCCCTTCCATTTGATATCCATATTAATAAATTATGTCATCTTCCATATTTTTATCCATCCATCTATTTTGTGTTGCGTATTCTACAAATTAAACCCTGCCATTTCATACCTATGTTGCATGAATTACACAGAAGTATGTAATCTTCCATTTTTTTGACGACCGCCATCTTGGGTTGATTTTTTGGAGTGTTTTGTATTCTACAAATTAAGCCCTTTCATTTGATACCCATACTGAGTTAGTCCAGGAAAAGTAACTACTCCGCCATCTTGGATCATCCACCAAATTGAAATAACAATGACGTCATACTAAACATGCATTGTCGTGCAAACTAAGCGTATCTACCAAATTTGAACTCAATCGGTAATTGCTTCAAAATTCAGTTGCAAGATTCCATCCTGACAAATACGTTGCAAGTTAATAGAAAGCTTGTTGAATTTAAAGGGTACCTACTGCAGGTTAGAAAAAGGAACATTTCGACATCCTGATGGGGTATCAGCGTGGAGGAACAGTCACTATACCGGTCTGTCACGTAGTGGGTTTCGGGTTCGATTCGCAGCCAGAAAGGAATCTAAATGATATACAATAAAAATATCTTTATTCATTTCAAAACAGTTCTTAAAACTCGAGGCAAGGGCCCCTGTACTAGTTTATAGACCTGTATTTCTGGGTACCCCGCTCTTCCACACAGACACTATGTGTGAGTGTGTGTGTGAATAGGTGTGTGCATGTATGTCTTAGTGTTGTAAACACTAGTGAACGAGTTTTTCTGTTTCCCCATAGGTAAGAGAAAAAAGATTTTGAGAGATTACACGTTTTACTTGAGCGTAAGTCATAGGATAAATTTTGTATTTGCTAGTAAATCGATTATACATATAGGTAAGACGACTGGTAAGCGAATTGTTTTTTTCTTAAACTTTGTTTTGCTGTCGTGAAGCTTACAAGCAGATGGAGTTCTACATCTAAGTAGCTGATGTGTGATAAATGATAAATTTAGATTCTTGTTTTGGGTCTGGGTGAATGTTTATTCGTCTTTAGGTGTGCCCATGGCACCCATGAAACAGAAGAAAATCCTAGTATGGGCCTGTGAATGGAGAAAGCGTTAAATTTAAGAAAGATCTACTATAATAATATAATATACTATGATATCCCCTCGGCTTCGACCCTCTCCGTCACGTTTCATAATGAGTATCCTATATGTTAATCTTGGTCATAAAGTCTCTGTGTGCTAATTACATTATAATATTAATTAAATTATAAATAAAACTTATTCCAAATCAATGAGTAGGTTTTGAAAGCTACCTGGTAACCTTAATAATTTTGCTAGAACATATTTGCTAGAACTTTACGTTTTAGAGAATTTATTGATAGGGGGGGGGAGGGATACTATCTTTCTCATTTCACTTACTGCAAAATGTTGCAGTATAATTCGTCATATGTCATGTCAAGAGCGAAAAGATAAGTTATCGAATCTCACAACAACAAGGTCAGAAGTCAAAAAAATACAATGTACTTCTCATCTTTCATATTCAAATCAATCTCGGGGCAGAATAGCCGAAATGAAGTTGTTAATTATTCTAAGTTTTATTTGCTTAACTAGTGCTGAAATACAGCTTTTTCTTGGAGGTTGGGCGCTGGCTATGTCCTTCCCTGATCCTCCCATGATGCCGATATGTGATCGTCTTTACCTAGGTATGTATTTACTTTTCTATTCGATTAGATTTGCAACTGCAGACAATATGATAAGCAGTCTCATAGGTCTAATGGTTAACCATCTGTTTCACTCCACATTTACTAATATTTTTTATCTGGTCTATATTTAAGAAACTTTTTACAGAAAATTAAGACACCAAGAGAGCTTACAGTACACTGGCGACTGTGTGATCACCGCCGTTGATGCAAAACTGTAACAACCCAAGTTTAGTTACATAGGGGCAGATATAGATGATTCTAACTAAGGACTAAATTAGAATGCCTGTTTATATATCACGCAATTAATGTTGTTTGTATGTGTAGGTATGTGTATGTATGTGTTGTATGTGTTGTATGTGTGTATGTGTTGATATGTGTATGTGGTGTTGTATGTTTACTATATTGCGCAATTAAGACCAGAACATTTTATAGGTGGTAGAATCAGTTTAGTTCGCCCGGGGAAGTACCACCGCCACACCTATTTAAGGGTGTGGTTGCCGGCACACTTTTATATGAAGCGACCATCTTAGTCCTTGGAAGTAGTAACGCATCTGTGATTGACTTCAGATAGAAACTCATGTTCTATATGAATTTGCTTACAGATGTCCATGGGCGGCAGTGACCATATAACATCAGGTGGACTGCATACTCTTTTGATACTTCAATCGTATAAATAATAGTGATTTATGATATTGCTGTTATTCGGTTAACAGATGTAGCCGTAGCACCTCCGGTGTCCTAACCATGAAGGGCTTTCACAACCTTGCATTTAGATTTCAATATTTCAACTCATTTAAAAATGATTCCATATAACGCGATTCAATTTATAGGCCTGGATTCATCTACATGCACCTGCAACGGTACCACTACCCCCGTGACGAAACTACGTGGATATGAATCAGAGTTTGATACATCTGACACAGCACTAAATTTCCCAACAATTGTTGTCGATTCACCAAATGAAGTTTCCGTCGCATTTTCGAAGATATGTGAATGTAATGGAAGAAAACGTAGGCAAATTGTCTTCAGACGAATCAATGATAACTGCTTTGTACAATATGAGATACATACTGATACAAAATATACTGATAATGAGCCAAATCATGCGAATTTGTTGGTGAAGAGAGACCCAAAGACTGTACAAGAATTGGAAACGCTTTGCAAGGTCGATGATTTGAAGGAAAGGAAAGGTCATTTAGTTTGTCCGTCTATGTTCTCTCCTTAAT
Organism: Spicauda simplicius; assembly: GCA_949699795.1. Lineage (NCBI taxonomy): Eukaryota > Metazoa > Arthropoda > Insecta > Lepidoptera > Hesperiidae > Spicauda > Spicauda simplicius. Next base: position 19,803,406 of record OX453066.1, read on the forward strand.
TTTTTTGACTGAAAATGTGATAACTGTGGACTGTGAAATAACAACATGTGGAAACTTTGCTGATTTTTGTTAGTTCTATGTTTAATAAGCTGTATGTGCTGAATATTGTATGTTTCCCAAATAAAAATAAAATAAAATAAAATAAAAATAAAAATAAAACATGCCAATCAAATTTGAATTTTCACCTGTATAATCAATTATTGAATAGATTGTTTTAAAATCTAAGGTAGAATAAAGTTTAAAACTATGAACGAATCGATACTATAGGTATATTTACGAATCGGGTTTTTTTTGTATTAATTCATTTAGATTTAAAGGTAGGATAACTTTCAGTGGCTCAACTCCAGAAGTACCACCACTGCAAGAAGGTGGTAGAACCAGTGTAGTTCGATCGGGGAAGTACCACCGCCACACCTATTTCTAGCGTGAAGCAGTTCATGCGTTTCGATGGAAGGGCATGGTTACCGGCACACTTTCACATGAGGTGACCATCATAGTCCTCGGGAGTAGCAACGCATCTGTGATTGACTTCAGATGGAACCCATGTTCTGTATGAAGTTGATTACAGATGTCCATGGGCGGCAGTGACCACTTACCATCAGGTGGATTGCATGCTTGTTTGCTACTTTTTTAGCGTCAAGCAGTTCTTGCATTTCTGTGGAAGGGTGTGGTTGCCTTATAGTCCTTGGGATATAGAAGTCACCTATAAAGTATACAAAAGTAACAATACTTTGCATTAAGAAACAAATAATACAAAAAAAATAACATAGGATACTATGTTTACTATTTTATGTTTGTACCTGCAGCAGCCTGCTGCACTTTTTTAAAAGTTAGGGCAGACGGGCTACATCATGGAAAGTGCTCGTCATGGTCACCGTCGCCTATGGAATTTGCAACACCAGAGGAGTCACTCAAGCTTTGCAGGCTTTGAAGGACCACTCTTTTCGCACCTTTTTTGAAGAGTCCCATGTCCTAACCTCATGATATATAGTAATATCTTATTTTCGTAAGAGCAAACTAATGCAAAAATTAACTATTCTTTGGTTGACGTCATTTTGTAGGCCAGTGTAAAAAACACTTAAAAATTGTAAGTACTTAATGCTTGTTTCTTTTAATATGCCAAAAATTCTAATAATATTTCTCAAGGTGAAGAAGATACCTAATGTGCAACAATGATAATGTATGAAGATAAAACCCTTTTTATACCGACAATATGCTGAGATGTTCGACCGGAATCGAGCTACAGTATCGGTATAAGCAGCTTCCAGGGTCGTACGCAGCAAGAGAGGGAGCACAAACCGTCCGACCAACGACTGCGCAAAGGACGACTATATGTGGTCGCATGCCGTCGTAAACAACAAACGGTCTTTACTTCTTCTACGCTCAACTGAAAGGAGCCTAACAAAGCAACGTATTCAGAGGACTCCAGTTGCTATGGAGATCCAAGAGTCTACTTTGCACCGAGGATGGCCGCTGAAATGGCTTAGAATTCCAGCATGCACCAACTACGACAAGTATATTTTTTTAAGATTTCCCGCTCGATAAAAAAAGTTTATATGTATAGTAAAAATAGTACACAGACAAAACAGTTCTATTACAGATAGAACTGTTTTGTCTGATATGAAACGCCTGGTAAAAGTTCAATAAGTATAAACGGGGCTCATAATATATGATCGTAATAAATTGCTTTCATTAGTAAACAGGCGCTTCTTTTTTAGACATTTTCATATAATTTTTTAATTGTTGCTTTACTAAATCGATTAATAACAATTACGAAATATTTTTCTAGTACTTCATATAATATATATAGTAGGTATATAAAATTATTATTAAAAAAATAAGGTTTTTCGTGAAATTCAATAATACTAAACTGAATTTTAAAAAATCTTCACAATATTTATTGCTGAATTACGTACTTGCAAAATTAAATTACAATAACTAGTTTACAATAATTACAACTTATATTTTATCAAAACTATTATTAGGTTACCTGGTTTTTGTATATCTTAATTCAAGTGCATTGTCCGAAACATAATATGTAAATCAAGTATATCGTAATGGGAACAAAAAATAAAAATAACTTTTTATGGGGACCTGACATTAAAGTAGCAAACAAATAGTCCAGCAGATGGTACCTAAATGGTCAATCGGTCATACTTATGAACGTCAGTAAAATCGCCCATTGATGGATTATTTTTAGGTTGATTGCTTGATCACTTGTTATTACTAAAATATAAAAATGTCTACAGCTGGAAACTCTAAATTGAGAATAGAAAAACCTTATCGGCCTTACGAGGTCTTTTTGAAGTGAAACTTCTTTATCGGGGTTGGAAAACAAAAGTGAAACTTCTTTATCGGGGTTGGAAAAAAATTTAGTGTAACATTTTTTCGTTACGCGCCATCTTTTTCTTATCCCTACCACGCGTGATATTAGATAGATTATTATAGATTAGATTATTAGACTATATTTAACCAATTAATATTAACTTTATTTAACCAATTTTGGTAAAGTTGCATATAGTAAATTATTTTTTGAAAAATAACGTCATAAAGAAGTTTCACTCCTTACGAGTGTACGCTAGTACACGCACACATTTTTTTTAAACTCAGGTGCCTAAATTAAGTTCAAACGAAGTTTTCCTTCATCAATAAAGCAACTCTTAGCAAATTTCAAGCATTAGGCTTATGTATACTATATCGCTATACTGATATAACCAACAACTAATAAACAGCTGGTGGCAGAATCTGTCAATCACAGATGCGTTGCTACTCCCAAGGACTAGGATGATCGCCTCATATAAAAGTGTGCCAGCAACCACACCCTTCCATCGAAACGCAAGGAATGCCTCACGTTAGAAATAGGTTTGGCGGTGGTACCTCCCCAGTCAAACTACAATGTAGTAACTTTGAATATTCTGCCACCTTTTACAACGTTCTACCACCTTTCTTCAATGTTTTACCACCGTTGTATGACTATGTATATAATATAATGTAATTAGCTGTCATCTCTTTATAACCGACTAATTGCCCATTCGGCTAGTCGACCAAAGTTGTAGGAAATCGACACATTTAAGAGGTTTTATTTTTTTAATATTATGTATGTTTAACGTTTTGTATTATTTTTTTCATTCTGTCAATAAAGTCAATATAAAATGAATTATGAGAGAAACTTCGCGCTGTTATTGTACGTTTCTTAAAGCGGAGCACTCCGGCACAGTAGAAATATTGGGGACAATATGGTAACTGCCTACAAGCGTTCGAAAACGGCACATTTATACAAATGCACGCATTACAAGAATACGGGGTTTTCAGTGCTTCAATAGCGAGTATCGCGACAAGACGAGTGGTCACGTTGCTATTTGTTTGCGCGATCTTTTTAAAAATGCCACTATTGTATTGTGTAGTATAGGTACGGCGGTTTCAATTATTTCACTATAAATTTTAATAATAAAGAACCTTGGACGTGTAGTCGCAGAAGAATGTATTTTTCAGTGAATTATTTGTAATTTATGAAGAATAAAACATTTTTATGTAATGGTTTTTTAATTACTAGATATCACACGCATCTACAAGAACAATATTAAACTGTTTTCCGTATTTCAAACTAAGTATCATAATAATTATCATCATGCTGGGACTAAAATGCGAAGCTGTGAGATTACCTGCTTATATTATTTGTAAACTTAGTAGATTTTACAATTCGATTTATTGATGATTGATGATGACATGACAATAAATGCCCAGATAAGTAGGTACCTATTAATAACACTACTACGAAAAAATATATAGAGACAACCCCATCGCTTTAATACAGGGTAAGCAATTATTTCATAAACAAGGCTTAGTTTCCATACTGTTACATATTTGTACTGTGACTCCGGGTAATGATCTCTCAAGGTGTTTATTATTTTACACACTTATCAGTCATATAAACCTGCGTCACATAACATTAATTACTATTTACTTACGTAAATTACGATTTAAAACATTAATGTAATCTCAAGATTTTAAAGCTTTATGTCAAAAAGACATTGGATATAAATTGCAGTGAAGAAATAATCATAAAATATAAATTAAATGGAATTAATGGCATTATAAGATTACTTCCCTTTTTTTTACAGTCAATTTAGTATAAAGCGTTTAGCATGGAAAGAGATACCTATCTGAATTAAGTACAATTATTTAACTTGAGCAATGATAGCCTAAAGGTTGAAACTTGCCCTCTCAATCGGGAGGTCCGAGGTTCAAACCCAGGCACGCACCACTGATTTATGTGCGTATTAGAAATTAATGATCACTGCTTTTCGGTGAAGGAAAACATCGTGAGGAAACCTACACATCCGAGAGTTCTTTAAAAAAAAAGTTCTCGGAGGTGTGTGAAGTCCACCAATACACACTTGGCCAGCGCGGTGGACTATGGCCTACAACTCTCATTCCGAGAGAAGACCCGTGCCCAGCAGTGAGAAAATAATGGGTTGTATTCATTGACCTTGAGAGAAAGAGATGAATGATAGCAATAGTATTTCATACTAGCTAAAACCGTGTTTAAAAAATACATGACCTATACATATCCAATTTTACACCTTCAAAAATTTTAACTAATTAACATTTTTTCGGTAGGTAGCCACTTATATTTTCCTTTTATCATACAACCTGCTAGGTTGGAAGCGGGCTCGCGCACGAAGGGTTCCGTACCGTAATATCACGTTTGTGGTATGAAAACCCCCTAAATATATAACTTATATTATAATTTATTTAATATGATTGAATATTCCTTGAATATTTTAAGCCCTACCTGTGGTTTATTTATTAATATTGAGTAAAAAGATAACATTTGTTATATGGAAGTCCCTTTAATATTTATTTTATTCTGTTTTTACTATTATAAAGTTATTATAGCGGCAGCAGAAATACATTATTTGTGAAAATTTCAACAGTCCAGCTCAGATACAGATATACAGATCATGAGTTACAGCCTGGTGACAGATGGGTAGACGGACAGCGGAGTGTTACTAAGACTTACAGTCCCGTTTTTCCCTTTAGGTTAGAAACCTTTAAAGATATCTCTTCAATGCCACGGAACCGTTCGTTCGTGAGTCCAACTCGCACTTAGACGATTTTTTATTACAAAAAAAAAACGAAAGTAAGTCGTTCTTCCTGAATGCATTCCACCGAAATGCAAAAACAGCTTCACGGTACAAAAAAACTTGGTTGTACCTCCCAGGGTGAACTACAATGGACCTATCATTAATTGTCATTGCGGTGTAGAATGATATCCTTGAAATACACATTCCTACGTGATATAGTTTAATACATACTTACTCATATTTTAGTAAGCTTTTAGTAGGTTAGTAACCATGCGAGAGACCTACCGCCTGACTCAGATACTCACCGGACATGGCTGTTTCGGTCAGTATCTGAACAGGATAGGGAGACAGGTGACGGCCCTCTATCACCATTGTGGGCACGACGAGGATTCCGCACAGCACACGCTCGAGTACTGCCCAGCTTGGGAGTCTCAGCCGCGGATCCTCGTCCAAAAGGTTGGAGCGGACCTTTCTCCCGCGGCTGTCGTTGCGGCGATGGTTCAGCGGCGAGAGGCCTGGAACGGCATGATCACCTTCTGCGAGGACGTCATGTCAGCGAAGGAAGACGCCGAAACGGCCAGAGAGCGCGCTGAACCCTCTCGGAGAAGGATCCGCCGCGGCCGCCGGCAACGGCGCCTCGTCCCTGTAGCTTCGGGGTCAGAATAGGGCTACGGTATCCCCTGCCTGTCGTAAGAGGCGACTAAAAGGGGCTTCCGGGGTTGCAGACGGCTAGAGTGGGAGCTCGAACCGTTCGATCAAGCAATCCCGGGAAGGACGGTGGTATGTGTGGTCGCATACCGTCCTAAAGACTAGACGGAGCGGTGGGCCCAGCCGCCCATCTGGGAGGAGCCCGATGGGGCAGCGCGCTCGGAGGATTCCGGTTGAAGTCGTTTCGAGATCCCGGAGTCCTCCTTTTCAGCGCCAAGGACGGCCACCGGGGGGGTTTTAGTGCGGTAAAAATCCCACATAACCCTGCGTCGCTCCCACGGCGTCGGGTACCTTTGGAAGGTTTTCCCCTCGAAAACAAAAAAAAAAAAAAGGTTAGTAACCATGCAGCGCAATCCGTTCAGATAGGCGACCTCGGGAAGAACGGCGGTATGTCCTGCACACGGTGCAGTAAACACAGCCGCTTACCTGAGTCCTTACGGGAGGAGACCGATGGGGCAACGCGCTCAGAGGACTCCGGTTGCTCTCCTTTAGAAATCTTCTTCGGCCACCGAGGAGATTTTAGTGTAATAAAAATCCCACGTAACCAGGCGTCGCTATCACGGGGTCGGGTATTTTAGGTTTCCCCTTCAAGAACGAAAAAAGGTTAGTATCCATTCACAGCAAAAACTCTCAAGACTAGGGATGTTTGTTAATATAAACTCTTCACTTGGTGTGGTAACTTTTGATGATAGTGTTTTGTTTCATTTTAGAAATACTAAACTTTATTCTAAATTTGTGATTTTTTTTCAATCTTTTATTATTTTTATCTTTTATCTTTTTTCTTTTATTTTTATCTTTTTTCATTAATATTACTATCGTACTAGAATCGAGTCCCTTACTATTTGTTAATTTTAATATTTTAGTAAAAGGAAATAATTATAATATGATTTGTTTACATGTATGACGTAAATAAATCGTATTTTATTAAAATGTATTTCTTGTAACTACTTACTTTAATATTAAAAATCATATATTTTATATAACATAAGCTATACTTATTCGTAAAAACTTTAATTATTTGAATTAATTATTGAATGAACATTATTCCTTTAAAATAATTTAATGTAATATACATATAAAAAAGTCATTATAATAAAATGCCCGATAAAAAAGACATAATTAAAGATTTATGTCAGATAAAAATAGTCATCTTAAATTATTATCATATTTAAAATAAAATAAACCTATAAAAAGATTTATACAAACTGATTCGTCATCGTATAGCCAGAAAACTGAAGAAGCGGTCGTTTTCACAGTAAGTACCTTTCATATTTATTTTATTGATAAATCCTCCTTACGGAGACATTAGCGGTTGAAAGCTTAATTTGAACTTGTCAATTTCAAGCAAACATTATAATAATTATATAGCTTTCAGGGCACAAATAAGTTAGACACTTTTCTCGATGTATTTGATTAATCACCCCCACAGTATAATAATATTTGAATTTTTTTTTCATAATTCATTATTTTCATTCTAATATTATGAAAATTAGTATTTAGCTATCAATTTTGTATTTTTTTGCCTTATAGAGACAACATACGTTTACCAAATAATTTACATCGTACAAATTTACTTTAACCCCGCACTCAAATATCAAAACTGCAGTTTTCATTATTTTATAAGTAATAATAAATATAATAATAATAAATATGTTTATTGCCACAAATGTAACACTAATAACTAATATCACTACAATGAATCTTAAAACTAAAATGAACTTAGTATATTATTTAACAAATGTGAAGTAAAATGTATGTTGTTTATACATTATGACTCTAGTACACGCTACAACTCAAAGGCTTTGACGGATGGTAGCATATGAACACGTCTACCAATACACAATTGACCAGCGCGGAGGAGGACTATGGCCTAAACTCTCTCATTCTGAGAGAAGACCCGTGCCCAGTAGTGGGACAATAATGGGTTGACGAGAGAGCATATAACGTATTCTTGGAATCGTCAAAGTTGTCAGAGTAACATAGCCTATAATTATTGACAATGGTTTCTACGAATGATAAAAAGGGGAGACGGTCAATTTTTTATCTTAATAATCTACCAAAACAAATTTTGGCATATTATAATCATATGAAGTAATGATTAATTATTATTTTAATCGTGTCTAACGTCGTATATATTTATATTTTCAATTTAAGAAGTCGATTTTTATGTTTTATAAGGATTTATTTATTTTAATTATATTTTTATTCCATTCAGTTGGACCTGAGAACTCATCGTCACAATACGTTTTTACTTGTAAAACTCGTTAGTGTATACCGGTTGTAGTAGTACAAAGTTTCTTGAGCAAAAGAACAAGTTTTATTTCCAAAAAAATAGAAGAAAAACGTCCCAAAACAACAACACATAGCCTAAACGCAGTATGGACCATGCAAAGACATTGCAACCAAAGTTCACTAGGCGTCGAACGAGAAGAGAAGTTGTGACAATAAATTGACACACAGCGGTCTTATTGAATTCCTGGTCACTTTCATCTGCATCTTCAGCAAAAACTGTTATCCTGACTGATGTTTGTAGTGTTAGATCATACCAGGTATTCATGTATTTATTTATCTGTATATAAATACGCGAAGCAAAAACTTGTGGTGCATTTTCAAGTAACTTGCCGCACACGGAGGAGTATGAAATTTTGCACGGTTATTGTTAACGTAGAGAAGGAGTGCGGAATGTTATTATTTTTTTTCAAATAATGCATATAACATACATAAACTCAACTAAAACACATTACACACACTACCGTGCATTTTGTACATACTTTGGACAATATCAAGTATAGTTTTTGAGTTGAATTACAGTAGAATTTCGACCGTTGCGACGGGTGACTAGTAATAAAAAATGTTCCAAACATTTAACTATTACTTAATCACCATAGAGGTGACATGAAAAATCTGTCCGTAGATTAATCACACGCTTTCTGCCCCACAGTAGGATTTTCTCCTGTGTCGTGGGTACCATGGACACACACAAGACGAATGCACAAACACCTAGACCAGAACATGAATTTAAACTCATTATTCAGATACCTGTTTGGCCGTGAATCGTACCCGGAACCCATGGCGCGTCAGACCGGTATGGTAACCGCTTCGGCACGCGGGTCGTCAATAGTTTCTTTCTTCATTTTCTTTCACTAATAGTAAAGTAAAATTGTGTTGTGACGTACTTGTATTTATTTAATTAATTTGTAAAATCCTGAAGAGAAGAGCTATCTTCTGTTCAGGATTTTACAAATTAATTAAAGGCATCATTTTCGCAGCTACAGTTCTAATTCTTGGGTCTCATAATTCCATAAAAGTAAGTTGCTGCTGCACTTTGCTAATGCCTACCTGAAAAGAGGGCTCTAGAAAATACTTATATGAAAGGTGTAATACGGCCGTACAACAGTTACAATTTTAAGAAGATCTTGAAAGAGTAGCGCCGCTCTGATTCCATTTCGGTGCCACCACCGTTACACACATTTCTTGCTGCGTTTTAAGTAAAATGTGAAAGGTAGAACTGGTGTGGTTCGACCGGATCTATACCTTTTTCTAGCATGAAGCAATACTTATGTTCCAGTTGATTCCAAACTTTTCATCCACACCCACACTTACATACCTACACATCTCTTACTCACACATGTACACTCAAACATACACCCATATCTTTACACTAATCTCGCCGTCCTAGTATTTACTTATATAATAAAATGTAAACTAACATAGGCATAGTTCCAGAAGCCGTCCGGGAGAGAGCGCTGGCGACCTGTAACTCAGGTTCCTTTGACACCTATCACAGGCGCCAGGCTCTCACCACATACACTTGGATATAAATGTCTGATTTGCTTTGTCCTCTAACTGTTTTACCTAAGATCCATTGATACAATGTATGATTACTTAATTGTGAGAGCAAATAAATTATTTTTTATTTTTTTATTATTATTAAAGGCGAAAGTTTGTTTGTGAGTTGATGGCATACCGGATGGCTTACATAATTGTCGTTAACACGATATAGTCCCACTTCTGGGCACGGGTCTTTTTTCAGAATAAGTGAGTTTTAGACCATAGTCTACCGCGCGGGCCAAATGCGAATTGGTAGACTTCACATACCTATGAGAACTTTTTTTTGAGATTTCTCTGTTGTGTAGGTTTCTTCGCGATGTTTCCTGCACCATTATACAAAATTGTGAGAAGACTATCTTATTATCTATCTTAGTTTGACTGCAATCAGAAATACCGCTTTATATTGACTTTATAAGGTGTAACTCATCTAATTAATATTATAAATGCGAAAGTAACTGAGGAAGTCCGTGTGCTTGTTACTCTTCTACGTAAAAACTTCTGTTAAGATTTCGCTGAACTTCAGGACAAATATAATTTATGACCTAGACTAATAGATAGGAAACTCATTATTGTGATAAACATGAGCGAATCGGGTGAAGCTGTGATAATAACCTGGTACATTCAGGTGTTCCTACGATATTTTAGTGGTGCCGAAAAATATTCTGCAATAAAAGATCTTATCAGAACAGATAAGTCTTTATTAAATTGCATACATTTAATATCTAATTCAAAAATCTTAATTTTAATTACTGACGAAATAATTACAAGATAAGTACGTAAAACCAGATTAACAAGTACCTAGAAAAAATATACCTACAAACAATCATATTACGTAATATGAAACATCATAGGAATATATAAAAAGCGACATTAACTCGTTGAACAACATTATTAAGAATCGTTTGTTCTCTCCAGATAAGGTAATTGTTATAATATAGTATAAATTAATCCAATAATAATAAGCTTAAATATTTTTCTTGGTAGCCGGGTTTTGGCGTTAAGTATCGGTCTTGAACAGTACCACTACCCCATGTTCTCGTAGGTGTAGTAGGAGACGCCTTGTAGTTCCGGGATCAGAATAGGGCTACGGCATCCCCTGCCTGTCGTAAGAGGCGACTAAAAGGGGCTTCCGGGGTTGCAGACGGCTAGAGTGGGAGCTCGAACCGTTCGGTCAGGCAATCCCGGGAAGGACGGCGGTATGTGTGGTCGCATACCGTCGTAAAGACTAGACGGAGCGGTGGGCCCAGCCGCCCATCTGGGAGGAGCCCGATGGGGCAACGCGCTCGGAGGATTCCGGTTGAAGTCGTTTCGAGATCGCGGAGTCCTCCTTTTCAGCGCCGAGGACAGCCACTGGGGGGGTTTTAGTGCGGTAAAAATCCCACATAACCCTGCGTCGCTCCCACGGCGTCGGGTACCTTTTGAAGGTTTCCGCCTCGAAAACAAAAAAAAAAAGGTGTAGTAGGAGGTCAATAAGGACTAACTCACTGGGGTTACCAACAAGAGAAAGCCTATATCCAGCATCGCACTTCAAAAGACTGATGGATGGATGATAAATAGTACCATCAAAAGTTGTAAACTGTATGTATATCAATTCGCTTCCGTGAGAAAACGTTTGAAATAATGTTGATTCGTATCAGTCGAATATTTTCATATCTGTTTATTTTTTTTTATAAATCATAAGTTTTGTTTTATTAAAGTAGCCGACGACCACGCAGTCCCGCTGATGTTAAATAGTCGTTGTCGGTGACGTGGTGGTCTACCTATTTAAAGTGGTTGTCCAACTTGAGATGGGTCCTTTTTGAAGTAAATTATCTGGCTAGCCCCGAGAACTAAGATGGTCGCCGCGTTAATAAGTGACCCAAAAACTACATCCTTTCACGGAAGAGCTGCTTCTTGCTAGTAATATGCTGGTGTAGTGGTGGTACCACCCCAGATAAACCATACTTCTTTTACTTCCTTGGAAAATATACCAGACCCAGAACCTGACTCCATACATAAGCGAAAGCAACGGGCCAAACTCGATGAGAGATCGAGAGAGATCGAGAGTTCTTTATAAAAAAAAAAAAAAGTTCTCGGAGGTGTGTGAAGTCCACCAATTCGCACTTGGCCAGCGCGGTGGACTATGGCCTAAACTCTCATTCTGAGAGAAGACCCGTGCCCAGCAGTGGGACAATAATGGGTTGACGACAAACTCGATGGAGTAACAAAATTGAATATTTTCCTTGAGCATCTACAAACCAAAACACAAGACTTAATATTATCTTTCTTGTCAATCTATTATTGTCCCACTGCTAGGCTCGGGTCTTTTCTCAGAATGAGAGAGTTTAGGCCATAGTCCTCCGCACTGCCCAATTGCGAATTGGTGGACATTATATATCCACCAATTATATATAGTAATTTTATCTAAGATCAGAGAAAGTTCTCTCTAAACAAAATCAAATGACGCCAAGATCGATGAGGTTACATTTTTAAATTCTAGAGCTTACATGCCCACGTTCCGGCTTCATCGTCAGATCAGATTTATGTTACAATAAAAAATGCATTATCACTTAATTTAAACGTGCGAAAAGTCAGCTCAATTGAATACCGGGAAGCGGGAAATTTAATATGCACGATTCTCTCTCGACAGCAGAAAGTCAAAATTAAAGAAAAAGTCATTATTAATTTCAGTTCAAAATGGAGACATTTGAAAAACCAAGATTATATCAGCCCGTCAGTGAAGCGTATGCTGGTAGATCCATCTTCGTCACTGGTGGCACGGGTTTCTTGGGAAAGGTAAATATATCCATATTATTACTTTATTCAATCATTAGCCTCTTTAAAACCACTGTTGCATTGGCATCGCCTCGATTGGGTCTGTTCCTTCTGAATTCAAATGTTTCCCACAACAGCTGCTGGTTTTCTCAGTTTTTCGGAATACTTGGTCGGAATGTTAATTTATTGTTATACTTTATTATTTAATATTACGCATGAACGCACAGTTACAAGACCCTTAGTGTCATCCATTGTTATCTGTACTCGTTTTCGTCAATGCATAAATCCACCTTAAGATGCGTTTTATCCTCATCATAAAATGCTATCGGCTTAGAAAAAAATTAAATCACCTATTAAGCAATATATTTTATCGGAACAAATCAATCAATATTTAATATTTTTTTGCTCTCAAGATCTATTAAGCTTAGTCTTTTAAACGTGTTAGCTTTATTATTTAGCGTGTTAGATTTAGGTCGGTTAATGTAACAAATTCAATTAACAAAATCAAAATATTTATTTTTAATCGTCATATACATTTTATATTCGCAATGCTATGGTTAAATTATTTTCATCTTTACAATGCAATGAATAATTGAAACATAATTTCAATTCAGAATTTTTTATACGCTTCAGGTGTTCGTAGAAAAACTACTGTACAGCTGTCCGAAGATTTCAAAAATTTACTTGTTGGTACGGGAGAAGAGAAATATTAGTGCTGATGAAAGAATAAAGAAGATGCTTGACATGCCAGTAAGAGTAATTCATTTGTATAGATGGACTCTGTCAACGTTAGACTAGAGTGGCATACATCTTTATGCAATTTAAAATCAATTTTTGCAGGTTTTTTATGACATTGAAATAACAAACAATTTTTTAGTTAATCTAGTGATGTATGACCAACCATGAACATTTGTAATCAACGAATAAGATAAGAGTCTTTTTGAGGTTGGTCACAACCTAAAGTCTACCTAATCTTGCCTAACTTTTCAGATATACAGCAGCGCTTAATACTGTTTTTAAGGATTGCCGTATGTTTCCTATTTCAGTTTATAGACATTTATTCTCAAAGAAGACACAGGTCACAAACAGTTGTTCGTCATTTTATTGTACCCATGTAACGCATTTAGTAATAATGTATTTCATAGGGAATAATTTTCTAAAATATATTGTGACAATTTGGTCTTAAATTAAATAAATTCGTTGAATGAGTGTACATTTTTTACGTGTGCAGGTATCTTGTTATAAACATGTGCTGCTTCAAAAGTCAATGTTTTTCTACCATAAGATGTTATAATTTTTGGTAAGCCTGGTGGTATTTCTTTGTACTATTTTAAAGAAATAGGTGGAAAAGTAAAATTCTAGACACAAAGGATTCCGCCACCTTCAAGACACTACACTTCCAAATAGCGTTTGAATTTAGGTTTGTAGATGAGCTAAGGGATCTCCCTTGCCTATATAAATCAAAACACAGTAGTGAACACTCACGTATATTAGCTAGGGATAGTGATGCCTGTGTGACTGACTGTATGTACGATTCCAATCCTATTTCAGACTATGTCCAATTAGCGCTAATTTATTTATATATTTATTGCACCTTTACAAAAGTTGCAATAGGGCAAACTTAATGCCTGATGGCATTCCCTACCAGTCAACCCTGGGTGGCTGGAGAAATTTGTAGCAGGTGTTAATTATAAACGCAAGCTAGATAACAGAGCTAATCATCAAAATTAGTATAATCCTTCGATATTGTCATGTTCCCCTACAAAAAAGGAAGAAATAACAAATTTTTCATTTTGTATTCCTTAAAGGTTTTTAACCGATTAAAAAATGAAAGACCAGATGATTTGAAGAAATTAATTCCAGTTTATGGAGATATTACTTGTTCAAAACTTGGGATGAAACCAGAAGATGAAAATGTTTTAATTAACACGGTATGTATTGTTATTATTGTTTCTTGTTCATTAACAATAATTACGTAAAATGTAATCTTGGTTTCATTTAAATAATACTTGAACTTGGTAATGCTATTGTATAAATTAACTATGATTGGGTTCAGTTGTGTTCCGTCGAGGGCCGAACTTGGATTTCTTTACCAATAGATCAAATTGAGTCCACCAATTCGCACTTGGCCAGTGCGGTGGACTATGGCCTAAACTCTCTCATTCTGAGAGAAAACCCGTGCCCAGCAGTGGGACAATAATGGGTTGACGACGAGATCAAATGGACAAACATTGAATGCACTCGTAATAACTTTCCGCATGTTACCAATGATATATATAGGCGCTACATATATATGATGCACTACCGAAGTTCTCATACGTTCTTTTGTTGTGTACATAGTATGATAACAATTATTATTGGTACCTTGTGAAAAGCCTACGAGGCGGTCTACCAACAGGCACTTAATGGTAAATAATCACACCCAGCCATGGATTACTGTTAACAGAAAGACTATTTCTCATTGAAGTCACAAATGCATTAGCCACGAAATATTACATTAAATGACAAATGTAATTTGTACTTGTACTAAATAAAAAATAAAAAATAAACAAAAATACAACCGATTACCATGCCCCAAAAAAGTAAAAAATAATTTAAATACATGTTGGTTTAGAGCATACACAGTACTTTGTACATAGTCCCGTAGTCGGCGCTCACCATATTTCACTGGATCACGACGAAACCACATGTATTGTGTCCTATAAGAGCTGTTATGGCAGTTATATTTACATGGGTTGAGGAGTTCATTTTCTCCAGAATCCATAAATGGATCAGATTTAAGTGGGATTAACTTCCTTCTTGTCTCTACACAACAACAAAAGAATAATTAAAATCGGTCCACTAACGGCGGAGTAATTCTTGTACAAACATTTAAAAAAAATCCGGCTGGATTGAGAACCACCTCCTTTTTGAAGTCAGTTAAATATGAACCTAATCAATTCTAAACTAAATTAGTTGCCGTGCTCAATTTAGCTGAATGCTTGAAAACCGATCATATATGTAACTAATATGCGCCACAGCCAATATCAATGACCTACAAGTGATCGCTTGCAACAAACATTTTATGGTTTAAAGAAGGTTCTTTCTAACATATATTTCTGCCTAATGACAGCAATGCTGCAATGCAATGCAATGTAATTTCAAGGTGCTAGAACCAGTGTAGTTGTACCGGGGAAGTACCACCACCACACTTATTTCTAACGTGAAGCATTTCTTGAGTTCGATAGAAGAGTGTGGTTGCCGGCACACTTTCACATCAGGTTACCATCATAGTCCTCGGGAGAGTAGCAACGCATCTGTGATTAACTTCAAATGGAACCCATGTTCTATACGGAGTTGATTATCATGTTCATAGGAGGCAGTGACTACTTACGATCAGGTGGACTGCATGCTCATTTGTTACTCCAGTTAGATAAAAAAATACAAGTTAGGGAAATCGACAGTTCGTTAACCCTTTAACGCACACCTATACGATTTCTTGAATTTAGTTTATGTTTAGATGAATATGGATTCTCAAGTGTTATTTATAACAACATGTTTCAATGATTTTTGGAAAAACTTGTTATTTTCCTTGAAAATTGAAAAAGACTAGTGGCCAGTATACTGGCCACTGGCCATTCTGCTATCAATAGCTATCCCCGTCTAATCAATGGCCTGTAAACTGGACACTTATAAAAGCCATTATTTTTTACGAATATAACACAGTAAATAAAAAGCATTGTGTATTTCGGAATCAGTCTTTATTCACTCTCAAAAACTTAACACAATATTTTGAAATGGAGGTAGTGGTGGAGAATTTTTGGGTGGCAAAGACCCATCTGATATGGCTGAAACTGATGATACCGGTTGACTACAACTACTGTTACTCAGGTTGCTGGTATTTAAAATAATGTCGTCAAAATAATCATCAGCGTCGGAACAACCACCAATAACCTTCAAAAGGCACGTCGAAGCCTTGGGAGAGACTCCGGGTTATGCGGGATTTTTACCAACTAAAACCTCCTCGGGACCTTCCTCAACGCCTGCAGGGGATCCCAGGATCTCCAATGGAATGCACCGATGCAGAATGAACCGCCTGGTCATCAGTAATGACCACAAAATCTGCCCATTCGTCTTCATTTATCATTTCAAGTTCTTCGTAACGATTTGTTTTTCTAAAACAAAGAAAAAACGTTATAACTACCGAACCCGTATATTTGTACTAATTGTGTTAAGATATCCGAAAAATAGACTATTTACTTCGTGTAAAATGATAAAGATTAAATGAATTTATCAAAACATATACTTATCAGACTACCTCCAACTTATGCGTGTAATTTCTAGGTTACATTTTGTCAACACACCGGTCTGTTTTCAATTGCAAAAATAACAGCTTTAATTTACTCTACTTGATTATATTTGCACATAATAATAAAGTATATACTATAATATAATAGCTTTACTCACCTTTGATCCGAAGACATGTTTTTACTTTGCACTGTACTTACAAATATGTATCGTCCGCTTGAAATGATAGTAAATACTGGCGCGGTTACAACAGGCCACCGTAAAAAATGGCGCGAAATACTTTGGGCGCGCGACGTTTCAGATCGCTGGTTAGTTATAAGGCCGGCGTGCTTTATTGGGAATCCTTTATGATCATAAGATTCAACATTGATATAAAAATCTTTGAATTATCGACCTTAAAGTAAGTGTCCAGTATACTGGCCACTTTGTATGGACTGTCCTATAAAGGGTTAAGAGCGACATACATACTTTTTAAGGTGTTGTTTAGACATTAGAGATGATTCATATTGTATAATGTTTTGTAAGTGTTGAAAAATATATTGCTCTGATTCCAGGTGTCAATGGTCTTCCACATCGCTGCGACGGTAAAGTTTTTCGAGCCATTGGAAAAGGCATTTAATATAAACTTTAAAGGCACTAAGCGTGTGTTGGAGTTGTGTCACAAGATCAAAAATATAAAGGTCTGTCTAAATAGTTAATAGTTCTATGGTAAATCTATATTTCTGAACCAGCTTGACGACCCGCTTGGCGGAGCGGTTACCATACCTGTCTGACGCGCAATGGTTACCGGGTTCGATTCCCGGCCAGACCAGGAATCTGAAAGATGAGTTTGGATTCATGTTCTGGGTCTGGATGTTTGCGTATTCGTCTTGTGTGTGTCCATGGTACCCACGACACAGGAGAAAATCCTACCGTGGGGTATGATAGAAAGCTTGCCACAGAGGTTGCCTGGTTCTAGTATATGAGTTTAGGCTAGTACATATTATGCGCAGAGTTATGTATTTCATTGTGTAGCGGGCACTCACAGTACGCGATTTTAATTACTTTTCTGCCTATATTTCGATCCAGTTATATGCATCGTGGTCTCGGTGAAATTTTCTACTAGCAAGACTTTATGACGTGATTTTTTTCGAAATCACGATCCATGTAACTAGATCAAAATATCGACAGTGAAGAAATTAAAAGTTTACATCGTAACTAAACATTACGTATTAAAAAGTTTCAAAATTCATATCACAATCGCAAATTTTTGGAAATTACTTTTATCCTCATTTTTTACCGTGAAGAAAATGACAATGGTGTTAATTAAATGACATTAAAATGGGTATATTTTTATCTTAAACTACCTACTCCCGTGATTTTTTTAAGTTTAACGTAATTGTGTTTATGTAGGTATTTTTATCACAAGTGTTATTTAATTCGCTTAATTTAAGATACCTGTGTCATTAAGATAGCGAAATGCTATATTTGATCAAGCAAATCATACATATATTCGTGTTAAATGATTATTTAAATTATATGATATTACTTAAGATATTTTTAATTAGAAGTATGACAGAATGAGGTTGAATTAATGTTTGTATTTAATAATAAATTAAGCAAAAGGTGATATGACTTTAATAAGGATATGACTAATAAGGGTGAAAAAAATTAACTTATAAATTATGTTCTAAACCAACGTATTTGTTGGTTTAGAACATAAACAGTACATACTTAGTACATAGCTCCGAGGTCGGCTTTCAAATAGGACATAAATTTCGTCATCGTCCAGCGAAATGCATATTTTGAGGGCCACTTTGGGACTTTGTACTACATAAGTACTGTTTTTGTTCTATATCAACATATATTTAATTTTATTTTAGTTTTGATTAAATAAAAGAACGCTATATCAAAGCAAACCCTTAAAAAGTCTTAAGTCAATTTTATATCTGTTCAAAGTAGCAAACGAGCATGCAGTCCACCTGATAGTAAGTGGTCACTGCAGCCCATGGACATCTATAAGCGACTTCATACAGAACATGGCTTCTATCTGAAGTCAATCACAGATGCGTTTCTAATCCCGAGGACTATTGTGGACGCCTCATATAAAAGTGTGCCGGCAACCACACCCTTCCATCGAAACGCAAGAAATGCTTCACGCTGGAAACAGGTGTAGCGGCCGTACTTTCCCTGTCGACCCACACTAGCTCTACCACCTGTAAAATTGTTATAAAACATATGAAAAACTTATTGCTTAAGTTTAAAGAGAATATGTTATATTATTAAGAGCTACAAGGGAGAAATAAATTTAAGAAATGTATCATAATTACGTTTTTCCATATTTATTTTACGTTTATTGATTGCGACATGTATAGCTATTTAAAAACGCTTTCTACACTCATAGCCCCACAGTAGGATTTTCTCCTGTGTCGTGGGTGCCATGGACACACACAAAGACGAATACACAAACACCCAGACCCAGAACAAGAATCTAAACTCATCATTCAGATGCCTGTCTGGCCGGGAATCGAACCCGGGACTCACTGCGTGTCAGACCGGTACGGTAACCGTTGCGCCACGCGGGTCGTCGGGTTAAGTATTTATGTATCTATTTTCATTAAGCAATAGGGTTTTCCACCACCACCAATTCGCACTTGGTCAGCTTGGTAGACTATGGTCTAAACTCTCTCATTCTTAGAGAAGACCCGTGCCGAGCAGTGGGCCAATAATGGGTTAATGAGAATAGGGTTTTCTGTATAATAATTAATTTTACTTCGAATGAGGCATTTTTAAAAGGTACAGTATACAAAAATACTACAATAATGACACTTATTAAATTGAAAAAAAATTATATGGTGCTGCAAGCGTGGACGAACATAAACCAAAAATGTGTAGGGCGCCCGTGCGGCGCTTTAAAAATATGTTTATCTTATTAATTATTTTTTTCATTTCCATGAAGGCTTTTGTTTACGTATCGACAGTATACTCCAATCCAGACGTAAACATTATTGAGGAAGTTATATACCCTCCCCCAGTACCACTTGAGGAGGCCGAGAAACTTGGGAACCAAACTACCTTCTCCCAAGAAGAGACGGTGAATCTTTTAAGTAAGCATGTTTATAAAATTTTTTTTGACGAGGATTTCGAGGAGCTTTTTGACCTGGTGCCTACGTCTCCCTTCATCGCACCAATCGCCGAAGGATGAAGTTCCATCCGCATCAACTGGACCCGTGGCGGTCCTCCACGGTTCGGTTTGCACGGTCTTTCCTACCACGCAAGTGCAAGCTGTGGAATGAACTTCCTCCTAAGGTGCAAAAAGAGCTCTCCTTCAAGGCCGGCGATGCATTGGCGACTCCTCTGGTGTTGCAAATGTCCATAGGCGACGGTAACCACTTTCTATCAGGTGGCCCGTCTGCCTTATCGTTAGGTACAAATATTAAAAAAAAAACACTAGGTGACCCGGCGAACTTCGTTCCGCCTAAAAGTCAAAAATCTAAATCGGTTTTCTTTCCCTATATTATGCATGTAGTATACATAAAAACCTTCCTTTTGAATCACTCTATCTATTAAGAAAAACTGCATTAAAATCCGTAGCGTAGTTTTAAAGATATAAACATACATAAGCACAGACAGCGGAAAATGCCTTTATTTTATACTATGTAGTGATAACCTACGACTGACGCTTTATCTCGTTAGGCTTTAAGTAGCAACAAAAATTTTAGTCTAATTAACAAAAATGGCATTTACATTACAGATCGTGGTAGAAAACCTAACACTTACACGTTTACGAAGGCACTCGCTGAAAACCTGGTGTTGAAAAACCATGGAAACATTCCTAGTACTATAATAAGACCTTCCATTGGTGAGTTGTCAAGCTTCACACATATATTAATTCCCATGTTTTAGCTTCACGTACTAATTAATACGTGAAGCTAAAACAATGGGATCTCTTTTTACGGCAAATTATGGACGCAGGAGTTTGAAATTTGGCACGGTTATTATTCGAAGGTGGTAGAACCAGTGTAGTTCGACCAGGGGAGTACCACCGCCACACCTATTTCTAGCGGGAAGCATTTCTTGCGTTTCGATGGAAGGGTGTGGTTGTCGGCACACTTTTACATAAGGCGACCATCATAGTCCTCGGGAGTAGCAACGCATGTGTTATTGACTTCAGATAGAACCCATGTTCTGTATGAAGTTGATTACAGATGTCCATGGGCGGCAGAGATCACTTACCATCAGGTGGACTGCATGCTCGTTTGCTACTTCAGTCAAATAAAAAAAAAATAGTCCTCGGGAGTAGCAACGCATGTGTTATTGACTTCAGATAGAACCCATGTTCTGTATGAAGTTGATTACAGATGTCCATGGGCGTCAGTGACCATTTACCATCAGGTGGACTGCATGCTCGTTTGCTACTTCAGTCAAATAAAAAAAAAAGTTCTCTGTATAATGAGTGCAGGATGCTAACACTTTTTGAAATAATGCATAAAACATACATAAAAACAATTTAAAACACATTGCACACACTACCATGCAGTTGAAACAAACACATATATAGTAGTATACGAAATCAATCGTTTATTGTACCTACATGTATATAAAAACACCCATGTCAAAAATATCAGATGTATTTGCTTTTGAATGCAGATTTGTCAATGTTAACGAGTGTTTTTAAAATAACTCGAAAATCAATTCCTTTTAATTGAATTTGAGAACTCTTTGTGCTTAGTTGACTAAGTACAAGGAGTTCTCAAAATTAAGTATTAAGTTTAACTTTTGAGTTGAATTACGGTAGTATTTTGACCATTGCTATGGGTGGGAGAGAACCTGTTGAAATCATCACCCATTTCATTTTAACAGGTTCCCTCCCGCCGCCGCCGATATTTCAATCCAATTTCGTGGATCGTGGTCATGGCGAGATTAAAAAACACGTATCATAAGTACTCGTTACATTGTTAAAATCTTCTTAACTGTTTTATCTAAGCCTATTTATCCATACTAATATTATAAATGTGAAAGTGCGTTTGTTTGTTCCTCTTTCACGTCGCCACATGGCTATTATATGATATGGGTTATATGCTGGGTGATAGTTAGGAGGGCGGAGAGTGACGTAGGCTACTTTTTACCGCGCTCTCTCATTCCCATGAGAATATCGATGTTTTGTTATTTGATACATATTTAGTAGTTCCAAAAGTTGATAATAGATGGCGTTAGTAAAATTCAATTGCAAGTTCTGAATCACGCTATCAATTGCTAATGTTAATTCCCTTTGACCGTGCGGGCGGAGCCGCGGGTAGGAGCTAGTTTGTTATTAAGTAACAACTGTGTAAACACCAACCCATATATGTTTTTCTATAATTCCAGTGGTAGCAAGCAAAGCAGAACCAGTGACGGGTTGGGTGGATAACTGGTATGGGGCCTCCGGGATACTGCTCCCCATTGCAGAAAGACTAAATAAAGTAATTTTGACTAACTGTTACAACGTTATAGACTTAATTCCAGTTGATTACGTTACAAACTTGATTATTGTCGCCGGTGCTAAATGTGAAAGGTAAGAAAAAAACAAAGAAGACATAGCAGTAAATCCATACTTCCATACTTATATTATAAATGTGAAAGTGTGTTTGTTTGTTCCTCTTTCACGTCGCCTCATAGCTATTATATGATATGGTTTATATGTTGGGTGATAGTTAGGAGGACGAAGAATGGTGTAGGCTGCTTTTTACCGCGCTCTCTCATTCCCATGAAAATATCGATGTTTTGTTAGTTGATAAATATTTAGTAGTTCCAGACTTTGTTCATAGATGGTGTTAGTAAAATTAATTTGCAAGTTCTGAATCACGCTATCAAATGCTAATGTTTATTCCCTTTGACCGTGCGGGCGAAGCCGCGGGTAAGATCTAGTAAATCATATAGTCAAAGTGATGGTAAGGACACTGCCACCCATGCACATTATGTATGTAGTCAAAACAAAATTAGATACCCGAGAACAAAGGCAAAGACAATGCTAATAACGGAGTCAAAAATAAAAACAAAAAACCCGACTTCTAAAACTAAATAAAAAGGCGGGTATTTTGTTATTAATGATTTATTTAATTTAACGCTTTCTGCATTTTTAGTCCAAACAATGATATTAAAGTATTATAATGCATATTTGTAATGGTAGTAGCCGATTACAAATATATGTGCATCAACTACAAATATATATGAAAGCTAGCCAGTACTTTCATTTGATACCCATATGGTTATGTTATTCAAAGTAAATAGTCCCTGTGGGGAGACATTTTTAGTTTAAGCAGCCGGGTTTTTTGTTTTCGTAATCTAGTTTTTATGATGTTTGTTTATATGATGTTTATATTTCAGGCCAAATGAAGTCCACGTCTACAATAGTTGTACTGCTTGCGAAAACCCCATCACCATGGGACAACTCATCGAAATAAGCACGAAGGCTTGCATGGATCATGAACGTAAATATGTGCATATTTTTGCCTTGTGATGCCCCTTAATTCGTATCAACCCATTATTGGCCCACTGCTAGGCACGGATCTTCTCCCAGAATGAAAGAGTTTAGGCCATAATCCACCGCGCTGGCCAAGTGCGAATTGGTGGTGGTTTATAACCCTATTGCCTAATGAAAATAGATACATAAATAGCTATTCATGTCGCAATCAATAAACGTAAAATATATATGGAAAAACGTAATTATGATACATTTCTTATATTTGTGTGTCCCTTGTAGCAGCTCCTAATAATATGACATATTCTCTTAAAACTTAAGCAATTAATATTATCAGCAGATTTTTGTACTGTTGTCTTTATCAATCACATATAATATTAACAAATTTATTAATGATATCTTAATTCTGCTAAAAGTAACAATTCTAGTATGAATAAAGTGTCAAAATAAACATCTATAAGTCTGCCAGGAATGGAAAACATATGGCTTAGACTAGTATTATCGCGGAATTGATACATTATAATACTTAACGGGTACTCACGGTATGCGGTTTATGAACTCTTAAAGAATTCTTTTTGCCGATATTTCGACCCCGTTGCATGGATCGTGGTCACAGCCAAACTGCGGTAGCGGGGACAAACCGTTGACAAGTAACCTAAAAAAGTTAATTTACCACTAGTGGGTTAATTAACTTTTTTAGGTTCCATATCACGACACACAACACTAACTGTATCCTTACGCACCACACTTTGCAGTGCAAAAAGAGTTCTATAAGAATTCATAAACCGCATATCGTGAGTACCCGTTAAGTACTATAATGGAAAACATGCTTTACAATATGCAATATTTATTTTAAATGTATTTTAAAAAAGGACT
This sequence comes from Spicauda simplicius, assembly GCA_949699795.1. Taxonomy (NCBI): domain Eukaryota; kingdom Metazoa; phylum Arthropoda; class Insecta; order Lepidoptera; family Hesperiidae; genus Spicauda; species Spicauda simplicius. The sequence goes on from OX453066.1 coordinate 19,827,388, forward strand.
TGTCTTTTTCCAGAATCAATCTCCTTGGTGTCAAAAGCATTAATGACTGAGTCCCAGTGGATACTATATATAATTACCGTTCTCCAAAGAATCCCTGCGATGATATTAGATTTCATTCTATACATTTCTGGAAAACAGACCAAGTAATTATCCTGATGTTATATTTATAAGTCATTCAAAGGATTTCATTCGAGGGATTCGTTTACGTTTAGTAACTTTATTGAATATAACATTGAACTGTATATAACTTTTTCTATTTTTATCTGACTGAAGTAGCAAACGAGTATGTATGCATTTCCTGGTGGTAAGTGGTCACTGCTGCCCATGGACATCTGTAATCAACTACATACAGAACATAGATTTCATCTGAAATCAATCATAGATGCGTTGCTACTCCCGAGGACTATGATGGTCGCTTCATGTGAAAGTGTGCCGGCAACCACACCCTTCTATCGAAACGCAAGAAATGCTTCACGCTAGAAATAGGTGTATAACTTAATTATTATTAAACTATGGTTCATTTTCTATACTTATCCTCGAGTTGACGATGAATATATAAATAATTTAAACCATTCATACCGAAATCTATTAAATTATGGAACTTTCGTATATCATATAAATATGAAATATCTGCGACATAACCAAGATTTTTCGTTTTTAAAGAAACCTATTATTACAGATACATGAAAGACCTTGAAAAAGCGGTTTATTGCCGTGATGCCGCAGAGTACTTTACTTCACGCACTTGGCGAAATAGTGCTGAGCGGACGTGCGCTCTTTTCGACTCCCTGTCCGAGACTGATCAAAAATGCTTTGCGTTCGACCCAAGAAGCATCGTGTGGGCAGAATATATCCTCGACTACTTAGACGGAATGCGAAAATACCTATCGTGAAAACTTCAGACTGAATTTTATCTTTACATTGTTTTAAAAAAAAAACAATGTGTGGAATATAGTAAAGTGGGCTAGTTATGAAGATATGTTTATGACGTGATAAACTTAATTTCTTAATCTTATAGCCGTTATCAATAAAACCTTTATATAACCTTTCATAAATCTTTATTTAGATATTTTTTTGGTAACAAATATTACGTTCTTTAAAAATATAGATTTTTATACTTTATATTTCTATATGTTGTTGTCTTTTTAAAACCCTGTACATTCTAATATTTAATAAAGGTATTTTGTTTAAAAGTGCAAATATATTCCTACGGTTTCCTTTAATTCAAGTAGAAAAAAAGCATGTAGTCTACCTTATGCAGAAACGGACAGAATACACATGTCACTGACGGTACTTGACGTCTGTAAGCATTCAGGACAGGGGTTTTATTTGAAGTGAAGGTTTAATTGCAGTTGGTAGAACTAGGTAGGGTAGTACCACCGCCACACCTATTTCTAGCGTCTAGCAGTTTTTGCTTTTCGGTGGAAGGGTGTGGTTACCGCCACTCTTTTGAATGAGGCGACCATAGTCCTCGGGACCAGCGACGCATCTTTGATTGACTTCAGATAGAACCCCATGTTCTATATGAAGTTGCTTAGACGGATAACTTATTCATCTTCATCAACCAAAATTGCGTTAACTAAATCCTTGCTCTTTCCTATTCTGGACTACGTCGATGTTTGCTATCTCAACCTAACCGAAGAACAACTTCATAAACTTGACCGACTTCAAATTTATGCATTTGTTTTATATTTGGCATACACAAATATGATAACATATCCGGTTATCGAGCTAAATTCAAGTGACTTACAATCTGACTTCGCCGGAAATTTCATATTCTTTCTGCATTTAAAAGATCGGTTTCAGTACCTACACCGCACACACAACCATCGTCTCCCTTGGTCTATGAATTTGTGACAAAATATTCTTCAGAAATTTCTTTTCCTCTATTGCCTTCCCCCTATGGAATAAACTACTTCTTTCCATACGCCGTGCTTAATCGATCGAAACATTCAGAATTAGGTGACGAATTTCTATTCAGACCTAGGAATTTTCTGGTGACTCCCGTTATTTGCGCATGTTATTTAGCAATAATCGATCTGTCCTCAATCGTCGTCGTAATTCGTTTGTTTATTATTTTTTATGCCGTGCTTGATAAATTATTTTATATTTTATTTTATTCCAATTTTCTTCTTATACTGTACTTTATGTTACTTATCTGTCCTACATTACATATCCCCTAACTTCACCCACACTTCCCACTTTTTATTCATATTCTTATTACCTATTCCATGCATAGATTGTCTGGAAGAGATTGCTTATTATCGATAAGACCGCCTTTTCTTGTTGAAACTTGTCTTTATTGAATGTTATTGTTGTGTCCGTATTGTGCAATTAAGAATATAAAGGGACTTTAACCTCTTAATCACGAGTCTTCACATTGTAGGCGAATAATAAGTTGCACAAGATGGCGTGAGTTATCGGGCGCGGAGGTAATATTTCAATGAAACACCACACTGGCAAATACGATTCTATTATAACTGAATTTTTCACTATCACAGCCGAGAAAATGACAATCGGTTATTTAAAATAATCTTAAATAAAACTTTAACATCCGCCGAGCACGTGGATGCGTGCGCCCTCGACGACTTTCTTCGATCGAATGACCATAGATAAATACTAGTATACTAGAGATAGATGTGCAACTCTCGATTCGTTCCAAATAACTGTGTACCCTGATCAATAGATGTCTCTGTTTCAATTATTTTGGAGTGACCGCTAGGTGGCGCTCTTTTGTAGACATATTGTTTCCAATAAAATTATAGGCCTATTTTAAAACGTTAAGGCTGTATATAAGAATAAATAACATTATATACAGCCTTAACATCTTAACAAGCATTCTATGTAAAATAAATAAAACAAAGTATTCATAAAAATAAGTTTTTATTAGTCCATAAAAAATTGCCAGGTAATCGTCTTAGTAATCTTCCAAGTCCAAGATCCAAAAAGCCAAGTAATCATAAAGGCAAGAGTCCAAGTAAATCCGTAAAAGAAAAGCCAGGTTATTGTTTATCAAAATGAAGCACAAGGAAAATATTTCTACAAAAGTTTAAACCGCTAACAAATCGCACCAAATTCAAAACTTTTCTGACAGATGACAGAATAACTATTGTGTTGCCATTTCTACTACACACAAAAACTACCATTATTTTATAATTTATTTTTAAACTAGTTGACCCGGCGAACTTCGTTCTGCCTAAAAGTCCATTATTGATCATTAGGATTTTAAAATTAATACAAAATAATATAAATAAAATATGCAATTGCTGCAGACTTTGCAGAATGCTCTTTCCACTGTAGTGTTGACCTTTATTAAAAAATATGAAGTTATAAAACAATAAAAAATATTTTCAAATACTTTTTGTTGATTAATCTTAAGTAGGTATAAATATTTTTGGAGTTTTACTGTATCTACAAATTCTACCATAATTCGTACCACAACGTCTTAAATATACCTGGCAATGTTTTTATACATAGACGTACTGAAAAGTTTCATTATACGCAAAATTTATTCAAATTTTAAAATAATGTTTGTTTATTTATATTATCTTATAACTAAATACAGTTTATATTTAAAAAAAATATTACATCTATGATGAAAGTCAATTGCAAAAATAAACCAAAAACTTGGTATTTTTTGGCATTAATTACAGAAGCGCCATCTGTTAAAAATATGATAAAATGAAGCCTCAATATTTGTACCCTGACCACTAGGTGGAGCCTCTTTCCATACATTTTTTCTTAGATAATGTTTCTATGAGAGTTTCACCCCCATGGAATGACCAATGTGCAAGATGGCCGCCTCTCCAGTACTTGGCGTTACGTCAGAGTGAAAACTCTATAATGTAGGGTAGTTGTAAATTAACTATGAATAAACTCACTGCCGCTCATGCTCTAAGGCTGCATGCTCGTATGCTACTTCAATGGGGTATTTTCTTTTTATTATAACTAGTCACCCGTCACAACGTTCTAAATTCGACCGTACTTCAACTAAAAAACGAAACTTGATATTGTCAAAAATAACGCGAATAAATACACCCTTTAAAGGTAAGTAGATTTAATTAACTAAGCTGCATTTAAAAGAAATAACGGGTATTTTGAAGGTGCCTTGGGCTAAGCACACACTCAGCAAGCCCATTAGCTTGCTTCGCAAGTTTTGTTCACGGTTAACATTATTTTCAATGGTTTTTGAGGATTTGCATAGTAATTGTAATTAGTTCTAGGACTTGTTTGGCTTCGGCCAGAGGTGTGGCAGTAGCTTAAAAATCGGTTTCGGCTTCGCCCAAAAATCGACCTTCGGTCGGACGCAGTATTGTTACGTAAAAACGTTACTACATCAGGTAAAAAATAAATTGAATGTGTTTTTCAACTGTGTATTATTTTTCAAGTTATTTGAAAATCACACATTAAATCTACATTTAAAAGCAATTACGCGAATTTTGACAAAGACATCTAACATTTTTGGAATAATGTGATTTCATAGCATGAAACAATAAGCGTTTCATTTCGTTTATTGTTATATATAAGTAAGACTTCTTCATCATTTTTGACGTAAAACAGTTCTAGCATTTGATTTATTACTAAATTACTAAATTAAATTATTATTTACCACAGACTTTAACCATAAACAAAAAACTAATACATAAATATTTTATTCTCTTTGTAACGTTTATTTGTTGATTTAATGTAATTTTATGCATTACTTTTAAAAATATTAGCATTCTGTGTTCCTTCTGTATGTGAACTATAGCTGTGCCAAATTTAATAGTGCTCCCGGGTAATTTCCTTAAAGAGACATACAAGGTTTTCGTTTTACGTATACATAGATAAAAAATATATTGTTATCGGTCCTTGATAAGTGTGCGAAGTGTCAGGTCAAATCGACGTTTTAAAGTGAGTAAACATTCAAATATTACGTTAAATACACATATTTTCGAAACTTCTTTTTAGTTCAATGAAGTAGCAAACGAGCTTCCTCTTGAGGTGATTAAGACATGGGGTTCTTCAAAAAAAGTTCCAAAAGAGCTCTCCTTCAAAGCCGGTGATGCATTTGCGACTTATCTGGTGTTACAAATCTCTATATACTTTCCAGGAAGCTCGCCTGCCTTACCGTTAGTTTTAGGTATAAAAAATGGTTTAAAGCAGAAAATTTATTTACCTTAGTTTACTTCGATTCACGTTATTAAAAACTGAATAACAATATGCCTATGCTTCTTCAAACGGTAAGGTCACATATAATTAACATAAAAGATATTGCTTGGTTTAAGAAATAAAAAAATAAAAAACAAAATAACCGTTTTATATTCTAACCTTAATACAAAAAAATGCGAGGATGTGATGATGGTGTAACCAAAATGAAATTGTACGGCAAGTTTTGTTATTTTCCATTATATAAGGAACAGTTCGAGAAAAAATGTGAGAATTTTGTAAGGCTCAAATGATACCCTACATGAAGTGTTCACAGCCTCACTGTTCGCATCTCTGCGTAGAGCTGCGTAATACCAACTTAACCCACATGAGTTGAATGATCATGATCGGAATCATCATCGACACAAATATCGACAAAACGTCGGATCGTTTGAGTCTGCGAAGGAATATAGGCCTCCTCTTCGTGTTCTACCAACTTTACAACAGCCTGGAGACCTGGTGCCTTCGTCAATCTATCTGCCTCACGCGCTGGATGAAGTTCCACCCGCACCAACTGGACTCGTCGCGGTCCCCCGCGGTTCAGTTCGCACACTCGTTTTGAAACGTTGACTCCTCAAGAAAGGTCTTAAAAGAGCTCTCCTTTAAAGCCGGCAATGGCGACTCTTCTTGTCTTGCAAATGTTCGTAGGTGGTAAGTAGTACTTTCCAACGTAGTTCATCTGTTTTATCCTAACGGTAAGGCAAAAGTATAAAAAAATATTATCCGCGATGGATCCCAATCCAGCTGTCAGATCAACACAAGTTGAACCGAGTGGAGGCCAGGCAAGCGTTTTGTTGTATGAGTCACCGCATACTCCAAGGAAATGATTTCTCTGCTTCATCGTTTCTAGAAATGATACTGGGATTGCTCATTACACAACCGTGAACCTAAAAGGCTATTTTAACAGAAGCCTACCTAGACATCCTCCACCAATAAGTTCAAAACCACAGCTTCACCCAAGAATATCTTAGTGTTTTAGGAATGTCAAAGCAAAATTTTAACCAAATATTTGCCTTAAAGGGAAACGCTGAAAGATTTGTCTACGACTGTAAAAAGTTGCGTAAGGTGATTCAGAATAAGAGGAGAGGGAAGGTGGTAAGAAGAGTCCGCTTGTCGCACGACTATGCCAGATTTAAAGGTGTTAGAACCAATGAAGTTCGATCGGGGAGGTACCACCGCTACAGCTATTTCTAGCGCGAAGCATTTCGTTCGTTTTGATGAAACGGTGAGTTTGCCAGCATACTTTTATATAAGGTGCCAATCTTAGACTTCAGATAGAACCTACATTTTATATGACGTTGATTTCTGATGTCCATGGCCGGCAGTGACAACCTTCGTTCAGGTGGGCTGCATGGTCATTTGCTATTTCAATGAGTTAAAAAATTACCACTCACAGCCTCCGCTCGAGGCACTGTTCGCCTCGTTTAAACGGGGTATCCTGCGTATTTTCCATGAACGATCCCGCGTATTCTCCTGAACTGTTTGTAATCCTGAAAACCTTCAAATAACCATTTTTTTACTTGGCTGAAGCTAAATGTGGTTGAAAAACAAGTTGATGAAGAAGATTATATAAAAAAAATAATGAATTAATTAATTAATTTAATTTAGATGAAGTTTTTTATATATAATGTCTTTTTTTTCTACTTAATATAGGTTATTATATTTATTTATATGGTGTAAATATATATTTTAGTTTAAGTTTACATTTTACTTTAATATAAAATATGTGTTTTAATATATATGCAATTATTCTGAAAAAAATATATTATTGATTAATTATTTTTAGTGTATAGCGTAAATACTCATGATGAGTATCAATAGACGACAAAGAGAAGTCCACAAACAATCTAAGAAACATTTTAAATTCATAATTTAGAATTATAACTACCGAGGTCAAAACCGAAACAATTGCTCGAAACAATTAATAAAAGCAAATAAAGGAATTGATTCCCAGCTTATTTTTTTGCAAAATGACGTCCACTTTTTGCAAGTGATACGAGTATATAGATAAGAGTATATATATTTCGTAAACGTAGCAAACTCCGATAATAAGTGTCAACTGCTGCAAATGAATAGGTTTCTCTGAAAATAAAGTTTTACTGTCTTGTTACGGAAAGGGAGGCCCTCGTGACCCCTTAGCACATTTCAATAAATAAATTATTCCCTTCACTCTTTTCTTTTAGTTCGAAATTACAGTATACACAGAATACACGTCATGTTCACACACTGTTAAATAAAAATCGGCTAACTGCGAGTTTGACTAATGTACGAAGGGTTCCGTACCATCTTTAAAAACGCTAAGAAAGTCACGTTTGTTATTTGAGTTCCTCCCTTGAATATGCATTTTATTTTATTTTTAGTGTTTTTTGTTATAGCGGCAATAGAAATTCATCATCTGTAAAAAAATCTGTTGTCTAGCTACCAAAGTATATTGAAATTATTTTTTACTTTTTTGTGACATGGAAGTCGGTAGATATTTTTTTGCTTAACATTTTTTATTATTTGGCAAAATTATGTGACGTCAATGCCCCCGATCACAAAGGCTATGTCTTTTAAATTGCCGTGAAAAAAATATTACGCATGAAAGTATATATCAACCTTGCCCTTAATGAACTCGCCTTTAAATAAATATTTAGTCTAAAATGTCAAGATGATGGATAAAACTGAAAACCAACAGAATTATAATATTTTATATTATTTATATATTACTCTTATTTATAAATCGGTTTATGTACAAACATGAACTCGAATTTCCTAGTCATATATAAAAACTTTTTTTTTTATTTCACTGAAGTAGCAAACGAGCATGCAGTCCACCTGATGGTAAGTGGTCACTGCCGCCCACGGACACCTGTAATCAACTTCATACAGAACATGGGTTCCATCTGAAGTTAATTACAGATGCGTTGCTACTCCCGAGGACCATGATGGTCGCCTCATGTGAAAGTGTGCCGGCAACCACACCCTTCTATGGAAACGCAAGAAATGCTTCACGCTAGAAATAGGTGTGGCGGTGGTACTTCCCCGGTCGAACTACACTGGCTCTACCACCTTAGAAACTTATTTGCATGTTACTTTAATTAACATATTTTTCCATTAATTTTTCCTTAGGTAATAATGATAACTACTAAAAAATCAAGAACCTACAAAGCGCGTAGCATTTTTAATATACCTACCTGATGTTTTCTATAATCACATACATACTTAATTAAAGATTGAAAAAAATAATCATTACACTTATAATGCGTCAGTATTTATTTGATTATAAAGAAAAACGTTAAATAAATGATAAACAAATGTAATCATAACCGATTATGTTCCTAAATTTAATAATATAAAAATCTCTTACAGATATTTTTTAATCGGTCTGAAGCTATAGGTTGTTATTGTGAGATTAAAATAATAAAATAAAGTAATAATATTTTTATTATACACGTTTATTTTAAACATATTCTGTTTTAATAATAAATAATTATAATAACGACAGATATTAAATGGATTCATTGGACTTCATAGATGACAAAAACTGAATTCTAAAATAGGAAAATTAATTAGTGGTGTTTACAAGACCGATAGAGAACACAAACGACTGCATATGACATGATAGCAATTGACTCCCGCAAATATTTAGGTTACAATCAGTCACGCCTTTTACTACATACAGCATTTAAAGTCTGAAGAAATAAATGAAATTATTGATATAACTTTATTTTTATTTGCAAGTTGTGACGTCATCTAGACCGGTACCTTTAAATAGATTCATTGTACCTTAATCGGAATATTTTCCTGTCGGATTTCAAAGAGAGAGGTCGTTGGTTGGGTAATCGGCGCAATTGTCTGTGAGTTATTATTTTTTTATCATATTTGATTGCTTATCGTTTATTTTGTTATAATTTAAATTAAAAGGTGTTTGTGAATTTTAATTTGTGTAAGATTAAATCTAATAAGTAGTTTTGTTAAATTGTATAAACAAAAAAACCCGACCGTTAAAAACGATTGCTTTCCTTTAGTTTTATTAGTTTTTATAGAAATCCATTTAATTTTTCTTAATTAATCGGCGCCTTTTTAATATATATGGAATGTGTCAAGAAAACGATTCGATTTCAATACCGGATTACCTTCACGTTTTAATGAGGCTCTTCCTTAGCTGCAGATGCACTTATTGCTATAAGTCATGTTTTAACATGACCGTGAGCGAAGCAAATACTAGTTGACTTTTCACTCACAGTTATTATTTGTCTTATTTTACTTAGATATCAATAACTTTTTTTTATAATTTAACCTAACGATAAGGCAGACGGGCTACCTGATGGAAAGTAGTCACCGTCGCCTGTGGACATTCGCAACACCAGAGGAGTCGCCAATGCATCGCCGGCTGAGAAGAAGAGCTCTTTTCGCAACTTTCTTGAAGAATCCCATGTCATAGCGCTCTGGGAATACCTCAGGAGGAAGCTCATTCCACAACTTGCACGTCCAGTTGCTTGCTTGTTTGGTCCGTTAAGAAAAATAAGGATCATACAGAGTTGCTGATTGTTTAAGGGATTGAGGCTAGATTGCGGTTGAACCATGTGTTCAGATTATCGGGAAGTGAGTCAAATTTAACTACCGCGATTCCATTACAAAGACAGGATAGCTGATAACACAATAATGATAGTCATTAAAACAATTATTGTTTATAAATGAATAGAATAATGTTACAAATTTGACGAATAACATTTCTTTTTTCAGTTAAAAATGGAAGCATCTGAAAAACAAAGATCATATCAGCCTATCAGCGAAGCGTACGCTGGTAGATCCATCTTCGTCACTGGTGCTACGGGTTTTTTGGGAAAGGTAAATATATCCATATAAGGCTTCCTATGTCTATATCTTCTGTCCATGTTTTATATTTTCTTACCCAGATACTTTTCTACAATTGCTGTTTTCTTTAGTTAATGTAGTGGATTCTGATGTATTATTACTTTGGACTTCAAGATTGATTCTCGCAACCATAAACGATTCACTTTTCACGTTACATCAAATAAATGTTACGTCAATGTGGGATGATCGGAGTTCATCTGTGATAAAAAGTACCATGTAAAGGCGCTAGAAGATTAAATAGAAACCTCCAACTTGCAACTCGTCACTTTCGTCCCTTTCACTATGCATTACAAAATAATTAAATTTACACCGAAACCTGTAATGACATGCACGGTTAGAACCATTGATGACGTCAATCGCCGTCCATGCATAAATTCATGGATTTACGAATCATCAGAAGCCAGCAATCGATAAATTGCATCCTAGTCGGAATATGCTATTGCCTTAGGTAAAATCGAATTATAGGTGAATTCGTTTTTTCGGATGTATTAAGCAATTTTTATCGAAAATAATCAATCTACATCTATACATATATTAATACGTGAAGCAAAAATATGTAAAGCATTTTTAAGTAATATGCTGCGGACGGATTAGTATGAAATTTTGCACGGTTATAGTGGACGTAGAGAAAGAGTGCAGAATGTTAATATTTTTTCAAAAAATGCTTAAAACATACATAAAATCAACTAAAAACACATTACACACACTACCGTGCATTTGTCACAAACACATAAATAATAAACGAAAGAACATTCAATGTTCAATGTATGAAATTATTCCACACCTGACAATTTTATAACGTTTGGGTTAATTAAACTTACAAATTCATTTAACAAAACAAAAAAAAATTTCATAGTTATGTATAAGTATTCATTCCTTACAGTGCAATGATTAAATTCAGAATTAACTGTATAATCTTTAGGTGTTCGTAGAAAAAATACTGTACAGCTGTCCGAAGATCTCCAAAATTTACTTGTTGGTACGAGAGAAGAAGAATATTGATGCTGATGAAAGAATAAAGAAGATGCTTGACTTGCCAGTAAGAGTAATTTATTTAGTCTATTTAAAAGGATGGTTTCGTGGTTCGATAACACCGACACCAGTACTATTACTTATTCTGCCATATGAAAGTTATGTTTAGATTTTTTATAATATTGATGTAGAAAACAAATATTCGGTTCAACTAATAAGGATTGACCATTGATTATCAAATAAGATTAGTCTTTTGAGATTGATCACAAATGCGTTGCCTTACCTTAATTTTCTGACAGACACAGAAGTGATAACACTAATGTTGTTATAAAAAAATTATATGGTGGTGAGATGTCTCCGGAGTCAAATTACGAATGGTTCTGCTACTATCGATTTATAGGTGTGGTAAGAGGGATACACTAGTGAACATATGTATAGTATTTAGAGACGGTACACCTGTGATGCTGACTTCAAGTACGATCCTCATCCTACTTGGGATTGATTCCATACATCCATCCATCCATTTTGGATTAATTAAGTCTAATAGACCACTAACCATCGATTCGCCTACTAGTAATTCGTCCATTGCTATTTTCAATTAATAAAAAAATATACCAACACATAGTATTTTAAAATTATTTTAATTTATATTATTTTAACCCTGTAATCTTTTCAGGTTTTTAACCGAATAAGAAATGAAAGACCAGATGACTTAAAGAAATTAATTCCAGTTTACGGAGATATTGCTTACCCGAAACTTGGTATGAAACCAGAAGACGAAGATATGTTAATTAAAACGGTGTGTATTGTTCCTTGTTTATAAATAATAGTAATAAAGAACATTATCTTAGATTTACTAGGTACTAAAAAGGAGATTATTGAAATCCGATTGTATGTAAACTATGATCAAAAGAACGGGCATTTACTTGTAGTAACTTTCTGTATGTTACCAAGAGATGAAGAAGCGATGACAAATTTTATGAATCACTTGGTATGTAGTAACTGCGACCCATGAGCTTTGTAATCTGTCCCAGATAAGATGATTACTTATTTGAGGTTCATTATAGATGCAAAGGAAACGCAAAGTTTTTTCAAAAGACCAATCTAACTCCCCATTTTCTATCTATTTATTAGATAACAAAAATAAAGAACTCTTGGGTGTAGGTTTTCTTACGATGTTTCCTTCACCGAAAAGCAGTGATAATTAATTTCATAAATCAGTGGTGCGTGGCTGCGTTTGAACCCTCGACCTCCCGATTGAGAGGGCAAGTTTCAACCATCAGGCTATCACTGCTTATTAGGCCATCACTGCTCATTACATAAGCATAAAATTACATAGTACCTACCTAATCCAATCCAAATTGAATTAGTTGTCGCGATCAAAATGGGTAAGTGCTTGAAAGCCGAGCGTGTATTAACCGAATATGGGCAACAGCCAATATTAGTGCTTTGTAAGTGATCGCTGTCTTTTTAAACATTTAGATAGGTTATGACAGATCGCACCATCATATTTAGTCGTGTCTAATTAAATCTGCCAGGAAAAAAATGTGTTAACGCTAACTCAACATCACCTACCTTATAAGGCGTTTTCGCTAGGCCTTTACGAATAACAACGCATTTGTGGCCGAGCCCATACTACATCAATATATTAATATACGTGAAGCAAAAACTTGTGGTGCATTTTTAAGTAATATGCCGCGGACGGATTAGTATGAAATTTTGCACGCTTATAGTGGACGTAGAGAAGGAGTGCAGAATGTTAATATATTTTTTCAAATATTGCATATAACATACTAGAACCAACTAAAAACACATTACACACACTACCATACATTTGTCACAAATACATATTTAATAAACAAAATAGAATAGTCAATGTCTTACTATGAAAACACATAACGTGAAAAATGTCAGGTGTCTTTTCAAAATACCCGCTATAGCTTTTATATGCGGCTTAGCTAATAAACCTCTTTTTATATTTAAAGGGTGCCTTCAAAATTACTTGAAAATTATTACGTACTACTTTGGACGATATAAGTTTAGTTTTTTAATTTAAATTACGGTCGAATTTCGACCATTGTGACAGGTGACTAGTGTTTATTATTGTTTGTTATTTAATTGTTTAAAATATTTTATTCTAATTTCAGGTATCAATGGTCTTCCACTTTGCTGCAACGGTAAGGTTTACCGAACCATTAGAAATCGCTATTAATATAAATTTTAAAGGCACTAAGCGCATTTTGGAGTTGTGTCAGAAGATCATCAATATAAAGGTTTGTCTGAAAAGTTTATAAGTATAAAATACAGCTACTTTCTGGACCTGCTTGGCGAAGGTATAATCATACACGTCTGACACGAAGTGTATTTTGGGTTCGATTCCCGGCCAGGTATCTGAAGGATGAATTTAGATTCTTGTTCTGGATCTGAATGTTTTTGTATTCGTCTTCGTGTCTGTCAATGGCACCCTTGACAAAAGGGTGAAAAAAGGATAAAAGAAAATCCTAATGTGGGACTACGAATGTAGAAAAGGTTTTTTTAATATGTACATTTGAGATGCTGCAGGCGTGTCAGACAAGATACGAGTATTTAGAAAACGCTACGAAATTTATTTGTCACCAGTGGAGCATCGTATATCACTTAGTTTCTGCTAACACATAATTCATACTTGTATTCAGTCCTTGTTTTACATCTTCAGTTAATTATATCTTTAACACTTTCATATGAAGCTGCCAGCTTAGCTTCGGGAGTCACAATGTATCAATATTGTTTTTAGATAGAACCCCAGTTCCATGTGAAGTTGCTTACAATGACTGCCGTGACCACTTACCATCAAGTGAATTACATACTATTTGCTGTTAATTTATTCTAAACTAGTTGGATCCCGCAGCTTCGCCTGCGTTAACAAAAACGATTGTCTCACGGAAATAAGATATTTTCCCACAATAAATATGTCAATCCAAAGTATCATCTAACTCCCTACCAAATTTTATGAAAATCTCTCCAGACGTTTAGACGTGAAGAAGTAACAAACATACACACTCACAAACTTTCGAATTTATAATATTAGTATGATAAGCAATAAAGTATTTTTTTTTTCATGCAGGCCTTTATTTACGTCTCGACGGCGTATTCCAATGCAGACGAAGATTATATTGAGGAAATTCTGTATCCTCCCCCAGTGCCTTTGGAGGAGGCTGAGGAACTTGAGAAAAGAACCACCTTCTCCCAAGAAGAAACAATGAAGCTTTTAAGTGAGCTTTTAAAAAACAATTATCTGTCACCTGACGCTTAATGAACCTGAATGGTTTTTCTGTGTTGCTGAACTAGCTATAGAATATAACGGTCTACCTGATCGTAAGTAATCACAGTCACATAAAATATCGGTAATCAACGTTTTTTTTTATCTGACTGAAGTAGCAAACGAGTATACAGTTCACCTGATGGTAAATGGCCACTGCCGCCCGTGGACATCTGTAATCAACTACATACACAACATGGGTTCCATCTGAAGTAAATCACAGATGCGTTGCTGCTCCCGAGGACTATGATGGTCGCCTCATGTGAAAGTGTGCCGGCAACCACACCCTTCTATGGAAACGCAAGAAGTGCTTCACGCTAGAAATAGGTGTGGCGGTGGTACTTCCCCGGTCGAACTACACTGGTTCTACCACCTTGTAAAATATTTTTGTCTAATTATAGTAATTCAACTCAAGATATAACAGAATTTGACTACTTTTTTTTTTATCGAAAACACAAAAACATCATTTGATTGACCGCTTAAGATTTAACTATAACAATTAAAATAATGTATATATTGAGTGCTGAATAATTCTATAAAAATAACATTTACGTTACAGACCGTAGTCGCAAACCCAACACATACACCTTTACGAAGGCACTTGCTGAAAACTACGTGTCGAAATACCATGGAAACGTTCCTACGGCTATTATTAGACCTGCCATTGGTAAGTTGTGAAACCATCTATATATTAATACAGGAAGCAAAAACTTGTGATTCGTGTTTAAGTTATAGTTGATGTAGAGAAGGATTGCGCAATGCTAATATTTTTTGTAAATAATGCATAAAACATACATAAAATCAACTAAAAACACATAACACACCCACTACCTTTCATTGAACACAAACACATACGTAATAAACGAAATAGAACATTCTATGTCTTACTATGAAAACACATAACGTCAAAAATGTCAGATATCTTTGTCAAAATACCCGCTATTGCTTTTAAATGCAGGTTAGTTAATAAACCTCTTTTTACCTTTAACGGGTGCGTTCAAAACAACTTGAAAATTATTACAATTTATTTAAATTAGAGAAATGTTGGTGCTATTTTGGATAATACGACGTTTAGTTTTTTAATTTAAATTACAATCTAATTTCGATCGTTGCGACCGGTGACTAGTACAAATAAACATTTCTATTGATGTTTATTTGTTTATAACACGTCATTTAATTTGACTGGTCGTAAAACAAGTTTACTGTTATATATATTTATACCGTAACGTACTAGTGAAATAGTTGCCGACTCACATATGAGGCGTTTGTCATACTCCTCAGGATAAGCAACGCATGTGTAAATACTTACTTCAGATAGAACTCCTGTTCTATATGATCATCAGCTTCTGCGTGATTGTTCAGACATCCATAGACACAGAACGATTAATTTCGAAAATGTGTCAAAGAAAATATATGACATTTAAATCATTAAGATAGAAGGAACATCATCAACTTATACCAATTCGGAACGCAAGTCTCATGGTATCGTAATTAGGAGGATTAGGGCCGCTACCTACTAAGCTATATACGAAATGATAGATTTTGCTTCAATAGCTTTCTTTTTTCATAATTAAAGAAAATCGAACTCAAATTATGTATGTATGTATGTGCTTTTTTACTATTTATACTATTTCAGTATTTCGATCTAATTAAATGTATTGTGGTAATGACGAACAGTTAAGACCTATCAAGTATCAAATTATCTTAACTGTCATCTTTACTTGTTTACATATCAATAATCCGGAAACGTATCAGTAATGGATTCGCACGTAGCCAGCGCGGTGGACTATGGCCTAAAACTCTCATTTCGAGAAAAGACCGGTGTCCAACAGTGCGACAATAATGAGTTGACGTATCAATAAGAAATACAATATTTCTATAATTCCAGTGGCATCAAGCAAAGCAGAACCATTAGTGGGCTGGGTGGAGAATTGGTTTGGAGCTACTGGTGTCGTGTTCCTCACTGCTGAAGGGTTCAACAGAGTAATGTTCAGTAATTACAACAACCTTATCGACTTAATTCCGGTTGATTACGTTGCAAACCTCGCTATAGTTGCAGGCGCTAAATGTGAGAGGTAAGAATACAAAGCTGACTAAGCAGGAATTAATCATAAAGATCACGATAAGATTTTATCAGATTGAGGCAGCAAGCAAGCATACAGTCCTGATGATGTAGTAGCTATAGCTGTCAATGGACATCTGTAGGCAACATAATATAGAACAACGGTTTTGTCTTCAGATAGAATTCAACTCCTTTGTTTTTCAGTTATTCGTAATGTTAAATGTGTGTTAATATTATAATCTTTTTGCAGGTCAAGCGAAGTCCCTATCTACAATAGTTGTTCCTCTAGTAAAAACCCTATCACGATGGGAAAACTTTTCGAAATGAGCACGATGGCTAGCTTGGATCGTATACGTAAATATATCTTCTTGTCTTACGATGTCCCTTGACACCTGAATGTTATCAGCTTTTTACATTTAAAAAGTAGACATATTTATATCAAAATGTAAAATATTATCAGAATTTATCATGTTATCTTAATTCATGAAAAAATCAACGAGTACAACAAACCCGCATACCATTTGTTACTACTCTAAAGCTTTCGATTATTTATAACACACCGCAATTACCGTGCTGCTCTACAAAATCAAGGTATTCAAACTACATAATTATATTAAAGGATTTTTATGGAAGTATCTGGTGTCATAACTTCCTTATTTTGAATTGCAAAAAAGTAAAAAAAATACTGAAGACATCTCCTTATTTAATTTTTTGCAAATGTTGAAAATATCTTAAAGTTTTATTTTACATCATTTTCAAAATAAAAATCGGGCAAATGACGCTTTCCAATGTCACGAATACACTGAACGAACAAGATTTCACGTGTTTTGCATCACCCGCTCCAATATGTTGATCGATACATTGGCCACTTCCTCGCTAATGTTGACTTTCAGGTTATCAAGTCTCCGTGAACGGTCGTTAAAGACCCGGGAATTCAGATACACAAAGAATCGCTTCTGAGAGAGATGAAGTACCCCGCCCGCTTGTCTTTATCAAAACACCATGCCCCGGTAACCCTAACTGAGAATATCGCAAAAAAAAAACTTAAAGATGGCCACAATCTAAGGCTTGCTTACGCATGCTTGAAACAGAACGCCGCGGCGATATGACTGTCGCTCTGCCTCGACATTTTCTGCGGTTCGGACGGGCCAGATGCCTGCCTGGATCTTTTTCACAACAGTTTCGGTTTTACAAAAAGTATTGACGCAACCAACAATTGATAATCGGTCTGGAACATGGGCGCAATTAAAACGGTTTCGGAAGACGCGTTCGGTTGTGACCCATCGTTGGTAAAGTTGACCTCTACGGCAAACACGAGTTTCTTACTATTCTATGGAATCTAACAACTAATCTTAGAAGGGAACAAAACTTTAAGACTTTTCTATCCAAAAGTAACAACCAGATAACTGTCAGGCGGAACGATGCTCATTTCAATTATGGAAGTTATGCTGCCCCTTGTACATAATATAAAATATGTGTTGTAACGACCCTGTATAAATCTGTCAAAAACGGAAAACATATTTACAAGCCCGATAACAGTCGATAATTGCCGAGTCGTATTGTGCTATACTATATTTAATATATCTGCCCCGGTACTCCTGTATGTATATATGTAAAAATTTTACTTGTATATTACAGAATCGTTCCCCTTAATGTCAAAAACCTTATTTACAAAGTCCGAGTGGATACTATACATTGTTACTATTCTTCAACACGTACCTGCGATGATATTAGATTTCTTCCTGTACGTTTTTGGGAAAGACACCAGGTAAATATTCTGATATTTATCAATACATAAGTCATTAAAACGTCGCCATTGAAGAGACTTTCTCTAGACGTGTAACGCAGGTGATGGTGATGTTCATTTAACATTAAGTTTATCAGTTACTAAGTTATAAGTGCATTTAACATAATGTAGAACTCACTAACGTCAAATTATTATTTGATTTTCATTTGTTCCGCCATTTTGTAAAAGGCGAGTCCCCAAAAGTAGCAACGCTACTGTGTTTGATTTCAGATAGAACGCGTGTTCTGTTTGAAGTTCCTCACAGATGTCGATCGGCGGCAGTAGCTACCTACCATCAGGTAAGTGGCTACTGCCACCAATCAACTCAGGGCCTGCATGCTCGTTTGCTACGATGCGTTTGCTAATGCGATCAACATAACTATGACCGACCAAACTGATTGAAGTTATGATTATTTTAACATTTTTATTAACACATTTTTTTACAGAAACGTGAAATCTCAGAAAAAAGCAGTTCGATTTCGTGATTCGGTAGTGTACTTTACCGCACGCTCTTGGCGAATAAGTACCGAAAGGACGTGCGCTCTCTTCGCTTCTCTGTCCAAAACTGACCAAAAATGCTTTGCGTTCGATCCAACAAGCATCGATTGGGCGGAGTTTATCCCCGACTACATGAACGGAGTGCGGAAATACCTATTAAATAAATACTAAATTTTGCCTTTGAAATATTTTAATAACGATAAATGTCTGGGTACTTAAACAATAGGCCTACAATAAATATATGATGTAATAAGCTTTTAATTATTTTATGTAATTGCATGTCATTTTTTTAAATGTACCTATACCTAATCTTGATTGCCTATATCACAAAAACCCTACATCCTATCCTACTTCCTACTAATATTATAAATGCGAAAGTTTGTGAGGATGTATGTGTATTTGTTATTCTTTCACGCAAAAACTACTCAACGGATTTGGTTGAAAATTCACAGTAGTATAGGTTATACATCAGAATAACACATGGGCTATAATTTATACCGATTTTTTTGTAATTAGGTTATAAAATAACGAGAAATATCAGGTTAGTCTCAAAAAAAGTTGTCCTCTGAGAGCTATCTTCGCGTACGCTGCCTAAACCGTTGGAGATATCCAAATATAATGTACCGTGGGATTGTTTGGCTCACATAGATCTAAATAAAAGTCCGCGACAGCATATGTCTATATTTTATGTATAACCCACAATAACTCTTTTTATACTTTGAAAATTTTAAAAATATGAAGTTGATGTTTCCATGTGTTTTATACAAACTAAATATTAATCCTTATCAAAATAAATGATTTCAAAAAATCAAGCATGTAATAAAGATTGAATCTGCCTTTTACACTATGTGAATTGGATAAGTAGTTTAGAAGATATTACGAGTATAACATATTACGTAGTCAATTGATTGACCGGCAGAACGCGCCGCGCGCCGCCGCCGTACACAACGAAGTTGTATGATATTAATATTTGAATGGTTATAAAACAAGGAGCAAAATGTGAAAGGTCAATGACGTCCCTGTAGTTCCGGGAATAAGGCTAGAGGCTTTTAGTTGCCTCTTACCCCTGTCTGTGGTAAGAGGCAACTAAAAGGGGGCTTTCGGGGTTGCGGGCGGCTAGACTGGGAGCTCCAAACACCCAGTCAGCAACTTCGGGAAAGATGTCAGCATGTGTGGTCGCATGCTATCGTGAGAGCCAGGATGGACGGAGCTTGAACCGTCCAGCCAGGCGATCCCGGGAAGGACGGTCGCATATCGTGGTAAAGACCAGGTGGAGGGGTGGGCCCAAGCGCTCACTTGGGAGGAGCCCGATGGGGCAATGCATTCAGAGGACTCCAGTTGCGTTCCTTTGAAGATCCCGGAGTCCTGGTGCTATAAGAATCCCAGATAACCCGGCGTCGCTCCCACGGCGTATGGTACCTTTTGAAGGATTCTCCCTCGATATAAAAGAAAAAAAAGGTCAACGAGAATGAAACAGTGGAAAGGTTAAATATGTTATTCAATCGTCATCGACCTTTTAATCTTACACAACTCGGCACATATGTCAGATTAGCAGTAGTTTAGGTCGTAGTTGACCACGCTAGCCAACTGCGCGTTGGTAACCGTCACGCGTTTTGAGACTCTTTCTTAAAACTTTTAATTTCAGAGTAAGCATTAATATCTGTTGCCGACAAAACTAATTCAAATTAATATACGTGCCTGTGATTTGAAATTTGAACACACTGATTTAGGCGATTAACACACGGCACCGCGCACCGTCGCGAATAGCGGTGCCCCGCGCGGTAAGGCGGTTTACGCACCTGTACACGCGGATCGACCGATCATCAAAATAACTTTTCGACATCGAAATTCATTTTATTAAATTGCAACACGGCCTGCATCAACGATGATCCGCGCGGTTAGGCGCCGGCCCGTGTGTGAGGCGCCGACCCTCGGCACTGCCGTTCGCGCGGAGACACGGTGGTGATGAAAACACCTCTGGACCGCGCGGTCGGTCGGTGTACGTGTGTGAGGCATCAACGGATTTATTAGACCCCAATACAACATGAGATCCGCTTCACCACCTACCGCGGCAGTGAGCGGTACCGTATGTTAATAGCCTTAGGAAGTAGGGCAAGGGTTCAATCTGAAGTCAATCACAGATGCGTTGCTACTCCCGAGGACTATGATGATCGCCTTATATAAAAGTGAGCCGGCAGACACACCCTTCTAATGAAACACAAGAACTGCTTCACGGTAGAAATAGGCGCGGCGGTGATGCCTCCCTGGTTGAACCATTGTTCTACCACCTTGCAAACTTCATGTGGCAGACTAAATTCCACGCGAGCGAAGCCGTGGGCAAAGGCTAGTAATTCATAAATCATCAAAGTACCTTTAATTTAACTTTCTCGTCATCTTCCGCAAAAAAAATTGAAAACACTATTTAAATTGAATGTGGCATTTACTCCGTGGGACACTATCGACTTTGCAAGATATCGTGATACCTAAAAAATGCGGAGGACATGCTGACATAAGTAGTCTGCTACACGACAAAACCAGAACACACATGGCCAACGCCATGAAGGAACTGCTCGCCTCGTTTAAATAGGATATCTTTTTTATCGGATGAAATAGAAATTGAGCATGCAATCCACCTGATGGATGACAACTGCCACCCATGGCCATCTGTACGCAACTTCATACAGAAATAAGGTTCTATCTAAAGTCAATTACTGGCGTGGCTGCTCCCGAGGACTAAAATGGGCGCCTCATATTAATAGTAGGGGAGACCAAGGTACCCTCTAATATATATGAGTCGTATAAAATCAAGCTATCACAAAACAAAAAATGCGAATACCCAGTCAATCATGCATCTTGTCACATTTTCTCGGTGTTAACTTAACAGAGAAATGCCGGTAGATAATAAAAAAATCTACTTATCAGTATTTTTTGGAATAACATAAAAGATAATATTTTTTTTACTTTACCAAAAATAGGTCCAAATGTAGATAGCCTTTGATTTTATACGACTCATATCCAACGTCTTGATAGATGCGCCTTACGTAAGATTTAAAACATTTGATATTTTTGTTATTTTTAAGACATTTAACAAGACCCACAAAAAATATATATTGATGGTGCCATGTTTTGCAGTTCATGATGTATTAGTATCAATTAAAAATATTCACACCCGTTAATTTATTCGGAATATACAAAAACTACATAGCTACAGGCTAAAATAGAATTTAATAGATTATTATACGAACAAAAAACTGACTACTTAACCTGAAAAGAGATAAAAATTGCTACAGCTATGAAATGTATTAGAAATTGTAAAATATTGTAAGGTGGTAACACGCAGTGAAGAATATTAGGAAGATTTTGCTATAATGTTTGTATATACCCTGCATCACCTTATAATATGCCGAATGCATACGCGTGCATGCATGCTCATACATTCGTAAAATATTACTCTCCTTCTGACCCATTCAGGTCGCCACCCATGGACTCCTGTAAACAACATCATAAAGAACATGAAATTCTATCTAAAGTCAATAAGAGATGCGTTGCTACTCCCGAGGACTAAGATGGTAGCCTCATATAAAAGTGTGCCGGCAGCCACACCCTTCCATCGAAACCCAATAACTGCTTCACGTTAGAAGAACATAACAAAAAAGACAAACCCGCTGAGTTTCTTCCCGGATCTTCTCAGCTGAGATAGTGTTCCGATATATATATACAAAAATAAAGACATTTCATTTCATGGGAGAAAAATTTTGCTAGAAAATCATTACCAAACTAAATTAAAAATAAATTAAATAATGACGTGTCTGTTCATAGCTGCTCTGTGATAGAATTTATAAAAGTGCTATATAATCGGACGGATTCACATTAGATTCCTGAGTACTGAATCTCGCATGAAATAGCAAATAGAGTTAGTAAAAAATGTTTCGATTAATTAGATGTTCTGTACTATTTAATACAAAATACAATAATCAGTGTATACCGTTTGGTACTTGTTGGTATCATTCGACTCCGATTTTATTTAGGTAAGCCATTATTTAAATTGTACATTTTTTAATAAATACATTTGCCCAGGTGTCGAAATTCTATCATTATCGTTATAGCTAATCTGTCGATTATATATTGGGAGTAGTTGGCTACCTCACTATTTTTTTACCCATGGCTCCTATCGCGGTGAGGCTTTTGACGATACGTTAATAATGGTATACATTAGAAGGTGGTAGAACCAGTGTAGTTCGACCGGAGAAGTACCACCGCCACACCTATTTCTATATTCTTTATTTGGCTACAACCCATTTATTCTCACTGCTGGGCATAGGTCGTCTCTAAGAATGAAAGAGTTTTAGGCCATAGTCCACCGCGCTGACCAAGTGCGAATTGGTGGACTTCACACACCTCCGAGAACATTTTTTTTAAAGAACTCTCCGGTGTGTAGGTTTCCTCACGATGTTTTCCTTCACCGAAAAGCAGTGATAATTAATTTCTAATACGCACATAAACCAGTGTTGCGTGCCTGGTTTTGAACCGCGGTCCTCCCGATTGAGAAGGCAAGTTTCAACCATTAGGCTATCACTGCTCTGGATTTATTCAGATATTGTATTTCACTCCTCTGTGAAGTCAGTCAAATGACTTAAGTGACAAGTAACGATATGTAACTTATATTTAATTCCTAAACATGTTCTAATGTAAATAATATTTGCTTGGCTGCTTATAACAAAGAAATGGGTCATATTGACCCTTTCTGTAATTCAATAAGTACTTACATTTAAAAGAAAAAATACTTAATCATTATATGTTAAAATTTAATTACTTAAAAAAAATGTGAATATGCAATAACTATAATTAATTATCTGCTATTGTAAATACAATTTCTCGTTTAAACTATCCTCATTAAACTTGTTTAATTTATTGTGTAATAATTGTTGGCACTCTAAGTCTGTAATTCCTTTCCGGTGAAGGAAAACATCATGAGGATACCCCTCATGATGTTTTCCTTCACCGGAAAGGAATGATAATTAATTTCTAATACGGAAAAAAAATTAGAAAAATCAGTGGTGCGTGCCTGGGTTTGAATCTCGGATCTCCCGATTGAGAGGGCAAGTTTCAACCATTAGGCTATCACTGCTCTTGATTTATTCAAATATTGTATTTCACTCCTCTGTGAAGTCAGTCAAATGACTTAAGTGACAAGTGACGAAATGTAACATAAATTTAATTCATAAACATATTCTAATGTAAATAATATTTGCTTGGCTGCTTATAACAAAGACATGGGTCATATTTACCCTTTCTGTAATTCAATAAGGACTTACATTTGAAAGAAAAAATACTCAATCATTATTTGTTAAAATTTAATTACTTAAAAAGAATTGAATATGCAATAACTATAATTAATTATCTGCTATTGTAAATACAATTTCTCGTTTAAACTATTCTCATTAAACTTGTCTAATTTATTGTGTAATAATTGTTGGCACTCTAAGTCTGTAATGTTATTACTTATATTATCAATATTTATATTAAGACCAATTATGTAATATATGACTGTCTGTATCCACAATAAAATAAATAAATAAATAAAACATATTCAGGAAATCAAACTAACTATCAACTACATAACTATCAAACAAAAATCAAACCACGTAGTTTAGTACAGGGTAATTTATCATTGTTTATTATTTTATTCCAAACACCAAACTAAGATTTTGATTGATAAGATTGATTTTGTAAAGCCGTTTTCGAGTTACAGTGATCACCGACTTCGAAAACATGGTTTCGCGAAAAACGAGATTAAATTGTTGGGCACGACTTGCTTTCCTTTGTATAGCTCTAACACGGCTTGTTTCAAAGTTACTTTCAAATTACGATGTGATTCAAACGCAGCTAATCGGTAAATAAGCGCACAACAATGTACTTTAAGAAGATGGAATAAAAAAAACTATTTTTTTGAAATTTCTAACTAGACCTACCCCCTTAATGGGTTTTAAAGTTGAAAGTTACATTTTATACCAGCCTAATACAGTCCATTATATAAATCTCCGTCGAGTTTGAGATTTCGCGGTTAAGAGAAATCAGTTACTTTACAGTTTTTTAGTTAGTAAATGAAGCGTATAATATATTGCAGTAATTAATTAATATACTATAAATTCTAGATACTGTCAGGTGTAATCACCTTGCGGCAATTTATTCATGTCTGAAAGCCGTAGTAAAATATATACAGGGCGGTCAAAATGTCTTAGATCATACGAAACTAGTGGTTCAGAATCCCTATTAAATGCGCCAAAACTTGTAATACAGGGTCACTTTTCGGTACAGTATTTTTTTTCACAGTGAGGTCCGAAGTAAATAGGAAGTTATAATTTGAGTAAATAATTTATCCTAAAACATAACATTACGTTTAATTAACGCAATAAACAACCATAAATAGCATGTCTAACGCAAGGACACATTAGAACCAATCTAATGTAAATTATGAAAATGATACAGGATGTTGAATTTTTCGAATTTTGATGACAATTAGTCAACAAAGTCAATTTTCTTATTAAAACACAAAATAAACTATAACTCTGCAAGGGTTGAACTTAAGCATCTCCCGTAGAACATTTTTTTGCTGCTGATGGTCCCATCTAACCACTAGTTGCATTAGATCCACAAATTTTTGGCCACCCTGTATAGACAGGTTGAATGTATATAGCTTATTTTTGGAACTGTGATTAATGTTAGTTTCAGAATAAGCGGTATTCGTGTCGAACATCGGACAATATGCAAAATTTAACGATAAATTGTAAAAAAGTAAAATCATGAAAGCATTAAATAACCAAAAACACTCATTCGCATTTATAATAAAAAAACACGTTTTGAAGTGAAACTTCTTTAGGCGCATGAGGGTAAAATTTTTACAGATGAAACGTCACGCCGGTATGCAACGGAAGTGTCGGAAAAGAGAGAGAGAGTGATCGAGACCGATTGAGAGAGAGTAAAGAGGGCGAACGTAGCATGAGCAACTAGCCGTGGAGTGAGAGTAGGGAGCAAGCGAGTGAGAAAGATTGAGAGAAAAAGTGAGACAGAGCGAACGTCGTATCACGCATAGTGCTATGGAGTGTGAGGTGGGAGAGAGCTATAGTGAGAAAGATTGAAAAAGAGAGAGAGAATACGGGATATCGAGAAAGAATACACGCCCTATTGGTTGTGTATTCGTTTACTAGTTAATTATTAGAACTTTAGATGGCATTTCTGACGCATAGCGTGATATTTTTATTTTAATGACAATTAAATTCCTAATCTATCTTCCTTTTTCCCTTCCTCTTAATCTTGGAAATTTAAAGTTTTAGATTTGTATAAATATAAACAAGATTTATAAATTAGTTCGCCAAAGAAATTTCACTTCTGACATGTGTACTTTGTACGCACGCATGTTTTTTTTTTTATACTCATTAGGCCCACACTAGGATTTTCACCTGTGTCGTGGGTACCATGGACACACACAAGACGAATACACAAACACCTAGACCCAGAACAGGAATCTAAACTCATCATTTAGATACCTGTCTGGCCGGGAATCGAACCCAGGACCCATTGTGCGTCAGACCGGTATGGTAAACGCTCAGTCACGCGGGTCGTCAATATATCGTCGTCGTCGGGGAAATAATAGAATATTAAATAGGGCTATGATAATTAGGATAGGTATAGGTGTGTAAGCGTTACAAACGAACTTTACTCGCCTTTTCAAATGTGTTAGGTTAGGTTAGGATTTAGGATGATGGTTTTTTGATCTGATTGAAGTAGGAAACGAACATGCACTCCACCTGATGGTAAGTGGTCACTACTACCCATGGATATCTGTAAGCAACTGCATATATAACATGGGTTCTATCTGAAGTCGATCGCAGATGCGTTACTACTCCCTAAGGACTACGAAGGTCGCCTCATATAAAAGTGCGCCGGCAACCACACCCTTCCTTCGAAACGCAAGAAATGCTTCACGCTAGAAATAGGTGAGGCAGTGGTGCTTCCCCGATCGTACTACGCTGGTTCTACTACCTGATGTAATCACGAACACGTTTGACTGCTTTTTCTGTCTTATACAGTTGTGCCGTCATGACAAGTAACAATTTCTGTTCGAATAGTGAGGCGCTTCTAACGTTTTGGTGAAAGGGTGCACTTTCATATCGAACGACTGACCTAATCCTCAGGAATAGTTGACGAGTCTGTGACTGACTTCGTATAGAACCCTTGTTCTGTATGAAGTTACTTACAGATGTCCATGAGCGGCAGTGACCACTTACCATCATTTGGACTGGATGCTCGTTCGCAACTGTGATCTTATAAATACATATTTTATAATTTTAGGAACAATGCCCAATCTGTAAATGTGAATCAGGAAACCTCATACCAACCAGTAGCTGATTTCTACGCGGGGAAATCAGTATTTTTGACAGGAGGCACAGGATTTTTGGGAAAGGTAACAAAATAATTTCTTATTGAATTTGTGACACATTGTATGATAATTTTGACTTCCAAATTACATGTTAAGAATAACCAGGATCTATGCGGAATTTGTATTTTGTGGAAACAACAATTTTTTTTTTGTTTTTTTTTGGAATTTTCTCAGTCTGTGGTTTTTAAAGAGACGCAATATTTATGTTGCTTTTTCTTTGACACAATTAATAGTATTTTTTTATCTAGTAGATGATAAGACTACATTGTTAAGACTAATTTCAATAGTTTAGCCCAATTTGCAGAAATTTTGAGTTTGTGTCCCTTTCAACCCCATCCAATTTTCCCCATCTCAATGTGCAGAATCTTCACGTATCTGAACTTGTTGATTAAAAATATAATTCTTAAAACATATATCCTAATCTAAAGTTACGTATTAATTTATTGAGATCAATTTACACTAAATTAAGGACATAATGATGTAGATGTTATTATACCTGTCGGCGGGAAACCGCGTTATTATGAAAAACACGTTGACGAAAATAATTATTTTAGTTACTTTAAAGATCGAAAATTGTTTGTTTATTAAATTAGCAATCGGACCTCAACTGTGAATAAATCGAAGAAGTTTACTCCTGTGTTTTACTTGAACTCTTCAGAAATGGACAGTAATGAAGACCCTGACGTTCCTGACTTCACGCCTCACTTCGTTATATCTTATTAATTTAATGTTATTATTGTTTTTAATGTGCAATTAAAGTGTATTTATATAATACGAAAAGATTATTATTGTACGTACGTATTTGCATGCATTAATATTTTTTTTGTTACACGATACTCAGTGATATTTATATCATTCCATTTTAGGTTTTTATAGAAAAACTTTTATCAAACTGTCCTGAAATTGATAAAATTTACGTTTTAATACGAGAAAATAACGGAGCTCTTCCCGAACAGAGGTTAAAGCGTTTACTGCAGAGTCAAGTAAGTAAATAAGTACATGCATCACTGTAACAATTTACGAATAAATATGTTTTAAATTATCCAGGTTTGGAAGTTAAAAAAACCTATTCTTATCAAAATATTGAAGAAATGAGTATGTAGTCTACCTGATGTTAAATGGTCATTGCAGCCCATGGAGATCTTCACTTAGAGCAAAGGGTCTATCTCAAGTCAATCACAATTGTGTTGCTACTCCGGAAGATTGTGGTGGTTGCTACATACAAAGGTAGATCGGTGACTCCACCCTTCTATAGAAAAGAACTACTTCACACTAGAAGTAAGTGTGGTAGTAGTATCGTCCCAGTGGAATCATACTTGTTCTGCCACCTGGGGTCAATAACAAGAACCAACGCCAAACCTATTCTTAGCGTGAAACAGACCTTGAGTTTATTAATTGTTATTGCGAATATTGAAGATGTCAACTGTCTTACGTATGAAGTAACGTAAGATGATTGCTTCATACAGAGAGACCAACACACCAAGAAGAAGAGTCAAAATCAATCCAAATGTATGACCGGATCGAAACAGGTACCACCGTTTCGATCCAGTCATACATTTGCAAGACCGAAAAGTGACCTAGATGTTACCCATGTCTACACATAAACATTTTGCAGATCTTCACCAAATTAAAAGCCACAAAACCGGAATACTTCAGAAAAGTTGTTGCTATCCCTGGAGACATAAACGAACCAGAATTGGGAATCAAAGCAGAGGACGAACAAACCCTTATCAATGAGGTTAGTTTCATTGATTACCTTTATTAACAAGGCCAGAAAATAGCTGTTCTACTACCAACCTTTTGAGTCCGCTGCTGGATATAAGCCTTCCTACTTGGAGGTTTTAAACGATTGCGTCAGAGAGAGGGTAATGTTTTTGAGCGTATGTATGTTTGTATGTATGTCCATTTAGTTGGTTACACGCTACAGCCCAAACGGCTTCACCGGTTGTGACATATGACATAGGCTATATATTTTCATATGGCGGTTACGGTCAGGGAAAAGAGAGGCGGGAGTTTGATTCTTTCAATATAACAATATGGGTATCAAATGAAAGCTAGTTGGTAGCCCATTTCAAATATATGTGTATTGTAATACTTGTATATTTACAGTTCTGGCGCTAAATCCAAAAAATCCTCAAATCAAATCTATAATTAGAAATCCAAAAAAATGCGATTGATTCGTTTTGGAGCAGTCAGATTTTTTGTAAATAACAAACTTACTTTTTATCATTAATAATTTCGTCTAGCATGCGTATAGGTGATCGAAGTGGTGGTGTGTAGTGTTTAATTTGAAGTCTATTTATTTATAATTTTTACTATATTTTACGGATGTCAATTGGCGCCAAATACTGTATGCCATTAAAACTACATGTTCATGTGACATGTTCGTCTAAACATTTGAGAATATGTTTTGTTATTTTTAGGTTGCAATGATTTTCCATTCAGCTGCGAAGGTAAAGTTTACAGAACCTTTAAAAGACATTATTGAGTCGAACGTTGAAGGAACGCAAAAAGTATTGAATTTGAGTCAGCGGATGAACAAATTGGAAGTAAGTGATACAAATGTTTGTAATAATAATAATAATAATAATAAAACTTTTATTTTCAAGTTACAATGGCTCATAAGTGATAGTATTTGATTCTATGTTTAACCTATGTTAGTACTTAACCTAAACTTATCGTCCAACACACTGAATCCCTGCTATGCCCGTCCATTAGAAATAGCACAGCAATGACTCACGTATCGGCAGTCTAATCTGCCTTCGATCATGTTAAGGATGCTGTTGGTACCGCCCCACAATCTCTGCACTAGGGAGATACATCTTTTCCGCATAGTCGCATAAAAGCAGTCGACTTGCGCCGCCGCGAAAATCCCTGATGCGCTACAGAATCGGGGCAGGCCCATCAGCACCAGAACGCATTATTATATTGAACTGTTTGTGTCTTTTGAGTATTTCCAAGCAGTTTTTCTAGAAGAAATAGATTTTTTATGAATAGTAGCGACAGAAACGGGAAGCACAGGAGTAAGCTAGTATTTAAAAATCATTTATATTTTTCAGATGTTGGTTTATATATCAACAGCGTACTCAAACTCAGATAAACGGGTTATTGACGAAGTAGTATACCCACCGCCTAAGAAATTAGAGGACGTACACTATTACATTAAAAATTACGGACACGATAAGGAGGAGGTTAAAAAATATATAAGTAAGTAGTTAATTTTATGTCGTCTAACGGTATAAAATTTTATAAGTTGAATAACAGTAATAAAACTATATAAGTTACAGTAAAAAATAAGTTTTGGCATAATGCAACTGTGTTCTGGTTTGAAGGGTGTTTGAAAGGCAGAGTTTAATTAAAAATAATAGTAATATATTAAATTGGTAATGACTGTAAGAAAATAACCGTTATAACAATTGTAAGTAAAAAACATATGTATTCTTATATGTTTCTGAAATACTGTTGTTTTAATTGTGCCTTGGATAAGTTCCCATAACGAT
This sequence comes from Spicauda simplicius, assembly GCA_949699795.1. Classification (NCBI taxonomy): domain Eukaryota; kingdom Metazoa; phylum Arthropoda; class Insecta; order Lepidoptera; family Hesperiidae; genus Spicauda; species Spicauda simplicius. Next base: position 19,857,991 of record OX453066.1, read on the forward strand.
AACAACATTATCTTGTTGAATAGGATAATTGGCTGGTCGTGGTATATGCCACCTTTTTGTTCATCTTCCCTGTCAAACATTTCCCCCTCCATAACCTCCCTCCATCACCTCTCTGTCATCATCACCCTGTCAAACATTTGGACAGATTCTTGAAGAATAATCTAACATTGAGTCTCCAGGGTACCATCGATTCAAAGCTAAATGGTAATATTTTTTTGATATTAGTGGCTATTATTTTCGAGTCTCGACCACGTTTAGGCAAAAAGAACACAGGTCGCCAACTCTCCAGGTGGACCGATGAATTGAAGAAGACAGCAGGAAACCGTTGGATTCAGACGGCACATGACCGGTTGGAGTGGCGTCAATTAGGGGAGGCCTATGTCCAGCAGTGGACCTCAAAGGGCTGATGGATGGATGGATTAGTGGCTAGAAAAATTAATGCGAGGTGGTCGAACAAGTATGGTTCGCCTGTTTAAGTACCAATTCAATGTCTAATTAAAACGTGAAATATTTCTGGCGTTTCGGTGGAAGGGTATTGTTGCCGGCTCATTTTCATGTAAGGCAATTTAGTCCTTTGAAGAAACAACGCATTTGTGATTCACTTCAAATACTACTTTGGTATACATATGTGAAATGAAAACAACTTATCTATCATTACCAATGTTTTTGAAATTTACGTACTTTTAAGCAGACTTCTATAGTCAAAACGAAAAAAAATCGTTTCGAAATGAGCGCTCAATATAATTTTTTTGCTTCATCAAGGTCACCAAACTGTATCCAATATGAACGCGGTGTTGAGATCTATGTACTAAATATAAAAGTATAAATAACTTTATTATTTTGGGACATTTCTTAATAATATTTGCATCAACAGAAAGTCATTCGAACACATATCTTTTCTCGAAGTCACTCGCAGAAACCCTTGTTGTGAAGAACCGTGGAAATGTTCCTACCATCATTGTGAGGCCATCTGTTGGTAAGAAATTATTATAACTGAATCATTACTTTAATTTGTAAAACAAAAATATTTTTGTGTTATCAAAGAATTTAATTAAAAATAATAAAATTGCTGGAATATACATAAACCAAAGAAATAGGTTACGTATTTTGATTATGCATACAGACAATGAGAACAAAATTACTTGTGGCTGGCTATACGTCGTATATATTTCCAAAAAAATGATTATTTTGAATACATTCAATCCAAATCAAAATTCTGTGATCGATCAAAGCAAGGTTGTTAGGGTATGTACGAGTACCTATTACTTCAACCGTATCACCACCACACCTATTTCTAGCATGAAGCAATTCTTACATTGCAAGGGAGGAATCTAGTTGCCCACTCACTTTTTTTCGAAGCGACCATCTTAACCCTCGGGAGTACCAAAATATCTATGTTTGACTTCAGATTGAACCCTTGTTCTGTATAGCATTGGCCACTTACTGACAGAAAGACTGCATGCTCGTTTGCTACTTCAATCTGATAAAAAATGAAACTTCATTTAACCTATAGGTACATCGCCAATATTTCCAAAAAATGTATCAAAAAAATCCATTAAGTTAACAAAAAATTAAGTTCTGTGGTATCGACCACTAGCCAATTTGGATGTCGTGTAGATTTTAGACTAATATTTTCTTAGATTTTAATTCACAAAAAAAAAACAAAAAATATCAAGAGAACATCTACAAAAATCAAATGCAAATTGAATTTTACAGATTAAAAAGTCAGTCTTCTTTTTCAATTATTGCCATTACATATCCTGAACAAAACATAATAAGTTTATACATTTCTTGACAGTATCACCAGCCTTGAGAGATCCCTTGTCTGGTTGGGTGGACAACTGGGTGGGGGCCTCGGCCTTCTTCACCGAAGTGGCGCGTGGAATAATACGGGTTGTACACGGGAGCAATACTGTAGTAATTGACATGATTCCGGTAGACTATGTCTGCAACTTTACTATCGCTGCAGCAGCTAAGAGTCCTAAGTAAGTTAACGAGTAAAATAAACTTTTATTCGCAACACCAGAGGAGTCGCCTATGCATCGCCGGCTGTGAAGGAGAGCTCTTTTCTTGGGTCGTTGACGATTCGGATCGCGCGTTTATGCACGCAATACTTTATGTGGGGTCTCATTTGAGCTTTATAAAGCTGAAGGGGCCGCTGGGCCCTGTTCAGAACGCCCAACTTTTGGGATGCCAACTTGGCTTTGCCTTCCAAATGACTCTGAAACTGCACACCACACGAGATGTGAACTAAGTAAGTTAACGAGTAAAATAAACTTTTATTCGCAACACCAGAGGAGTCGCCTATGCATCGCCGGCTGTGAAGGAGAGCTCTTTTCTTGGGTCGTTGACGATTCGGATCGCGCGTTTATGCACGCAATACTTTATGTGGGGTCTCATTTGAGCTTTATAAAGCTGAAGGGGCCGCTGGGCCCTGTTCAGAACGCCCAACTTTTGGGATGCCAACTTGGCTTTGCCTTCCAAATGACTCTGAAACTGCACACCACACGAGATGTGAACGCCCAGGATCCCCACGCTTTTGTCAACGGTAAGAGAGGTCCCTTGGAACTTTGGCGCCATGACAAATAGAGCTTTTTAGCGGTAAACTCGCAGACTTGTGTCTTCGTGGGGTTGAACTCAACTAAGTTTAGTCGACCCCATTATGAACAAGAGGCCGCCCGCGACTTTGATTTTGGGGAGTCCTATGCTACGAGGCTAACCGGTCGTGGTGGGGGGCCGGCCTAAGCTCCCACCATCTGAATATGTCGCCTCTATATCGTCATGTATGGGTTTAACAATGGAAATGAATAATAAATAAACAGTTCGTCCGCGAGGAAACCTTACCATAACGGTTTAAATCGCGATCCCTTGGGAACTGCGGAATAAAAAGTAGACTATGTGTTATTCTGGGTCTTCGGCTACCTATATACTAAATTTCTTCGTAATCAGTTCAGTAGTGTTTGCGTGAAAGAGCAACAAACATCCGTACATACATACTCACAAACTTTCGCATTTATATTAAAAAAAAAAAAAATGTTTTATTGATATAAACACATTCACTTATAAAAAGTCGCAAGGGCCCGGTACTAGGTTCTAGACCTGTGTTACAGGTACCCCGCTCATCTACCGAGACAAGACACGGTTTACATCAATAAAATTTTGAATTTCATTTTACATAGACAATTTTACATATTAATACTAAAAAAAATTGTGTGTGTTTGTGTGTGCGTGTGTGTGTGTGGGTGTGTGTGTATGTGTGTGTGTATGTGTATGTGTGTGTGTGTGTATGTGTGTGTGTGTGTGTATGTGTCTGTGCTTATATAGAGGACGCCTGTAGAGATCGCTCTGTTTCTTCAAAATAATAATATCAGTAGGATTAGGAGGATGTGAAAGTATGTAAGTATGTAAGGATGTATGATTAATTGTTAATCTTTCACGCAACAACTACAAATTCCGTTGTACTTTGGCACCTAGTTTATGATCTGATCTAAGAGGAATAAGCTACTATGTCTTTATATAAAGTAAAGTAAATTCTTTATGTAAAGTAAAAAGAAGTAAATATAAAGTATAATTTATCAATGATTTGAGTCCTTTGACTGATAAAGAACACCGATGAAATTTAATGCCGACAACTTATACGACATAATTAACAAGTTTTACCTCTAGAAGTCAATGATTGTGTTTCAAGAGTTTAAATGAATGGCCAAATTTCAAAATATGTCTCATATTTTGAAATTTGTGCTTTTTAGTTTTAATGTCCACCAATTCGCATTTGGCCAAAGCGGTGGACTATGGCCTAAACTCTCTCATTCTGACAGAAGACCCATGCCCAGCAGTGAGACAATAATGGGTTGTACCCCAAGTTTTAATAAAATATAATTGCTCTACAATAGCATGTATTGTATGTGTGCCATCCTATCTCCTAATTTTCAATAAACCTTTTACAATTTCTCGTATTTCAGATCAAAAGAAGTTATCGTATACAACTCTTGTACCAGCTCTACAAACCCTATCACTTTGAAGTGCGCTACGGATTTGTTTGTTAAAGAAAGCGTTAATTTTGGAGATGGTAAGTTAAACGTAATTAGGAAGTTTACTAGTATGTCTTAAGTCGCGAGCCCTGTTTCTATTTTTTAAAGAGGCGTATGTATTTTTTTTTCGAAATCCCTACTAATATTATAAATGTGAAAGTAACTCTGTCTGTCTGTCTGTCTGTCTGTCTGTCTGCTACTTATTCACGCCTAAACAACTGAACCGATCTTTATGAAATTGGGCACACAGATAGTGTTGAACTCGAGAAAGGACATAGGCTGCTTTTTATCGAGAAAAATAGGTTGAAAGCGGTAAAATCGGGCATAAATGTTTGTATGGAAGTTCGTTTTTGACAAAGTCCCATATTGACAAGTCCGTCAAGGGGTACGATAGATTTACTTAAAACCTTATCTAAATAATAAAACATAAAAAAACATTGATTTCGAGTCGACAACATATATCCGTAAAATTCGGATTGTCGCGTATTTTGTTAAATTGTAATGTAAACATGTGTGACATGACAGCAGTGTGACATGACAGTAGCCATAATGGCCGCCCGGATGCCATTCTGAATTCATTAAAAAAATAATACGTATAAAGGAGATGTTTCAAAATGTATGGAGCTTTGGCCAGGTATCTGTACACCATATGATAAAAAAGCCAGTAAAGTATAGAGCACTTTTAAACTAAGCATTTTATTAAAATCGACTGGGTTTATTGGTACAAGACTAGAATTTAAAGTTAGAATTGCAACACAATATAATGGCGGCGATATTATTTCATTTTGACAGTTGAGGTTAATAAACAAACTGTGACAATGACAATCAGTTGTCAGTGATTAATCTGAATTCTGATCCAATGCAAAAAAGGAAAAACTTATTATTACATTATGTAGCTTAGCTATGATAACCTAAAAACTATTGTATAATTATGGTTCTATTTAAACAAATGTAAACAAAGACTAATCTTACCTCATAGCTATTAGTCAATTACAATTATGATTTCAATTCAAACCCGAATAAATTAGTTGATGTTTGAAAGTCCAAGTTGAGTATGTAAATCCTTTATTCACTAGCCTGGCCAACAGGTTAACCGATGAACAGTCCAAAATATGAAAGTCAAGTCAACTGAGGTAAGTAGCGATCCGAAATCCAAGACATGTAAGCCAGGGGTTTGATAACTTGATATAGAAACTCCAACACAATACGTACACGAAAATATTCCGTGAAAATATCTAAGAACAAGAAGACAGATGAATGGATCTAGTAAAAGAATCAATATGACAGTTGTCAGATAATGACAACTATAGTTTTGTCCACAGACTGTCTAAATCAGTTGTTCCGCCATATTGGAAAACGAAGAAAATAGTTGATTTTAATTGGTTTTGTACCAGAAAAGTGCACGTTTTTATAAATTTTAAGTATTTTTTTCGGATTCTTGAGATTTTTCTCGATTTTTTGAGATGGTGTACATATACCTAGCCAAGATTGAAACATCTCCTTTGTAACTATCAATTATCATAAAAATAGATGTGATTCAAATTGATTTTAATTTAATTTATGAAATATTTCAATAATAAAAAAGCATCCGTTGCGACCTAATGTAAAATCGCTTTTAGAGTACAAACAAGGATTCCCAATAATTGATAATAGATGGCGCGTCATACTATTATAGTAAAATAGTTATTCGAATCCAATAATTCAAAGGCGATAAAATGTTTTAACATTGTTTCAAAATAAAATTATCGACTCCATTTGTCACTCCATATTCATGTTACATAAATAGTTTCATAACTATTATTGCATAAATAAAGTTATGTTATTGACCACACCCGTACATTTTTAGCGAAAATAAATATTATGGACAAAATACAATTGATAGTCTTTTAAGCAAAATACTAACATTAATAAGTCGATCAGTATCTAAATAAGATATAACAATTATATCAGGAATTATTATTATAAAGAAGCTTTTGCAACTTTTGTGATAAATAATTGCATTTGTGAATATTGAAGCATGGTTGATGAACACTTTGCTCTAACAAACGAGCAAGGTCAACATTATTGTTCTTTTTATATTTATGATTTGTTCATTATAAATGGATTGTTATTTGACTATTGGGATGAAGATTCTGTAGATACAGCCATCGAGATCGAAGACATTATCCAACAAAATTTTTGGATTCCTTCAATGCCTCCCGGTACTCCTCCACACAAACTTTTTTTTTAATAAAAATACGCTTTCTACACTCAATAAAATAGAAAATTTCTACAATTTCAATTTCTACAATAGCCCCACACTAGGATTTTTTCCTGTGTCGTGGGTACCATAGACACCCAAGACGTATATAGAAGCACCCAGACCCAGAACATGAATCTATTCAGATTCCTGTCTGGCCGGGAATCGAACCGGGTGTGGTAGCTGCTCCGCAACGCGGGTCGTCAAGGTTGTCAAATTAATGTTTTAAGGTTAAAAGTAGGTTCACCTATATGTAATCTTACTCAGAAATTTAAAAGGACCAAAATTACTTGAAATAGTATTTTTCAATTTATAAAAGTTAAAATCCATCTTTATAATCGATGCGCTTTGGTTTAAATGTGGAGGCTTTGTTTGAAAAGATGTATTCCGATATTGTTAATGTGACCACTAAGACTGTAAATTGGTTCAAAAAAGGGGTTTACGATATTCTGATTCGTCTTATTTTCATAACATTTTACATAGCAATATGCACCTACCCACAAATACACACTTAAAATTCGTTTTTTCACTCTGTGTTTGTCCGGGTAATACTTGACCGGCTAAACCGATTTTTACGGGTTTTTTTACTATAGAAAATGTTATGGAACAACATGTAGACTACTTTTATCGTAGAATTCCCACTGAGTGGAGATTTGCGCGGGAAAAACTTTGCGATACATTGATTTGCACGCGGGCAGGGCCGCGGGTACAGCTAGTATAAGCCATATAGCTAAAAGCTGAAATCAAGGTACGTCTTCCAATATTTTATCTCTATCCACATTTTTAATTCTTTTATCTAACACTGTTGAAATTTATGATTGTATTTATTTAAATCTTTATTATTTATATATGAAATTTGAAAAATAGCATTTCCAGTCTTCAATGTCTTCATTCATTTTTCCGAAAATATGAAGTGACATTTTAAGGAATTCTGGAAAGAGAGGCACATCTGTAATTTTTTAAAACTTTTAACTCGCTCTGTTGCAATTTAACCATGATTGTTAATTGCTATTCTCTCTACTCAATTAATATAATATACAAGCATTCCTTCATTTTTTCTATACTTAAAAGAAGTCTTTCATCATTTAAAAAATATATTATGGCCACAATTTACATTATTTGATTGCTGACGAGTTACCTACATACCTTTCGGTCAACCATCAGAACCAGAGCGAAAAATCGTTGGGCATAATGCAAAGGCGCATAGGCAAAAGTGGCCAAAACGGGGAAAACCTCCATCAGTGGACCTGGAAAAGTAATGAAAAAGTAATAGATCAATTCTACAACAAGTATTAGCTCAGTTCTCATTTAAATTCAAGACACGGCGGGCACTTTACGTCAAACATCTTGGATTACAATTTCATCAAACATTTTCTTCCAATAATTGTCATGTATTCTCCTCGATATTTGCAACCAATGCCTGTACCCTTAACATGAGTTTATTATGTTTCCTTAAAACAAGAAATGGTCTTGTTTTTGCTCATATTTAGACATGTACTAATGTTCAAGTTTTTTTATTAGGCTATAACTTGCAATGTACTTTTTTTTTCTCTTTTTTTTAAATTCACTGAAGTAGCAAACGAGCATGCAGTCCACCTGATGGTAAGTGGTCACTGCCGCCCATGGACATCTGTAATCAACTTCATACAGAACATGGGTTCTATCTGAAATCAATCACAGATGTGTTGCTACTCCCGAGGACTAAGATGGTCACCTCATATAAAAGTGTACCGGCAACCACACCCTTCCATCGAAACGCAAAAAATGCTTCACGCTAGAAATAGGTGTGGCGGCGGTACTTCCCCGGTCGAACTACACTGGTTCTACCGCCTGTTAAATACTTCGAAATGTTGATCAAAAAATACTTGTTTACAGTAAACATAAGGAACTTTCACTAAAGGCTGTGTCATGCTATATCTGTTAGCAACAAAATGACAACTTACTACTGTCAGGTTATATTCAAAGTCATAAGTATTCCGTTATTTTGGAATTAATAAATGATCAATAGGGAGTAAATGAAGTGTCGAGCGTCGACATTGTTCATTCTTTCATTTCGCTACACAATAATTCCTCACGAAATCATTCAAAAAGTTTTCTTTGTTTTAAGATATATTTCTGTAACTTATATCCATACGAAACATTTTAATACATTCAACTATTAGATACTAATAGACAAGACATTTATATTTTGGCTTATCTCGTAGACATTTGTACAATCCAACAACATATAGAATGGAAATGAATACTCAATGCATCTTAAATTATCTTTCTTTCAGAAGAATTGCCTTTTCCAAAGATGTTACAAACGAAATCTCCTTACTTGGCCTCGGTTTTAACTTTCTTATTAGAAACAATACCATTGTTCACAGCAGATTTATGGTTAAAAGCTACGGGTAAGAAACCGAAGTAAGTATATATTTTGTAACATAATAATAGTAATATATTCATGTAATAGAATAAAATTAAATGTATATAATTTATATAAACTATTGTTTTCTCCATCTTAGGAATGATGATGGTATACCGGATGTCTATCTACTGAAACTCTTCTGGTAACATCTATAGGTTTTACAAGTGGTAGAAACAGTCTACTGGGGCCACCACCACTGCACCTATTTTTAGCGAGAAGCATTTCTTGCGTTTCGGTGGAAGGATGATATGGTTGCAATGAGACGACCATCTTAGTCAGAAGTAGCTCCGTTTCAGAGATTGACTTCAGATAGAACCCATGTTCTATTTGAAGTTGCTTACAACTTCCAAAACACTTGTTATCAGGTGAATTGTATGTTTGTTTGCTATTTCAATTTATTAAAGATATCTAGTCTCATTTCGATCATCGGCATGGTAGACGTAATGACAATTGGAAATCACCCTTGTACTGTTTCTATACTTATCTTTTCATCATTGACTGCTATATACACCGCTCGTGCATCCGTCTTACTCCTAGCTTTCAGCAGCACATGAATTAACAGTACCTTTACATTATTTACATATGCCACAACCCTTTTTTAGTAAAGGCCGATGGATGTGTTCCTTCGTTATCGAAAAAAGCGTCACCTTCAACCCATTATTGCCCCACGGGTCTTTTCTCAGAAATAAAGAGTTTCAGGTCTTCGTCCAACCCACGTTTAAGTTTTTTTTAATAGCTTTTAAGTGTGTAGGGTTCTTCACGATATTGTCCTTCACCGGCGTTAAGCAGATATGATTAACAAAAAAAAAACGTTTGTCTGTAAAGTCAATTTACTAATGATAATTAAACGTGACAACGTCATAAGAAAATACTGATGAATTGGTTGCATTTTTTAGAAGAAATTTTAATTTTATTTGTTTGATAGATATTTTATATGGATATAGAGAAGGAGGTAAATGGAAATCACAATGGAATTGATCAAGTTACATTTATTTGTACGCATAAATACAATTACGACATTTTTTTTACCTCACTGAAGTAGCAAACGAGCAAGCAGTCCACCTGATGGTAAGTGGTCACTGCCGCCCATGGACATCTGTAATCAACTAAATACAGAATATGGGTTCCATCTGAAGTCAATCACACATGCGTTGCTACTCCTGAAGACTATGATGGTCGCCTCATGTGAAAGTGTGCCGGCAACCACATCCTTCTATCGAAACACAAGAAATGCTTCACGCTAGAAATGGGTTTTACAATGTATATAGTTTTCACAAGTAATATCGAAAGAAACCTTTATCGCCGCAATTATCGTTGCTATAAACAATTGACACCAAATTCACTTTTCACTGCACTTCATACTTGACAAAAACGTGTAATTGTATTATTGTATAGCAGCTGTCCACGCGGACGCATCGCTCACTCAAGTAGGAGAGAGACAGATGTCGAACGCTGCTTAACGCGGAGACCGATTTTGCCTCTTTGTCGCTCGTTCCGCGTCTCGCTTGCACTTCACACCTTAAATGGAACGCCTCAGAGGCGTTGGTTTGTTGGTTTTTGGCGCGTGCAGCCGTTTCCATCGAATTATAAGACGTTGTCACGACAAAAATGCATAATCTTTTTTTTAATTTTCAGATATATCCAACTACAACAAAAATCAGTTTACCTACGTGAAGTGTTAAAATTATTTACGAAAAACTCATTTTACATAAGAAGCAATAATGCGAACTCGATTATATCTTCTATGGATGAAAATGATCGTCAGCACTTCGCATGTGATCCAAAAACCATAGACTGGAAAAAGTACATGCCCATATACTTCTACGGCCTAAAGCAGCATCTTTTGTCGAATAAAAATAATAAATAGGATTCAATTTTTGTCTTTTATTTTTAATCCTGATGTTGCATTTACTAGCAGCACTGACAATATCTATATAATTCTAAATATAGCGCCTACGAGCAGTATAATGAGGAAGGATAGGTTGATTTTTGTAACATAATTATGGTTATTAAAGAAAAACTACTAAATAAACCACAAGAAAGACATATTATTCATAACAATTGTTACCACATTTTAATGCTTACTCTTAAAATCTTAGGTCACAAAAAACAAAAACGCAAGTATAATAAGTAGGTACTAGAACGTGAAACTTTTCTTCGTCAATCCATTATTGTTAGATATTATCATATACTTCACGCGGTGACAAGCGTAGTACCTACCTACGATCATTTTTTCGGTAATATATGACGCTGCTTACACCGATGCGCCCATCGAGATGACGCTTTTTGACCACGTTTTGAAACGACAATACCACATATCTTTTCAACTATATGCTTACAATCCTAAATCACGGGACATTTAAAAGTAAAAGCAAAATCTTACTGAACTTGTTATCAATGAAAATAACCGAGTGATTGTGCCACCTAGTGTGAAAATATTCTGTTCTTAAAGTTGTGATAAAAAGAAAAATGACCCATGATGTTGTGTGTAAGAAAAATGACCTTAGGGAAAAGCAAATTTTGAATTTAGGTACAACTGCTTTTTTAATCACAAATAAGTAGTACAATGGAAGGTGCAGTAAACATTACGCATGAGCGAGTGCTGCAATATCCGGTCACGCGATAGCTTGGATAGCTTTTTGATTTTACTATTTGGCTTCATACCAAGTCATTTGGAAAAATTGCTTTTTTACCAGTGAAAATATTTATAAATTTCTTGAGAACCATAATTATAATTTTGCTAGATGGTAACAGTGTAGTTCGACCTAGGAGGTACCACCGCCACACGTATTTGTAGTAAAGCATTTCTTGGGAATCGATAGGATGGTGTGAATGTCGACACCTTTTTATATGAGGCAACCATATTATTTTTCGAGAGTAGCAACGCATTGGCGCTTGACTTCATATAGAACCTATATTCTATTTTGATTATATATGTTCATGGGCTGCAGATACCACCAGGTGGATGGCATATTCGTTTACTACTTTAAACAGATAAAACAAAATGAAAATGTCTCATAACAGGCATAAATTGACTCACATTTTTTTTATTTTCAAGTATGTTTCTTGGATTCATAATGATTAATAGAAGATTGTCATATTAGTTGACACTAGAGTTGCTATTTCAGAAAATATAAGCATACATATTCGATTTTCGTTCATTATTTTCTATGCTTGTAAGCTAAATACATTAAAAAGAACTAAATTTTACAAATTCATATAAAAACACGCAAGGATCGTTACAATATCCACAACTGACGTTAATTATCACAATCCATTCATGGCTGGTAAGAAATACGCGTCTCCAGAATTTCACTGAAGCCTTAGATAAGACAGATCAAGAGAAGTTTTCTATTGTTCTCACTAGAATTCATTCCAGCTAGGAGACAAAAATGGTGTCATTATTTATCTAGTATAAAAAAGAACAGTTCTTTAATAATTAGTTTATGTTTATTTGTACCAAAACAACACACGATTTCTTCGCTCATAGCCCCACACTAGAATTTTCTCCTGTGTCGTTCGTACCATGAACACACTTAAGACGAATACACTAAACACCCAGACACAGAACATGAATCGAAACTCATCATTTGGATCAGGCCGGGAATCGAACTCGGAACCCATTTCACGCAAGACCGGTATGGTAACTGCGCCACGCGGGTCGTCACCAAAATACCAGCGCAATATTGCTGCTGAATATATCTATTAGAGTTATGTGAAATAAGGTTAGAATCATTAAGTTACATCAGATCAAATCAAAGTAGATCAAATCATATAAAATGAAATCATTTTTATTTTAACGCAGTACGTTATTCTCGTGGCTTCGGGATCTTCGGACGTGTCTACCATTATACTATACTATACGGCGTGTGCCACTGTACCGCTGTTTCCGTGTGCAAAAATAAAAAACACACATACATACTGTCAAACTTGAGCATTTATAATATTAATAAAAATAAGCTTTTATTTTAATGCACTGAAAAGAAAGACAGAAAATTTGTAATAATCAAATAATACATCATTTTGTTGCATCGTACAATTTACTATCACATAAAAGCTTCATATCTATACTTATAATCCACAAATTAAAAAAATATTTACAATAAATGATAATAAAAAAAACATTTCATCATTCCTTATATTAATACATTTTCTTCCTTTCGTCAAAACTTCATTATTCTTATAAGTCTGTAAAGTATGTACTTTAGTTCTTAACATATAAGCAATGAGTATAACACAATGATGCTTGTTACGGAAGAAAAGTATTATACAATATTATAAAAAGTCGACGTGAACAAAATCATTAATTATTATTTTTACTTTCAAGCAAATATTTCCGTATACCCTGGAAATAGGTGGGGATAACCTCTTCCCAGTCAATGTACTTTGCGTCGCACGCGAAGATACGCTGGTCAGTCGGTGATAGGCTTTTGAACAGATCGGACGTGTTTAATGACTTTATCGCCCACGTGCGCGATGTGAATGGCTCCAATGATTTCCTTAAATCAATCATTCTTAATACCAATTTCATATTTCTGTTGAAAATAAAACAAAAATAACTGTTTATGAAGACGCAAATATAAATTAATTTTGATAGAGATATAGATACTATAAATTGATGGAAGGATTAAAAGCAAAAAACCTGTAATTAGACAGGAGCGATATTATTTCTGCCTTAAAAAACCCACATCGTTTTATTGAAATGTTGTGCGAACACTTGATGGTCTGTGTTCAAATTAGGTCATAGATCATTGATACTATTTGGGTTGCAGATGCCCATGGGCAGCCGTTATCATTGCGGAACTTTAAAATCCGTTACTTGTTGCAGCAAACAAAAAAAAAGTACAGACTGTACCCTGAATAGTTTGGTTGTCGACAGTATAAGATTTTTTAGCAGAATGGATTGCACACCTTAATTTGACGACTTAAGGTCGTTAGGTAGTTACGTTATGTAGGAATTTATAGAAATTACATACTTTTGTTTTTTCCCGAAAATTTTACATATAAAGTCGGCTAGATATGCGGGTATTATTTCCAGGAAAAATATGACAATAGCCATGATCGTCCTTGATGTAATGAAAATTAGCCCCGGTAGAGGTAGCTCATCTGTAACAAAAAAATAATTGGTCTAATAATCACTGTTCCATTAAATAAATTTTAGTTTCCCATAAACTATCCCAAAATTATTGAAAATAATTCTAGTTCAGAAAAATACATAAGGCGTTCCTGATAATACTCATTAGTCGCTAGCAGTGACAATGTTTAAATTAACCTTAAATAAATGCAAGAATGGGTTTATTAGCGAATGTTTATAGGCAACAATGCTTGTTTGTTGCGATATTAAATAATAACAAATTAAAAATAATTATATATAGCCCAATGATAAAAACAATTGCGTATTATGAATAACTTACAAATTCTGTTATTAACGCTGTCCTTCGTAATGAATCTACCGAGCTCTCGTAACGTAAATGGATTTACAGTGCTGGAGCAGCTGTTATAAACTTTCATATTATTAGACCTGAAAATAGTAAAAATGAAACTATTGATATGTTATTCAATACTAGACTTATTACAATAATCATTATTTATTCATTTTTCAGCTTTTTCAGGTTATCCTATAAAAAAACTTGTTCTATGGTATAGCCTATACTATCCCAGCCCCAGGTGATATCAACTGAACTAAAGTTGGATACTATTATTCACTATTAGTTCAGTTGATATCACCTGGGACGCAACGGAGTTGAGTGCAACACAGCCGCCTATTTACACTTCTTGCCGATATCGGACTTGATGCAAAAGATATTCGCATAATACAAAATATATATATATAACTTATGTGCTACTATCCACATTGAGTGGGAAGAGTCTGATGAAGTTAAGATTAAAAGAGGTGTGCGTCAGGGTTCCATTCTTTCGCCGACACTCTTTACCATCTGCTCTGAAGCGACCGAAGCTCTGGAAGACTCAAAGTGTGGAGTTAAAGCTAATGAGCGAGCGCCTTATTAACAACTTGAGATATGTTGATGATACCGTTCTCATAGCGTCTACAGAAACAGAGCTACAAGAAATAGATAATCGAGTGAATTATAGTAGTGTTCGAGCTGGTCTCAGAATGAATACCACCAAGATAAAGTTTATGGTTTTTCCTATTTCTATTTTAATCCTTACAACTAATACAACGTTTTAGTAAAGGGTAAAAAGTTGGAACAAGTAAATAAGTACAAGTACTTAGGAACTTGGCTGACGCAAAACTGGGATAATGAAACTGAGATCAAAACTCAGATTGAGATCGTGCGCAGAGTTTTCAGAAAAAGAAGGAAAGTATTTTGTAATCGAAGCCTTAAAATCCCACTTTGTGTGTGTCAGCTCCATTGCTACATCTGGCCCATAGTTCTATACGGACCTGGACTATTAAAAAAGATCTCAGGAAACGTATAGAAGCGTTCGAAATGAGGGCATACAGTTCTACGACGGGTCGGTCGGGAAGGCAAGCTTTTGCAAACCGTCGAACAGCGTAAAGTTACCTATCTGAGTCACATGGTAAGGCACCATAGATACGAACTCTTGCAACTTGGGAAGGGATGATGGGAAAGATTTCTGGAAAGAGAATTACCGAAGGTCGTAAAAAAGTCGTGGTTTAGGAAAATCCGGGAATGGACGGGGATTAAGAGTGCTGCCGAACTTTTTTGCCTCGTGATCAACAAAAAGAAATGTATGTCTCTTATGACATTTTTTTCTGATTAAGCAAACCCTTTTTGGCTGGCAAAATATCTAGAACATTGTGATGTGAGTTCACTAACCTGCATTTGGTAACCTTTCCTTTCTGTTGGAAGACCAGCAGGTTTACTGTTGGTTTTCTGGAACTGTTGCGTTCTATTAATGTAGCATACCTTTGGCACTTCGCAGCAGCAACAATTGTCACATTCGCCACATAATCAGCTGGGATGAAATCAATGGTGTTGCTCCCACCAGCGAACAAAGCCCTGCTAAGGCCTTTGCTGACTGTCAGAATCAACAAAGTCGCTCCGAACCAGTTGTCTATCCATCCACTGATGGGCTCATCCTTGCAAGAAATTACTGAAATTAAAAATACATTGCATTCTACATAATTATGTTCGTATTGAGTATTTATATTGTGAATACACTCCCATATCTATTTCTATCACGAAACCGTTTCTTTTTATTTTGCTGAAACGGTATAAATTTGGAATGTCTTGCATTTGGAATGATAATCTTAGTCTTTTTGAGTGATTTGTCATCGACTTCTGGCATCACTCGTTGCATATGAACTTAATTACAGACGTCAGTTATGCTATAGTTCCGATGCTGGGCACGGCTTTTTTATGCTTTCTTCTTAAAGGAAGACAGCCTTAGACCATAGTTCTAGACTCAAGGCAAGTCCCATTGAGTATACATAACACATCGTGCAAAATTCATTTTGTAGAACTTTCTTACATATAGGTATGTTTCTTCGGGATTTTTTTCTTTACCGTTATAGCAGGTGATTATTTTATTCACACACAAACGAGTAAAACTTACCTATCGATGGTCTGACAATTACCGTTGGTATACCAGCTCGTTCATGAAATTTCGCTACCAGATTTTCAGCAAGGGCTTTTGTTAAACTGTATGTGTTCGGAAAACCATCTGTAGATAAAACGAAATTAAGAAATGACTTGAAGTAAACGGGTCTTAGGTATAAAAAATATACTCTTATAGCTAAGTGTGTTTGCCGGGACACTTTTTAATGAGATCTATTACGTGAAGAATATGAGGGAAATTTCTGAGAATGACTTCAAATCGACCATTACAAATGTCCATTGTCAGTAAAACTACTTTCAATCAGATGAACATGCTTGTTTGCTGCTCAAAGATGAAGCTTGCAGCTCGTGACAAATGTTTGTTGTACACGGTTAACAGTTTGTTATCATCTATTCAAATCATAAAGTCATCTATTTCAAAAGTGTATTGCACGCTTCTCAATCAACCAAATTACCTAAAAATTTACTATACTTACTAAGAATCTTTGTCGTTTGTTCCTCAGTAAATGTCTTTTGTTCAAGTATTGCGTCTATGTCACTGAGTGGTATTGGTGGTGGGTATACTGCTTCTTCTATCACTTGGATATTTGGGTTAGAAAACGCCGTAGATACATAAAGAAAGAGCTTAAAATTGAAATAAAGAACTTAAATACAAGGCATATTACTTCATCTGATAAGACAAGGTATAATATCTCAAATTCCACACTATTATAAGAGCTAACAATTAATTTTTAATTAGTAATAAGCTTTGAGGCTCACGTCCATACGAAGCAACTATATTAGTCCTCGTGAGAAGCAATGCATCTGTGAGAAATCCTAGATAAGACCCTTGTTCAATATGACGCTTATATATACATTGCTCTTTGCTGTCTCAATCTTATAGAAATATGTTTTTAATCTCCAGGAGTCGTAACTTATTTGTCATCGGTTTAAGGTTACTTCTTATCTACCACCAGCTGGGCAGCAGAGATCATTTACTTTGTGGACTCCAAGATCATTTTGAGAGAAAAATTGTACCCGTTGTATCACTGTGATAATTATTTTTTTTTAAATATAGATATGTATAATATAGAAGAAGTTATTACACCAATATATATATTAGGTAAATACGACCCATATATTTATCAAAACAGTTGTCAAATAGTATATAAAATTATTATTTCACTGCTAACCTGCAAATTTCTCATCCTGGTAGCTAAATCCAAAACTCGTCTGGTACCTTCCAGATTCAAATTAATGGCCACATTTAAGGGTTCATTGAATTTTATCGTAGCAGCAAAGTGAAATACTACTGACACCTAAAAAAAAACATAAGTAATAAACAGATTATTTAGGAACTCATGAAAACTCTACAGTGTAGTATTTGCGTAGTACAACTTTAAACTCTTGCCCTCTTACGCACTAGCGGTTAACCGCGGGCGCGGCTAGCCGCTTTTCCAATTTAATATAAAACCACGTGTGATTGTAAGCACTTAACCGCCATAAAATTTCAACCGCGGCGGTTGCAAGAAGAGCTGCGACGCCGCTTCGCGGCTGGCCGCCGTCAGTAGCTGTCAGCCGCGATGACACTGCGTTAAGCGGTTGGACCGCACAAATAAACCGCCTACGCGGTCAACCACTCTTAACTCTTTTTTTGTCCCATATATATTTTATGATGATTAAATACCTCATACAGTCATCCACAACAAAACGATCAAGCATGAATAACGGTCGAAGACGTAAGAATTCAGTTACTTACATTTTCCAGCAACAGTTCTTCATCTTCTAGTTTAATTCCAAGGTTGGGTTCAGATATGTCCCCGACGATTGGTATTACTTTTTCTAAGTCCTCTGGCCTTTCTCTCTTTAATCTTTCGAAAAGCTGCAATTATAATTGTTTCCAAGATATTCAGACAGTAGAAATACAAAATTTGATGTGATAAGTCGTAAACATGAAATTTAGTTTAAAAAAATAGAAACCTTTACCTTTGGATTCCGAAGAATTGAAAAACATTACGTACTTTGACACCAACAGTAAGTACGCGTCATTAACATACAAGCAATTGTTTGTTTTAGTAAACACATACACAACAAAAAAATGTTTATATTCGTCCCAAAAAAACTACAATGGTGTCATGTGTTTGTAACCCTCTTCTAAATCATGTTTTATTAAATTCGGTGTACATTTAACCGGCCAAAATTTGACAAAATTTTAATATTCTTATGTAATTTAAGAAAGAAATGACTACTTTCAAAAATCTAAGCGTCATCATTGATGGTAAGTGATCAGTGAGTTGACAACTGTAATCACCCTAAATAGAATATAACATAAACCATCCTTTTGTATGATGTAACTAAGCATAGTGTGAGCATTAAGCTAAACTTCCACTGAAAATACTATGAATTAAAGACTGGCAGAATAACTAAACAGTAACATTTAAATATATTGTGTTTCTTATACCTACTATATTATGTTATGTATAAACAGAAAATACCACCTACTGGGTATTCAAACATCTTCCGAAACTTCTCCTCAGCGCTAATTTTCTCCGTCTCGCGAATTAAAACGTAAATTTTTGCAATTTTTGGACATCTGTACAATATTTTCTCCATGAAAACCTATGGAATAGGAAAAAAGAATTTATATTTGTATTTTATTGCAATAACTAATACATGCTCTTAGGATCTCGCAATGTTCGTATGTCGTCGTCGTCGTCAACTTATTTATTGGTCCACTACTGGGCACGGGTCTTTTCTCAGAATGAGAGAGTTATAGACCATAGCCCACCGCGCTGGCCAAGTGCGAATTGGTGCGAATGTTCGTATAAGTGAAGATTTAATTTCTTTCTTTTCTACGCAATTGATCTACTATTGGAAAACTTATGATTCTCCAACAATGCATTAATTATGCGGTAGAATCACGTCTACTTCGTCTCCGAAGGCACCAACACCAGACCTATTATCGCCTAATAACAGCAGAGTAATGGGCTGCTGTGTTGCCTGGTGGGATAAGAAAGACATACTAAGCTTGTCCAGAGAGTAATATATTGAGTAGTTCACATGGCCCTAAGGATTTGTTTTACGACATAATGGTTGCATCATTATGGGCCTGATTCTCCGCAACAACCGGTTAAAGGTCACAAAGTTGAGAATTGACTTTACGGATACAATTTTTGTTAAACACGTTAATACAATATTTCGTCAAGTGAAAAATTCGTGGATTATTTGACGTTGACAAGGAACCTTATTCCTCGTCAACAGATAATTCCATAGCAGTTTTTCTCTTGATGAATTATATACATTCCTAAGTCTATCCATGATTATCAGATGAGCGGAAGATCTCCAATTGTGAGTGCCGGAATTGTAAAAAAATCCGCTCAATGAAGATTCATCCGTCTGTTCTTATCCAAGAAGTCCGAAATTAGTGTTCAAGGACAGCAACGTCCATTTGGCCTATACTGTTGATGATTGATTTGAATTGTTGTCGTCTTCAGGCTTTTAGGTTTCATATCAACACGTGTATTTTAATTAAACAAAAATATATGTTTCGTTAGTAATTATTTACCTTCCCTAAAAATCCTGTACAACCAGTGACAAAAATTGATTTTCCATCGTACATATCGTCAATTGTTTTGTACTCTTCTTTGAGTTCGTTGAAGTTCATGGTGTGCCTGTATAAAAATAATTTACGATTAATTTTAGCGCTGTATATGGCTCTTCATATAAACCTCTGTCAAATTATATTGATAAAGACAAACAGATTTGATTATTTCTTAAAATGTCCTACGTCTTGTTAATATAATTGTCTTTATGTGTGCCCATAATACTCACGATGAGTGTCATAGATACGATAAAGAGAAGCACACACACAGTGGCGTAGCGCGGACCAAGTAGACGTGCGTAAACTCCTATCAGCGAGGCGCCTTTGCATGATTACATTGGATGGTGCCTAAGAAAATGCCTCCGCCTCCTCCTCCAAAGAGGGCTCGCGCGGCCAAAGCGTCCACGCCTAGCTACGCCATTGCACATAGACAATCAAATAAAAGTTGTAAATCATCGAACAAAGTCAACAGACAGGACATTCTACGTGTGAAAAACAGGACATTATCAGACAGTCGTTGAAAATAATTTCGTTCCTTATATAATTGGTTGAAGTAATCAATATAAACAGAGCAAAAGAAACGAAAATGACGTCCACTTCATTCTTCTTCGTCTTATTTAGGTCATTGGTCCTTAAATTTACGATATTTTTACTAAAACGTGGTCGACATTTGGTGACCTAACTTTGCCATTGATAGTTGGTCTTTCAAGCGAAGTGGACAGCCCATTTCCACTTCAGCTTGGTAAATGAAAACTATGTTAGTAAAATTAGTTTGTCTATGGATTTAATCCTTGCGAATTATGTCTCGAAGCAAAATTCCAAGCCCTCTCCATAGAACATTTAGCGTGAACTCGTTTCGGCACCATATAACATCATTGTCTCCAAGCATTTTCGTTAGCCTTATAGTAAGTGGAAAGTGCTAAAGATGAATTGCTACTTCCGAGAACAAAAATAAAACAAAATAGCGCTTAACACTGTTTTACCTGACACTTATCACACCACAAACACTAATTAAAACTACAAATCTTAAAAGAAAGCATTGCTTATAATATAAACCTTACCCTAAATGAAATCGTCTTCGAATAAATGTTTAAACTTAGTTGTCGAGATAACGGAGAAAACTGAAAATGAATGAAAGATACCCTTTATTTATAAATCGTTTCTAAAGTACCGTGAACTCGAATGACCTAATCATGTACAAAAACTTAATTACCATGTTGCTTTGCGTCTTCGTAATATTTTTTTTCTTAAAATTTTCTGTTAATTCATTGCTAAAAAAAAGGTGGCTTGTGGCATTTTGGTGTTCAAAGGTAATGTTTCCTATGAGCACATGAAGATTATAAACAAATATTTTCTACACTTTGAATACTTAACTTATTATTTGAGATAAAACGTGCTAAATAAATCTAAGTTGCTTAATATGTATTTTTATAACCAGATTGTCCTCCAAATCACGTGGTACTTTGTCTCAGTCCTACGTAAAAAAATGAAGTACGATTACCTGATGCAAAAATAATCAACATCAAGCTGAATCTTCGTTAATAGCAACTTTTCAATGAGACGTCCAGTAATTTCCGTAACAAAAATCTCTGTTTTTGGTAGCTAGCAGGAGCAACTGGCATAAAACATGATAATTTGATGATTGTCAAAAATTTATTGCTAACCGGGCTAATATTCAATTAACTTCGACGTCGAAATATACGTTGTAATGTAGTAATGTAGGGTAGTGCGAAATGTGCGAAGTGTGCGAATGTCAGTAATGGTAACTCTGAGCAGTAACGGCATAGTGGTTTTGATTAAATTTCAGGCTTGTTTATAATATTGTTCTATAAGAAATTTAAATTAGAAATCGATATTTCTAAAGGTTTTCTAAGGAAATTTCGAAGCCTATATATGAAAACCTTTAACGAACTTTAAAGTCTGGACCTGAACCTGCAAGGCAGTTTTACCTAAACAATTAATATGATAAATAAATTTCACAAAAATAGCTAGGTCATAATGACCTCGTACCTATAGTTCCGGGATCAAAATAGGGTAACAGTATCCCCTGCCTGTCGTAAGAGGCGACTAAAATGGGCTTCCCAACATCTCTGGAATAAATACTATAAATTTCATTGTGTCGAAGTTTCATTTCGAAATGAGAGAAAATTGATATGAGTATCATACGATTGGGTTTTCTGATATAAATACATTCAAAAATTACTTTGCTAGAAGATAAGTTATAAACTTTTTTAATATAAACTAATTTTAAATAAAAAAAAAATGTATTTTAATTGTAACTTTCTTATTCTAATAAGTGAGGTACAATATTTAATATTCTGGAATCCTGCCACCTGATGGTAAGTGTTAAAGATGGTAAAACGCATAAGGTTCGACTGGGGAGGTACCAGCACCACTCCTATTTCTAGCGTGAAGCAGTTCTTGCGTTTTGGTAGAAGGATGTGCCGGTTCACATTTATATGAGACGACCATTAGTTCTCGAGAGTAGAAACGCATCAGTAGTTGACATTAGATTAAACCTTTGTTCTATATAAAGTTGCTCACAAATGTCCATGGGCGGCAGTTTCCACTTATCAATAGGTGAACTATGTGCTCGTTTGCTTTATCTTATAAATAAAATCGTTGCCACTTTCTGCCGCTGATGTAACCATTTCAGCTTTCAAGCCATCCACTTCAGGGACTTCCATCACAATGAAAGGTGCAATAAAAATTTGGCACGAGCAAGTATTGCAATTTCCGGTGACGCGATAGCTGTGATTACTTTTTGATTTTACTATTTGGCTTCATGCAACTCATTTGGATAATATATAAAATAGATTTCTTGGGTCTGTGACAATACCAGTACATGTTTGAGACTCATTAAGATGTCTGTTATCAGACATAGACTGATAATTATTTTGTAAAATCGTGAAATTTTTACATATTAGAGATACGACTTCAAAAAATAACAGCCTACAAATAAAATGCTCGCATCTCCCAGATTTCGCTGAATAGGTTGATAAAAAAGTTGCCGTCTTTCTTCTCGGAAGTCGTTGCAGCGATTTTGTATTGGCATACGAAGATAGTGTTTATAATTATTTAGTATGAAAATTAACAGTTCTTCCACAATAAATAATGTTTATTTTATGATAAAATACCAACACAGAATTGCAAACATGTAATGCAATGAAAAACTTAGCTATGAGTGATCCGATTAGATCAGATAAGATCAAATCGGATTAATATGAATTAAATTAAAATTAATGGTGCAAAAAGGGTTAGATTACAATATCTATGGCAGGAAATTGACTATAATAATATGCCTCCATAAGAAGTGACCACTGAAGCGGCTGTAATATAGGAATAGGACGGAGACAGGAATTTATAGATGAGAAAATATATAGATACAAAAAAGGTCAAATTAACATATCATATTTTCGTATTATCATATTTGTAAAAATCATTCAAAATCGTTAATTAACTCCCTTTTTTGTATTTTTTAACCGACTTCAAAAAAGGAGGAGGTTTCTCAATTCGACCGTATTTTTTTTATGTTTGTTCGCGGACAACTTCCTCGTTTGTGAACCGATTTTGAAGATTATTTTTTTGTTGGAAAGGAGACATTCCAAGAGTGGTACTATGATAAGGAAACCAGGATCTGATGATGTCATCCTAGAGAAATTGAGGAGAACTTTCGAAAATCGTAGGGGTGACTAGTGCGTTTGTTAATTTTTCTATTAAACAATTTAAAACACTATAATATTATGAAGGTCTGGAGTCAATCTGAAGATGGAGCCGAAATACAGTCGAGGGAACTCCTCAACGATTTACAGCAATTACCTTGTGTTTGGGCTTGATTAATTTATATTGATGAGAAATTTGCACCCGTATGGGTTTTAAATGTTATTACAGGTCTGATTATGGAGACCATAGACAGTTGAGGGAATTCTTAAAGTATTTACAGCAGTTACCTTCCAAATAGTACCTTATTTAAATAAAAATATCCCCATACACATAGTCACTAAAAAGCGTGAAATAAAAACTTATTAACAAAAAATATCTATGTTACAGAAACCTAAAAATATTTTTTTTTATTTTAGTTTAGAACATGCTCAGTACTTAGTACATAGTTCTGAAGTCATATTGGACAAAGTTTCATCACCGTCATCCAGCAAAATATGTTGAGCGCCGACTTCGGAACTATGTACTAAGTACTGAGTATGTTCTATACCAAAATTAAAATTTATTTTTTACTTTCTGGTGACATGGAAGTCGGTAGATATTTTTTTGTTAAAAAGTTTTTATTTTATATATATTTGTTACCTTAAGCGCATAAGTCTTAAATTTGCATTAACGATGTACGCAATAGATGGACGAATAACTCAAATCACACCGACCGATTTTGATGATATTTTATTTAATAGAATTACTTCAGGGGTAGTCTGATAAGAGTTTGATAAGGTTCTGATCATAGTATCCATAATAAATTAATAGAACTCTTCAACTTTTGAAACAACTAAATAGCGATACTCGGCCAAACCTATAGGAGTCCAATTGGGTAAAATTTAGAATAAGATTACTAAGCAGATATTTACTGTAAAAAAAAAATTTTTAAACAAAACATACAACCGACTTCCATGCCACATAAAAGTAAAAAATAATTTAAATACATGTTGGTTTAGAGCAAACACAGTACTTAGTACATAGTCCCGAAGTCGGCGCTCATATAAGATACATGTAGTTTCGTCATGATCCAGCAAAATATGGTGAGCGCCGACTTCGGAACTATGTACTAAGTACTGTGTTTGCTCTAAACCAACATGTATTTAAATTATTTTTTACTTTTATGTGGCATGGAAGTCGGTTGTATTTTTTGTTTAAAAATTTTTTTTTCACGCTTTTCAGTCACGATAAAATCAGTTATGGCTGTTGCTAGTCGTCCGCTAACCGGATGAATAAAATTAATTATTCGTTCGATTTTCGGATGAATAAAATTATGTGCCTACGTCATCATCTAAAAATAGACTTCTTTGACACAACCGGTCGGGGGCGCTACCGCGCCCCCTCCCTTAGATTCTGAATTAGAAAAATCTGTTCGAACCTAACCTAACCGAATAAAACAACTTTTTCTGAGTAAACATTTATTTAAAGAATAGACCTATAATTATCAATATTTAAAGTAGAAAAAGTAATATAAACCTTATAACTAAGAGTATAATTCAACTGATACTGATAAAAATAATTTTGACTACCTATCCTTAGTTGGAAAACCAATACCATCAAAACCAATTTAAGTTCGGGCAGCATGGTCGTTATTCACTACATCAGGTGTACCCATAGCTTTACACAATTTATTAATCTCAGTAATATGATTTAACTCACCAGTTTCAATACGTTTTTTATTACGAGGATAATAAGTATGTTTAATATACAGACCATTTTTATTACGAATTTACCGTTTAGCGGACGATTAATTTATTTTATTCCGATTACGGGACGACTAGACACTTCGATCAGTTATACGAGACCGTGTAATACATAGTATCCATAAGACTGCATAGTGCATACATAAATGGAAACGGTAATTTAAAATCAACCTTAAATGACAAGTCAAACAAAAGCCTAAGCGATATCTTACATTACTGTCACAGTGCATGTGAACTGAGCGCAACCGCTCGCAGGGCGCTGCCGCGCCCTGCTCGCTTAGTTTCTATATTTTCTTTTAAGTTCCAACCTAACCTAACCCATCCTATGTAAAAAGGTTGGCAGTACTCCTGCATCGTCCAGGTAATTGTATTCAAAGTGGAATTTGTGATCGTAATTATGTCCTTTCCGGAACTCATTGTTTGTATTGCGAACAATAATTACCAAACACACATACTTTAGGCAGGCTGTATATCTATATTATTAGGGTTAAAGAGGTGAAGGTAACTTTATTAATCGTTGCCTCTGTTTATGGAACTCCTAATATATTCATAAGGGCCATATTACTATCACCTGTGGGTTAGATAGGCAGTACCAATGAATAAAAGCCCAGTTAAAGATAACGGTTTTCATAAGTCATCTCTTCTTAGCATTTCTTCAATAAATCCTTAAACACTAAATAGCCAACTTCTATGGCTTGGGCTTACAGTACCCTGCATCATAAGGGTCGAGGAGTTAAAGGTCAATTTTCTTATCATACGTCTTTGCTTTGTTAATATATTACAATTCCATAAGTATCAAATGGCCAACGTCTATGCTTTAAGCCTGAAGTACCCGTGCATCATCAAGGCTGAAGAGTTGAAGGTCAAAACTATCATATTATATCTTTGCCTAGTAATCTCATTACATATACGTAAGAACCATATGGCCAACGCCTATGGTTTAGGCTTGAAGGACCCCAGCATTATCAGGGTTGAGGAGTTGAAGGTCAAATTTTTCATGCCATATCTTTTCGTAGTAATCTCATTACATACACGTAAGTAACAGATGGCCAACTTCTATGGCTTGGGCTTGCAGTACCCTGCATCATGAGGGTTGAGGAGTTGAAGGTCGATTTTAATATTATACGTCTTTACTTTGTAAATATATTACATACCCATAAGCATCAAATGGCCAATACCTATGGTTTAAGCTTGAAGTACCCCTGCATCATCAGAGTTGAGGAGTTGAAGGTCAAATTTTTCATTTTTTATCTTTGATTAGTAATCTTATCAGATATACGTAGCGATCATGTAGCTAACGCCTATAGTTTAAGCTTGAAGCACCCCAGCATCATAAGGATTGAGGAGTTGAAGGTCCAATTTTCCACCGTATACAACCATTTTTCTAATGTTCTACCTTAAATTTTTTAAATATCATTTTGAATGCGTAAGGATGAAATAGCAAAGTTTTATGGCTTAGGCATTCAATACCCCTGCATCATCAGGATTGAGAAGTTGAAGGTCCAATTTTTCGTCGTATACCTTTGCTTAGCAATGTTATTACAAATCCGTGAGCAACAAATGTCTAACGTTTATGGTTTAAGCCTGCAGTACCCCTGCATCATCAGGGTTGAGGAGTTGAAGGTCAAATTTGTTATCGTACATCTTTGCCTTGCTATCTTATTATATATCTGTAAGCACCAAATGGCCATCACCTACGGCTTGGGCTTACAGCACCCTGCATCATCAGGGTTGAGGAGTTGAAGGTCAATTTTTTTGTCATATGTCTATGCTTAGTATTGTTATTACACATCCATAAGCACCAAATGGTCAACCCCTATGGTTTAGGCTTGAGGCACCCCTGCATCATCAGGATTGAAGAGTTGAAGGTCAAATTTTTCGTCACATGTCTTTGCTTAGTAGTCTTGTTACATATATGTAAGCACCAAATAGCTAATGTTATAGTTTAGGATAGCTGTAACCCTGCATCATCAGGATCGAAGAGTTGAAGGTCAAATTTTTTGTCAACCTATATAAGCATAAATATATAACACATATTTCAAGTTTCATAAGAATCGATTCGGCAGAAGCCGAGTTATGTCAAATTATCTAAAAAACTTGAGGAGTGGTGGTGGTTTCCACCCAATAACTCAAAGAGTTAAGCATCACAGCATACCCATGTCCAAGAGAAAAAGTTGTGTGACAAAATTTCCTATCAAATGAAAGAAAGAAAATGGAAATCGGTTTAGAAACACCCAAGTTATTCAAGATTTTAAGAAACCGACATTTTCCAATTTTCCGGGAAAACCGCCGGAAGGTTTTCATTTTCCTCAATATGGGACTGCCTGTGAAACTAGCCGCATACAATGTCGTATGAATCGTGTCGGTAGGTCGACGATTTCTAGCCATTTCGCCCGAACATACATAAAAAAAAAAAAAAAAAAAAAAAAAAAAAAAAAAAAAAAAAAAAAAATATACGTGACGAATAGATAACCTCTTTCCTTTGGGAAGTCGGTTAAAAATGACCTTCAACTCCGCAATCCTGATGTTGCAGGGGTACTGCTTGCCTGAACTATAAAAGTTAGACATTTGGTTTACGGATATATGATAAGATTGTTAAGCAAATTTTTTGGACAAAAATTTGACCTTCAACTCCTTAACTCTGATGATGCAGGGGTACTTTAAGCCTAAACCATAGGAATTGGCTATTTGGTGCTTACGGGTATATAACAAAATTACTAAGCATACACATGATGAAAATTTTGACCTTCAACTCGTCAACCCTGATGATACAGGGTACTGCAATCCTAAGTCATATAAGTTGCCCACCTTGTAATTAATTTTATGTTATAAAATGATTGAGCAAAAATATAAAATGAAAAATTTGACCTTCAACTCCTCAACCCTGATAATGGAGGAGTACTTCAAGCTTCAAGCACATAGTAGTTGGTAATTTGGAGCATACGGGTATATAAAAAAAATACTAAGCAAAGACACAAGATAAGAATTTCGACCTTCAACTCCTCAATCCTGATGATGCAGAGTACTGTAAGCCCAAGCTCAATATAGATGGTGTAGTTCGACCGAGGAAATACCACCGCCACACCTATTTCTAGCATGAAGCATTTCTTGCGTTTCGATGGAAGGGTGTGGTTGCCGGCACACTTTTGTATGAGGCGACCATCTTCGTCCTCGGGAGTAGCAACGCAGTGTGATTGACTTCAGATTGAACCCTTGTCCTACTTCCTAAATCTGTGTCTTCAAATTTCAATGAAGTGGCTTGCAGTTGTCCATGGGTGGCAGTGACCACTTACCATCAGATGGACTGCATGCTCGTTTGGTACTTCATTCTTATATAAAAAAGCCAAAGAAGTTGGCTATCTGGTGCTTACGTTTATGTAATAAGAATACTAAGCATAGACATGGGATGATTTTTTTTTACCTTCAACTCATCCCTGATGATGCGGGGTAGTGCAAGCCTAAATTATAAAAGGTAGTCACTTCGCTTAGGGATGTTATATAGTTACGAATATATTATAAGTTTAATGACAGCTCATTAAACTGAATTGTGATTTATAAATTAAACTTAAGTCTTCAACCGTATTGCCGTACCTGCTTAAGCCGTATGAGTTTGGTACTTATTGATTACAATAACATTACATCCCGTTCTTGAGAGCACATAATTAAGATAAAAAAAATCACTTTGAATACCTAAATCCTGAATATGCAGGAGTATTAGCATGTTTTTCCTTGGAGTTGGATTTAGCTGTAGCGTTATATACAATATGATGGGTTAGGTGTGGTTGCAACATAAAAGAAAACATAAAACCAAGCGAGCAGCTCATAAATAGGACATGGTTTCGTCACCGTCATACAGTGAAATACGCTGAGGCGCCGACTTCGGACTATGTACTAAGTACTGAGTATGTACTAAACCAAAATATATTTAAATTATTTTTTACTTTTTTGTGATATGGAAGTCGGTAGATATTTTTTGTTAAAAAGTTTTTATACTTGACTGCCAAAAGGCCAACCTTTTTTAAGCATATGTATATACTTGTATGTATGTATGACCATTATTGGCACGCGCCACATCTCAAATGACTTGACTGATTGTAACATATTATGTCCACCAATTCGCACTTGGCCAGCGCGATATAGCTTATATATATACTTTAACATATTATGACGTATCATATCAGGACCGGTCGAAGTGGAGTAGATTAGGGGAGGCCTATGTCCAGCAGTGGACTTTCAAAGGCTGATGGATGGATGGATGGATGGATATCAAAACTATCTGACTAAACTAAAAAGAGAAAATCATACCTACTTTTGTCATCGTGTGCAGTTTCTTTAAACATTTTTATTAAAATCTATGTCATGTGATAGCCATCTCACAATACTGATAATAAAATGAATATAAAACACATGTATGCACGATAGTACTCAATAATATAGTAGTATTAAATAAAAAACCGTCCACAATTCCTCAGTGCCTGAAGTCGAAATTGTTTGAGCAATGTGTGTTGCCAGTGATGACCTATGGCGCCGAAACGTGGTCCTTCACTAAAGGCCTCATTCGAAGGCTCAGAGTCGCTCAGCGTGCTATGGAGAGGGCTATGCTCGGAATTTCGCTACGAGACATGATTCGCAACGATGAAATCCGTAGACGAACGAAGGTTACCGACATAGCTCTCAAAATCAGCAAGCTGAAGTGGCAGTGGGCCGGCCATATCGCTCGAAGGACCGATAACCGATGGGGAAGAAAGGTCCTCGAGTGGCGACCACGTTTAGGCAAAAGGAGTACAGGTCGCCCCCCTACCAGGTGGACCGATGGCCTGAAGAAGACAGCGGGAAACCGTTGGATTCAGAGGGCATAGGACCGGTTGGAGTGGCGCCATTTAGGAGAGGCCTATGTCCAGCAGTGGACATCAAAGGGCTGATGGATGGATGGATGAAATAAAAAAAAAACATTTTAACTATTTCGTCAATACTCAAGAAGGTTTAATGTGTGCCGTTGAAATTTTAGGCCTGTCCCTGGTTGCAAATCGCTCCTTACAAGGTTTTACTATAATTATCTAATAAAAACAATGAGGGTCTGAAAGCTGAATTTGGAATTACTCTGTACAAAGCAAGGAAAAGTATGTTCCACTGTCAGATACTTATAATTAAAATCCGAAAGTTTAAAGATATCTATAAAAATATAAATATAACATTATTATTATTTCTTAAGTACATCATAAATGCTTAGTCGGTCAATACGAAATATTTTTTAGTAAATTTGTAAAACAAATTTTCAAAATAATGTATATGTATAAATTGAGGATGAGCTATTAGACACATATAATACTCCTGATCCTACAAATTACAATCTATACAAAACCCTGAGATTAGCGCATTTATTTAGACCACATAAAAAATAATACAAAGCCTGAATTATTAATCTATGTTTTAAATACTTTCAAAACGAACCTAATGTAGGTAAAATAACTCTCTTCAGTCGTTCACTCTTGGCAGGGTGGTCGTGGTTTTACGATGACGTAACCTTAGATGTTGCAGGTCTTGTGATGCGCCTCAATTTCCTACGGTCTTCAGCGTCCCGTGCTCATTGAACAATGGAAGTTTGTGTGGCTGCTTTTATGATGTCTATCCAACGCGTGATCGGCCGCGTGGACGCTTGCCTTCCACTTGCCCTTGGACTTTGAGTCGTTTCATCGAGAATTTGTTTCGTACGACTTCGCTGAATTATTTAAAGATTTTCATTTGTACTGTCGACGATAACTTGTCACTGATTTCGCGCTATTTTGATATTATGCACTCCGAGGGATGCGCAGTAATCGGCGCCATCACCACATTTCAAGCGCATCGATATCGCGTCGGTTTTTCATGCAAACCGTCCATGTTTCTTCGCCGTAAATGAAAATTGGGAAGATGAAGCTTCTCATAAGGCGGACATTCGTGGCTTTGGTGATTTTACAGTTGCACCAGACCGTTTTCATCTTATCGACAACAGACCTTGTGATAGATCTTCTTGGAATTTCGTCCTCACACCCTCCAGTGTTCGTGATCGTGGAGCCGAGGTACACATAATTTTGGATAACCTCATAGTTTCCAATCATGGAGATATCAGGATGATTTAGTTCAGCTCT
This sequence comes from Spicauda simplicius, assembly GCA_949699795.1. Taxonomy (NCBI): domain Eukaryota; kingdom Metazoa; phylum Arthropoda; class Insecta; order Lepidoptera; family Hesperiidae; genus Spicauda; species Spicauda simplicius. The sequence continues at coordinate 19,889,328 of OX453066.1, forward strand.
GCCCACGATCATCATCTTGGATATATCTTTGTTGGTCGCGAGTCCAAAGGAAGGTTATCTGTGTCTAGGCATGTCAACAGCTGTTCCATATCTCCTTTTGTTTGGGTAAGAAGTAAGAAGTGCCATCAGCGTATCTCAAATTGGATGTTTTCCGCCCTCCCACCGAAACACTATTATCCAATTGCTCCAAAACGATTATAATGATACACACACATAGATGTTGGACAGAAGTGGAAAAAGGGGATCCCTGTCGAACAACAGCATGTGTCTGGAAGCTTTTCGAGTCGATGTTATCTATGCGGTCAGTCGCAGTTCCATCTTCGCCGAGTCGGCGTATGGGATGAATTAGGTGGCTAGATACTCCCATATGCATAAGTACGTCCTATAACTAATCCCATTTGACTGTGTCGACGGCCTTACAAAAATAAACAAAACAGATATAGAGTGGGATGTTAAACACACTTAATTTACACCATAGTACAACTAATCACAAAACATAGTATTATACCGTAATTAAATATAAACACTAGATATAAAGTTAAAACGATAATTATTTTTTCCTATCAAGCAAGTATTCCCGTATACCACCGAAGTAGGAGGGGGTGAATTCCTCCCAGTTGATGTACTTAGCGTCACACGCGAAGATGCGGCGATCAGTCGGTGATAGGCTTTTGAACAGAGCAGACGTGTTTAGTGACTTTATCGCCCACGTTCGCGAAGTGAACGGTTCAAGTGCTTTTCTTACACAATTCACTCTCGATTGCATTTTGATGTATCTGTATTAATAAAAAAAAACATTTATATAAATCTTAACGATATATTATCTTATCAATATATAGTAAGCCGACAACTACACACTATAATCGATATTCGAGTGATTATGCAAGATTACCTTTATATATTAACATAAATGTATTAAAAAATTTAGATAGGAACAATTTTTCGTGCTTTAACCGCGACGTCTTGTCAAATCTATTTCTGACTTTAGATGCAATATTAAAACCTACAGCCTTTTAGTTTTAAGATGGGAGAAGAAAGGAGAGACGTTTCATTTCAAGCCAGGAGGTAGACCAATGTAGTTTAACCGGGGAGGTACCGCCGCCACACCTATCTCTAGCGTGAAGTATTCCTTGTTTTTCGATGGGGGGGTGTGGTTGCCGGCACATTTTTATATGAGGCGACTATCCTAGTCCTCGGGAGTGTTGCTACTCCCGAGGACTAGGTTCTATCTGTGAATGACTTCAGATAGAACCTATGGTCTATTTGAAGTTGTTTACAGGTGTTCTTATCATCAGGTGGACTACATGCTCGTTTCCTACTTTAAACAGATAAAGAACAGAATTGGGCCTCAATTCTATTTGGATTTCAGGCGGCAAGCTATTTAATGCTGATTATTTAAGTAGGTACTAGTAAACCCTCGTTTAACAAATTATTTAAAATACAGACTATATCCTCAGATCACTTTTACCATTGACAGTATACTCTTTATAACAGATTGCATTGGACAAAGGGAGGTAAGGGTTTGGGCCATTAGGAAATTTTGTTCTGTAGGGATTTGTAAAAGGTACATACTTTTGTTTTTTCCCCAAAAGTTTCAATATACAGTCGGCTAGATATGCAGGCAGTATTTCCAGGACAAATGTGACGATAGCCATGATCAGCCTTGATTTGGTGAAAAATATTCCCGGTAGAGGTAACTCATCTGTAACAAAAAAACTCTTCTGACAATCGCTATTCTCTTTAACTTCTAATAGTTTTCCATAAACCTACCAAAAACTCGTTTAGAGTGTTCTAATGATAATCTATACAGTTTGAAAAAAAATTGTGCGCTTCGTTCCTAGGAATTCCTACGTATTTATTACACATAAGTTCTCAGCAGTTACAACGCATCTAAGATACTCTGATATTCTCTTATCTCCACATAGGGACACGATCCTTTATTGATTTATCAGCGAATGTTCATAAGCAACAATACCCATTTTTTTGCTTCATTGTACAAAAACAAATTAAAAAACTATGGCACATTGTTTTTTAATTAAAAAATATTAAAAAAACTTACAAATTCTGTTTTTAATGCTGTCCTTGACAGTCAGTCTATCGAGTTCTCTTAACGTAATCGGATTTACAGTACTGGAGCAACTGTTGTACACTTCTACTATTTTTGACCTGAAAGTAGTAAAACATTAAAATGTATTCATTTGTCAGTCATATAATAGTTATTGCACGGGAATTAATTTTCACTTTTCAATGATTTCAGGGTAATCTTATGGCAAAACTCTGGTATGTGTAATGATCCACCATTAATCCAATTGATCATGTGCGGAGAGCGTCATATTTCCGATAATCTGAACTTGCTCATATCATGGAAGATAAAGGATATTAAAAGAAACTATACTAAACACGCTATCCATAGCGTGTTTTAGTCGAGTGCCAAAAAAACTATGATTCGCATTTATTTAATATGGACAAAAAATGGGAAGCAAATTATGTTATTAACTCCCTTATGTACATTCTTTCGGAATTCCGGAATATATCGAGTATATTAAAGTGTGATGTGGAACTTTGCCAAATGCAGGTTGCAATTGGCTAAATTTTCTTAATTCTATTAAAGATCAACAGAAGACAGAAGGAACTGCTGTAATACCTTCGGCACCTCGCAGCAGCAACGATAGTCACATTCGCCACATAATCGGCCGGGATAAGGTCGATAGTATTGCTTCCATCAGCGAGTAAGGCCCTGTTGAGGCCTTTGCCGGTTGTCACTATTAGGGCTGTCGCTCCAAACCAGTTGTCTATCCATCCACTTATGGGCTCGTCCATGCAAGAGGCCACTGAAATTAAAAAAAATGTACTTGTACGTTATGTTCGAATTGAGTTATCACACGAGGTTGAACTAGACACATTTAAGTACAACTGCAATTCCTAATTATAGTCCACAGGGGAGGCAAGGAGTCTGTGATAGACTTAAGGTAAGACCTCTATTGTATATAACGTTGATTATTTGCGTTCATGAGGTAGTCTTGCTGCAGTGTCGGTCTCCTTTCAGAGTTTAGGCTCTAGTCAGTCGTCCAAATTTCAAATCCAGTAGAAGTAAATTTGGACTGTACTTGATATGTCAGTAGTTAGGTCAGTTTTCCTTTTTTTCATATAAAATAATCATTCAAATAACCATGGGTGGTAGCAACCACTAACGATTGACTGCATGCTCAATCAGACTTATAAAAAAAATCCATGGATTGGACTGAACACACTCATTTTAACTAACTGTTAAACTTGTTTTACAGATTATTGTTTGGTACAACGATAACCAGGTAACAATTATTTATTAATAATTTTATTTTGGCATTAAAATTCGTTAACTTACCTATCGATGGTCTGACGATGACCGTTGGTATACCAGTTTCTTCTTGAAACTTCGCTACAAGATTTTCAGCGAGGGCTTTTGTTAAAGTGTATGTGTTTGGGAAACCATCTGTAAATTGCATGATATGAAAAAAATCAAATGAAGTGAAAAATCTTTTAGTTACACCTACGAAGCCAATAAGTATCCTGCAGTGTAATTTTCCACAGTAGTGGATATTGTAGCCGCAATATTCAAACAATACGTCATTTGGTAACAGTTTTATAAATATCAGTTTCAAAGAAATTGGTTTCAAAGTTGCATACATTACGAGGTATATTACACGTTTACTTGAATTGTACTTTGCAATGATGAACGAAGATGTAAATAGTGATTGTTTGGAGGATGCTTTATGGAATATGCTTGTACTAAGTGCATTGAAATAGGGACATCGTAAAGCAAAACGGCACGGCTACTGATTCTGAGCCGCTGCATCATCACAAACATTTTACAGGTGGTAGAACCAGTGTAGTTCGACCGGGGAGTACCACTGCCATGCCTATTTCCAACGTGAAGCATTTCTTGCGTTTCAATGGAAGGGCGTGGTTGTCGGCACACGTTTATATGAGGCGACCATCTTAGTCCTCAGGAGTAGCAACGCGTCTGTGATTGACTTCAGATAGAACTCATGTTCTGTTTGAAGTTGCTCACACATGTTCATGGGCGGCAGTGACCACTTACAATAGGGTGGACAAAACATAAATTAAAAAAACATAGGTTTTAATTGATAAAACAATAAATAATTACTTAAAATGATTGGTTACAAACATGGCCACGCAAGCGAGGCTGCGAGCGAAAACTAGTCTACATAGTAAGAGTACTGCACACTCTTTTATACATCAAATTACCTTTTTTTTGTTTTCGAAGGGGAATCCTTCAAAAAGTACCCGACGCCGTGGGAGCGACGCAGGGTTATGTGGGATTTTTACCTCACCAAAGGTGGCTGTCCTCTGTGCTATAAAGAGGACTCCGGGATCTCGAAACGACCGCAACCGGAATTCTTTGAGAGCGTTGCCCCATCGGGCTCCTCCCAGATTAGCAGTTGGTCCCACCGCTCCGTCTAGTCTTTACGACGGTATGCGACCACACATACCGCCGTCCTTCCCGGGATCGCCTTACCGAACGGTTCGAGCCCCTTTTAGTCGCCTCTTACGACAGGCTGGGGATGCCGTAGCCCTATTCTCATCACGGAACTACAGGGACGACATGAAATTACCTAAGAATACTTATGTCGTCAACCCAATACTGTCGCACTGCTGGTCACGGGTTTTCTCTCAGATTGATAATACTCACTTAAGTTTATACTTACTAAGAATCTTTCGAGTTTGTTCCTCAGTAAATGTGGTTTGTTCCATTATGGCGTCTATGTCACTGAGTGGTATTGGATATATCGCTTCGTCCACCACTTCGATATTTGGGTGAGAAAACGCCGTGGATACGTAAAGAAAGAGCTGGAAATGGATAAAAGAACATAAATACAATACTTCAATCTTCGTATAAGAACAAATATATCTTAAATGTCATATTAATAATGAGCGTGGTGGAGATTTTTTAACTGATTGAAGTAGCAAACGACCGTGCAGCCCACGTGACGGCAAGTGGTCTGCTACTCATATACATCTGTAAGCAACTTCATAAAGATTATAGGTTCTATCTGAAGTCAATCACAAATTCGTTTCTACTCTCGAGGACTAAGATGGTCGCCTCATATGAAAAAACACGCTTTTTACACTCATAGCTCCACACTAGGAATTTCTCCTGTGACGTGGGTACCATGGCTACACATAAGACGAATACTCAAACACCCAGACCCAGAACATGAATCTGAACTCATCATTCAGATACCTGTTTTAACGGGAATCGAACCCGGGACACATTGCGGGTCAGGCCGGTATGGTAACTGCTCCACCACGCGGGTCGTCAATCGTCAATCAATGAAAATATAGCGGTGGTACTTCCCCGGTGGAACTACATTGGCTCAAGGCAACCATCTCTGTTCGGTTGCCGGGTCACTTTCATTTGAGGCGACCTACTTGTTCCTCGAGACAACGCTGTTACTGGGTTTGGATAAAACCTGTTCTGCTTGCTTGTTTGTTAATACGGGTGGCATTGACTCGCTATGTTTACAGATGGACTGCATGCTTGGTTTTTATTTCAAACTTGTAACGAGTAACAATATTAAATTATTAAAATAACCAAGTGCATGAAAACGAATCAATTACTTTTTAGTTTTTGCTTTAATTTATATCTTTTTTGGGTTTCACGTCAAAACTCTCATATAATAGTGTTATAATGTTCAACTTACAATCTTTTATTTGATACCCATATTATAATGATAATAAAAAAACATCCCTGCCTTCTATTTTCTCGGACCACAGGTGCCACATTCAATTATATAGCCTAGCCTGACGACCCGCGTGGCGGAGCGGTCACCATACCGGTCTGACATGCAATGGATCCCAGGTTGAATTCCCGGCCAGACAGGAATCTGATTCCTGTTCTGGGTTTGGGTGTTTGTGTCTTGTGTGTGTCCATGGTACCCACGACACAGGAGAAAATCCCACTGTGAGGCTATGAGTGTAGAAAGCGTGAAGCCTGATATAGCCTTTGTCGCCATCACAACTGAGTCGTTTCTAATGATACCTATGTCATATGTTATTATCCGTCAAAGTATCTAGGCAGTAACGCATTTCAAAAAAATAAGCCTATACATAACATATACCTATACATAGGTGTGATTGAAAAACTTTAGGTTCCAGCTGACGCCTAGTGATAGCCTCGTAAAGAGCAATGATAGTAAAAGTTGAAACACATATCGTGAAACCGTCATTTAATTCCAGATCACCACACATTCTTCTAAAAAGATATGTGTTAGAAATTAATTATCATCATTGCTCTAGGATATAACAAAAATATCGCAGGAAATCGACACACTCGAGAGTTCTTCAAGAAAAAAATCTCAAAGGAATGCGGCAGCGCGGTGGACTTTGTGCTTAAAGCCGTACTCAACAGTGGGCCAATAATGGGTTGACAACATAGCAATAGTCAGCCTCTCATCTTAGGAGACTGGAATTGAAATTTTGTAGTCGCACCTCTAATTTTTTTATGTTATAGTTACGTAGCTGGAGCATTTCGCTATATGATTTTCGCAAGTTTCACATCAAGGTAGATTGCAGTATAGATCAGTACAAATTGATTTGGCCGAATAAGGCTGCGTTGCTTCGTTTTCGCGTCACATCTATTTTTTTATCTGACGAAATAGCAAACGAGCATGCAGTCCACCTGATGGTAAGTGGTCACTGCCGCCCGTGGACATCTGTAATCAACTACATACAGAACATGGGTTCCATCTGAAGTCAATCACAGGTGCGTTGCTACTCCCGAGAACTGTGATGGTCGCCTCATGTGAAAGTGTGCCGGCAACCACATCCTTCTATCGAAACGCAAGAAATGCTTCACGCTAGAAATAGGTGTGGCGGTGGTACTTCCCCGGTCGAACTACACTGGTTCTACCACCTTTAAATTGCTAAAAAAGAGGTATTAACAGAAAAGCCTGGACGTCTGTTTCCTTGGTTTCATGAAAAATTCAAACATCAGTTGAAAAGGCAGACACGAGCGCATAATATAGTACACCTTTCTTTTTTACCTTTTCGATGCGCTGTCAATAGAAAACACAGAGGCAACATGATGGCAGACTATTTGTGGTTCTTTTCATTGTTTTTAATCGAACAATTGAAGTCTGCCAAATGTGCTTTTCATAATATATAGCTTTTTAAAAAATAATAAAAATGATTATCACAACAGTCAGAGCCTTGAAGGTCTGCCTCTTAATTTTTTTTGTATTTTCAGGATATCTGTGATCATTAGCCTCAGAGACAGACAGACAGAGGCAGTCGAAGTGCTTAATATGTCTTATTTATTTATTTGGTTGTACCAACAAAGTAAGCACTATTACATTCCATTATGATCGGCTACACAATAAGAAAAGTGGCGAGTGTTACCTCAGTTATAGGTACAAACTACAAACGTAATACATATAGCAAGAAAATTTATCAGTAACAATGTGATTGCAATTATTAAGAGATATACGAAGATTTGCATTATTAAATTAAAATAAATATGCAAACAATGAAATAATTACACAATATTTTAAAATAAATAAATAGAAATTGAATAAATACATAAATAAATAAAGTGCTTAATATGTCTTAGGTTATAGTTACGGCTATTAATAACGTATGCAACGTTTGCTGATAATATAGAATTTATGCTCACCAGCTCCCTACTTACTAAATTTTAAGATAAATTGATAAGAGGCAAACATATAAATGATGATATTTATAAAATGTGTTATAAGTACTCTCAGTATATATTGTATTAATTTTAAAGAGACGAATGCAAATTTACATGAATCCAAATAAGCTAATATAACCGAGTCTTTTTCTTTAAGTTCGTGACATATTTTTTTACTATCATCTTATTAATGCTTACCTCTGCTTTCCTCATCCTAGTAGCCAAATCCAAAACTCGTCTTGTACCTCCCAGATTCACATTAAAAGCCACTTGTAGGGGTTCGTTGAATTTGACGGTAGCAGCAAAATGAAAAACAATAGAGACCTAAAACCAATACTCATCAAAACAATTGGAAAAAATGGAAATTTCCAAATATATAAAAGTAATAACAGAGAAGATAAAAACGAGCTCTACTGAACTAAACTAAAATTTATAAAATCAGTTTTAATTAACGAAATTAATGAAAAAGAGGCAGCAAGTATAACTACTTTTAAAAATTGTAAAATTAAAAAATAAAACCCCCCGACTGTTAAGAACGAATCAATGGTTTTTGTAATAATTTATTTAATTTTATGTTTTTATCGGATTAACGTAATAATAGTAATAATGTTATAATCCATAAACATGTGTCTGTAATGGTCCACAGACAAGCCTCCAATTGATGCATCATGCGTCAAGTCCTTAGGGAATTATTTTAATTGGCCAAGTCGTTTCTAGAGGTAAACTGCTATAACCTTGTGCTGTATATTGCACTTTTCATTTATCTTTTTAATATTGCTACGATTAAATATCAGTGACAAGAACCGTGCAAGTTTTAGCCTTGCGTATCTGGATTTCATAGACGCCTTTTTCTTTAGTTTGCTAATTGCGTAGTAAGACTTAATTGATGACGTATCATGGATGAGGTAGTGGGCTAAATGTAGCTAAAACGATTCAGTTACTTACATTTGCCAGCAGTAGTTCTTCATCTTCAAGTTTAATTCCAAGGTTAGGTTCAGATATGTCCCCGACGATTGGTATTACTTTTGCCAAGTCCTGTGGCCTTTCTATTTTTAATCTTTCGAAAAGCTGCAATCATAATTAAGTATTTCTAAGATGTTCAGATGTTAGAACTAATGTAAAATCTGTTTGTTAATTCGTATGCTCGAAATTAATTTTGAATTTTTGTTATGAATGTTTAAAAATATCTCACGGTAACCTTTGCCTTCGATTCTGTTAATTAAATTAACGCTACTGAATAACAATAGGCACTTTGGCTAACAGTAAGTACACATAATTAACATATTAGCTATTGTTTGGTTTAAAAAACAAATACAATACAAAAAATGTTTGACATTCTTCCGTAAACACAAACAAATATGACGATAGTGTGAAGTGTGTGCGACGCTCTCGTACGCCAACATTAACAAGATTTTTTATGAAAACAAAAAACCGGATTGATAAAACTAAAATTTGCATTAATGTTTTCTTTTACCAATTTATATTTACTAATTGTACGAGTTTGTCTCAGAAGAGTAACGTGAAAGTGTTTATAAGAAACACACACAATGGGTATATTTTTGTAACGGTTATTTTCTAGATGTCATTGAACCTATTGTGTTGATAATAAAAATACCTTATTTAACCATTTTTTACAATTGCAGGCGCCATATTTAAAGATTATAGCCTATGCCACTTTCCACACTGAGTTGATTTCAATAATATGTCATATGTTCCGTTTGGTCTGACGCTCCCGCTAGAATGGATGTACATACATACAAACATACAAACGTAAGTACATACATAAAAACGCTTGAAAAACATAACCTTCTAAGATAGTCAGGTAATAAAACTTGGTGTGCAAGAGCGGATGTCAACGAAGAACAACATTATAATCTTTAAAAATTTCTAGAATATAACAGGTACTTAATTTTTTGCCATTTAAGGAACAAGTAAAGATATGACCTCTTTCCAAAAACAATATTACCATTGATGGTAAATGATTACTGCAACTCATATACAACTGTAATCACCATCCATCAGCCTTTGAAAGTCCACTGCTGGACATAGGCTACTGTAATGTAATTTATAACCGTGACTAATAATTTCTTCAAAATAACGGCAGGCGAACCTTATATTGAAAATACTATGGAACTGACTGAAACTGGAACTTCTCTCTATTCCCAGTGCTTCTCTGTTCATGCAGTTAGGCTATGGAATTCATTGCCGCTTACCATTCGACTCTCAAAAACCATTACTCTGTTTAAAAGACGAGTCAAAGAGCACTATTTATCACTTTCATAATATCATATTGTATGTATATATTCATATGTATGTATTTGTATATATATTATATATTTATATATTATTTTAACTATAAATATTAATTTTCAGTTGTGCACACCTAATTTGCCTTACAAACGCACACTCCGATCCCAGGGCTGCTGGAAGAAATTTCATCTTGAAATAAGTAGTCCTTTGTACTTAAGTTTATAATGTCTGTTTTTTATGTATTGTTTATGTACAAAAATAAATAAAATAAAATAAAAAATAGACTGATAGACTTACGGAGGAGTGTAATTTGAATATATATACATGTTTTTAGGTATATATTATGTTATGTTTTTCATGTTCTGTTGCACATATACAGACAATAAAACTTACTGGGCATTCAAACATCTCCTGAAACTTCCTCTCAGCGCCTATCTTCTCAGTTTCACGAATTAAAACGTAAATTCTTGCAATTTTCGGACACCTGTACAATATTTTCTCCACGAAAACCTTCGAAATAAAAATGAGAATTCATATTTCCACATTATAGTACATTGTTACACGTCATTAGTGCTTGCTATGTTTGTATGAGTGAAGTTTTTTTGGAAGTTATACTTGCGTTATGAAAAAATGATGAGAGTGAAATTTTAAGATTCGTCACAAAAAGGTCACAGAATGAGAATGAGAATGAGAATGAGAATGAGAATGAGAATGAGAATGAGAATGAGAATGAGAATGAGAATGAGAATGAGAATGAGAATGAGAATGAGAATGAGAATGAGAATGAGAATGAGAATGAGAATGAGAATGAGAATGAGAATGAGAATGAGAATGAGAATGAGAATGAAATGAAGTCAATGAAAATTCTTTACCGCGGCAGTCACTAAGTGTCGCACGTTTCTTTAAGCGTGTTATGAAAAAAATATGAAAGTAAGGCGAAAGATAATTTTTTTAAAAGATTTTTATCTTTTTACGCCAAAGAAGTATAACTTCTAACGTGTGTACGTGTGCACACACACTTTTTTCCTTTTTCAACCAAACTGTCTCACCTGAGATGAAAGAGTAGACAAAGGGATTGACCGCAAAACAATACGAAAGAAGACATAGTGAGAGGAATAGTGACTATGTCAAAAATAGTACATTATGTACTACTAAGTAACTAGTACCAAATAGCTTTTTTCACAAATAAAAATGTTTATAAACTACAAAACTTTACTTATTATGCTACGTGCTTATTATCTGAGATGTTCAAAGCCTTCAAGAGTGGTCTAATAGAACTAGTTATACCGTCTTTGTCTTCGTCTAAAATTGGTCAAAGATTTTTTGCTGTCTTAACACTATACTCTTATCCGTATGATTATACCGTTGTCAATGAGCGAGTGATCTATCAGATGACATGTTCTTTTGATAATTCTATATTGAATGAATATATTCCTGTTCTGGATCTTTTTTTTTTTGTTTTCGAGGGGGACCTTCCAAAGGGAACCTTCCAAAGGTACCCGACGTCGTGGGAGCGACGCAGGGTTATGTGGGATTTTTACCGCACTAAAACCACCTCTGTGGCCGTCCTCGGAGCTGAAAAGGAGGACTCCGGGATCTCGAAACGACTTCAACCGGTATTCTCCGAGCGCGCTGCCCCATCGGGCTCCTCCCAGATGGGCGGCTGGGCCCACCGCTCCGTCTAGTCTTTACGACGATATGCGACCACACATACCGCCGTCCTTCCCGGGATTGTCTGACCGAACGGTTCGAGCTCCCACTCTAGCCGTCTGCAACCCCGGAAGCCCCTTTTAGTCGCCTCTTACGACAGGCAGGGGATACCGTAGCCCTATTCTGACCCCGAGGCTACAGGGACGTCCTGTTCTGGATGTCCGGTGTTTGTGTATTCGTCTTGTGTGTGTCCATGGTACCCAGGACACAAGAGAAAATTCTACTGTGGGGCTGTGGGGCTATGAGTGTAGAAAGCGTGTGTTAAGCAAATATATACAAATGAAGTAAAATATATACATTTCATTTGCAATGATTTACCTTCCCCAAAAATCCTGTACAACCGGTAACAAAAATTGATTTTCCATCGTAAATATCGTTAATTGATTTATACACGTCTCTGCGTTCGTTGAACTCCATTGTGTCTGTAAATAAAATATTAACACTACATTATAGCTTTCATATAAACATGTATTAAATTATACTAGTCGCCCGTCGCATCGGCCGAAATTCGACCGTAATTTAAATTAAAAATCAAATGTCATCTGACATTCTTGACGTTGTGTCTTTTCATAGTAAGACATTGAATGTTCTATTTCATTTACTAAGTACATATGTGTTTGTGACAAATGCAAGGCAGTGTGTGTAATGTGTTTTTAGTTGATTTTATGTATGAAAAATGCATTATTTGAAAAAAATATTAACATTCTGCACTCCTTCTCTACGTCCACTATAACCGTGCAAAATTTCATACTAATCCGTCCGCGGCATATCACTTAAAAATCCGTCACAAATTTTTGCTTCACGTATTAATATAATAATTAATAACGACGTATAAAATGTATTATCGCCTTAATACTCTCAGAGTTCACAAATACTAAAATTCTCTTGTTCTTTTGTCTTTATATATTACTAGCTGGACCCCGCAGCTTCGGCCGCGTTAAAAAACTCTATGTATCGATTGTCCCGTGGGTGTGCTATTTTCCCCCACAGTGAATGTAGCCTATATGTTAATCCAGAGTATCAGCTAACCCCTTACCAAATGTTATGAAAATCGCTCCAGCCGTTTAGACGTGAAGAAGTAACAAACATACACACTTACAAACTTTCGCCTTTATAATATTAGTATGATGGCTATAATTCTCACGATTGGTTTCATGGACACTCAAAAAGAAATACACAAACAATCAAACAAAACTTGTTCACATCGACAGATGTGACCGAAAATACATTATCTGTAAAAACGAACTAACTATCATGATTCATGGTTACGAACAGACCTGACCAGACAGGGCCTGGTGACAAACAGACGGACAGACAGCGGAGTGTTAGTAATAGGGCCCGTTTTTACCTGCGTGTATGGAACGCTAATAAAGCGCTTTACATTATTGTTAAGAACACATCGAACCACAAACACTAATTAAATGTACATACCTGAAAGGAAAATATTACGCGTATAACGTAAAAACATCTATGAACCTTACCCAAATTAACTGGCCTTTGAATAAATGTAACTTAAATGTCGACACGTTGGAAAAATCTGAAAACGAATGAGAGGCGCCCTTTTTATAAATCGGTTTTAACGTACTATTGTGAACTCGAATGAACTAATCATATACAAAAACTTATTTACTATGATATCTTACGTGACGTATCTTGTATTTTTTATATTGCGTAAAAACCGGCCAAGTGCGAGTCGGACTTGCGCATAAAGGGTTCACTGCCATTAACTATCCATCCATCCATTCACCAGCCTTTGAAAGTCCACTGCTAGAGATAGGTCTCCCCTAATCTGCGCCACTTCGACCAGTCCTGAGTTATCTGAATCCAGCGGTTACCCGTCGTCTTCTTTAGGTCATCAGTCCACCTAGTCAGGGGTGGTCTACACTACTTTTATACAAATGTAGTCTCCATTCGAAGGCATTATCTATAAAAAGGAATTTCGAGAACTTACCATCGCGCTGTTGCGTGTTTTTATCAACTAAAAGAAATACGTTTATCATATGGGTTGGTAAATCAATTTTGTGTCATAGGTAAACACGCTTTCTACACTCATAGCCCCACACAAGGATTTTCTCTTGTGTCGTGGGTACTATGGGCACACACAAGACGAATACACAAACGCCCAGACCCTGAACATGAATCTAAATTCAACATTTAGATACCTGTCTGGCCGGGAATCGAACCCGGGACCCATTGTGGGTCAGACCGGTATGGTAACCGCTCCGCCACGCGAGTCGTCATAGATAGGCATGTTTAAATATTTATCTCATTCTGTTTTCAGTGTTTGTTGTTGTAACGGCGACAGAAATACATCAGTGAAAATTTCAATTGCCTAGCTATCATCGTTCACGAGTTACAGCCTGGTGATAGACAAACAGACAGACAGATGGACAGCGGCGTCTTGGTAATACGATTCTGTCTTCATTGTTTTAGTACGGAACCCTAAAAAACTTTTTTTTTATTAAAGGTACTGTTTATTTGTAAGTACACACTAACACATGAAGATTAAAAAACGTATATATTTACATTTAACTTAAGTATTTAGCTGATTACAGATAACAACGTTTTAAATAAATGTAATCCTAGAAAAAATACATTATAAATTATAATATGAAGATCACTTGCAAATAACTACTCGTATAATCGCGCAGTCGCTGTTAATCGTTTACTGACTTAAAAAATAATAAAATAAATAGAAATACATATATTATAAATATGCTTCTGACTTAGAAAACTTTAGTTTAAAAAAAATGTGTATTTTTAAACTACCCGTGACCGTCATTCATACTAGTCACCCGTTGCAACTGTCGAAATTCGACCGTAATTTAATAAAAAATAACTAAACTTCTTATTGGCCAAAGTAGCACCATATTTCTCTAATTTGAATATATTGTAATAATTTTCAAGTTATTTTTAATGTACCCGTTAAAGGTATAAGAGGTTTATTATCAAATAATAGCAGCCTTTTTTTTGTTGTCAAGGGGGAAACCTTCAAAAGGGACGCCGTGGGAGCGACGCAGGGTTATGTGGTATTTTTTCCGCACTAAAACCCCCCCGGTGGCCGTCCTCGGCGTTAAAAAGGAGGACTCCGGGATCTCGAAACGACTTCAACCGGAATCCTCCAAGCGCGTTGCCTCATCGGGCTCCTCCTAGATGGGCGGCTGGGCTACTCCGTAGCTCCGTCTAGTCTTTACCACGGTATGCGACCACACATACCGCCGTCCTTACCGAGATCACCTGACTGAACGGTTCGAGCTCCCACTCTAGCCGCCCGCAACCCCGGAAGCCCCTTTTAGTCGCCTCTTACAGACAGGCAAGGGATGCCGTAGAACTATTCTGGTCCCGGAACTACAGGGTGAAATGATAGCAACATAGTAGGTATTTTAACAAAGACATTTGACATTTTTGACGTTGTGTTTTCATAGTAGGACATTAAATGTTCTATTTCGTTTATTATGTATGTGTTTGTGTCAAATGCAAGGTAGTGAGTGTAATGTGTTATTAATTGATTATATGTAAGTTTTATGCATTATTGTTCAAAAATATTAGCATTGCGCAATCCTTCTCTACATCAACTATAACCGTGCACATCACACTCCACCACCTGCGGCAAGTATCTTAAAAACGAATCCAAGTTTTTGTTTCACGTATTAATTTAAAGACCAAACATAAAAATCACGTTTAATAAATGCGACTCTCTCTTTAATACTCTTTTAAGAGCAAATATTCCCCTGCATTCTAGCAGTTTTTTTCACTTCTCGTTCACCGTTCAGGCAGTACTGCTTTGGAACGCCTTGCCGCTAATATTAGGAAGGCTCCTGGTAAGGCTTTGTTTAAAAAGCTTGTGCGAGAACATTACCTTGGCACCTCTAATGTTTCATAATAATTTATATCTTCACTTTATATATTATATGGTTATAGTATGTTTTGTATGTATGTAAGTTAAGTTAGTATATAATCAATTTTATTGTTATTTTAATTTAACACCTGCCACACATTTTCCAGCAACTCAGGGTTGACTGGTAGAGAATGCCGTAAGGCATTAAGTTTGCCCTATTGTAACTTTTTTTAAGAGGTGCAATAATAAATAAATAAAATAAATAAACAGGGAAATACATCATCTGTGAAAATTTTAATAGTCTAGCTATCACGGTTCACGAGATACAGCCAGGATTGACTGACAGATGTACAGCGGAGTCTTAGTAAAAGGATCCTTTACCCTTTGGGTAACCGTAAAGAATGTAAGACTAATTTTAATTTGAACCAGTGTGGTTCGACCGGGGAGGTACCACCGCCACACCTATTTGAAGGTGGTAGAACCAGTGTGGTTCGACCGGGGAGGTACCACCGCCACACCTATTTCTAACGTGAAGCACTCATTGCGTTTCGATGGAAGGGTGTGGTTGCCGGCAAACTTTTATATGAGGCGATCATCTCAGTCCTCGGGAGTGACAACGCATCTGTGATTGATTTCAGATAGAACCTACGTTCTATATAAAGTTGCTTACAGATGTCCATGGGCGGCGGTGACCATTTACCATCAGGTGGACTGCATGCTCGTTTGCTACTTCAGTTAAATATTAAAAAAAAATATATATAATCTCATTGTCTTAATTCTCAAATTTTTTACTCGGTTAAAATATACCGTACGTTACTTCATATCATAATATGAGACGGTTTTTGCAACTACGTCAATGAATCAGATTGTAAGTATAAAAAGACGTGTTTGTTACATAATTTATAACTCAAGTGCACTGGACCAATTGTTATAATTTATGTGAATAAAAAAATGAATAAAAAACATATGAATAAAAACAATCTAACCGCTAATTAACTAATTAGCGGTTATTTCTTAAGAAATCAGCAATCAGGTTTATATTTAATTTTATACTACTTGTCGGAAATGGCGGTATTGTGGCAACACCGGAACGCCAGCGCCATCTAGCGGCGTTCGATTAAGTTAGGGTTGTACCAGTTTAATGGCCGGCACCTAAGTCTATCGTTGACGGTCGGCCGAAGCAGACAACCCTAAAATCATCCCGCGTTCTTAGTGCTACGATTACTTGCCTACTTAATTTAGTTTGATTAATTCAGTGATTGTAACAAGTTTAATTCGGCAATATACTGTGTCTTAAAATCAAGTCTGCAATTTATTCTCGTGCTAACATTCCCTATCAGAGCCCACAGTAGGTTATCCTGATACGATGAGCGAGAAAGAACCTTCCCCTCCGTCATATTCATAACTATGATAATTTTAATAGTAATAATTCATAACTATGAATAGTATAAAATTAAATATAAACCTGATTGCTGATTCCTTAAGAAATAATTATGCAATTTCAGGCAATTAACTGCGCTTAATACTCCTCACTTTTAACCAATTTCAAAAAGGAGAAGGTTCTCAATTCGGCCGGTATATTTTTTTTATATGTATGTACAAGCATTACTCGGCCGTTAGTGGACCGATTTTAATTATTCTTTTTTTATTGTGTAGAGACGAGCTGCGAATTGGTCCCACATAAATATGGTTATGATCCATCTATGGGTTCTGGAGAAAATGAGGGAAACTCCTTAACTGATAGAAGTAATGGAGTTGTGTGTGAAGATATTTGATGTAGGTTCGAATGAAATTGCAAAGCCCGTCCATCATTGATAATTTAAGGGTCTGATAAAGTGGCTCGGAGACAAAATATGTTACTCCTCAACCGATGAGAATAATTGATTTATGTTTGAAGATATTTGGTGTATGTTCTAATGAAATTGCAAAGCCAGTTCATCATTGCCTATTTAAGGGTCTGATAATGTGGCTCGGAGACAATACGTGTAACTCCTCAACCGATAGGAATAATTGAGTTGTCTTTGAAGATACTTGGTGTAGGTTCTAGTGAAATAGCAAAGCCCGTTCATCATTTGACTATTTGAGGGTCTATCAGACCCTGTCTGTCAGTCTCGGTGACAAAATATGTATCTCCTCAGCCGATGGTAATAATTGAGATGTGTTTAAAGATATTTGGTGTAGGTACTAATGAAATTGCAAAGCCAGTTCATCTTTGACTATTTGAGGGTCTATCAGAGGAACATACGTACATATAAAAATGAAAAAAAAAACTTTTGTATAAAAAGTTTAACCGACTTCACCTGTCAGCTTTTTTATATAGGATGGGTTAGGTTAGGTTGGAACTTAAAAGAAAACATAAAACTAAGCGAGCAGGGCGCGGTAGCGCCCTGGAAGCGGGTGCGCTCAGTTAATATGAATTATAAAAATATTGTAAGTTATGGCTTAGGTATAAGTTCAATTTGTCATGTAAGGTTGAGATTGAATTAATGTTTTCATTTATGTATGCACCATGTTATCTCATTAATATTATTACCGATACTAGTAAAAGTGAGTTTATCGTCACTAAAAAGGGTGAAAAAAATTTTTAAACAAAAAATACAACCGACTTCCATGCAACAAAAAAGTAAAAAATAATCTAAATACATGTTGATTTAGAGCATACACAGTAGGTACTAAGTAGTAGTTCCGAAGTCGGCGCTCACATAGGACACATGTGGTTTCATCGTGATGCGACGATTCCAGCGAAATATCTTTACGACGGTGTGCGACAATACCGCCCAAGGAGGGCGTCGGCTGTTTGGTCAGCTCAGTGGTTTGAGCTCCCACTCTAGCCGCCCGCAAACCCGGAGGCCCCTTTACTCGCCTCTTACGACAGGCAGGGAATGTCATACGGAGCCCTATTCTAATCCCGGAACTACAGGGAGGACCGTAGGGGCATACCAATGTTCTTACTAAATCAACCATCACGCGCGCTTTGCATGCTTTAAATACATTAGCAGAAATAATCGTTTTTTTTTACCTGCCCTCTTAATGAATTCACTAACGCTTCCTAGTATGTATTATGGTATATATACTTATTTTTTTTATTTTTGTGTCACACTGTGGCATTAAGCAAACCTGATATGGTAGTTCTGTTTGTGTGTAATAAATAAATAGATGTAATACAATGAGACGTTGTAATTAGTTACGTCCGTCCGTCAAGTCGTTTGGATTGAATTTTATGACAAAGAACCTATACATATGCTCGAAAAATAATACCCTACTTCTGACGCAGTCGACTTAAAAAATCGGCACTCGGGGACTGTCGCAGTAAAGCTGTTGCATAGAATTTTTTATCAACTTATGGCATTATAATTATTTATATATGCATTTTTTTTGTTTGAAATTATTTCAAGTTTTTTTTTAATACTATATACTTTCTCAAAGTCGCGATAAAAGCTTGCATGGCTTAAAAATAGAAACGAATAAGAGTTATTGTAATTTATGATTTCACTATTTTACGCCAATATGAGATTCTCGTCACCTATTACTGACCCACTGTTGGGCACGGGTCTTCTTTCAGAATGAGAGATTTTTAGGCCATAGTACACCGCGCTGGCCAAGTGCGAATTGGTGGACTTCACGCACCTCCGAGAACTTTTTTTTAAAGAACTCTCGGGTGTGCAGGTTTCTTCGCGATATTTTCCTTCACCGAAAAGCAGCGATGATTAATTTCTATATTTTTAATGGTCTAAAACTCTCTTATTCTGAGAGAAGACCCTTGCCCAGCAGTGGGACAATAATGGGTAGTACTCCATACAACAAACAAACTTTACCGTTTTTTTAAACATAATAGTACAAAACAGTACAAAAGTTATAATTATATTCTATATAATTTAAGTTAGCTACAACACACTAGGCACTTATGAAATTCCTGATCAGTCCAGACGTTGCTAACTTTATAACTAAATTACGATCTATACGCTAGCGAATATGCTCACCGCACCTTCTGATCTTTACGGCGGCATGAGGCCACACAGGCCACCGTCTTTTCCGGGGTCACTTGGCTGGACAGTTCGAACTCCCTCTTTAGCCGCTCGCAACCTCGGCCCCTCTTAGTCGCCTCTTACGACGGGGCAGGGAATACCGTAGCCCTATTCTGGTATCGGGCTATAAGGACAATCTATATATACAACCTTTTTTTTTTGTTAATTAGGGGGAGACCTTCAAAAGGTACCCGACGACGTGGGAGCAATGCCGGGTTACGTGGGTTTTTTACCTCAATAAACCGGTGACCATCCTTATCGCTGCGTGGAGGACTCCGGGATCTCCAATGGAACACAACCGGAGTCCTCCGAGCGCTATGCCCCCTTTGGGCTCTTCCTAGTGAGCATTGTACACACTGTGCCTTAAATAAATGAACCAAGCCCTCTCTTATTTTTCTCTTACTCATATTATTTATGCGAAATTGTTTCTCAACAATTTTAAAAACAATGTTTGATATCGGTATCCATGTATTGAAACCTTACAAAATAAAACGAATTTAGGTAAAATATATACACACATCATTTTACACCATAATGCTAATTTTATTACATAATAATTAAATATAAACACTAGATATAAAGCCAAAATTAATTATTTTTACTTTCAAGCAAGTATTTCCGTATACCACGGAAGTAGAAGGGAGTAAACTCCTCCCAGTTGATGTACTTAGCATCGCAAGCGAAAATCCGCCGGTCAGTCGGTGATAGGCTATTGAATAGAGCGGACGTGTTTAACGATTTCATCGCCCACGTGCGCGATGTGAACGGTTCAAGTGCTTTTCTTACACCAGACACTCTCCATTGCATTTTGATGTATCTGTTGAAATAAAAAAAAACTGCTCATATATCAATCCTATGCATTGAATATATTTTAAATTAAAAAAAAAACGAGCCGGTGACCCTATCATCGAAACGCATGAACCGTCTTACGCTAGAAATAGGTGTCGCTATGGTTCTGCGATTAACCATACTTTCAGTGGAAAGTATTAGGTTCGATGGCAGAAATAAAGTAAAAAACTTCTGAAAGGTAACCTGGGAAAACAACTTTAGATACTAGTATAAATTTATGAAGGAATTTGAAGTGATATATTTTTCCTTGTTTTAACCACACTGACACTTGCTCAGATCTATTTATAAAGCTAGATCATTTTAGTCTAAGGGTGAGAGAAGATGAGAGAGATGTTCATGTTGAGTCTTAATTATATTTGGATTCTTATGGATATATGCGGTCTTAATCCTATTTGCAGGCGGCCAATGGCGGTGATTATTTAAGAACTACTAAATCAGATACTTGTTTTTTTTTTATCTCACTGAAATAGCAAAGAAGCATACAGTCCACCTGATGGTAAGTAGTCACTGCCGCCCATGGACATCTGTAATTAACTACATACAGAACATGGTTTCCATCTGAAGTCAATCACAGATGCGTTGCTACTCCCGAGGACTATGATATTCGCCTCATGTGAAAGTGTGCCGGCAACCACACCCTTACATCGAAACGCAAGAAATGCATCACGCTAGAAATAGATGTGGTGGTGGTACTTCTCCGGTCGAACTACACTAGTTCTACCACTCTTGAAACAACTAAAATGCTATGCAGATAAAATAAAATGCAGACTATAATCCGATTATTTTCACCGTTCACATGTCATTTTTATAACGCATTTCATTGGACAACTAGATATAAGACCGTTAGGAAGTTTTGTTGTGTATTAACAGAAGCGACGTACTTTGGTTTATTCCCCAAAAGTTTCAATACACAGTCGGCTAGATATGCGGGCAGTATTTCCAGGATAAATATGACGATGGCCAAGATCAACCTAGATTTTGTGAAAAATACTCCCGGTAGAGGTAATTCATCTGTAACAGAAAAAAAATTGTTTAACAATCACTTTTCTTTTCAACTATCTAATATTTTTCTAACCTTTCCTACAACCATTTCGGGAATTAAACCTGTATGCTAGTTTAAAAAATATCGTACATTTATTCAAGTCTTTCCTTTTATTAATATACGTCTTTAGCAGTTAGGGAACGTAGCCCAACCACGTGACCTATTTTAGACAAATTTTAAGTCCCCTACTTCCTGTTCGTGACCATCCGTGGTATATAAGTAGACCTCTCCCCTTTCCTTGTAGATTTCACCTAGTAATTCATTAGTACTGTTTTTAATAGTTTTTTTGCAAACAGAACGTTGAACAATAATAATTTATCTCGTAATTATTACCGGGTTGACGTGTGGCTCCAAAAGTACATGCGTAACATTTTTTATAAATGAAATATCTGATTATTATTGGTTGAAAAAGTGTGGGATTTCCTTTCAGCGATATTAATAACGTAACGAAACCCTACACCTCACCCCTCTCCATGTGACCAAGTTTTTTTGAATACCCCCTCATTGAAATTTTCACGTGGCTTGGGTACATTCTCTTGGATACAAAATATAAATATGGCATCCAATATCGACCTTACATAAGCCTTTCAATTTCTCTCCTTTATCAATTTATTAGCAAATGCAAAATCAAGTAAAAAGAAATCATAAATTAAACATATTCGAAACAATAAGTGTTCAAAAAAACTTACAAATCCTATTTTTTATGCTGTCCTTGACAGTTAATTTATCGAGTTCTCGTAACGTAATCGGATTTGCAGTACTGGAACAGCTGTTATATACTTCTACATTTTTAGAACTGAAAATAGAAAAAAAAACTGTATTGATATTCCAGTTTTCTGCAAGAGTCATTTCATGGCAATAATTTTTCACTTTTCCGATATTTCAGGGTAATCTTTTTGCAAAGCCTGATCTATTATATGACTCCAGTAGTCCAGGTGGTCACGGTCTGGGAAACGGCACCAAGCGTTTGGTAACCATTTGGTAAGACAAATGGCAAATAGAAATGTCATTTATTCCCTTTCTGATCAGCGGAATCCATTTTGACTGGCAGAACATGTATTTATCAGACTGAGAGTTCTGAACACAAAGATGTTATTCCATTCAACTACAATGTGATTCCATTCAACAACTACATTTGACAAACTTTCCTATCTTAGAAGACTAGCTGAACCCCGCAGCTTCGCCCGCGTTAGTAAAATCGATGTATCGACTGTCTCGTGGAAATAAGATATTTTCCCACAGTAAAAAGTAGTCTTTACATTAATCCAGAATATCAGCTAACTCCTTATCATATTTTATGAAAATCGCTCCAGCCGTTTATACGTGAAGAAGTAACAAACATACACACTCAAAAACTTTCTCCTTTAATATTAGGATGATGACAAGCAGTAGACGGAAGAAACTATAGATAAATTACCTTTGGCACCTAGCAGCAGCAACGATAATGACATTTGCCACATAATCAGCCGGTATGAGGTCGATAGTATTACTCCCATCAGCAAACAAGGCCCTGTTAAGGCCTTTACTGGTTGTCAGTATTAGGGCTGTTGCGCCAAACCAGTTGTCTATCCATCCACTTATAGGCTCGTCCTTGCAAGAGACCACTGAAATTAAAAAGAATTGCATTTTATTTTGTAAAAGGTAGAACTGGTGTGGTTAGACATACTTAGTTACCACTTCCATGCAAAATTTTAGTGTGAAACAGTTTGTGTTTTTTTGGTGTTATGGTTTGGCTAACTTAAGCTTCAAGTCCAAACTCTGTTGTATCGTCTTTGTCGTTGTTGTATTGTCGTTGAATTGTCTATTGTTGTGTCTATTGCAGGTCTCCATGCAGTTTCACTCCCGGGCACAGGTCTCAACTCGGAATTAAAAGGGTTTAGGCCATATGCTGCCAAAGTTTGCCAAGTTTTGGACCCCCTTTAGTTCGACGGGGGAGGTACCACCGCCTCACCTATTCCTAGCGTAAAGCATTTTTGCATTTCGTCGGAAGGGTGTGGTTGCCAGCACACTTTTATATGAAGCAACCATCTTAGTCCTCGGGAATAGCAAAGCATCCGTTATGGACTTCAGATAGAACCCATGGTCTATATGAAGTTGTTAACAGATGTCCATGGGCGGCAGTGACCACTTACCATTAGGTAAACTGCGAGCTCGTTTGCTACTTCAGCCATATAAAAAAAACTTCGAAGGCTTAACTTAATGCTGATTTATTTACGAACTGTTAGACGTGTTTTCATCAACTTGTTTTCCGTGGCTATGCCTAATGATAATTATTTTTTAATCCCCACATCTTAATTGGTTTCATTTCTATGTCCATTGGTTCCATAACAAATGTCAAAACTTACCTATAGATGGTCTGACAATGACCGTTGGTATACCCGATTGTTCATGAAACTTCGCTACCAAATTTTCAGCAAGGGCTTTCGTCAAGGTGTATGTGTTTGATGAACCATCTGTAGAAGGCATTAAAATCAAAATTAACGGAAAAAAATAAAAACCTTTTGATGAAATAAATTGAATACTTTTTTGGAGCAATTCAGCAGAGTGTTTTGTTTTAGGCTGGTGTATTGCCACACTTCATGACCACGAAACAACTGCTCTGCTCTGCAAGCGTCAGCAACGCAAAGGCAACGCCCAATGCTCACGCTTGTAGCGCCAAAGGAATGTCGCTCGAAGTGTATCTTTCGTGGCCCTCGGGTTACAGCACCAGGACCATGACATAAAGACAACGCTCAACGCTCATGTTTGTAGCGCCAAACGAATGTCGCTTGAATCGTATGTTTCGAAGCCCTCGAGTCACAGTACCAAGAAAATAATGCTCGAAACATGTTTCATGGTGCTCGAGTTACAACACCAAGAAAATGAGATACGAATCATTTGTTTTATGGCTCTCTGGTAACACGACTTATTAGGCAGTTACCGAGTAGAGCGTGGGTTCCGCTGTGGCGTTATGATTACTGATTGAATCGTTGTAATAGGTCAGTGAACCACATCAACAAGAAACTTTGCTGCAAATTGTAGCAAAATTGATTTTATTTCACTCAACGTTGACCCTTAATCTCTGGGTAGGGTACTGGACGCTCCTTGACATGTCAATGTAAACAAATAAAATTGCTAATACTTACTAAGAATTCTTCTCGTTTGTTCTTCAGTAAATATGGTTTGTTCCATTATGGCATCTATGTCACTGAGTGGTATCGGTGGTGGGTATACCGTTTCTTCCACCACTTGGATATTTGGGTTTGAAAACGCCGTAGACACGTAAAGAAATAGCTGAAAACGAACAAAAATCTTATTTGAAGCCATATTCTTTCTGCTTATAAGGATTGATATATCTCTAATGCCACATTTACAAAATGCAATAATAATAAATAATATCGATGTCTTAATCAATCAAAATAATATCGGGGTATTCTCTCGGAATGAGAGAGTTTTAGGCCATAGTCCACCGCGCTGGTCAAGTGCGAATTGGTGGACTTCACACATTTCCAAGTTTTTTTTTTAAAGAACTCTCGGATCTTTAGGTTTCCTCACGATGTTTTCCTTCACCGAAAAGCAGTGATAATTATTTTCACTGCTATTCGGTGTGTGGTGCGTGCCTGGGTTTGAACCGCGGACCTCCCGACTGAGAGGTCAAGTTTCAACCATTAGGCTATCACTGCTCAATCAATATACATATTGACTTCCGATAGAACCCCTGTTCTGTATGAAGTTGCTTACAGATGTCCATGGGCGGCAGTGACCACTTATCATCAGGTTGACTGCGTGCTCGTTTGCTACTTCATAATTATAAAAAAAACCGAAGTGATTCCAAAACTCGACTGCGTCAGGGTCTATATTTTTCTGTCGCAGTGGGAAACTAAATACTATATTTATTTAAGACAAAACTGTTTAAAAATATGTAATAAATAATTTATATGCTTACCTGTAATTTTCTCATCCTGATAACCAAATCCAAAACTCGTCTAGTGCCTTCCAGATTAACATTAATAGCCACTTTTAGGGGTTCGTTGAATTTGATCGTAGCAGCAAAGTGGAAAACTATGGACACCTAAAAGGCAATGTTTAATTAAGTATTGATCTTGATTGCTAAAAAATATAAGCAGAAACGTAAAAAACGAAACTAAATTTAAACTAAAATTAAATATGTAACAAAAGAAATTATTTGAATATATTTTTATTTATATATTTTGATTTAGTATTCATATTATTGATTATAGTAATGTTATGAATAGTATTATGTTCAATTGCGAAAAAATGCCTAATTAAATTAGAATTTATGACATTTGCATGCCTTTAAGGTAGAATAAGAGGATGTGTAATTAATATATAAGACCGCTTTGTACCTTATTTATATGCAAATAAAGACTATTGATTGATTGATTGATTGATTTTGATTTTTGATTTTGATTAATACGTGAAGCAAAACTTGTGGTGCATTATTAATTACCTAACTTGCCGCGGACGGAGTTGCACGATTATAGTTGACGTAGAGAAGGAGTGCGGAATGTTGATATTTTTTTCAAATAATGCATATAACACACATAAAATCAACTAAAACACATTATACTCACTACCGTGAATTTGTCACAAACACTATATATAAACGAAATAAAACATTCAACATATGAACACAGAGAACATCAAAAATATCAGACGTCTTTGTTAAAATACCCATTATTGATTATAATTGCTTTGTCACTTAAACCTTTTTTTACCTTTCGGGTGGATTAAAATAACTTAAAATTTAAAAAAAAAATATTCGGGAAATCCCCATCAACCCACTATTGGCCCACTGTTGGGCACGGGTCTTCTCTCTGAATGAGAGAGTTAGGCCATAGTCCACCGCGCTGCCCAAGTGCGAATTGGTGGACTGAATGAATTCGGGAAATACTTTGGACAATATTTAGTTTTTGAGTTAAATTACGGTCGAATTCCGACCGTTGCGACGTATGACTAGTCCATATAAATAGCCGATCAAGACAAGGAACGATAGGATCAATCGTGGACGAAGACGTAGGCTACATGTAGTTAAAGTTTTTGTTACTTACATTTTCCAGTAACAGTTCTTCATCTTGAGTTTTAATTCCTAGGTTAGGTTCAGATATGTCCCCGACGATTGTTATTACTTTTGCCAAGTCCTGTGGCCTTTCGCTCTGTAATCTTTCGAAAAGCTGGAATTTTAATTATATTTGATTATTATATTATTTCCAAGATATATATATCAGTTAAGTAAGGTCTATAATCAGAATTGAACACGTTGTGGTACGCACCACTGATTTTTTTTAATTTTCTGCGTATTAAAAATTAATTATCTTTGCTTTTCGGTGAAGGAAAACACCGTGAGGAAACCAACACACTTGTGAGTTCTGTAAGAAAAAAATCTCGGAGGTGTGTGAAGTCCACCAATTTGCACTTGGCCAGCGCGGTGGTCTATGACCTATAACTCTCAGTGTGGGACAATAATGGGTTGACGACAATTAGCTATCGTACAAAGTAACTAAATTTTTAAATAGAAACGAAAAGTTTGTCGGTCTCATTCTAAAAAGCCGTCTGAAATTACTATTATTTCATATTTCATATTGAGCCAATTCAGCACTTCCATAAATATATTTTCTATTTAAGTAAAGAGAAAATCACAAAGGCATGTAGAGCAATATTTTTTCTTAATCTGTATAGTTTGTTAGGTATTTATGTTAGACAGAGTTGTGCGTTATTCGAATAAATTTATATCTGAATAATTATTCGAATAAACTTTTATTAGCATTAAAATTATTCGCGAATAAATGATTTGTCAATAATTTGTTCGTCACTAAATTGATTTCAAATAATTTATTCGTTATTTGAAATAATTTTACACCTTACTTACATCATATTACCAACATTCAAAGACACGTGTTTTGTGGTTCTTTTGTTGTATTGTATTGCATTGAAAGAAAAAAGGTTAAGGCAATTTCATATTATTAGCATTAGCGGCTATTATGTACCTATTTTCTAGAATTCCAGGTAGCAGGTAATATTGTTTACAATACGATACGAGCTGGCAAAACTTCATTATAGGTATGTCGGAACAGAAGAAGGGCGAGGCTTCGGACATCAGAAGCGTTTCATAGAAATTACTTTACTTTAGTTACTTCAGTTATCAGTTATTATTATTAATAGACTAAGAAGTTAATGGCCTTACTTACATCATACGTACTTGTGACTTCATCTGTTTACAACAACTTTCCTGCCCCACCGACAGGTGTATTAGTACATATTTAATAGAGTGAGAGAGCGTACTTCCTTTGCAGTTGTGGTTACAAAACAATAGTTGTTTTTGTGTAAATTGCATAATTTTCTGTCTACTCCTCACAATAATTTGAGTTTGTTGACTAGTACGCGTCGCCTTTTAATTATTGTAACTATGTTATAGTATTCTTGGATTTCAGAAGTAGTCATGGAGAGTTTTAACTCTGACAATTAACAGCCTAATTTAAACAGTTCTAATGATAATATTGTCAATCTATACGACGTTGAGCATGTTGGATAGTAGATTTTTCATGTGCGACTCTTCATCTTCTAATGGAAAAAGCATTCTAATGACTTTTGAAAAACTACGGTATACAGGTTATCAGCCGAAGAACATTAAGCAGGAGAACATTCACAACTGTATTTTTTTTACAATTATAAACAGTTAATTTTTTTATTTGCAAAATATAATTCATTTGTTTTATTGTTAGCTTTAATCGAATAACAAATAAAAATAATTATTCGTCATTAAAAAAAAATACTTTGAATAAACGAAATCATTTATTATTCGCAAATAACTACAGAAAAAAATATTAATTCGTTATTCGTCATTCGAATAAATTTTGTCCAACTCTGATGTTAGAAATAAATTAACAATAAATCTTTGCTAGTTGCTCAGAAATACCTATACCCCTCGTCGTACGAGGTAACAAAGTGTGAATTGTTTTGAATTTAATGTAAGGTTATAGAAATCCCATGAACACCGCTTTGTCTAACTTTAAGTACACATAATTTACATACAAGCTATTGTTAGGTTAATAGATTGATATTCTTACGTAAATACGGAATAAAAAATATGACTGATGTTAAACTGAGTGTACAAGAGCGGAAATATTCGGCAAAAAACATCATAGTCTTCCGAAATTTCTAGAATAAACCTACAGTTTATATTTTATTTAAGGTGCAGGCCAACAAGTAACTATTTACTAACGATGTAATTACCATCATTGATGGCAAGTGATCACTTCCACTCA
The DNA here is from genome assembly GCA_949699795.1 of Spicauda simplicius. Classification (NCBI taxonomy): domain Eukaryota; kingdom Metazoa; phylum Arthropoda; class Insecta; order Lepidoptera; family Hesperiidae; genus Spicauda; species Spicauda simplicius. Next base: position 19,918,000 of record OX453066.1, read on the forward strand.
AGGTTAACTGTAATCACACTAAACCGGATTTTTAAAACCTTATCCATCGTTCTCCGCATTATGACAATAAAAACATTGGTGTGACAGGGCTTTCTAGCGCCAGACTTACTCAACAGTTACATTTAAATGTATATTGTTTGTTATGTTATGTTATGTTATGTTATGTTATGTTATGTTATGTTATGTTATGTTATGTTATGTTATGTTATGTTATGTTATGTTATGTTATGTTATGTTATGTTATGTTATGTTATGTTATGTTATGTTATGTTATGTTATGTTATGTTATGTTATGTTATGTTATGTTATGTTATAAAAAGAAAAATAAAACCTACTGGGCATTCAAACATCTTCTTAAACTTCTCTTCAGCGCTGATTTTTTCCGTTTCACGAATTAAAACGTAAACTTTTGCAATTTTTGGACATCTGTACAGTATTTTCTCCACAAAAACCTGCAATATATGGAAAACAAATTGATATTTGCATATTATAATAATTACTGTTACAAGCTCTTAGTCACTGACTGTCTTCGTATGTTTGAATGAAGTTTTTTAGGTTTTTTTTTATTTACTTCCTTGTAACAGATTCAAGTAAAGTTATAAATACTTTTGAAACCATAATATGGTAGAACTGTATGCGATTCAACTGCGATGGCATCACCGCCACACCAATTTCTGCCTTTTTTTGTTCTCGAGGGGGAAACCTTCAAAAGGTACCCGACGCCATGGGAGCGACGCAGGGTTATGTGGGATTTTTACCGCACTAAAACCCCCCTGGTGGCCGTCCTTGGCGCTATAAAGAGGACTCCGGGATCTTCAAAGGAACACAACCGGAATCTTCTAAGCGCGTTGCAACATCGTGCTCCTCCCAGATAAGCGGCTGGGCCCACCGCCCCGTCTAGTCTTTACGACGGTATGCGACCACACATACCGCCGTCCTTCTCGGGACCGCCTAGCCGAACGGCTCGAGCTCCCACTCTAGCCGCCCGCAACACCGGAAGCCCCTTTTAGTTGCCTCTTACGACAGGCAGGGGATACCGTAGCCCTATTCTGATTCTGGAACTACAGGGACCCACTAATTTCTGCCTAATAATAGCAGAATAAAGCGCTGCTGTGTTCTAGTTTAAAGGGTGAGGTAAGGGATATATACTTCTTAGTGCTAACAACACCTGGATCTTAACAAATGAATCTTTTCTAAAGGTGCCAATAAATGTCAATTGGCGGCTGCATCCTTCAATAGGGTGCTCGTTTAAAAGATCCACGTTATAAAAAAAAAATATGATATTATTAAGCTCTACGATGTTCATCACAATGATGGGCTCGGGTCCTCTTCATCGGATTAGGCCAGCCTCCTTGGTTTTATGTCAATAGTGAACATGTTTTGAAAGATATGTTACATTTTCAATTGATTTACTCGTACCTTGCCTAAAAATCCTGTGCAACCAGTGACAAAAATTGATTTTCCGTCGTACATATCAGCAATGGATTGGTACCGCTCCCCTTGGCGACCGTTAGAATTCATCGTGTTTCTGTAAAATATAATAAATTGTTAAATTCAACATTATGACTTTCATATAAACTGACTTTCTGTGACTATGACTTTCATTTCAAAATATGAAATATAATTTTTAGCTAAATTTAAAATTAATACTAATCATATAAACTTTCAAATAACGTAAAAAAATGTAAAAAGGAGTAATAAATGCACTATCGTTAGGTTTTAAGTATGGCTGTATGTAGTGTATAAACAAAATTCTCACGATAAGTATTATGTACACACACAAAGAACAAGGTACACAAAGAACAAGGAACCAAACGAAAATTAAATTCATAATTTGGATTTGTACGTGACCGAGGTCAAAACTAAAACTTTTTACGAGTGAAGAACTTAGTTTGAGTTTATGTTTCCTTAAAGCGAGCATTGATCGTTTTTTCGCTCGCAAATCACCCATTGCAATGTAACATTGCAAGTTAGTATACAATATAAGCAGGTATATAATAGAAGCAGACAGATGGATCGATCGTTCGATATCGGCCGGTGCACGTGCGGCCATTGTGACGTCATCTGTTTTTAACATTTGCCACTCTGACCATACAATAGCTCAAAATAATCAAAACAAGCAAAGCAAAGATTCAAGCAAGAGAAGAATCTATTTTTCAAGTAAAGATTTGATTTTTTTTTGTAAAATGACCACTGTTCAATAAAGTACCTTTTGTTATAGATGTATCAAACGAGCACGCAACCTACCTGATACTAAGTGGCAACTAATAAAGTTGAGTTGCTACTCTCGACGTAATAATGGAGAAATGCCTCCGTCAACACGTCCTTCGAGAATAAAACACAACAGCGCTTAACACTGTTTTTATTTCGAAAAACTAGGCGACGGTGGCGCGTTTAATTAAACTTACGTATCCTTTGAATGATAATAATACTCATAAAATACGCAAATAAATATTTATACTACAAGACGATGGATAAAACTGAATACAAATTAAAGGCACTCTTATTTATAAATCATTTTAACGTATAGCATTAAGTCAAATGAGTTAATAATGTTTAAAAAACTTATTTTGCATGTTAACTTACTTCGGGTACTTCATGGTAATTATTCTTTAGATGATGATGATAATTGCTTAAAAATATCAAGGCGTAGCCAGAAAAGTGACTTTTCGGGGAGTTTGAACCCCTAAAACCCTATAGGGGTAGGGTTTTAGGGGCGTAGCCAGGGGCTATGCTCGTAAGTGGCGCGTAACATTTTTTATTAAAAAATTGAATATATTTTCTATAAACATATTAACTGAAGGTTGAAAAAATTAGTATTTCTTTAAATATAAACTCGTTTTAATTAATGAAGTTAAATATTTATATATTAGAGCCATAAGTTAAAATATCAAGAAGACTTTTATAACTGTAATCGATCTGTAGTAGTGATGTGACGAATGTCTTATTTCACATTTACATTCGCGAATGCGAATGCAAATGTAAAAGGTTGTTTTGTTTGAGTTTGAGTTATAGGGGCCGGAGGATCTAGACTTGGCGACCTTATTTTTTGTTTGTCAAATTGCATTTCAATTTCAATTTGGATAAAGGTGAGTTTTTATTGCGAAGCATGGCAAATCAATATTCGCAAAATATTCGCAACAATTCTTGCGAATGCGAATGAAAATGCAAATATTCGTCGCATCACTAATCTGTAGCTACAGTTTTCTGTTTTTATATCTAGCGTAGTAAGATACTTAGTAAGATAAGATGATAAAAATAGTATTTTTAATATACATATATTTCGTTTTAATAACTTTAATTTTTAAATATACTATTTATATCTACCTATTGTATATAATTATATTGTATCTACTGCATATGTTATTATTACAAAATTAGAAACTAATCTATTTAAATAACAATGTATTAAACAGCGGCTAAGTGCGAGTTAGACAAAGCACGAAGGGTTCCGTACGTTCGTTGCACGGAAGCCCCTCTTAAATAATAATATTCACAACGGGAACGGGTAGACTGTTGAGTACAGAACCCTAAAATTAAGAAAAAAATATAAAAAAACTGAAATAAAAAAAAATAAAAAAGGTTTATAATTTGAATAAACTAGATTTATAATTAAAGACAAACGATTATCTGATGACGAACTTAAGATAATTAGTTATGCAGTAGCAAATGAAGTAGTATAAAATAGCTAATAAAGATTAATTACAAAAAAGAGTCATAAGAAGGCAGAAGTAATTAAAAAAAAAACAATTGAATTTCTACTAAGCCAGATATAAGAATGAAAATCATACTAATATTATAAAGGCGAAAGTTTGTGAGTGTGTATGTTTGTTACTTTTTCACGTCTAACCGGCTGGAGCGATTTTTAAAAAAATTGGTAGGGAGTTAGCTGACACTCTAGATTAACATATAGGCTACTTTTAACTGTGAGAAAATATCTTATTCCCACGGGACAATCGCTACATCAATTTTTTAGCGCGGGCGAAGCTGCGGGGTTCATCTCGTGATTATTATTATAGTTACGTCACATATGGCAATGGACTTTATAAATACCATAAACTAAATAATTATCAATCAATCAATCATTTCTTTGCAAGGATTTTTTTTATTTAACTGAAGTAGCAAACGAGCATGCAGTCCACCTGATGGCAAGTGGTCACTACCGCTCATGGACGTCTGTAACCAACTTCATACAAAACATGGGTTCTATCTGAAGTCAAACAAATATGCGTTGCTACTCCCGAGGACTAAGATGGTAGCCTCATATAAAAGTGTGCCGGCAACCACGCCCTTCTATCGAAACGCAAGAAATGCTTCACGTTAGAAATAGGTGTGGCGGTGGTACTTCCCCGGTCGAACTACACTGGTTCTACCACCTTCAATATCGTACAAGTTACTATAATCTGTAAAATTCCACACGTACAAAGATCGTACGTGTAATATAACACTAATTGTACTCTCTATATTCTACACATCGAGGCATACAAAACGTATACATATTACTGGCATTAAGATAATGTAATTTATAGAATTTACAATTCAAATATGTGGTTCTCAAGTAGTAAGGTCAGTGTTGTTTTAGATTTTAATGTCGAATTAGGGTTAAATGTGTCAGTGCATTTATGTGAGTTACAATTATTACTTCATTAGATAATATAATTTAATCTACAGTTATTATTATTTTATCAATACACCTTCTAAGCGTCATCTTACTAAATAATACGTTTTATTTATAAGAAGCTTTCAGTATTCATAACTTTGTACTGATTTAATGTTGTCTGGTAATTTATTATAGATTGTAGATTGTAGACCTGATTTGATATATACTTTTACAGTAATAAAAAACTCTTTATAATTATATGAATTTAGAATTCCATTATTTTGACATGTAAAAATATTGTTGTTTTTTAGTGTTAAGAAATGGATAGAATGTTTTGAGTTTGATTATTAACTATATGTTAATACGTGATATATGTTAATACGTGAAGCAAAAACTTGTGAAGCATTTTTAAGTAATATGCCATGGACGGATTAGTATGGAACTTTTAGTTATAGTGGACGTAGAGAAGGGTGGCAGAATGTTAATATTTTTTTCAAATAATGCTTAAAACATAAATAAAATCAACTAAAACACATTACACACACTACCGTGCATTTGTCACAAACACATAAATAATAAACGAAATAGAATATTCAATGTCTTACTTTGAAGCAGAAAACACTTTTCCTTTCACCCTATAAGATAGTAGGTCCCATGCAGAATATATTTTATTGTACAATTTTGCTGTTTTTCTATTTGAATTTTAATTCTCATAGCTGTTTCTATTTATACAATAATATATCAACCATCCACCAATTCGCACTTGGCCAGCGCAGTGGAGTACGGCCTAAACTCTCTCATTCCGAGAGAAGACCCGTGCCCAGCAGTGGGACAATAATGGGTTGAAGACATATCAACCATCATGGCTACTTCTTAATTTACAATTATTACAATAAGTAAGACGTTTTACTTATGAGAAGATTTTAACATTTATAACTTTGTACTGTTTTAATGTTGTCTGGTAATTTAATATAGATAGTAGATCCCATGCAGAATATATTTTATGGTACAATTTTGTTGTTTGTCTATTCTTCTTTTATTTTGAATTTGTCTATTTAAAAATGCACCACAGATTCTTCTTCTTCAATACAATACAATAGTCTTTATTTGCATATAAATAAGGTACATAGCGGTCTAATATATTAATTACACATCCTCTTATTCTGCCTTAAAGTCTAATAAATTATTAAGGTTAATTCTTCTTTATAAAAATGAATGTTTGTCTGTATGTCCTTTTCAGAATCGAAAACTATTCATTTGATCACGTGATGATCTTTAGCAAAGTGGTTATTCATGAGCTAGCGAAGGTTTCTCGTGTTTTTTATTTTATTGTTTGTGATGGCGTAGTAACGCGCGCAGGGTACAGCTAGTAGTATAACCTTTTAGTGTCACCTCAAACGCGTTGAGACGTGCAATAGTAATTGGAAGGTGGTAGGAAGAACCAGTGTAGTTCGACCGTGGAAATACCACCGCCACACCTATTTCTAGCGTGAAGCAATTCTTGCGTTTCTTTGGAAGGGAGTTGTTGCCGGCACACTTTTATATGAGGCGACTGTCATAGTCCTCGGGAGTAGCAACGCATCTGTGATTGATTTCAAATAGAACCCATGTTCTGTATGAAGTTGATTACAGATGTCCGTGAGCGGCAGTGGTCACTTACCATCAGGTGGACTGCATGCTCGTTTGCTACTTCAGTCAATTAAAAAAGTAGTTCCCATAGATACGTCATCGACAGATGGGATCACAAAATACCTTTCCCGAGCACTTTAAACATTCTAATTTACATTACAAAAGCTGCAATCCCAAATAAATGTTGGTTAGTTCAGAAATTTCTATAGTTACACACGAAGAATTAGCTAACGAGTGCTATGAAAATGAAAAATAATGCTTTAATGCTTTATAAATAATCCTTTTACCACACTAGGATTTCCTCCTGTGTCACGGGTGTCATGGAAACAAACATAAACACAAATAACAAGACATAGAACAGGAGTCTAAATTGACTTTTCAGAAATATATCTGTCCGGGGATCGAATTTGGAACTCATTAAGTCTTAGATCAATATGAAAAGCATCTCCGCCGATAGATCGTTAAAATGATTTCATACTTAGTACTAGTAGTATTAACGCGTATTTCCAAAATTCTGTTACATCAAACTTATAAAACAAAATAATAATAAATGTACCTTTTATTTAATCCCAGTTAGCGTTGCAACCAATGAAAAATGAATGATTGAATATGACTTGTGTGCATGTTATTGATAACATGATCTCATTGTAAGATCATTTAAGGCAAGAAGATGAAGCAGACACGGCATGGATGCAACTATCAACATAATTTACGTGTACCTGTGAATTAATTTTATAAGGAAATAAAATTCAAACTGTCAATTCAAAATGGTTGCAATGATAAATTACTGAATACACTTGTTACGTCTAACGCTGATGCACAGCCTTACTGCATTGCAATTCAGCCGGCAAACTGAAGAGCTGACGCAGCACCTCGGACGTTCCCACATATCGTAGGAATGGATATCATTCCCAGTTCTAACATTGACTCGGTTTTTCATGTATCCCCCTGCAGCCGCACGTATATAATTCACTTAAAAACAATTCTGTTTTTCTATTTATTTTTCACCCGTCGCAACGGTCGAAATTCGACCGTAATTCAACTCAAAAACTAAACTTGATATTGTCCAAAGTATTTCCCAAGTTAATTTTTATTAATTTTCAAGTTATTTTATTACACGCGAAAGGTAAAAAGAGGTTTAAGTGACGAAGCTGCATTTAAAATCAATAACGGGTATTTTGACAAAGACATCTGACATTTTTGACATTTTGTGTTTTCATATAATATGTTTAATTTCGTTTATTATTTATGTGTTTATCATTAATGCACGGTAGTGTGTGTAATGTGTTTTTAGTCGATTTTATATATGTTATTTTTGATTTTATATTAAAAACCACCTTCGAATCTACATGAAGATACGTTTTAAAATACGCATACCCGGGTTGATAAACTTATTTTCCCATTTCTATCTAACTACAAGTCTGTGGTAAATGTTTTTCAATTGTATTACTGTGGTCGCATACGTTACAAATACAACATGATGTTTGTAAATAAAATAATTAAACTATTAGTAGGTCTTAACATTTCCTATCTGAGTGAAGCAACAAACGATCTTTCAATGCATTTGCACCACTGCCGCCAATTTACATCTGTAAGTAACTTTATATAGGACATGAGTTCTATATGAAGTCTATCATAGTTTTTTTTTATCTGACTGAAGTAGCAACCGAACAGTCCACCTGATGGTAAGTGGTCACTGCCGCTCAAGGACATCTGTAATCAACTTCATACAAAACATAGGTTCATCTGAATTCAATCACAGATGCGTTGCTCCTTTCGAGGACTATGATAGTCGCCTCATGTGAAAGTGTACCGGCAACCACCCTTCCATCGAAACGCACGCTGCTTCACGCTAGAAATAGGTGTGGCGGTGGTACCTCCCCGGTCGAACTACGCTGGTCCTACCACTTCTTAAATCTACAGATGCGTTTCTACTCCCGAGGCTAAAGATGGGCTCATATAATAGTGAGTGAGCCAGTAGTCATATCCTTCCACCGAAAAGCAAGAACTGCTTCACGCTAGAAATAAATGAGGCGGTGATGTTTCCCAGGTCGAACCTCACTACTTCTTCCGTTTGGTAGAAGTTCATACAGAGGTAAATATGGTTGATACTTGGCTTGTATTCAGTGAGTCCAAAGTTGTAACTACACGTGTGTACCTCTGAATTTCGTAACTTCTGTGTCTTCCCTAATGTAGGTTCTGGCAAATGACACGACGCCTGGTACGCGTATTGGTTTTAGCAGAAAGTGTTGTTTATTAACAGTGCGGATATTAGTGATTATCTTGTAAATATGGTGCTATTAACCCATTAAATGCCCTACACTTACACCGAGTTTGGCGGAGCCATAGTGGCGGTACCGCACACGCATCCGACCAAGCATCCCGTCCGATTGCCATCTCTCACTAGCTCTCGGAACTGAGTATTCCGCACCTGGCACCCTGTGTGCCGACCACTCGGATCCGAAAAAATATTTTGTATTTATATTATTAAAGATATGAATACCTAATAATAAATGCATACATGTTTTTTGTAACGTTTATCAGATGCGCTCAAAGAGTATCGAATTAGTATTTGTCAAAATCATACTGGCTTTGAATGTGTTAAGAACCGACATTACACGACACATTTTACGTGTATAATAATATGATTTGCAATGCCGATGAAACATATCCTGAGAAAACACACATGCACTTACAAGTCCTTATAAACCTCCAAATTCAAAAATGAGTTCTTATCGATTGCAATTGGTCAATGTGACAGAGTATCACTGTTGGAGTACACAATGGGGTTCAAAGGGACCCAGATTCCCCCTCCCCGCCCGTAACATAGACGGGAAAGGGAAAACATCACCCAACAAAAGGATCTTTTTGTCGCAATTTTGGGGTTTAGTTTTTAGAAAAAGACTTTACTTTCGTTTTTTTCATCGATTGACGCTATTCTGTTCTTCCACAACATACCTGTAGCTACGTCCATGGGCATGGCTTAAATCCCTCTCACTCCATGGCCCATGCCCACCAGTGGGATAGTAATTGCTTAATGACGACATTATAGCGTGGCATCAAATTAAATAATTGAGTTGGTGGAATAATATGCTTCACCACACTTTCCTCTCAAAGGTAAAATTAATTATAAGGGTTGGTAGGGTGAAAATCGAATCACATAGGGTCCCACCGCAAACACCCTACTATTGCTCATATTCACTGGATGCATCGAACTTATGTACACACGTAATCTGTATGTAAATTTGTATAGAATAATGTCTATTTGGTGATATTCCTTGATATGTAGATTACCGTGGAATTTAGACCTTAAATCCCTGTACAGGCCAAATTTCGAATCTCTTCGGTATAACTGATACAATAAATAAATATGTCGGTGCAGAAGATTTGAATGATTTTTATTTGTGAACGCATTGGACGCCATGCGCGACAGAACGCTGGAGAGGAAGACAGAGTCGGAAGACTGGCGGATCGTTGTTACTCAAAATCGGCTTACATCTTACTATTATGTTTCACTTCCGATTAATTGCTATTAGCTTTTTATTAACTTCACCTGTATGTTTGTTTGTAACCGACTTCTTTGGGCGCGATTTTGACCCACTTTAAACGGCCAGATTTCGTTCAAACTTTGTAGATTTATTGAGGACCGATGACAATACACTAATTTGATAAAATTATTCCATTTTTTAATTTGACTAAAAAGTAGAAAATAAATAATAGTTTAAAAAAAACGAAAAAATAAATAATAGTTTAAAAAAACTAGTGCATGGTGTCAATGGTTATAGATATTTTATTGTCAGATATGAGTAGAGTGATTATCATTTCGATAATATCTTAAAAAGCGACCCACGCTTTTTTTAAAATAAAATATTTTTTTTTATTCACACTATTATTAATTTATATGCATTGAAATTTTTAACTCTATTTTCTTAATTTAAATTTATTTTCTATTTTTTAGTTCGGTTTTCTATAAAAAGCGTGTTTTTTAGTTTTTTTAAACTATTATTTATTGTTCTTAGTGTAAATGCGTGTGTAAATAATAAATGTTACGATGTGTATCAGTGATGATTATTATTTAATATGCCGATCTCCTTTTTCACACTATATCCGATAAATGTTGATTAATTAAGAAGTATAGCCTCCTGTCGACATACTTATATATTTATGTATTTATTCACTAAAATCTTTGTTCGTCTGCCAACTTATACGAATTGAACTAAAACACGAGCACGCATTATTTGTAACTTGAACAATTCAATTTAAGACTTCGTTAAGAGATTATTGATGTTCATTCAGGGCGAGGATTCGAAACAAATCAAATAAATGAGCGATGACGACAAATGAATTGGAACAATGCACAGATAATTGAATGAAGCAGACCGTAAAGTTTAAATTCCGACATTTTAAAATACTGCGACAAAGAGATATGTGGGTTATATTTTGTGACATAGGGAGATCTGCCAGTAGGTGAGTGATCATGCTAGGAGAGCGGCCGGACTCCGATAGTCTCTGTTCGAAACCTGTATCGAACTATACTGTTTGTACGACCTGGTAAAGGTAAAGGTTTTATATCCGTTACATCCGTAACATACGTTTTAAATAATCTAAATTCATCACTCAGATAACTGTCGGGCGGGGAATCGGACCCGGAACACACAAGAGTGTCAGACCGGTATGGTAACCGCTCCGCCACGTGGGTCGTCAGATATTATAAATGCCACGTTCGTAATGGCCAGCATATAAAAATGAATCGTCATTTTTATCATATTGAGTTCCCCATAACATTTTATACGTAAAATTAATGAACATGAAATGTAAATGACACCATAATCCTCGTCAAGGTGACTTTAAATCACCAATTATTTTGACTTCCATTGGAAGGCCACCTGTCGAAAAGGAAAGAAGGTTACTCTGTCACATGCAACAGGCAATATTACATTGTTAACTTTCCATAATGGAGTGGCATGTTGGGATTTGTTTTATGGATTTTCAATCATCGTAATTTTGATAGATATTGTAGACAACAAAAATGAACTTATGACTTATATCATCACGGTATTGATACATTTTAATATCTAACGGGTAATGAGGATAACGGTAATTAATTAATTATTTATTAATTGTACTAATTAATATCAATGCAATAATTAATTATTATTGTACATTTAATTAATTAATTAAATTGATAATCAATTATTAATTAATTACATTTGTAATTATTTACACATTAAGTGTAGTATTGTATACAGCAACGGCTTTAACGACTTTGTAAACAATATACCGATACCTATACAAACATTATTGTTAAAATTATTTACCTATTACGTATTCATCTATCTTAAAGCTAGGGTTTAATTGTAATTTGACATCAATCAAATTTGACATTTATTAATAATTAATACAAAGTTATTAATAATTAATCAATTATTAATTAATTACGTTTTTTGAATTCTTTAGCCGACAATCCGGCCCAGCCACATGGGTCGTGGTAACGGCAAACTGCGGTGGCGGGGCGAGACTCTTGACAAGTACTACTGGTAAATTAACCTATCTATCCTGCGTCTAGTTAATACAATACAATACAATACAAAATTTCTTTATTGTACACCAATTTATATGTAACAAAAACAAAAGGCGGTCTTACCTATCACTTAGATAGTGATCTCTTCCAGACAACCTTTGTGGCTAAAGGAAACATTTAAAATGCAAGAGAGATAATTTTACTTTTTTAGCACTCGAGATTACCTAATTTTGTAAATATATCGAATAAACAACGTAAATCGGTATGCTATTTATATTTACACAAAAAGGTAATAACTGTCTCAAAAAACTCCTTTTAACGTGATAAGCTACGCCTTAGCAAGTAAATTTTCATGAAAAATTGGATTCTTCTGCACACAACAGTAGCTACATAATTCTTTTATCCCTCTTTCATTTCCATTTTCTCTAAAACGTCATAATAATCTACCCAGTAAGGCTCAGTTTGGGATATAAGTACGTGTTCCATTACGCGCGAAAATTTATAGTATGTTTTTATAAGAACAAACGACCATCCAGTACGCCTGATTGTAAATTAGTGCCATCCGTGAACTAGCAACTTCATTTAGAAAACGAGTTTCACTTAAGGTCAATCATACGCGTTGCCACTTACCAAGCATAAAAAAAAAACGCTTTCTACACTCATAGCCCTACAGTAGGATTTTCTCCTGTGTCGTGGGTGCCATGGAAACACACAAAGACGAATACACAAACACCCAGACCCAGAACAAGAATCTAAACTCATCATTCAGATACCTGGCTGGCCGGGAATCGAACCCGGGACCCACTGCGTGTCAGACTGGTACGGTAACCGCTGCGCCACGCGGGTCTTCGTAAATATACTCATGTAAAAATTACTCTTCAACCACATTCTTTCACCGAAACGCAAAAAATCATACAGATTGTAATGTTAAGCGATTCAGATTCAAAGATGATGGTAGTTCTAAGGACTAAAATAATCATGTAATCTGATCCACCAACTACAACGAAACGCAAAACCTGTTTCACGCTAGAAATAGATGTGTCAGTGGAACCTCTCTGGCAGAAACACGCTCGTTCTACCAACGCACCTTGCAATGTTGTATTTTTTTTTATTTGACTGAAGTAGCAAACAAGCATGCAATCCACCTGATGGTAAGTGGTCACCGCCGCTCATGGACATCTGTAACCAACTTCATACAGAACATGGGTTCTATTTGAAGTCAAACACAGATGCGTTGCTACTCCCGAGGACTATGATGGTCGCCTCATGTAAAAGTGTGCCGGCAACCATACCCTTCTATCGAAACGCAAGAAATGATTCACGCTAGAAATAAGTGTGGCGGTGGTACTTCCCCGGTCGAACTACACTGGTTCTACCACTTTCAAACCTTATCTATTAATAGACAATCTTGAGAAAGATTCTTATTACCCGTTGCTCAAATGATTAACCGGTCAATTTAGACATAAAAGAAGCGGTCAAACAACAATAATTCCTGGAAAGCCAATTGGTGGAGAGCTGGGGTTCGTCATTACAAATAAAGTTTTTCAAATCCCCATCGATCCCATGTGGGCTACAAAAGTTATTCGAGGTCAAATATCAAAATTTGAGGATTTTTATATTTTTCTCGAAAACGGTAAGTTTTATCAAAAAATATCAGACCAAAGGTGTAGATCGTAAAATTCTCTACTGAAATGATCCTTATATATTTTTTGAATGTAAAAATTAATGAAGGTAAAAAAATAACCTAACTCACGGAAGACGCAACCAACTGTGCCATCGAAATATCTTTTACGGGTTAAAAAAGTGAATATCATTCTCATAACATTCATATTATTGACAGGTTTTTCCACGCCTTGCTTTTACTCTTACGTTATCTTAAACATGGTTTCTATATGTCTTTTACGTTAGACCCATATTTTTTATATTATTTAAAATATGTTATCTATTAATTTCACTAATTAATATTTTGTGATTAATTTCATTTCGATTTTGTTAATTATAACCACATTTAATTATTTAGCCTTAAAAGTTGCGATGTATGGCATGCAGTCGTCGCTTATAATTGTACTGCCACTTATGTAATTACTTTCATTATTAACATCTTTACCATGTAACAGTGTTCAGTATGTTAGTGACCTATATTAAATAAATAAATAAATAATCAACAACCTGTTAAAAACGAGTAATTGTATCGAAAACTAAAAAGATTAAATTCAAAAAGATAGTTTCTACATAGTTTTCAGGCCTCTGCAGCCAGCATTGAATTGCATCTCTAACCAGTGGTAGACCCGCGATAATTTTTGTTTATTCTGATTGAAGTAGCAAACGAGCATGCCGTTCACCTTATGATAAGTGGTCACTGCCGCCCATAGGCATCTGTAAGCAACTTTATATAGAACATAGGTTCTATCTGGAGTCAATTACAGATACGTTGCTATCTCCGAGAACTAAGATGGTCGCCTCACATAGAAGTGTACGGCAACCACACCCTTTCATCGAAACGCAAGAACTACTTCACGCTAGGAATATATGTGAAGGTGGTACCACCCCGGTCGAACCATATATGTTTTACCACCTGGCTCTATTCTGTCTGATACGCTTTTTGTTTTCACTACATAGTATAAACAAAGTCGCTTCCCGCTGTCTGTCTTATGTATGCTTAGATCTTTAAAACTATGCTACGGATTTTAATGCAGTTTTTTCAGTAGATAGAATGATTCAAAAGGTTTTTATGTATAATACATGTATAATATAGAGAAACACTGACAATTTTAGATTTTTGACTTTTACGCGAAACGAAGTTTGCCGGGTCGATTAGTAAGATTCTAAGATACTTGTATAAAAGATTGCCTATGCAAACGAGCATGCAGACCACCTGATGGTACCTTTGCGGTCGAACTACACTGCTTCACCATCTCGTAGAATATTTTACCGCCTCTAAGGTGGTTTAAAGGATAATAAAACTCGTTGTTATTCGATTCCGATGGCACTGCCACTCTTGTTACAGCCTAAAATGCAGTGTATTTGTGTTAAAATATAAACAGGCAAAAATATATAAATATATATGCAGAAACTGTGAAGCGGCGCAAGTATGCAGCCATTTCTCAGGACTGCATATTTGTGCCGTTTGAAGTAGAGACGATGGTACCGTGGGGACCAGAAGCGAAACATTTTTACAAAGAATTGTCTTCGCGCCTGATTGACGCCTCCTGTGATCCGAGAGCTGGAGTTTACCTCGGTCAACAAATAAGTTTAGCAATACAGCGAGGTAATGCTACTAGTGTCTTGGGTACATTTCCACGGGGCAGCGATTTGGCTCATTTATTCTATTTATAATTGTAAATTTTAGTAAATAAAATGTAAATTTGGGTTATATATTACAATGTTAACTAAATAAACAGGCTAACTTTTTACATAAACTTCTACATTTCACTTATTTTATTAATTGAACCATTTTGTTTCTCATTACAAAACAGATACTTAATTTAATTTCATTACATATCTTGTAGCTTACTCGCCCACGGTGTTAAAAATTCTCAAGATGGGGGTCTGGGGTGATTTTCATAAATATACTTTATCTTTTGTCACTCTGTCTTAAGATGAAGGAGCGTTGAATACTTAACATTTTTAGGAATCATCTTCAGATATTTGAAAAATTATTTCGTCTAATACATAGATATATGGACATACATAATATGGACCCTTACGTAAAGAAGGATGAAGCACTATACTACCTTCTTTTAGAGCAGTGATAGCCTAATTGCTGAAACTTGCCGCACCACTGATTTATGTGCGTATTAAAAATTAATTATTACTGTCTTTCGGTGAAGGAAAATTTCGTGAGGAAACCTACACACCCGAGAGTTCTTTATAAAAAAAGTTCTCGGATGCGTGTGAAATCCACCAATTCGCACTTGGCCAGCGCGGTGGACTATGGCCTAAAACTCTTTCATTCCGAGAAAAGACCCGTGCCCAGCAATGGGACACTAATGGGTTGAAGGTGACGACTACCTTCTTGGAGAAGATCTATTCGTCATTCTGTATTCGTTTTTAAGTAAATCTCAGTAGTGCAGTTTGGTAGATTTAGTGTTGTGTGCCGTATATGGAATATTACAAAACAAATTAAATATATGATGTGTAGATTAACTTACTAATGCTTTTCAATGGTCTCCTCCCTCCGCAGTGTGGTTGCAGGCACACTTTTATATGAGGCGACCATCTCAGTCCACGGCAGTAGCAACGCTTCTGTGATAGAACCCCATGTTCTGTATGAAGTTGCTTACAAATGCCCATGGGCGGCAGTGACCACTTATCATCAGGTGGAATGCATGCTCATTTTCTTCTTCAATTGTATAAAAAAAAAGTTTGACTGTATCAATTAAATTTACATAACGGTATGCGACAACACATAAAGCCGTCCTATCCGGGATCGCCTGACCGAACGGTTCGAGCTCCCACTCTAGCCGCCCGCAACCCCGGAAGCCCCTTTTAGTCGCCTCTTACGACAGGCAGAGGATGCCGTAGCCCTATTCTGATCCCGGAACTACAGTGACGATCGTGTGTACCTACTATTAAATAGAAAAATGTCTCAATTTCGCGAAATGATGATTCAAAAATTATATAACATATTCTATGACTGTCATCAAACATGTACAGCATGTTTGATGACATATTCAAAATGCATCCTATCTGTATCTATCTAGATTATATCTGTGTAGACTCTCTTTCTATTATAAGATTAAACTCAGGAGATGGGCTGCAGTGTTTTCCTGGAAATTTAATCTGCCGCCGTCACCAACAGGAATAGGGAACCGTTGGCATGGTAATATCGTCCATTTAGGATAACCGATCTACTGAAAGCGGGTGTTTCAAGCTAGTCACTAATAGAATCAACGCAATTACAATCGACTTCACGTAGGTTGCCTCTATTCTGCGTTAATCACAGATTTTCAATGCTGAAACTTTTTTAAAAGATTAAACAAACGATCGTGTAGCCAACTTGTTAGTAAGTGCTCACTTCTATAGTTGGGCACAGTTAATCAAATAATTGTCCTAATTAATTCCTTATCCGTTTCTAAATAAACCAACTTTAAAGCGCTACATTTTGTAAGAATAATGCTACTTAATCGTTAATTCTTCAACGCGTGACAGAAATTGCAATTTGTCTGTCGTTGTGACTATGAACTACTTGAAAAAACTTTTTTTTTCGGTTCTCGAAGTTTCGGAGTTTGTAATTTAGTGATTCTGCATAACGTGGATGTTGCCCTCCATGAAATGAATTTCTCTTCTAATACTTTGAAGTTCTCTTCTAAAAGTAAATCTCGTTCGGTGTTAAAATATCTTTGCTCGTGGAAAAAATGACGCTTAAATGCAGCGCTTGACAGTAAAGTAGTACTATATTAAAGAGATTTAAAGATTATTCGCCTAGAAATGGTACACTGTTTAACGTACCATTTATAGGCGAATAATATCTTTAAATCTCTTTCTTTACTGTTTAATGACTTTTGATATAATTCCTAGCCTCCTTTTGACGAGATTTTGGAGCTTTTTAAAGTTTTTTTTAGATCGACTGACAGAATTGAAAATGTCATCGGTCCCACATCGTCGTTGTTACTCGTGTTGCTTCCTCCGTCACTTGCACTAACTCTGTCCTTAGACCTTTCTGCAGCTTTTTGTCATTACACGTATAACATCGTAACGAATTAACTGACTTGAGGAATTTCAACGAAAGTAAACGAATCCGTTAACATATTTTTGAAATGAAATGTTAACTTCGTTAATTAGCGGTAAACAGATTAACGTGTCCAGCTATGGTCACTGGACGTATCTAAACAACTTTATACAGAACAAGGGTTCTATCTAAAATCAATCACGGATGCGTGCGTTCATTCCCGATTGTCATAAGAAAGTAAATCACACTCTTCCACTGAAGTGAAAGAACCCCTTCACGCTAAAAATGATGTGGAGGTGGTACCGCCCAGGTTCCATATTTTCATTTTAAAGTGGATAATCCTCATGGATACCCAGCCACCCGGGGCGGCAGCTGGGTTATGCCGGACTCTTACCGGCTAATACCCCACTGTGTTTTCTCCTCGCACCGCCACCCTGGGGCCGTGAGCATGGCAAGCCGACACCCGCAAGGCATCCCTACAGGCATCGACCCCCCACACCCAGCGGCGGATCCGTTCTTTGGTTCCGCCGCAAACGACAAAACGGCCGCAGAGGATAGGGAGGACGGCAACGACACACCGCATCTCCTCTTCCTCTGCGGCCCCACCGCCAACGCCAACGCAACCGGTGCGCCCACGTTCGGTCGCGGGATACAGGGTGCACGGCAACGACACACCGAGACACCTCCTGGCTGCAGAGGAAAGAAAACACCGACCTCCACAGCCCCCTCGGATGCGTCCGGAACGGGCCCTCAGCCAAGCCTGCTCGGCTCCCTCCCTGAGATCCCTCTTGGCTTCACCGCGGCGCCCCAAGCCACGGTTACTGAACACCCTCACCACAACAAGGTGGAGATCCCTTCGAGGGATTCCACTTGTTCTGTCGCATACGCTTTTTGTTTTCACTACATAGTATAAAACAATATCGCTTGTTGCCGTCTGTCCCTATGTATGCTTAGATCTTTAAAACTACGCTACGGATTTTGATGCAGTTTTTTTTAATAGATAAAGTAATTCAAGAGGAAGGTTTTTATGTATAATACATGCATAACATAGTGGAGGAACATAATTTTAGATGTTTGACTTTTAGGCGGAACGAAGTTCGCCGGATCTTCTTCCGAAGGACTAAGATGGTCGCCTTAATGTCCTTTACGGACCCTTTGATACAATAAACAGACTTGAATTCTACATTGTTCATAAGTGGTGTAGCAAGAATTTCAGGATTGTACTTTTACTATTCCATATACTGTGATATGCAAGAAAAATTTACGAAGTCCCAGTACCGTACTAAATAGCATGCTCTATAATGCTCGACAAGAAGAGTACATAAACAGAATGTAAATAACACATCTTACAAATCAGTGAATTAAAAAGACAAGTCTGTCACCCGTCGCATCGGTGGAAATTCGACCGTAATTTAAATATAAAAACTAAACTTCATATTGTCCAAAGTAGTACGAATATTTCTCAAATTCAAATAAAATGTAATAATTTTCAAGCAATTTTGAACGCGCCGTTAAATATAAGAAGTGTTTTAATTAGATAGCCCGCTTTTAAAAGCATAGCGGGTATTTTGACAAAGTCACTGACATGTCTAACGTTATGTGTTTTCATAGACATTAAATGTTGTGTTTCGTTTATTATTAATGTGTTTATGACAAATACACGGTAGTGTATGTAAAGTGTTTTAGTTAATTTTATGTATGCTAAATGCATTATTTGAAAAAAAAAATAACGTTCTGCAATCCTCTACGTCAACTTTAACCGTGCAAAATTTCATACTAATCCGTCCGCGGCATATTACTTAAAAATGCACCACAACTTTTTGCTTCACGTATTAATATACCTGTAGATATATTTTCACTCTAGGGCGCCATATCGTAGTCATATTTCGTATTTTATCGTTTTCTGTGTGATATTACGTATCTTTTAACAACAGCCGAAAATCCACGGATCGCGATCCTTCCTAGAACTTTTCCTGGCTGCCCTTTCTAGAAATATTTTTTTCAGCGTCATATTTTCTGTACGACAGTACTTCTTATTGTAACACTTTCTTTGCAGAAGTTATTGCTTGTTTCAAACTTGTTCTCAATACAAGTCGAAATTACCTTAGATAAGAACTAAACTTGCCGACCACAGTAAAATCATTATTTTATTTACCCCTAATCATTAAAGAACGATGAAATGGTAAAATTCATATTGAATTTCTTCCTTCACAATACCCTTTCCGGAAAAGGGTTCAATTACCGCCCTAAAACAATTAAACAACGGTCGAAACCTCAGATAAGGGCAGTAGTTTCACTTAAAATAACTTTTCTATTCAAATATCTATAACTACTTGAATAATTTGATTATTTGTGAATTTTATATATTATTTGTGTCTATACATATAAATACGTAAATCAGACATTTTGTTTGTCTTTTGAAGAAAATTAGGAGAGATTAATTGATGGAGTAGAACGAAATAATGCATAATACACATATTCATCACACATATTAAGTCAATAAAAAAATCCTTCCAACGAAACGCACAAACTTTTTATTTTATTTTTATAAGATTGAAGTAGCAAACGAGCATGCAGTCCGCCTGATAGTAAATGGTCACTGCCGCCCTGCGACATCTGTAAGCAACTTCATATAAAACATGGGTTCTATCTGAAGTCAATTACAGTTGCGTTGCTACTCCCGAGGACTTAGATGGTCGCCTCATATAAAAGCGTACCTTCCTAATCGATACAAAACTGGTTCTTGGGAGTTTAAAAGGTATTAGCCAGAATCCACTATGCTGGCCTAGTGGTATTGGTAGACTTTATAGGTATGTTTATATCCTACAGATTTTTCGATCTATTCCTGTTTAATACCAAAAAACTAATACCACCGGTATTAGTTAATTATCCCAGTAAATTACTATTCCGAACGAATACCACTCATAAACGAATCCCAAAATGTACTGAAGGTACAGTCATTAATAAAATGCTGTGAAATGTGATTTTAAATAATGTATATTTTAATTTCAATCAAAATCAGTCTTTTAATAAGACTAATGTTTAAGAGCAATAGGAAATAATTTCATAAATACGTAAAGAATAAAAATAAAGCTTTTCCAACAAATCACTGAGTATCATTTATTTTTAACTCTAAAATACAGGAAATCATAACTATCACAAAAAAATACAATTAAATACTTCCATCCATCCATCCATCAGCTTTTTGATGTCCAATGTTGAACATACGCTTCCCCTAAATGGCGCCACTCCTGGGTCCTGTGTCCTCTGAATCCAACGGTTTCCCGCTGTCTTCTTCAGGTCATCGGTCCACCTGGTAGGGGGGCGACCTGTACTCTTCTTGCCTAAACGTGGTCCCCACTGGAGGACCTTTCTTTCCCATCGGTTATCGGTCCTACGAGCGATTTGGCCGGCCCATTGCCACTTCAGCTTGCTAATTTTGAGAGCAATGTCGGTAAGCTTCGTTCGTCTACGGATTTCATCGTTGCGAATCATGTCTCGTAGCGAAATTCCGAGCATAACCCCTCTCCATAGCACGCTGAGCGACCTTGAGCCTTCGAATGAGGCCTACAATGTAAGACCACGTTTCGGCGTCATCACTGGCAACACACATTGCTCGAATAATATCGACTTCAGGCACTGAGAAATTGTGAAAATTGTGAGAACTATCAAATTTTGGCATGACAGTCATTACAATATAATGTATTTAAAAAAA
Source organism: Spicauda simplicius (assembly GCA_949699795.1). NCBI lineage: Eukaryota > Metazoa > Arthropoda > Insecta > Lepidoptera > Hesperiidae > Spicauda > Spicauda simplicius. The sequence goes on from OX453066.1 coordinate 19,939,136, forward strand.
TCAACATTAAATATGAAAAATCTGCTTTTGTTAACTGAGTCCTAAATTTATTTTTGTCTGACTGAATTAGCAAACGAGCATGCAGTCTACCTGATTTCAACAATCTTCGATCAAAACGCAAGAAATGCTTCACGCTAGAAATAGGTGTGGCGGTAGTACTTTCCCGGTCGAACTACACTGGTTCTACCACCTTCAAATAACTCACTATAATAAAGATGTAAAAAAAAAACAACCTTTATATAAAACCTTTATATAAGAAAATACTTTTTTAACCTTGGCACAATTATATCATTTCATATCACTAAAAGTGAATTTTTAATTTTTCCAGACAGTGACCGACTCAAATTTTTTGGTTAACCACTTGATCAATGAGATGTTTGATCCACTGATTATTTCCCTTGCACATCGTGTGGTACCCTTTTCTCTATTTGTGCTGCAACCACTATGTGTAAGGCTGCATCTTCTTTCAGCTTATATAAAGTGATTCTCCATAAGTTGTGGGTATAAAAATTTTGGATTGAATTACGATCATAATATGAAATGTTCAAAAAGCAAAATTAACGTTTTCTGTGACTGTACTAAGAGTTATGTTTTGGTATTCGTTGGGAATAGATCAGGTTACTAATTTTGAATTAATTATAAGTGGTATTCGTTCGGAATATGGGGTAATAATCTAATACCAATGGTATTAGTTTTTGGTATTAAACAGGAATAGATCGATTTTTCAAAACTTATTAACTTTGTAAGCAAATGATACTCGTATGTATGTATTCAAATACACATAAGTACGTGTTTGGATTATCCGTGCCTCGGTGGCGAAGCCTTAGCAGTTAAGTAGTGCTGAAAATATGCAGGAAGTTCGTAATACTCTCTGAAGTTTCAGAATATATGCAGTGGGCTTATAGATGTTCTTTTCAGACAGGTTTGATGAAAATTTGCAATAGGCTTAGACGTGACGTTTTAGGACACAATGACGATGAAAATTTACATACATTTTTACTTACACTTAGAGATGTTCATTTTAGATAGATTTAATTAAAAATTTACAAAGTACTTGTCGTCCGCCCATTATTTTCCCACTGCTGGGCACGGGTCTTCTCTCGGAATGAGAGAGTTATAGGCCATAGGCCACCGCGCTGGCCAAGTGCGAATTGGTGGACTTCACACACCTCCGAGAACTTTTTTTTAAAGAACTCTCGGGTATGTAGGTTTCCTCACGATGTTTTCCTTTACAAAGGCATCCTATTTACACAGGATCGTTGAAACTTCACAGTGGGTTTAAAGATGCCTGTTCTATTGTAGATAGGCTCGATGAGCATGAATGAAATTTGCAGTGGGCTTAGATATCTCTAAAGGGTATCCCCTTTTAGGATAGGCTCGATACAAATTTGCAATGGGCTTAGAGATGTCCTTTTTAGCCGACTTCCCAAGGAAAGAGGTTATCTATTCGACACAATTTTTTTTCGGTTTGTTCAGCGCTCATATAAGACACATGTAGTTTCGTCATGGTCCAGCAAAATATGGTGAGCGCCGACTTTCGGACTATGTACTAAGTACTGTGTATGATCCGAACTAACATGTATTTGAATTATTTTTACTTTTTGTGGCATGGCTGTGGTATTTTTGTTGTAGTTTGAAGATTTTTTAGAACAACTTGATGAAAATTCTTCGTGGATTCAGAGATATCTTCTAGGGAGGTTCTAGACAGTCTGGATGTATTATAAACTAGAAGTGGGCTAAATGTCATTTTCAAACAAGGTTGATGCACCATAATGAGATACGGCTGCGAAAAAAAATACGTAGACGTTGTTTGCACATAACGTAAAATTAATGACAAAAAAGTGCAAACCTTTGTCCGATTTGACGAAAGCTTTGTGTAAAAGGCTTTCCCATTATTTTATTGTATTTTTATTTATCTGTGATTAAATGTAAAAATTGAAAGGACTTGGATCAAATAATGTAAAAAGATACCTAAACACGTTTAATCGATTGTATTTTTTTTCCTGTAGTTTGATTTTTTACGTGTTTTAAAATATAAGATGTATTGTATGTAAATATAAACGTTTAATAAATGATCATTTTGACTAATATAATGAATAGAAATTTAAACTATTGTGCCCAAATTCATAGAATAATTCGATACTCATGAGAAAATAATTCGATAGTAATAAAAAAAGCGAGAAAATAATCATGAACGATATAACACATAAGATACAAAATACGAGTATGTCAATGTCTCCTCAAAAATAGTAATTCTTATATGGGTCAACGTGTATGTTTTCATGATAAACAATAAATTCAAAGCATTAATTTTACACCAAACTTTGCCGTAAATCCTGATTACATAGAAGATATTATTTCCCTAATTTATTGTCAAAGTGTAGCTCATCTTGCCAAACAAGCCTCTTGTTTAGTAAAGCAAGCATGCATGATATTGAAGCTATTAGAGCTAGCGTAACAAAAATGTATAGTATATGAATTCAGATAACTTACTGCAAAGAAAAACACAAATCAAATGAAGTTCATACCGAATCTTCTCAATGTAAGTCTTGTTCCGATCGAGTATAAAAGAAAATGTTGCTACTACCAATTTGTAAGTGCCTCCGTAGCCAAACAAAATAAAGACTTTTCATTTCACTTCAATAAAAAATCGTTTAATATTCAAATTATTTTACTTACACAATGATTGTTTTCATGGCTTAATCTGTAGCTTTCGTAGCGTTCTCTCCAGTCGGCGCGTAGCACTCGTAGCGGCTGGTGCTACGCTCGAACGCGCTACGCGGCAAACTTCGCATAATATTACGAAGTAACTTAAATTCGAATTATTTTAATCGAAAATAATCAATAATTAACAGTTTTATTATTCATCGATTATCACGAATATGCGATTATTTTAATTATATATAAAACTGTATAACAAGTTACTTTTGACCTTGTGTTGAAAATGTGATCGTAAAGTGAAAAATAAATTTTAAAATGTGAATTTTCGAAAATTATGGTCGTTGAAATGGTAAGTTTTATAATTATTTTTCTATTTTCACTTTGTCGTAGCTTCTTTGTTTACAATAATTGTATTATTGTCTGTGTTACATTTATAAATATGCGCTGTTGTTTGTCTCATTTAAATAAAAAGGATATAGGTTCCTAATGTTAATATAAAATTGAAAATCCTAAATATTATTTTAAAATTAAAGAACACTTGAAGGCAGTTGAAACACATTTAAGTGAAAGAAATAATTCTTCTAAAAGATATATAGATACAGAAATTAAAATAACACACTGGAGTTTACATGGACTTTTTGAGATGTTTTTTTTGTTTTTCCTACCAATTGAGTTCTATTTTATAACACGTAATTAAACCTATGAACACATGATATATCGTTATCGAGAACGTCAAATAATTTTCAGTTCAACAAGCAACCCGGATTTGATGATAAAATCGGTCGTATGTAAGGGAATCGACGATTATCTCCGGAATAATCTGCCGCTGTGGAGGAAATACAATATTTGTAGGCCTAATTTTTTATACTGCTATATTTTTTGTACATGTTCCGAATCACATAATACGAGTAATAACGCTAACTAATGATTTCTGTAATATTATCCCCACCCTAGCAAAAATTCTTTGACGTACGTGTAATAAACACACCTATCCATTAATTAGCCTTTGGAGATCCCCTACTGGACCTTTTTTTGCTCTCGAGGGGGAAACCTTCAAAAGGTACCTGCCGTGGGAGCGACGCAGAGATATGTGGGATTTTAACCGCACTAAAACCCCACCGTGGCCGTCCTCGGCGCTACAAAGAAGACTCCGGGATCTCCAAAGAATCGCAACCCGAATCCTATAAGCGCGTTGCCCCATCGGGCTCCTCCCAGATGGGCAGCTGGGCCCACCGCTCCGTCTGGTCTTTACGACGGTATGCGACACACATACCACCGTTCTTCCCGGGGTCGCTTGACCAAACGATTCGAGCTCCCACTCTAGTCGCTGGCAACCCTGGAAGCCCCTTTCAGTCGCCTATTACAACAGCCAGGAGATATCGTAGCCCTATTATAATCCCGGAACTACAGGGACCCTCTACTGGACCTAGGCTTCCCCTAAACGTTGCCACTCTTTTCGGTTCTGTGCCTTCTAAATCCAATTGCCCGCTATCTTCAAGTAACGTTCAACATAGTTGGGGAGTGGCCTGTGGCTGTAACTCCTTTTGCCTAAATGTTGTCGCCACTCCAAGACCTTTCTGAACAATCGGTTATCGTTCCTTCGATCAATGTGGCTGGTTACTTGCCACTTACACCTGTTTTGACCAACGTTATTTTGAGAATTGCGTCGTCAAGCTAAGTTTATCTACGAATTTTGTAATTGCGATTATAACATCACTAAAATCTCATAAAATACGTAAATGGTCAGACACAGAACAAAAATCTATATTCATCATTTAAATATTTGTCAGGCCGGCTAATAAACCCGGAACTCTCCGCAGGTCGGTCGTACATTGTAATCAAATTAATTATAGTTTTGAATTAAACGATCTAACGTGATAATCATGTGGTCAGAGCCCATTACCTCAGTTGAAGCATTTCAACTCAGTCCATATAGTCGTAGGTAGCAGCTCTTTTGTGGTCGACCGCAGGTAGGGCTCTAATCCTCTCTAGGTAAGACAAATGTCTGTGTAGGACAGGTGCCAATAACAGGGAGACTAAATGCTCGCTACTTCCGTCGTATAAAAAAGATGTACAAATTAAAATACTCCTATGTTGGTTTAGAGCGGTGATGGCCTAATGATTGAAACTTGCCCTATCAATCGGGAGGTCCGAGGTTCAAACCCACGCACCACGGATTTATGTGCGTAGTAGGAATTCATTATCACTGCTTTTCGGCGAGGGACAACATCGTGGGGAAACCTACGCACCCGAAAATTCTTTTAAAAAAAGTTCTCGGAGGTGATGAGAAGTTCACCAATTCGCATTTGACCAGCGCGGTGGACTATGGCCTAAAACTCTCTCATTCTGAGAGAAGACCCGTGCCCAGTGGGTCAATAATGGGTTGTATCCAATGTTGGTTTAAAAAAATGTTAATATAACGTCACTTGTTAAAAAAACAATTGATTACCTTGTATAACATTGCCTACTTATGCTCATAGTTGTTTGCTTGTTTTATTAAATATACTTTACGTATATGTGTTTACTTAGCTAAAATACTAGGTACGGTATCCTAAAACGTAAAGCTTTGAAATGGTTATTTACGTGAGATTTGGGAGATAATAAATTCAGACGAGAATTGCGGGTATAATTTTGTTTCAGAGCGGTGTTATAAAATACTTTATTTTCAAACCAACATAATGTTTTTTGTTACACTTGAAATAAAATCTACTTTCAAAAGTAGTGTTTTTCGAGTGTATATTAATTTACTTGGCACACTTTAAAATCTAAACCTCTTGAAGGATTATTAGATATCTCTATTTAAATCCACACTAATATTATAAATGTGAAAGTGTGTTTGTTTGTTCCTCTTTCACGTCGCCACATAGCTTTTAGATGATATGGTTTATATGTTGGGAGATAGTTAGAAGGGCGGAAAGTGACGTAGGCTACTTTTTACCGCGCTCTCTCATGAGAATATCGATGTTTTGTAAGTTGATACATATTTATTAGTTCCAGACGTTATTAATAGATGGCGTTAGCAAAATTCTTCGACCGTGCGGGCGAAGCTGAGGGTTAGAGCTAGTAGTGTTCATATTTTAACCGACTTCCGAAAAGAGGAGGTTTTTATATATTTGTCGTCAGTTTTTGAGGGTTCCTTTTTATGTTTTGGGTCCTGTCCTTGTTACTCAAGGTGTATAGGTATTTTTTTTTGTAATGGTGTATCAACGCGCGCAGGGTACAGCTAGTATATTTCAAGTTTGAGGTTAATCGTGATAACACCGTCTAGTTTAATTAGGAGAGAAATAAATTGCAAATTAACGCACGAGAATATAAATACATGGCTGACATTATAAGACAAACATTGTAGAACGAAAAACAGATTTGAAATATTATGTTAAAATATTTTAACATGCAAACCAAAATGTTTGCATATTCAGTATGCAAATCAGATGCGTGGGTCCGTGGCAGCGTGCCTCAACCTTTTTTAAATTGATAACTTTGTCGCTACATGGAATACTCATAAAAAAAACGTGCGGCACTCGGCGACTGCCGCGGTAAAGCTATTGCACAGCAATTTTAGCAACTTACGCAATTATAATTATTTATATTTTTTTGATATTAACTTAAGTTTTGTTCTTTGATACTATATACTTTCTCATAAACACCTGCTCACATATTCGTCCAATTCCCGAGAAGCTCGTCTCGATCAGTGCAAGCTTCTTAGTGTCGAACAATATACATACACGTTGAGCGAACGCTCCGCCGCTCTATATGGTTGGCGGAGTGGGGCGTGTTAGGTTTTTTTGTTACGGACGTTCATGGGGTGAGGTGACGTGACGTGAAATGTCTTTATTTTGAATAGGCCTACGGGGGCACTTACAAATTGTCAGTTGCATTTTTTCTGACACTGCCACCGCATCAGAACACGACCTCATTGGTCAGATAATTAGATTAGAGATTATTGACCAGATAAATCACCTCTATCACATCCAAATTACTTCTTCCAATTAGATATTTTATAAGATTAAAGTAAAAAACGTGCAAGCAGGTAAGTGGCGTACCTGAAAGTATGCCACGACCGCTGGAAAATTGTATCCAACTGCATATGGAACAGTTCAGATGTTTTCACCCAGTGGCACGAATTACGAAACAGTATTTTTCGTGACCGCGATCCATGCAACTAGGTGGAAATACCGGCATCCCTATAGTTCGTAGTAGTAGTAATTATTAAGCATTTAAGCATATTCAACGTGGCATATTTAAATGTGTCGTCCCTGTAACCTCGGGGTCGGAATAGGGCTACGATATCCCCTGCCTGTCGTAAGAGGCGACTAAAAGGGACTTCCGGGGTTGCGAGTGGTAAGAGTGGGAGCTCGAACCGTCCTGCCAAGCGACCCCGTGTAGAATGACGACATGTGTGACCACATGCTGTCGTAAGCACCAGGGAGGCGCACTGAGTACAATGCTCACTGGGAAGAGCCCGAAGAGGGCATCGCGCTCGGAGGACACTGGGTACGTACGTTTTAACGGGTACTCCTGTAGTACCCGATTATAATCCCACATAACCCTGCGTCACTCCCATGGCCTCGGGTACCTTTTCAAGATTCCCCCCTCGAGAAAAAAATAAAAATAACCCGATGTATATCAATGTGCAACAAAAAACCTTTCTATCACTAAGCCAGCCCAAGCAGACGGCGCGGCGTCCTACCACTATAAAAATGTAACTGAAATTTTTTAAGCGATTGGTTTGGAGTTCAGCATAAATAAGATAGAAAGAAAGAAAGAAATCGTATTTATTCACGATGAATGATACAATAAACTTAAAAAACTAAACATAAAAATAAGCAAGTAACAACAACAGAGTAACAATACATTTTAGTCTTTAAGCAACTCGTGCAGTGACATGCATCATGGAATGGACGAGAGTCAGCTATTGCCATGGGTACAACCCATTATTGTCCCACTGCTGGGCACGGGTCTTCTCTCAGAATGAGAGAGTTTTTTAGACCATAGACCACCGCGCTGGCCAAGTGCGAATTGTTTTTTTTATAACAACTCTCGCGTGTATAGGTCTCCTCACGATGTTTTCGTTCACCGAAAAGCAGTGATAATTTCTAATACCCACATAAATCAGTGGTGTCAGGGTTTGAACCTCGGACCTCCCGATTGAGAGGGCAAGTTTCAACCGTTAGGCTATCACTACTGCCGTAGAGAAGCATGAAACCACGGCACAGGTTTTCAGTATAAACAGTGTCACATGATGAATATTAATATCACGTGAGAAATATTAGTATGTATAAAACATCATCGCTGTAAATAGTTGTACAAGGTCATATAATGATCACCAGAAATAGCATATTAAATATACATTAATGCATAAAATATAATCACCAGGAAACTAAAAAACTTGTAGTCTTCACTTAAAATAACCGGCTAAGTGCAAGTCGGACTCGCGCACGCAGGGTTCCGTAAAATTTTCTATAAGGAACGGAAGAAAAAACACGCTAGCTTTGTGGGAGCCCCCGTAAATATTTTTCATTCTGTTTTTAGTATTTGTTGGAACAGAAATAAATACATAATCTGTGAAAATTTTAACTATATAGCTATCACGATTCATGAAATTCAGCCTGGTGACAGACAGACAGACCGACAGCAGAGTCTTAGTAGTAGGGTTCCGTTTTTACCCTTTGGGCACGGGACCCTAAAAATACCTAATTATTTTAATAGGTGGTAGAACCAGTGTAGTTCGACCGGGGAAGTACCACCGCCACACCTTTTTCTAGCGTGAAGCATTTCTTGCGTTTCGATGGAAGGGTGTGGTTGCCGGCACACTTTAATATGAGGCGACCATCATATTCCTCGGGAGTACCAACGCAACGATTGACTCAGATAGAACCCATGTTCTGTATGAAGTTGATTACAGATGTCCATGGGCGACAGTGACCACTTATCATCAGATGGACTGCATGCTCGTTTGCTACTTCAGTCAGATAAAAATAAATACCGTAAGGCCAGTTGTACATGACACGTTTTTTGAGCCGTAGGCGTCTTTACCTTACCGTGAAAAAAACGTGCTAGCATGTATATGGCACGGCAAAGATCAGTGCACGGCAGTGGTCCATACAACACTGACAACCGTGCCTACGCACGGCGAATTAACCGTAGATTATTACGCCGAAAAAACGTGTGTCTACAAGAGGCCTAATACCATTTATATTTGTAATAAATTTTCTAAATAAATATGACTTGCGATTTGGTACAACTGGTGGGACCTTCCAAACAGCTGTTTGATGAAATGAAATTCTATTCATCTGGAATTGAAAGAATAAGAAATTTTGATGCTTGAGGTTTTGATAGAAATGCGATCAAATATTGGCAAGTTCGAATATCCAATTGAAATATTTGGCTAATAAATAAATTGGCGTTTATTCATTATTAGAATTTCGTACAATATTGTGATCAACTTGCGAATATTCAAAATGGAGTCTGCATGGACTTCAGAATTGAATCTAAAGTAAAATGAAAAATGTATGAGTAACAAAGTGTGAAATATAAAATTTTACTCACTCCCAATTAACGACCGTTACTTTGTTGAAACTATTTGTGGACAGTTTTTATGCAAAAATGTTTAACTGTTTTTGCATAAATGAATATAATTTTAAATATTAACAAGATATAAGATCAAATCTACACTTAAGAAAAAGTTTGGTGTCTACCTGGCTAAGATTTGAACCTTTCTAGCTTCCTCTCCGCGGCAGACGGTACTGAAGTCAAGTCTCTCAATGGGCATACACTTTTTATTAAATAGAAGTGGGACAATAATGCTATCCACCTATCTATTGGCCGTTTAAGTCCCAGTGCTAGACGAGCGAAGTAGCAAACGAGCATGCAGTCCACCTGATGGTAAGTGGTCACTGCCGCCCATGGACATTTGAAAGCAACTTCATATAGAACATGGGTTTTATCTGAAGTCCATCTCACATGCGATGCTACTCTCGAGGACTAGGATGGTCGCCTCATATAAAGTGTGCCGGCAACCATACCCTTCCGTCGAAATGCAAGGAATGCTTCACGTTAGAAATAGGTGTGGCGGTGGTACCTCCCCGGTCGAACTACACTCGTAGTACCACCTTTTAACCATCACCACCACCAACTTACCATCTTTTACCTGGATTTTTGCTAATGATAAACGGCGCGCCTGGCATGCGTGTTGGAAATGGCAGTAGGTGTTGATGTTACATAAAAAGACATTGCCCCTCTCCAGCTTGTCTTCCTTCTACGACATCCAGATGATGAGACGGAGCTGTACTACTCAACACTGACACGTACGAATACAACCCACGTAATGGTAAGTACCTACTAAAGCCCATAGCGATGTATCCATCTTCTGATGAAACTACTGCAAAAAAAGTCAATTTGACAATAAATATTAATCACGACAGCATACAATGTTATGACAATATGCATAAATAATCAAAAATGCATTCATCGGATACTGAGCGGAAATTATTTGCAGATAAACTGCAAATGAATCAGTGATTAAATTTAAGCTTAGTGCTTTCGGGATAGAGAATTAATAACGTGGCACTGTCCTACCGCGGACGAATAAGCGATGAAAGACCGTAATTATCTTGTTAAATAACTCTTTAATCAAATTAATATACTTAAATTAAATTAAATAAATATGTATAAAACTCTCTTTTTACCCATCAAATGAATAATAATAATAATCTCTTTATTTGTAAATACAGGTTTGTAAGATTTAGATGTTTTACAAGGAAAGTGCTCTATATTCAGCCCATATGGGAAAATATTGATAATTATGAAATGTAATGTCATTATTTTATAGGCCTAAGGAGGCAATTTAAAAAATTACATTTTTTTTCTTACTCTACAATTAAATAGAAATACGACTAAAACTGAAATCTGCCAGGAAACACAGCCATTTTGACTTTTTTATTAGTTTATTCATTAAAAATACATCAACATTCCTGTTTCTTTTTTTTACTGCTAGGATTATTTATTAATGTAATACACAAATACAAATAAACAATATGACAAATTAATACATAAAACATAATAAAACAATGATACTATACAAAATTGAAATAACAATCCTATAAATAAACAATATTTAAAAATTAATTGATTTCATTGATTTAATTAAAATTAAATAAAATCCGGTGGCCTAAATGATGTTTAACCACACAGGTTACATTATAGTACCCACATTTTTTAATCATTAAACTACAAAATTATAAAAAAAATAACAAGCTATTTAATGACGAAAATTTAACATAGTATCCCTATTTTATGTGGTACCATTACTGGATATTTTTTCGTTACTTTTTGATTCATCACTTATTAGAATTACTGAACAGTTTTTTATAAAAACTTAAATATGTACCTATTTATTTTTTCACGAATATTTCGAGGTCACTACAAATATATAAATCCAATACTGATTAATCTTCTTGCTGTATTTTCATATAATGGATTTGATGTACGAGTCTTAATAATCTTAATAACGATTATTTTTATTTATCAGATAAATAAAATTACTTATAAATCCGTTAATTAATTTTACACATCATTCAATCACATGTACCTACCACGTGTATCATTAAATTAGTTTATTTATATCCTTTCGAATTAATCAAATTATTTATTTGTAAACACATGGTAAAATAAATAAAATGATGTAATAGTAATAAAAAGTGTCAAATTGTATTTATATGAGGTACCTTTTTGGAAAAAAATAATTGCGGAAGTTATACGAGAATATATAAATTTTAAATTAAAAGTATTACCGAACTGAAACTCAATATGTAAAGGCATTCAGCCGCACGGTTTAATTTTTTAATGCCGATATTTCATGGATAGTATAGATAGTAATCTCAGTGAAAAAGTAGTTACAAAAACCGTTGACAACCGTTAGTGGTAGATTAATTAATTTACCCTACGTTTAGTTTTTTCTAGGTTTCATATCTCGACATTCAATACTAACTGCATCGAGCTCTCGTTTAATATTTTCTTTTACTATTTGTGACTTACGTAAACGATGCAATTGATTCAAAATATTCGACCTCAAGGAAATGAAATCCAAGTATCGTGAACACCCGTTACATAACAAAAACATACTAAAATAGTTGTATTATATTACACAATAATCACTACTTATATCCACCAATTCGCACTTGGCCAGCGCGGTGGACTATGATCTAAAATTCTCTCATTCTGAAAGAAGACCCGTGCCCAGCACTGGGAGAATGATGGGTTGACGAGAAGAATAACTACTTCATAAAATAATTATGAAAATGGTTTCATAGCTTGAATAATTCGTTACAGTGCTATAGTCCAACAACTCCCTTATTAGTTGTAATTATGGACAATGAGGTCAAAATACTTTGGATAATCCTTTGGCCTTTGCAGAATATATAAATTTGATTCAAATGATAAACGTAGTGTGTTTTTAAGTTATTGTATAGCTTTTATCGAGGGCTTTGAGCGTGGAGACCGAATCAAGAAATTCTGTAACGAAACAACCTAACACCCTCCACTCCGCCTACCATGTAGCGCAGCCGAGCGTTCGCTTACCGTGTATATATACAACAGTACGAATCTCGCACGGATCGAGACAAGCTGCTCGGAAATAATACGAATAAAAATATAATTATTATTATTATTATTACATAAGTTGACAAAAAAATTATATGTAATAGCTTAACCGCGGCATTGCCTGAGTGCCGCAAGTTTTTTTGGTAGAGGTTCATTCCTGTCCCACTGCTGGGCGCGGGTCCTTTCTCTGAGTGAGAGGATTTAAGACATCATCGGGAAGAAGTTGCCTTTTAGGCTATGAGGGATTACGGCACAGCCCACATAACTTTGTGAGATTTTTTTTAAACTCTCAGGAAAATTACACGGGGTTTCCCTTCACCGTGATATCAAGTAATGCAAATAAATATTCTGTAAAACGCATACTGAAATGAACGTGAAATGAAATGAAGTGAAATGAAATTAAATTTATTTATTTATTTATATTTTATCACAGGCCAACAGCAATACACACAACACATTTAATAAAGACACATTTACAAAAACACAAGCTAGTATGAATGCCAATTATAGACATGAACAACATTTGTGCTATATAAAACTAGTTATTTAAAGTTATTTTAGTTAGTTATTTATTAAATGAAATGAAATGTCTTTATTTTGCATAGACCTACGGGGCACTTACAAATTGTCAGTTACATTTTTTTTCTTACACTACCACCACCTAGACTTAGAAGATCCGGCAAGAAACTCAGTGGATTTGTTTTTTTTCTTTATATATCTTTTTTTTTCATTTTGTTTTTGCAGATTACAGAAATAGGTGCAGCATTGGTGCTTTCAAAATGAAAACACAGAGGGTTCTACCACCTTCATTCCCTGCATACTTGTTTGCTATTTTGACACAGATAGGTACATATATAATAACGAAAGAAAACATTCAATTTCTTACTATGAAAACACATAACATCAAAAATGGCAGATGTCTTTGTCAAAATACCCGTTATTGCTTTTAAATGGAGCTAAATCAATTAAACCTCTTTTTACCTTTCGAGTAACCACACGACCCCCCGCTACTCATCAAGAGATGGCGCTTCTAGTATTCTAAAACACGCTATCGAAGTATTCTCAATACCCTGCATATATACAAGTTCCAAACAACGACTGTCGGAACACGGCCGCTCCCCAGGCATGATCACCTAGCCTGGCGGGAGATCTCCCTTTGCCAAAGGGTTATTTACAATTACTTGAAAATTAATACAATTGAGTTGAATTTGAGGAAAAATCGTGCTACTTTGGACAATATCAAATTAAGTTTTTAAAGTTTTTGAATTGAACTACCGTCGAATTTCGACCGTTACCACGGGTGACTAGTACCTTATAAATAAGTAGCTTATTTATATAGCTATGCCAACTACTTCTTATTACATTGAATAAACAAAATAATCCATATGAGAAAGTTAATGACGTACAAAGAATTAATTACTCGACAGAAACAATACAACACAATAGGCAAAGCAATTGTTTATTTGATATAAGAGACTGAATTAATGGCGTCGCGTAGATATAAATCACTGGGTATTGAGTGGGAAAATAATTAATCCGTATTGAACAGACCGTATGAATGGTTGGAACGCTATTGCAAATAAATCACAGTTCACGTGTTATGCGCACGCACGCAGACACTCTCAAAGTCAAGAATCAGCAAATGAATGGATAAGGTATATTTCCAGTTCTAAAGCCAGGAAGGAGATATCGAAAATGAAATATTGAAATGTTCGTATGATTCAAGCAGACAATAAAACTGTGTCTACTGAAGCCTACTCGCACGGAAACCTTTATTAGCGCATCCAAGTGTCGCTTCACGGTATCGATCATATTGTATTGATGATTCCATGTACAATACCTTAAAAAATCATACTACTGTGGACAATATTACGTTTATTTTTTGAGTTGAATTTCCGTCGAATTTCGACCGTTGCGACGGGCGACTAGTACCTTATAAATAAGTAGCTATGCCAACTACTTCTTGTTACATTGAATAAACAAAAGAATCCATATGAGAAAGTTAATGACGTACAAAGAATTAATTACTCGACAGAAACAATACAACACAATAGGCAAAGCAATTGTTTATTTGATATAAGAGACTGAATTAATGGCGTCGCGTAGATATAAATCAATGGGTATTGAGTGGGAAAATAATTAATCCGTATTGAACAGACCGTATGAATGGTTGGAACGCTTTTGCAAATAAATCACAGTACACGTGTACAGCTATGCTATGTATCGTACTAATAATATAAGTTTTCTAAGTGCTATAGCCAGTGAAGTTCGACCGGGGAGGTACCACCGCCATACTTATTTCTATCGTGAAGCAGTATTTGTGTTTAGATGGAAGGCTTCCTGAGGTATTCCCGGAGCGCTATGACATGGGGTTCTTCAAGAAGGTGCGAAAAGAGCTCTCCTTTAAAACCGGCGATGAAATGAAATGAAATGAAATGAAATGAAATGTCTTTATTTTGTATAGGCCTACGGGGGCACTTACAAATTATCAGTTACATTTTTTTTCTTACACTACCACCGGATCGGAATACGACCTCAACTGAGAAGATGCATTGGCGACTCCTTTGGTGTTGCAACGGTGTCTACTTTCCATCAGGTAGCCCGTCTGCCTTATCGTTAGGTTAAAGTATAAAAAAGGCTGCTAGTACGCTTTTATATAAGGCGACCATCTTAGTCTTCGGGATTAGCAACGCATCTCTGATTGACTTCAGATAGAGCCCATATTTAACGCCCGACGCAAAAATAGTTTGACTGCTATGTTTGTCTGCCTGTGTGTATGTCTATTGTCGCATAGATCTTAAACGGGTGAACCTATTTGGATGCGTTTTGTTAGATTGATGGTTTTCGCGTGCTGTTTCTTTAAAATATTTTATCAAAATTGGTTAAGGCATTTACTAGATATAGAGGGTGAAAGTGGGGATGAAAAATCACATAATGTTTAATATCGCTATGAGGGGCATCAAATGAAAGGGCAAAACAAATAACTTACATTCAGATATGTTTTATTTATGTAAAATTGCTTACTTTATATAAGTTGAAGTAGGAAACGAGCTTGCAATCCACTAGATAGTAAGTGGCAACTGCCGCCCATGGACATATTTGATACACTTCATACGGAACAAAGATTACATCTAAAGTTAATTACAGAGTCCTGAGGACTAAAAAAGTTGCCTTATACAAACGTGAGCCGTATCTCTCATCAACCCATTATTGTACCACTGCTGAGCACGAGTCTTCTCTTAGAATGAGAGAATTTTAGGCCATAGTCCACCGCGCTGGCCAAGGGCGTATTGGTTTCAAAGACCCGTGTCTTTTCTCAGAATGAGAGAGATTATGCCATAGTCCACCGCGCTGGCCAAGGGCGTATTGGTTTCAAAGACCCGTGTCTTTTCTCAGAATGAGAGAGATTATGCCATAGTCCACCGCGCTGGCCAAGTGCGAAGTGGTGGACTTCACACCTCCGAAAACTTTGTTTTTTAAAGAACTCTCGGGTGAGTAGGTTTCTCCGCGATGTTTTCTTTAATCGAAAAGCAGTGATAATTAATTTCTAATACGCACATAATTTTATGAAAAATGGTGTGAGCCTGGGCTTGAACCTCGGACCTACCGATCGAGAGGGCAAGTTTCAACCATTAGGCTATCACTGCCCGTGAGCCGTACACCTATATAAGGCTCACGGGCTCATATTTATTTAAATGCGAACCTGTATAAAATACCTGTAATTCTGTAAGTATTACTAAACTAACGTAAACTATATTAAATACTAGTTCCGTTGTATTTGAGTTTCTTACTTAGCTTAGTCTGGCAGGCTGTTTGCCGCCCGCCGGCGGTCACAAACACTAGGCACTAGGGAATTAACCACGTTGGGCCGAGAATATACTAAACTTATAACAAGTTGTGCTAATAAACACCTTGAAAGGTTTAAATATAATATTTTGCAAAGCGTGTGGTGTATTCCACTTTGATCATCCAGGTGATATCACCCAAGTGATGAATGGCGACTCATTGGTGTCCTTTGATCACCTGAGACGTAATCACATGGGTGATCAAAGTGGAATACACCGAACGTGTATGGTTTGACCCGAGAGGTGTCATCGTAGCACCTATTTCTAGCGTGAGACAGTTCCTGGTCGTAGGTGGAAGAACCACGATTTTGGACAACGACAACATGACAAAATTCGATTTACCAACATGCTACTGTGGACCACAGACAAATAAAAAAACAAGCTTCGTACACTCATGGCCCAACACTAGGATTTTCTCCTGTGTTGTAGGTACCATGGACACACACAAGACAACACAAACACTCAGATCCAGAACATTAATCTAAACTCATCATTCAGATACCTGTCTGGCCGGGAATCGAACCCGGAACTCATTGCGCGTCAGACCGGTGCGGTAACCGCTCCGCCACGCGGGTCGACAAATGCAGATTATACACATATTAGTTTATTAATTTATAACAAAATACAAAAGTTAACAGTAATTATACGCACACAGACACTCTCAAAGTCAAGAATCAGCAAATGAATGGATAAGCTATATTTCCAGTTATAAAGCCGGGAAGGAGACATCGATAATGAAATATTGAAATGTTCGTATGATTCAAGCAGACAATAAAACTGTGTCTACTGAAGCCTACTCGCACGGAAACCTTTATTAGCGCATCCAAGTGTCGCTTCACGGTATCGATCATATTGTATTGATGATTCCATGTCGACGGCCATTTTTACTGACTTTAAAAAGATTTCATATTCGGCGGTACTTTATCTATGTTCGCTGATTTGTGTTATTTCTGACTTATGCATGTGTTTGTAGATCTTCAGGTTGCAGAAGATATTTTGTTAATCCATTTGGAGTAGAAACCGAGCATGCAGTTCACCTGATGGTAAGTGGTCACAGCCGGCCATGAACATCAGTAAACAACTTAATATATAACAATGGTTCAATCTGAAGTCAGTCAAACGTGCATTGCTACTCCCGAGGACTATGATGGTTGCCTCATCTGAAAGTGAGCCGGCAACCACATCCTTCCACCGAAACACAAGAAATACTTCCGTTAGAAATAAGTGTGGCAGTGGCACGTCCCCGGTCTAACAGAACTGGATCTATTACCTGGTTCAAATTATATCAAAACCTTGAGGCCAAAGGTCCATGCAGTAGTAGAAAGAAACCTTTTTCCAGCAGTGGGACAAAAATTTTAATAAAATACGTTACTAGAAGCTTTTAATAACATCCTTTAATTTTTCGTATTCTCAACAAACCTTTGCATTTGATACCCATGTCATAGGGGTATATAAATTATACATCCAAAATTTTGAGACGCACGCCATTTGGATTTAGAATGACGTCAACAAGCTTAGTACATATGTAATGTAATCCTCTCCTATAAATATCATAAATGTAAAGGTAATTATTCACGTTACAACGGTCGTATGCGACAAGTTCGATCGTGAATGGCTTGGTCCTAAGGTGGACTGTACGATCAAGGTCATGTCGCAGATCCGTTGAAGTATCCAACTTGCACTGTCATTGCGACAGTTCTTTCGACAGTCCATGCGACCGTTGTAACGTGAATGAACCTTAACAAATTGTGCGGAATGATTTGTGTTTGTTGCCGCAAAAGCGACTTATCAAATTTTACTGAAATTTTATATACTGATAGTTAATGGGCTCGTTCAACGGTTCCTAACCTTTACAATATAGTTACCCCTCTGACCTGAGAGGAAAGCTAATTTTACCCCCCCCCCCCCCCTTTAACGAATATTCGCATGTTTTTACATATACCTATTTGGAAGGTTTATGCGAATGTTTTAGCGAATGTAGAACTGCAATTTGACGATTAAAAGGGTCGCCTACATTCTACCGCCTACTACGCTGCCGCCTACTTTTTGTGGTTACCGGCACACTTTTATATGAGGCGACCATCATAGTCCTCGGGAGTAGCAACGCATCTGTGATTGAATTCAGATAGAACCCATGTTCTGTATGAAGGTGATTACAGGTGTCCATGAGCGGCAGTGACTACTTACCATCAGGTGGACTGCATGCTCGTTTGCTACTACAGTCAGATAAAAAAGATGCCTATGTGGTCGGGAATCGAACCCGGAGCCCATTGCGTGCCAGACCGGTATGGTAACTGTACCGCTACACCGGTCGCTAGACAAAACATAGCAGCTCTTTTCTACAACTACACCAAATTACATTCTCTTCAAAACACAAAACTGATTCTACCCTATTATTCCGTCACGCGTGAAAAACCCAATTCATCCATTCAACACGACACAAATTTCTGTTTGTAATGCAAAACCTTTTCAATACCAGAGACACTGGCATGCACGTAGGTGTCATTAAAAGCGGCCTACATTTCAGATGGAACTATTTCAGCGCGATTGGATGGTTTTGTACTAATGGGATGTGACGTTCGTACATACATAATGCGGATGAGTGAGCAAATGTGTGTACTTTGTTTTATATTTCGAAGTAGCTAAAGGGTAGAGTGGTCGTTGCATGGGCATATCATGGAAGAAGGAGAGAAGCGTTGTTACTTTTGTGGACTAAAATATAACGCTTCATACGGAAATTATATCAATAGCCATTACCAGCTATAGTGTGTAATATATTTGAACTGATTCCTTCTTTTACTAATGTGATATATTTTTTATCTGATTGAAGTAGCAAATGAGCATGCAGTCCATCTGATGCTCGTTTGCTACTTTGTGACCGGGAAAGTACCACCACCACACCTATTTATAGCGTGAAGCATTTCTTGTGTTTCGATGGAAGGGTGTGGTTGTCGGCATACTTTTATATAAGGCGAGCATCATAGTCCTCGGGAGTAGCAACGCATAAATAGAACATGGGTTGTATCTGAAGTCAATCAATGTGACTTCAGATAGAACCCATGTTCTATTTGAAGTTGCTTATAGATATCCATGGGCGGTAGTGACCACTTGCCATCTCGCCGACTTCATGCTCGCTTGCTACTTCAGTCAGATAAAAAAACTGCACGCTCGTTTGCGACTTCAGTCAGATAAAAAAAAGATACCTGTGTGGTCGGGAATCGAACCCGGAGCCCACTGCGTATACGTGTAGACAAAACATAGCAGCTCTTTTCTACAACTACACCAAATTACATTCTCTTCAAAACACAAAACTTATTCTACCCTATTATTCCGTCACGCGTGAAAAACCCAATTCATCCATTCAACACGACACAAATTTCTGTTTGTAATGCAAAACCTTTTCAATATCAAGACACTGGCATGCACGTAGGTGTCATTAAAAGCGGCCTACATTTCAGATGGAACTATTTCAGCGCGATTGGATGGTTTTGTACTGATGGGCCGTGACGTTCGTACAGACAATGTGGATGAGTGAGCAAATGTGAGTACTTTGTTTTTGAGTTTGAAGTAGCTAAAGGGTAGAGTCGTCGTTGCATGGGCATATCATGGAAGAAGGAGAGAAGCGTTGTTACTTTTGTGGACTAAAATATAACGCTTCATACAGAAATTATATCAATAGCCATTACCAGCTATAGTGTGTAATATATTTGAACTGATTCTTTCTTTTACTAATGTGACATATTTTTTTATCTGATTGAAGTAGCAAATGAGCATGCAGTCCATCTGATGCTCGTTTGCTACTTTGTGACCGGGAAAGTACCACCGCCACACCTATTTATAGCGTGAAGTATTTCTTGTGTTTCGATGGAAGGGTGTGGTTGTCGGCACACTTTTATATGAAGCGAGCAACATAGTCCTTGGGAGTAGCAACGCATAAATAGAACATGGGTTGTATCTGAAGTCAATTAAAGTGACTTCAGATAGAACCCATGTTCTATTTGAAGTTGCTTACAGATATCCATGGGCAGTAGTGACCACTTACCATCTCGCCGACTGCATGCTCGCTTGCTACTTCAGTCAGTTAAAAAAACTGCACGCTCGTTTGCGACTTCAGTCAGAAAAAAAAGATACCTGTGTGGTCGGGAATCGAACCCGGAACCCACTGCGTATACGTGTAGACAAAACATAGCAGCTCTTTTCTACAACTACACCAAATTACATTCTCTTCAAAAAACAAAACTTATTCTACCCTATTATTCCGTCACGCGTGAAAAACCCAATTCATCCATTCAACACGACACAAATTTCTGTTTGTAATGCAAAACCTTTTCAATGCCAGAGACACTGGCATGCACGTAGGTGTCATTAAAAGCGGCCTACATTTCAGATGGAACTATTTCAGCGCGATTGGATGGTTTTGTACTGATGGGCTGTGACGTTCGTACATACATAATGTGAATGAGTGAGCAAATGTGTGTACTTTGTTTTATATTTCAAAGTACTAAAAGGGTAGAGTGGTCGTCGTTGCATAGGCATATCATGGAAGAAAGAGAGAAGCGTTGTTACTTTTGTGGACTAAAATATACCGCTTCATACAGAAATTATATCAATAGCCATTACCAGCTGGTTCAAATCAATGGTTAATGTGATTTTTCTTTTGTCTGATTGAAGTAGCAAACAAGCATGCAATGCAGACCGGGAAAGTACCACCGCCAAACCTATTTATAGTCCTCGGGGGTAGCAACGCATCTTTGATTGACTTCAGATAAAACACATGTTCTATTTTAAGTTGCTTACAGATATCCACGGTAGTGACCCCTTAACATCAGGTGGACAGCATGCTCGTTTGCTACTTCAATCAGATAAAAAACACTGCACGCTCGTTTGCGACTTCAATCTTATAATAAAAGCATTTCCGCTTCATTAACATATAAAAAACCTTGAGAAAACTTATAACGTTGTAAACGTTATATCGTTATTTCATAGCAGCTACTTTTATCGTTATTGTTATTGCTATATAGCGGTGAATGCCGGGGAAGCGTTCCGTTATGGGTTTTCGATGTCTTTTATGGTATGAGTTGAGTCGAGTATTTATTTTTTTATGGAAGTGTTGTGTAACTATCACCCACAGTAATATATCTAGATGATACATAACGTAATGAATTGGACAATGGAAAACATTAAATCAAAGATTTTTTGTAAGCGTTTTTACACTATTCTCGCAGTATTGCATCTGAATAATGTTGTATCTACCATGAATTCACGCAAAAACGATGCGAAAATAGTAAATTCAGACCTGGAACAGATTCCAAAATTTATCATTTACCTAAAACTATCTTTTAAGTAGACATGTAGATTGAGCGCAGCAATGCACAATACTTTTTTACTTCGTTTAGGCGTTTGAAAGGTATATATTGTTGTCCGTTTCGTATTGTCCGTTTCATATTGTCCGTTACGATAGTGTGTCAGTTTTATTCGAGGATTTAAATTAATCGCGCACTGCACTACAGCTTGATGGAAGGGTGTGGTTGCCGGCACACTTTCACATGAGGCGACCATAATAATCTTCGGGAGTAGCAACTTATCTGTGATAGACTCCAGATGGAACCCATATTTTGTATGAAGTCGATTACAGACGCCCATTGGCGTTAGTGAACACTTACCATCAGGTGGACTGCATGCTCGTTTGCTACTTCAGTCTGATAAAAAAAAAATATCATTTTTTGTTACAAGCCTTTATTTCACTTGCAATATTAGTATTAATATTAGTATTAGTACGTATGTATGTAAGCATCATGCAAACATGTACGGTTTGGATAATAACGCCAAATATAGTGACATAACTTTAAGCTCGATATGGCGGTCGAAAGGAAATGACGAACGAAATATTTCTATGCAAGAAAAAATAATTGGAAAAGGAGAAGCTGCGGCAAACATAAATAATATTCCCAAAATATTGTATGGCATGGTTCTGGTAAAAACCGTCATCATACTCGAGTAGTTTAGTACTAGAAGTTTCGCACGTCTGTAACACGTAGCGCTTGAGATAATGCTCTGCTCTCAACGTTTCAAGATCAAGCATTTTTTTTTTTCTAAAAGCAAGTGGATAACGATTGCCGAATCGTTATTTAATAGCGTGCATTAATACGCAAATAAAATAATAACATAAAACTATGTTTTAATTCGAATACAAGATGCAAAATAATATAATAATATTTTATTTTATTAAAATTAATGGAATCTTCTAAACAAGAGATATTTATAATAAATCTGTAGAGAGGTCAATTCTGTACATAAAATATATATCAAAATAACTAATCACCATTAGGGATCGATATTGACGCCAAAAATGCAATCAGTAAAATTTTTGTCTGTCTGTCAATCTGTATAACCGTTATAGAAACAAAAACTACTCAACGGATATTAACGAAAATTTGTACAATTATTGTTCATACTCCTGAGCTGGTTATAGTATACTTTTCATCACGATACAATCAATAGGAGCAGAGCAGTAAAGGGAAATGTTGGGAAAACGGGAGAAGTTACTCCATTTTTAAGCTACCGTCGCGTGCGCAACCTTAATGGTTAAAGCTATACAGAAATCATGTATGACGGAAATGTTCTCCTTAAAATTATATTCAAAATATCCCACGATGTATATATAATATATGCTATATTATATTTGTCTTCTCTTACGTTTATAACACTCTCAGTCATCCCTAATTAAAAAAGTTAACATTACTTAGGCGGAACGAAGTTCGCTAGGTCGACTTGTCAATAATAATTTTCTCGTCGATTAGCCGCGCGGGGTGCGCGCAAGATGTAATTAATGTATTAACAGCACTGTTAGATTAGTCAGGCATTTGAAAGGTATCTATTGTTGTCCGTTTCGTATTGTCCGTTACGAGTGTGTCAGTTTTATCCCAGGATTCAAAATTATCGCGAACTGCACTCCAGCTTTTTTAACGTTTTTTGTTACAAGCCTTTGTTTAACTTGCTATTATCGTATGTATGTATAGAAGCATAAAAATTTGAAAACATGTACGGTTTGGCTGACAATGCTAAATATAGTGACGGAATTTTAAGCCCGAAATGGCGGACGCCAGAAAATGGCAAACGAAATATTTTAATGTAAAAATAACATTGAACTGTAAAATGGGACAAATACGAGTAATGTTTCTGAATATTGTATGGCATGGTTTTAGTAAAAATCGTTAACATATACGACTAGTTTCGTACTAGTTACTTTTTAGTTTGCATGTTAATAGTGCAAGATCCCAAGGCTGCCAGACGTAACGTATTTTCTGACGGATGAAATGTGGACGATTGAGTAGTGTTAGTATGTACTATGATCGTATGCCTACCTGCTAGCTTGGTCAAACGGCCAATTTCCAGGTATCAGGTAATCAAGGTACATAAAAATATTACTTACTTCACGTAAATTCTCATGGCTGATTTTCATATATGTTTTCGAGTGTATAATTAAAAATAAATTGTCAATACTCCCAGACCCTTTTTACGTCGGCCATATTGCTTGGGAGACGCCTTAAGGGTCTCAAAATAATTAGTTAACTTCACGTAAATTCTGACGCTCCATTTTTATATATGTTCATCCGACAACTATTTTAAAACCTTTGACAAGAAGACAGACCGATCCAAGGGGCCAATCATCCCCTAAACTAAATTTTAATATCTCTGTGAGTGGGAGCGCGAGAGCATTATCTACGCGCATGAGACTGAGTGAGACCGACTGCGCTGTTAAGGGCATGAAAATTACTTAAACAGATATTTTATAATTTTTAGAACTTTTGTTGACAAGTAAATTATGGCAACAAAAATAAAAAAAAAATTGACATATAATAGATAATACTAAAGGTAGCCGACATTTTTATTTTTTTTTTATTTATAGTTTTTCAAATTTTTTACAAATGCAATTTTTTTTAATAATTTTATCAATTAAAAAAATTTCTAAAATTTTTTAGATGTCGGCTTATTTACTTTCATTTTTTTTTACTAATTATTTTTAATTAATATAATTTTTAAATAAAATAATAAATTGGTCAGGTGACAGCTAACTTTATTGTAATTTAAAGGCCCTCTATAGGCCAACAGCAAAAGTCACTCCCAAATAAGTATTCAGTGTTCTGCCGTGTCTGTAGAGTGCATCAGCTATGACTATAGTAGCAACGTGTGTAAAAAAAATAAAAATATTTGCGGTGTTTTGAAAAATATAATGGCTTCTCTAGTGAATTAATGAAAAATAAAAATAATAATAAGGATAATGCTGATGATGACGATCACGATTTAGATATTCAATTTCAAGATTGGCTAGATGATGAATTATCTAATTTCAACGATGATGATAATGAAGATTAAAAGCCACTGTTAAGAAATATTAAGGGATTAATATTTTTCTACTTTGTTTCCAAATTTCGAATAAATAATTTATTAAAAATAATTGCTCTTATTTTAATATAAGTGGTATTTTTAAAAAATATTTTTTATTTCTAATAAATAAATATAAAAAAAAAAAAAATTAAAAATGTCGGCTAACTTTAGTATTATTTAATATATGTCAATTTTTTTTATTTTTGTTGCCATAATTTACTTGTCAACAAAAGTTCTAAAAATTATAAAATATCTGTTTAAGTAATTTTCATGCCCTTAACAGCGCAGTCGGTCTCACTCAACCCATGCGCGTAGATAATGCTCTCGCGCTCCCACTCACAGAGATATTAAAATTTAGTTTAGGGGATGATTGGCCCCTTGGATCGGTCTGTCTTCTTGTCAAAGGTTTTAAAATAGTTGTCGGATGAACATATATAAAAATGGAGCGTCAGAATTTACGTGAAGTTAACTAATTATTTTGAGACCCTTAAGGCGTCTCCCAAGCAATATGGCCGACGGAAAGTGTCTGGGAGTATTGACAATTTATTTTTAACTATACACTCGAAAACATATATGAAAATCAGCCATGAGAATTTACGTGAAGTAAGTAAAATTTTTATGTACCTGGATTACCTGATACCTGGAAATTGGCCGTTTGACCAAGCTAGCAGGTAGGCATACGATCATAGTACATACTAACACTACTCAATCGTCCACATTTCATCCGTCAGAAAATACGTGACGTCTGGCAGCCCTGGGATCTTGGACTATAACTGGCAGGCACGTACAGCACACATGGTGGCTTGGCAGTTGACATTGTAGAAATCGATTTAATGCCGAGTCAGAATTAAAATTAAAATCGCCCAAAATTATTCCTAAAATTGATTCCATTTGTGACGACACACACCCATCACATTAATAGCAGTAAAATATATTTTTATAGCACTTTATTTTAGTTTATCACACACTGCACTACAGCTTATTATTATCGTTTATGTTACAAGCCTTTATTTGACTTGCTACATTACTTCATACGTATGTATAGAAGAATAAAATTTTGCAAACACGCTAGCTGCAAGCTAGTTTTGCATGTTCCTAATAAGAAGCGCTTGAGATAATGCTCTACTCTCAACACTTCAACGTCACGTATTTTTCTTTTTCTCAAAGCAGGTGGCAAGCAAATGGTGAAGCGTTATTCAATAATAACGCACTGTTAGATTTATTAAGCATTTGAAAGGTACCTATAGTTGTCGGAAACGATCCGTTGCTATAGAACATGGTTTCGCAAAGTGGCGTACGCGAACCCCTAGAGGTTAGCCATTCTATGTCAAGGGGTTCGCGACAAGATTTATGTACTGGTGGCGTGATGACTGGCAGGCACGTACGGCACACATGGTGGCTTGGCAGGTGGCACGATAGAAATCGACTTGATGCCGAGTTAGAATTAGGGTAAAAATTAACCAAAAATATTCCTAAGGCTGAATCCATTTGTGACAATAAACATGCACACCCATAACATTAATAGTAGTAAAAATATATTTCTTTTGGCTTTTTATTGTTACCTTTTATCTTATTCTTAATATTAATACGTGAAGCAAAAACTTGTGAAGCATTTTTAAGTAACATACCGCGGACGGATTAGTATGAAATTTTACACGATTATAGTGGACGTAGAGAAGGAGTGCAGAATGTAATATTATTTTCCAATAATGCTTAATACATACATAAAATCAACTAAAAACACATAACGTCAGAAATGTCAGTGTCTTTATCGAAATACCCGCTATTGCTTTTTAATGCGGTTTAGCTTAATAAACCTCTTTTTTTATTTGACGGATACATTCAAAATTACTTGAAAATCTTTTTTTTTGAAATTGATAAATATTCTTAATACTTTGGATAATTTGAAGTTTAGTTTTTAATTTAAATTTCGGTCGATGTGACGGGTAACTAGTTGATATAAAAACATTATTTTCTTCAATAATCAATATTATTGTTTTCTTTGGGGGGGGGGGGGGGGGTGTTCATTAATTGAGTAAACCCCCCTAGATTAGCTGTCAGTTTTATCCCAGGATTTTAGTTTATCACTTGCTGCACTACAACTTATTACAAGTCTTTATTTGACTTACTACATGAGTAGGCACGTATGTAAGCATCAAAATATGGAAAAATGAACAGTTTGGATGACAATACTAGGTATACCGGTTTTTTTGAGCTGAAAATGGTCGATTTCAGAAAATGTTTAACGA
Organism: Spicauda simplicius; assembly: GCA_949699795.1. Taxonomy (NCBI): domain Eukaryota; kingdom Metazoa; phylum Arthropoda; class Insecta; order Lepidoptera; family Hesperiidae; genus Spicauda; species Spicauda simplicius. Next base: position 19,965,879 of record OX453066.1, read on the forward strand.
AATATTTTCATCTTCGTTTCATAGGTACCTATAGTTTTCCGGTTCGCATTGTCCGTTGCGATAGAAAATGTGTCACTTTTATCCAAGGATTTCAGTGTATCGCGAAGTGCACGTATTGTTTTACAAACTTTGGTTAAACGCACTTGTGTATGTGATAGTCAAATTTTGCGAACATTATCTGACTGAAGTCACCAGAAATAAAGGGCCTCGAGTGGCGACCACGTTTAGGCAAAAGGAGTACAAGTCGCCCCCCTACCAGGTGGACCGATGACCTGAAGACGACAGCGGGAAACCGTTCGATTCAGAGGGCACAGGACCGGTTGAAATGGCGCCATTTAGGGGAGGCTTATGTTCAGCAGTGGACATCAAAAGGCTGTTGGATGGATCTGACTGAAATAGCGTGCAGTCCACCTGATGGTAAGTGGTCACTGCCGCTCATGGACATCTGTAATCAACTTCATTCAAAACATGAGTTCTATCTGAAGTCTATCACAGATGAGTTGCTACACCCGAGGACTAAGATGATCGCCTCGTATAAAAGTATGCCAGCAACCACACCCTTCCATCGAAACGCTAGAAATAGGTGTGGCGGTGGTACTTCTCCGGTCGAACTACACTGGTTCTACCACCTTCAAATCTCATGATCTACATCAACTATTCTAAATGATGAGTTTAGTCTCTGGTTCTAAGTCTGGGTGTTTGTGCATTCCTCTTAGTGTGTGTCCATGTCACCCACGACACAGGAAAATCTTACTGTGGGGCTATGAGAGTAAAAAGCGGTTATTTTTATTTATTTTAAT